>CM046880.1:240419102-241619102 GCA_025667525.1 Glebionis coronaria
ATTTTTCGTCCTTGTTCTGCAGAGTCTTCATAGAATGAACGGCATTAGCATCTTGAGAGATTTCCAAAGTATCACCAGCATCAGCATCTGTTGTGTGGTCTTCAGAGTGTTAGCAGCATCAGCATCTGGTAAAATCTTCAACTCACGAGCAGCATCAGCACCTGGTAGAATATCGACAAGTGGAAACGTCTAAAATGATTAAGGATCGATTAGCAATATCCATGGAGTAAGGTACCTGGAGTACTCTAGACTACTGTACATGAGTACAAAATGAATACTGCAAATTGAGCATATCTGAGACACTATACATGGAGTACACATGAAATACTGTACATGGCACTGGTGGAATTTTATGGGATGATCGATACTGGTATCAATTGTCTCACATGATCAAAGAAATAAATTAATTTAAACGGTAGTAGATTGAACTAAAATGAGTAACATGATAGCCTGGTAATTCCTGCGTAGACTTAATGCTGGTTGTTTAGAGGCTGAAAAGTATGATTAAACGGAGTTTCATCAATGTTCAATATAAGGACATGATTGATAAAGACCACAACATTATTTATCATGAAATAGGATTTTACTGTAATTCTTCTGTATCTTAGCATGAAAACATCATCGCCTTGCTGAAAACGTAATCCTCATAAAGAGCCATGAACTTAATCAGCATGAAAACGACATCCACTTGAGAGTACAAACTTAACTGATACAAAGAACATAGAAGAATAATCAACTAAGTTTTAACATCAACTGATGTGGGTAGTTACGGTTTAATCCACAGTATTCAAAGTAGGAAGCATGTGACTAGGTATGGGCGATTCTGTTTCGATCCATACTTGTCAAAAAATTTCTGAGAACTGTCATGAATAGAAATGTACAATCTGGGACTAAATGTGGTTGGTTGTAGTCCAATTCATATTTGTCAAGATTTTATGAAACGTCATGATATCACAAAGGTGAACAACTATAGATCGGTTCACAAAACAACATTAAACTGAAAAACATGAAATTTGTATCTGAACATTGGTGAACGTATATGGGCTGGTTCACCAAGTAATATTCGACTGAAACATGAATCTGTCAAGAGTAAGGATGAACGCCGTTGGGTCGGTTCACCAATACAAAAATCTGAACGAGCAAGGGTGAACGCCTATGGGTCGGTTCACCAAAACAAAAATTCGCAGAAAAGCACAATGCGACTAAATATGGCCAGTCCTGTACCAACCTTTTACTTAGTCAAAAAATTTAAGAAAATGACTGATAATTGAAGAAAACTGACTAATAAATGCATGAGACACATGAAGGATAACAACGCCAAGATCTGGGGAAGTTCCTTGTGACTACCCACTAGTCACAGGTCAAGTTTTAGAGCCTACAGGTCGAACCTATAGCTCTGATACCATAATTGTAATAAAAGCATAAGGTAAATGTACTAAAACATTAAATGACCATAACGGAAATACCGGAATCAAACATCGGTAATCCAACCTAAGTCTCAAAACATGAAAATAAAATACAGAAAGAAAGGATTAAACAATGTCCAATTAAGCAAAATAATGTAAGTGCATAAAATAAGAAGTCTGGATAGCTTCCATCCCAAATGAACGTGCTCTTAGAATCCTAAAAGCGTCCTGGTGTACCTGCCGTTAGAACATGAAAGGAACTACGGCTGAGCATAACGCTCAGTGAACGGATATAAAACATGATAAGAATATACTGAATGAGACAGGCGATAGAATACTGAAGCTGTAAAGAATGATATGTAACATGTGGTAGAACTCTGTATAAATCTGAGAAACCTGGTTCGTATATACTGATACTGAAATATAACTATTAATTCTGAAAACATGCATTTACTGTATTTTATTTGCCAGAGCTTATATAGGTCACGTGCTGTAACAACCGTGCATGAATAACTGGAGGGGTGACCTCATCATGCTATAGAGGGGTGACCTCTAAATAACTGTGCTGGGTGGAGGGATCAGCTCCAATGTGAAGGATGTAGAGCACACACCACATTCACCCTGATAACTTGTAACACATATAAGCCTAGGATGCATCCATACGCCCCACTAATAATACTGATAAAAATGGCCAAGCTGAGCTGAGTGGGACGATGCAGGATATCACTCTCCTGCATGTGAGTCACCGACACCGGTGCCTCTAGTGCCGTGGTTACGGTACCTTCGTAACTAGTACATAAACTGGTCGTGCTTGTATATAATGCTCAGGCAATTTATTTAGTTATTAACATGATTACGGATAAGCTTAAACATATACTGGGGAAAACATTTGGCTGAAGACGGGGAATCCTAATCATGCATAAAATGGAAGTCCTTACTGAAAGGACGGAAATCCGTACCTCGTGTCCAGTAATGAAGTAAAAATAAAAGCTGAAAGATGTACTCCGACTTCAAAGTTACTACATAAATAAGGGATGCGAAATAAGTTGACTGATTACTGTCCCTTATTACGGTTTATACTGTTTACTATTACTGATTCTTATCTGTTCTTAGTTTAACTATTTTATCCTTGAATTACTGTTTATGTATAGTCTGATTAATCTGATTGTCTGGTGTATTTCTGATAAAACCCGATTGTTCTTAAATATTCACTGTTTAGTATATATCTTATATCCTGGTTACTGTGTATTATACTGTGTTCTGACATTTACAATATTACTATAAATAGTAACCTGTTAAAATTAGAAAGTTCCTAAATTAAAAAGTTCCTGAACTAGAAGGTTTTTCCCAAAAGTTTCATGAATCATTAAATCAGCTAAATAAAATCAAACATTTAATTAATAATTAAATAAAATCATCTCAATTTAATTTACCAATTAAATTAATGAAAACATTTCTAATTTAATTAATCCATGATATATCTTAATTGATGAAAATGATTTAATATGAATTAAATAAAACCTTTGCATTTTTTTATCGAACGTGTACCCAGAATTTCGAGCCATAAACCTTTCCGAGACGCCCACGTCTCGGGTCAAACCAAACTGAGTCCACCACAATCCACGATGTGGTCCCCTTATGCTGGCGTCACAACAGTGGTCCCCACTGCCCCCATATAGTTCCCACTGTTTATTGGTCGTACCCTTCCCACTGCTAATGTAGTGGGTTCCACTGCCGGTGCAGTGGTTCCCACTGTCTACAATCCCAAACACCCCCTGCTGTTGATGCAGACCCAAACGCACCCTTGATGTACTGCAGACCCAAATGCACCCTTCTGTTGGTGGTTTTCTACTGCTGTTCGAACAAAAGAAAAGAAACAAACACCCCTGCTGATGGTTTGTGTCTCGGCTGCGGCAGTGGCCACCACCGAGAGTCATTGACTCTCGGTTTTTGTTTTTTTTTTATCTTCCTGGAAATCAACCCAACCCGTCACCCTTGTTTTCTTGTTCATTATTTATGTTTAAATCTTTATTATCTTGAGGTGTTTTTAACATTTCAACTATTGAATCATGATAACAAGAATTTAAAAGGAAGGGTGATTACCTAAGTTCGTGATACAGGGTCATAAGAATGCCCAAACGAGATCAAAACGAAGATCGAACCATCTTCTTCCTTGTGTTTGTTCGTTGGCGGTAAGATGGCAAATACATAAAAACAACGACTCCCCTTTTTTTTTGTCTTATTGTGTCGGCAGATACAAAGGGCCACAACCCTAATTCTGCTTTTTCTCTTTTTTTTTGTTCGCTGTTGTGAAAAGGGAATGGGGGTCTTACCGTATGTTTTCTTTGCCAAAATGGGTTGGGCTAGGAGGCCCATTCTTTTTTTTATGTTTGTTATTTAATCTAAAACCGCGGCCCAATAAAGCAATTCATAACATTTCGTTTTTTATTCGCTTCGTTAAATTCGTATAACTTGCGTGTTCGTGTTTTAAACCCTGTTACGTATCTATTTATTTTCCTGAATACATAACACTTATGTATTACTTATATAGTTAGAATTAATTATTATACTAAATAATGAATTACGTAACATTATTAAATGAAACTGAGACTGCGTATTTACTGTTTACGTTAAATTAAGATTAAAACTGAGACTACGCGTATTTAATATTCCAGGATTTTAAATACGGGTTTTACAAAATATATGTGAAAAATATAGCATTTGCTATTTGGTTAAGTGATTCTATTAAGTTTGCTTCCAGAAAAAAGATTTTTATCTCTTTCTTTTCTTTTATGATACTTACTGTTGAAAATTTGAACCAAGAAGCTTTTTGATAAGCTCTTGGTCCAAAGTGGAAACTTGGATTTCTTTCTTTTGTGTTGTGATTAAGCAGGATACTACACTCTTTCCAATCTTGGTGCTTGGTTCTGCTGTAGAACCACAGCAAGTACAACATTCACCATTCCATCTTGCTGCATACGCTTCATCTCCCTAGTTATATCAGAAACCTTTTGGACCTTCTTATAGACTGGTGAATCTATGGGCTGAACAATCCCATAGCTGGTATTCTTGCTTCTTCCCTTTTGGTGTTAAAAATATGTTTGATTTTGGTAGTCTAAGAGATTTGTTTTAATTTTCTAGATCTTGAAGTTCTTTGCTTGATTTGGTGTTAAATCGGTGTATTATGCATGTTTAAGATATCTGAATAAAGTTTTTGAAGTACTTAAGGCTAAAGTATGTGTAAAAATCTTGTTTGCATAATTTAAAGGAGTGTTTGCATAACCTGGTTATTGGATTTGGGTGGTAATAAAGTTGTCCAAATGATTTATGCTCATGTTAGATTGGTTCTCTGAAGTTGGTATCTGGTTTTGTTTTGAGGTTGCTAGTTACCTATCTTTGTTTGAAAAGTTGGAAATTGTAGGCAAGAGAAGGCCATTTTTACATCAGTAGATCACTTAGGGTATGTTTTTGTGATTTGGTATGTCAAAATTCATTCAACAGTTAGTATAAGTTAAACCCTAGGTTTGTAGCTAATTGGGTTGGTAATTGTTTAGCTTAGAATCAAGTTATCAGCTGCCAAATCTCATTATCTTGTCAATTGTACCATCAACTTAATTTTTTCTATAATTTTCTTGTTCTTGCCTGAATAGAGGGATTGTTTTGTGATTGGATTGGTGATTTTTCTGTTTTTGTGACTACCTACAACCCAAATGGTTGTAGGGGTGCCTTTGTTGCCCAGCAAAACCTACAAATTCCCTAAACGGGGCTTCAAAAACCCCACGTGCCTTATTTTACACTTGTCAGTGGGAACTCCTTTCCCACTGAGTTTGTAATCTTCCCACTATTAGTGTTCCAAACAAAAGGTCACTATCAAACCGTTTCTGTTTTTGTCATATTATGCAAAATTTCACATTTCTTACCAATATTTATTTTTCCCAGTTAGTTTTCAGTAAAATAGAATTTTCCAAAAAAGTTTTTAATATTTTTCCCATTATTTTTATATATTTTTAGATTATTTTAATATTAAATTAGTTTTTAGGATATTATAAATACAATTAATTAGATAAAAAAGTTTGAAATATATTTTTTAGGTAAAATATAATATAAGTAAGATTTATATTTGATTGAATCATATTCTGGACTTTTTGTTAATTTTATTTAATTTTAGGGCTTAATTAACATTTAAAATTGAATATTAAATTAAAAAATAATTTTTGAAGTATTTTTATTGAATTTTTATTCTTCTTTATATTAACTAGGATTTAAATTTAATTTTTAATTAATTTTTAGTTTAAATTTTTAATTTCGTCACGTTTGTACATTTACGTTATTTATCCGTCTTCTTTCTTTATTTCCTTTTTCATCTCATCAATATTAATAAAAAACAACATAATTTTACACACACTATAATCCTGCTTGGGAACGATCTCATTTGGGTCATCAATGTTTGATTTTCCTAAATCAAATACTTAATACTTACCACAAATACGCGTTTTTCCTAAAACGTGTGTTTTTACTACTATCATTTTTGCGCCGCTGCCGAGGAGGCGGGATGTGTTCAAATTTGAAACATTTGGTTTTTATTAGTATCCATAAATAGTATTTGTGTGATTAGCACTCTAATCATACGTATTATCTGTTTTATTCGTTTTTTTAATATTAATATTACCATATTGTATTACGTAGCACATTAAATTCAAAATATCTCCAAATACACGAGAAATCACACCTCATTAGCGGGCGTTCCGGTCGTTATTGAGCGTATCGAAATAAAACAAAGTTAAAGGCAAAATAGATAAATACTTGTAAGAAGCTTAATCTCGATAAGTACAAACTATAAGGTGCGAATAAGGCGGTTGTATTTCACGACCTAAGGAAAAAAGGCTCTTAAGTGCTTCGCGCCGCCTCGTTTCTCGCGCTTGCTTGTGGGTACTTAGAAAGTGAAGATCGATTAAGGGTTTGCCAACCAAAGTATTATCTACGTATCATATATATTTTCTTGATTTCATATAGTGAACCCTCCTAAACGTTTTGGTGTTCCACCAACGTTTTCAAGACATCGAAGGCTTTCACTTCGGGTGATTGCTTTCATTCTTTGAGGCATCTCTAATCAAGAGTTTGATTCGAGGAGAGATTTTGTAGATTTTGGTCTACGTAATTCACGAGAAAATCCAAAAAAAATTCAAAACAATCAAAAACACAAAAAAATTAGAAAACGTAAAAATACCAAAAAGAATCTTCTTTGCTCACCCCCACGTTTTATGTTACGTTTATGCTAACTCGCTCACAAACGAAACGTGCTCGTAAACATCGTAATCTATGGAAGGAACCCAATGTCCTCCTATTGTGGAAGAACCTCCATTTTTCGAACCCGTTGTAGCACAAATAGTCCCCATCGCTAATCGTACCATGATGGAGTTTCTTCAAGCATCCACCGTGGGTTATGGAGAAGCGATTGTGACTCCCGCTATCCTTGCGGAGAATTTTGAGATTAAGACGGGTTTATTGTCCATGCTACAAGCTAACACGTTTCGTGGTGACGAAAGGGACAACCCTCATAATCACATTCGGAATTTTAACCGTCTACCGCGACTAGAAAGTTTAAGGATGTATCTCATGACGCGTTTAAGATGATGCTTTTTCTGTGTTCCTTAGCGAGGACCGACAAAATTTGGATCAAGAAAGAACCGCCAAATTCTATATTGACGTGGAAGGATCTCGTGTCAAAATTTGTAAACCAATTTTTTCCGCCCTCTAAGACTACGTATTTAGAAAACGAGATTTCGAAATTTTCACAAGAACCTAATGAAAGTTTTTCAACGGCTTGGAATAGATTTAAGGAAATGTTAAATGTATGTCCTCATCACAGTTTTTCCAAATAGCATCTAGTTGATACGTTTTACAATGGATTTAACGATCATGAACGTGATTATCTTAATGCCTCCGTGGGTGTTAATTTTTAAGAACCTCCTATACAAGATTTCGCGGGTAAACACGTTCTCTTTACTCGATCGACTGCGAACGTAAAGAGTGAATCATTTGGATAAAATTATCCGCATGATTGAAATCGTCAATTCATATACTTGGAATAAGTGACATTCAATTAAGAACCGCACCATCGTTGCTTTCCAGTTGTCACGAGCTTGATTCATATAGAATGTTGCTAGTTACCTACCAAGTGCTGCTTGATGTTAACACTAGAAGGATTTACATTCGTCACTGTAAATACTAAATCGTATTACTCTGGATGTTTTGGAAAGATCACTGATATTTTGCGTAGAGGTCTGAAACGATTTTGAATTCAATTAAGAATTAAACCACTGTTGCTTTCTAGTTATCACAAGTTTGATTCATAAAGAATCACACTAGTCACCTACCATGAGCTTTTTGATGTTCACTCAATAAGTATTTCCATCTTCGTTGTAAATACTCTAGTACTACTCAGATGTTCAGGCAAGATCATGAAGATTTTACGTAGGACTCTTAAAAATTTTCTTACTTTTCACAAAGTGTGAAGAAGCAAGGAAATATGGAAATGTGTCCTAATGAGATTATTGATGATCTCAAATGGCTCTAGACTCGATCGTGCATTTTGGATTTTTAATGATCAGAGGATGGAGAGGAGTGCCACCATTTCAATACCAACTTATTCAGAGTGAATAAATCGATAGATAACATGTTGATCTCTGATACGAACCTATCCCATACTAGGCTCGTAAGCGGTTCATAAGTCCCAAGTGTAGAACTCACTCAAAAAGCTAGCTTTTTTAGTGAGTTATACACTTGGGACTTATGAACCGATTACGAGCCTAGTGTGGGATAGGTTCGTATCAATTGGTATCAGAGCTGTTTTGATTCTAGGGTTTAAAAAAACCAAAAAAAAATTGTTCATCAGTTACTGTTCATCCGTTACTATTCATCTGTTACTGTTCATCAGAGGGGAAAAGTTACTGGAATGGAAACAAAGAGGTGACAAGAATGGCATCAATGGAACCAGAGGTGTCAAGAATAGCATCAATGGAATCAAAGGTGTCAAGAATGGCATCAATGGAATCAAAGGCGTGAAGAATGGCATCAATGGAATCAAAAGCATGAAGAATGGAATCAATGGAATCAGAGGCGTGACGAAGGGTTAATTCAGGTCACAGAGATGGTGGAACGGTTACAATCCACGATCTCGTTGCACCATACTCAAATGATGGAATCTTTAACACAAATATCAGAATCTATAAGACAGGCGCGTCAAGATTGCTCATTGTGGATTGAGAAGATTCAAGTACCGATAAAATCAGTGAAGGAAGAAATTTATAAGGAGGTACAATTCGATTCTTCAAGGGTCCAACTAAATCAACGAATTCCTAACAGGAAGATCAACGCAGGGCTGTTTTGGAATAAGTTTGTGGTGGCACATGTCCAGACCAGAAAACCTAGAAAGGTAGGTACCTCACTTGGTCCTGGATTTGAAACTTCAAATTCACAAGAAGAGTTACAAGTCTGCACAAGAAAATTCAAAAACATAGACCAACACTGCTGCTTGCTCTTGAAGCGCACAAAGGGGATAAAACGAAGAACTTGGGATCCCGGAATCACGCGAGGCAAAATTTTGGAACAACACCTTGAGGAGAAGGTGTTTTTGCGGGGCGAAGTATTGATACGAACCCATCCCATACTAGGCTCGTAATCGGTTCATAAGTCCCAAGTGTAGAACTCACTCAAAAAGCTAGCTTGTTTGAGGAGAGGACACCTGGACATTATAAACCATCAACCATTCCCATACATGGCCGATGTGGGATCATAACATTGATACCAATTGATACCAACCTATCTCATACTAGGCTCGTAATCGGTTCATAAGTTCCAAGTGTAGAACTCACTCAAAAAGCTAGCTTTTTTAGTGAGTTCTACACTTGGGACTTATGAACCGATTACGAGCCTAGTGTGGGATAGGTTCGTATCAATTGGTATCAGAGTTGTTTCGATGCTAGGGTTTAAAAAAACAAAAAAAAACTGTTCATCAGTTACTGTTCATCTATTACTGTTCATCAGAGGGGAAAAGTTACTGGAATGGAAACACAGAGGTGACAAGAATGGCATCAATGGAACCAGAGGTGTCAAGAATGGCATCAATGGAATCAGAGGTGTCAAGAATGGCATCAATGGAATCAAAGGCGTGAAGAATGGCATCAATGGAATCAAAAGCGTGAAGAATAGAATCAATGGAATCAGAGGCGTGACGAAGGGTTAATTCAGGTCACAGAGATGGTGGAACGGTTACAATCCACGATCTCGTTGCACCATACTCAAATGATGGAATCTTTAACACAAATATCAGAATCTATAAGACAGACGCGTCAAGATTGCTCCTTGCGGATTGAGAAGATTCAAGGATCGATAAAATCAGTGAAGGAAGAGATTTATAAGGAGGGACAAGTCGATTCTTTAAGGGTCCAACTAAATCAACGAATTCCTAACAGGAAGATCAACGCAAGGCTGTTTTGGAATAAGTTTGTGGTGGCACATGTCCGAACCAGAAAACCTAGAAAGGGAGGTACCTCACTTGGTCCTGGATTTGAAATGTCAGATTCACAAGAAGAGTTACAAGTCTGCACAAGAAAATTCAAAAACATAGACCAACACTGCTGCTTGCTCTTGAAGCGCACAAAGGGGATAAAACGAAGAACTTGGGATCCCAGAATCACGCGAGGCAAAATTTTGGAACAACACCTTGAGGACAAGGTGTTTTTGCGGGGCGAAGTATTGATACGAACCCATCCCATACTAGGCTCGTAATCGGTTCATAAGTCCCAAGTGTAGAACTCACTCAAAAAGCTACCTTGTTTGAGGATGGGACACCTGAACATTATAAACCATCAACCATTCCCATACATGGCCGATGTGGGATCATAACATTGATACCAATTGATACGAACCTATCCTATACTAGGCTCGTAATTGCTTCATAAGTTCCAAGTGTAGAACTCACTAAAAAAGCTAGCTTTTTGAGTGAGTTCTACACTTGGGACTTATGAACCTATTACGAGCCTAGTATGGGATGGGTTCGTATCAATTGGTATCAGAGCTAGCCATACCTTACGAGGTTCCAACACTCGGAGTGGTGGCCTATGGAGTGGTGGCTTGGACCCAAAGGGGGTGCCAACCGTGACCAACATAGCCGTGACCAACGAGCTCGGAGTGGTGGCCTATGGAGTGGTGGCTTAGACCCAAAGGGGGTGCCAACCGTGACCAACATAGCCGTGACCAACGAGGACGTTGGTTTTTCAAAGGGTGGGGTAATGTTATGATCCCACATCGGCCACGTATGGGAATGGTTGATGGTTTATAATGTCCAGGTGTCCCCTCATCAAACAAGCTAGCTTTTTGAGTGAGTTCTACACTTGGGACTTATGAACCGATTACGATCCTAGTATGGGATAGGTTCGTATCAATCTCCGAGTGATTAAAACAAATACCTTTTGAGAGATATCTGAGTTAGTTGGGATGGGTTGTGCATTGCATCACTTGGTCCATGATGTCTATTTTTAATATTGAGCATCATTAAAATGATCTCAATAGCATATGTGTTGACCCGGTTTCTGCCTAAGTTGTAAGGAGGGCTTCTTTCTTTAGAACATTTATCTTTATAACTCTTTTCCATTCTTCATCCACTATAGTGCTTACCAATACGTCATAACTAGCACCTTGTTGTGATTGTTCCAGTGTTAACTTAAGTACTTGGTCACCATTCAGCTACATTCACAATCTTTCTCCATCTTTCCTAAGGACTACTATTTCTAGCTATCGAATGTCCTTGGAAAGATTCATCCGGTTTAGGAAGAATCATTGGACTTAACCTATCCTACCATCCTTATGTCACCACAATCGTCACTGTCGTGAAATAAAAAGGTTGTGGGTAAGTATATGTCACCATGAAATCTATTTTGAATACAAATCCATTTTTCTCCCCCTTAACATACGCAATGATATTTGAAAACATTTCACATATCTTGGGATGAGCTAGTATATTAAGTCAAACCATTGAATTAATTGATCTCAATGTTAAATCACATTTTCTCCGCCATATTAAAAATATTAACCCAATCGATGTTTTTAATATCAATTGATTTAATGAAATTTTAAGAAAATTTAGGAAGAAAAATGCAAATTCAGTTATCTCCATGATTATCACAAGCTCCCCCTCAAATTAATCAGGGTGCACTTGATACGCGAATAAAATTATTCACGAGAAAATATCATATATGATAATGTATCCACAAGATTAATAATTTACGAGGTTGGACCTGAATGATGAGAACATCATATGATAGAATCATGTGGTTCTTGTTGGCGAATGTTGGTCTCCCCCGTAACGTCTAAAATTATCTCCCCCTCGACACCACATGTACGATTGGTATCGTTGTCTTGATATCAATTATGAACTGGTTGATGACGTCTTGACACTAATTGAAAGATGAATACTTCGTCTTAGGACCAATAGTTAAAACTGGTAATTCACAAAGAATCGACATCGAAGAATCCGAATGCTTGACAATTTCTCCCCCTCAATTGGTGATCCCTGTTCTATCTAAAGAGTTGTATTCGTTGTTTGAGTAGTCACATCGTGAAGTATGTAGATACCAATAGTAAAGAACTTCGATTTTTAGAGATGATAACTTCGTAAAAAAACAAGATTTCTCTCGTTTTAACAAATTAAAGCACTAAAGCTACGTATATTCGTGTTAGATTATGTTATTACATAAACACAACCCCTTACATGTTTATCAATTAAACCATGCCTGAGAAAATTAATTCCGGTTGTTGAGTCAAAGATTTGCGGTGAAATGCTTGACTTGAATGTGAAAAGCGGGTTACTATCTGAAATAATAGCAAGCCATATTGAGCAAGTTTTAAATCATTCAAACTTCTGCTCTTATTTATAACCACGTGTCATTATTGAACGACATTTCTAGGTTCGTAAATATTATCGATTCTAAAAGACATGCTCTTTTTTCTTTTTTTCAAAACATTTTTGAACACACAATTTTGAAAGATTTAGAAAATGCTTTTGAAAAATTCTTGAAAAATTGTGTTCAACGGTTTTAATAAACAGTTACTTGAGCTTAATACTTTGAATGTGATGACGTATAGTCCCTAGTCGGGCTAGATAGTCCAACTCACGGGTACTACCTGCATCCATCAAGAAAGGATTGGATACTTGTGCGATGTGCGCGTGCATCCCAGGTGGCCCGGTAAGCCGCTGTCGCACATAAGGTTGATTACTTAGCCAGGTCCTTGTCGCAGCGCGACAGGATCAGACATAATATAACCTATATTATAGTTATATTCGCCTAAGGAAAAGGGATATACACTTGCCTTAGTTACGTGATATAGATCAAACTATTCCGAGTCATTATCTCTTCCTTATGCCGCAAGAGCAGGGAGCCCAGCCTGGACTCTCTCGAGTATAAAAGGAACCCCATAGGTTCCAAAAAGGTACGATACACACAATACCCTAAACACTTACATACTCAAACCAATTACTTACTCTCACGCTGGAGTCTAATCGTGGGTCACAAACCCACGGTAAGCCTAACGGTGTATGTTTAGTGCGCAGGGTCTCCAAACAAGTTTCACTTGGTGCAAGAGGCGGAGTCCACAAGACTCCGAATTAAGCCTAATTCGGGTTAAGCTCGGTCCATCCAACTTTTGTATCAACAAGTTGGCACCTTCCGTGGGACCCTACACTAAGCTCTAACTAAATGACGGAAAGCGGCACAAGGGAGGGGCGACAAGTCTCCTCAACGGTGGATGGTCGTATCACATCCGCGAATGTTACCCCTGGATCTACCAGTTAGGCAAACACTCGAGATGTAAACAACCAACCAGTCATAAGAACAGGTGGTTTGTTCTCAACCCCCCTACCCGCTGAAGGAGGAGGGGTGGAACAAGAGTCAACTCAGCCTCCTCCTAATAAACAGAAAAGGAGAATACTTCAAGAAGAAGGCGAAGAAGTCGTGGCCACGGAAGCACGCGCGATGGAGTAGTTCATAGCCAGTAACCTACAAACCCTCATTCTCCTGGTTGCTAAACATGAAAAGAAAATAAAAGAAGCGAAACGCGTAAAACGCGTTGTATCTTATGAAAGCAGCCCATCAAGATCGGATGACAGTCTCCTAGGAGAATACGTGCGTGAAGACTATTCCTCGGACGACCAAAGCTTCTTGCAACCATGGAGAAGAGCGAGAAAGAACGCTTTTACAGGGCGCATACAGTACTATGCGGATACAAGAAAACGTCGCATGCCATCGAATGTAAAAACGTATGATGGCACTACGGATCCAGGAGATCATTTAAAAGTCTTCGAATCGCAAGCGGGTATTGAGCAATGGCCAGAACCTGTATGGTGCAACATGTTCAACTCCACGCTCGTAGGTAACGCGCGGATGTGGTTTGACAGACCTCCGCCTCGAACAATCAGTGGATATGAAGTATTGCGGAAGGCCTTCTAGAGAAACTACGCGCAACAGAAAAGGCACGATAGGAATGTGGTGTCACTCACCAGGATCAAGCAAAAGCAGGGTGAATATTTGGAGGACTTCCTGGAACGTTTTAAGAGCGAGTGCCTCCAAATAAAAGAGTGCCCAGAAGTGCTGAAGGTATCTTGCTTCATGGCATGTATATGAAACAGTGACCTAATAAAAAAGTTGAACGAAAGAACGCCAAAAACCTTCGAGGGAGTGCTGAGGCGAGTAAGATCGTTCGTATAGGGGGAATCAGTTGCTTTAGAAGTGATACGAAACACCTACGGAAGTAGGTCGGGCAGCACGCCCAGCGAATGGTTCAACAAAAAGAAAAAACCTAGGGGAATAGACTACCCAGGAAGGAGAAGAGGAGGGAGATCAGATAACTCCAGATTCACTCCCCTTAAGATAACTCCGTGAGATATACTCAAATCGGAGGGAGCGAACTTTCCAAAGCTGACACCAATGACCACCCCGGTCGAAAAGCGTGCTGGTAACAGGTACTGTGAATACCATGATGAGAAGGGACACGCTATGAACGAGTGTATTCAACTGCAAAAGTATATCGAAAATATGGTAAAAGAAGGCAAGCTGAAACACCTCGTTAAGGAAACCGCGAAAATCGCTAGCACAACTATTTACATGGTGGAGTTGTGGCAGCGAAGGACAAAGCAAAAGGTGAGCCAAAAATTCTCAAAAGGAAAGACATCTCTTTCCCATTGCTCAGCACGAGGAATATTGCAGAAGGCCCACTAGTCATAGAAGTAAGCGTCGGTGAGCATAGCATACATCGGATGTATGTGGATGAAGGTTCATCAGGGAAATAATGTACGAGCACTTTTTCCTAAAACTCAGTGCAGAAGTAAAAGGCCAGATGATACCAGCGACTTCCCCGCTCATTGGATTCAGTGGAGAAGCAATTTGGCCATTGGGTCAAATAAAGCTAGTAATGAGAGTGGGGGATGACGATCAATCGACGAAAGTTCCAATGAATTTATTAATCATACGGTCACCATCACAATATAACGGGATCATAGGGAGGCCGGCCATACTAGCAATGAGAGTGGTGCCTTCGACGGCTCATGGCATGATAAAGTCCCCAGTGGATGGAGGGATCGTAACAATATTCAACACGGCAGCGACACCCCCAGAGTGCAATGCGATCACAGAACCCCCTAGCAGCACGGCGGAACCAAAAATAAACTCACCACAAAACCTAAAGGTCGTAGTGCATCCGCAGTATCCGGACCAGGAGATAACAATCGGAGGGACATTATCCGATAATGGAAACAGATATGTGTCACCTTTTAAAGGATAACTTAGACGTCTTCGCATGGGAACCCAAAGATAAGACAGGTGTACCAAGGTCGATAGCCAAACATAAACTACAAATCCGAGAAGGATACCCACCAGTTAGGCAAAAGAAAAGAGGACAAGCCCCAGAACACAACAAGGTGATACTGGAGGAGGTGAAAAAACTGGTGGACGCGGGAATCATGCATGAGGTTTACTATTATGATTGGCTCGCTAACCCGGTAATGGTAAAGAAGCACGATGGTAGCTGGCGCATGTGTGTCGACTTCACAGACCTTAATAAAGCCTGCCCTCAGGACTACTACCCACTCCCGGAGATAGACTGGAAAGTAGAATCATTTTGCGGGTACCCCTTCAAATGCTTCGTGGACGCATACAAGGGATATCACCAAATACAAATGACAGAAGAAGATGAGGAAAAAACAGCATTCATACCAGCCAGGGTGTGTACTGTTACACCAAAGTGCCGTTCAGACTTAAGAACGCGGGAGCCACCTACCAGCGGCTGGTGGATAAAGCATTTGAGGGCCAAATAGGGCGTAACCTGGAGGTATATGTTGATGACTTGGTCATAAACAGTCATACAGAGAGCGAGCTTATTCGCGATATAGAGGAAACATTCTCAACACTCAGAAGGATAAACATGAAGTTAAATCCAAAGAAGTGCACTTGTTGAGAAACAGAGGGCATGTTCCTAGGGTACATGATTGACCCCAAAGGTATCAAACCTTGCCCGGAAAAAACAGACGCGGTCATTCAGCTCCAAAGCCCAAAAACGAAAAAGGAAGTGCAATCGTTAAATGGAAAGCTCACGGGATTAAAAAGTTTCCTGTTCAAATTAGCGTATAAGTTGCTCCCTTTATTTAAAATACTTAAGAAGTGCATCAAGAAAGGGGACTTCAATTGGACAAAAGAAGCGGAAAAGTATTTCGAAGAGTTAAAAACACATTTAGCTTCGCTCCCTATGCTAGTCGCGCCGCGACCTAAAGAAGAGTTGATAATGTATCTGTCTGCGACGCATGGAGCGATCAGCGTGGTACTGATGACAGATAGAGAGAATGTGCAAACGCCAATGTACTTTATAAGTAGAGCATTACAGAGCGCGGAGCTAAACTACACCCAAATGGAGAAATTGGTACTCGTGCTAGTGTTTGCAGCAAAACGATTGTACAGATACTTCCAGGCTCACCCAATAGTGGTAATAACGGATCAACCTATAAAGCTGGTGATATCGAAACCAGAGGTGGCAGGAAGGTTCCAGAAATGGAGTGTTCTGCTAGGGGAACACAACATTACCTACAGACCGCGCAATGTCGTGAAAGGACAAATTTTGGCAGACTTCATCATTGAAAAACCAGAAGAAGAGATTCAGGTGCAAGAGACAAAGGAAGAGGACCAAGCCCCATGGATCCTGTTCACAGATGGGTCATCTTGCACTGATGGATTAGGCGCGGGTCTCATACTCACTAATCCTGAAGGAATGGAATTCACGTATGCATTATGTTTTGAGTTCACAGCAACGAACAATGAAGCAGAATATGAGGCGCTAATAGCGGGCCTAAGGATAACATCGAGAATGGGTGTGCGTAACCTAGAAGCAAACGTAGATTCTAGGCTGGTAGAAAACCATATACTGGGCGATTATGAAGCAAAAAAAGATAATAAGGTGCAATACCTACAAAAGGTAAAAGCACTGATTGAAGGGTTCAAAAGGTTCCAGATACGACAAGTACCTAGGGGAGAGAACAAGAAAGCGGACGCGCTCAGCAAGATAGCGTCCACCAGTTTTGCGCATTTGTCAAAACGGGTCCTAGTGGAGATACTAAAAAATAAGTCGATAAAAGAGCAAGAGGTAACCTCGATCGTAGAGGAAGAAGGCCCTACATGGATGACACAAATTATGGACTATTTAACCAACGATTCTCTTTCGGATGACGAAGTTGAGGCACGAAAAGTACAGAGACGATCAAGGCAATTTGAGGTTAGAGACGGGGTTCTCTACAAAAGAGCGTTCCTGCAGCCATGGCTAAGGTGCGTAGGATCACGCCAAGCGTAGTACCTCATATGCGAAATCCACGAGGGATCTTGTGGTATGCATGCAGGGCCAAGGTCTGTCGTAGCAATGGCATTGCGCAGTGGATATTAGTAGCCAACCATGCGCACAGACGCACACACACTCATTAACAAATGTAACGACTACCAGGTACACAGACCAATACCGCGTCAGCCCCAGGAGGAGATGACGCCTATTCACTTCCCCTGGCCATTTTTCAAATGGGGAATAGATATAGTAGGACCTTTTCTCATGGCTGCAGGTGGTATTAAGTTCCTTATAGTTGCAATGGACTACTTCACAAGATGGATTGAGGCGAAGGCAGTTGAAACAATCACGGGGAATCAGGTGAAAAGGTTCGTATGGGACAGTATACTATGTCGTTTCGGGCTACCAGGTGAAATAGTCTCTGATAACAGAAAGAAGTTCGCGGAAAACCCATTTAAGGATTGGTACGCGAATAATGGGATCCACCAACGGTTCGCGTAGGTGGCTCATCCGCAAACAAACGGACTAGTGGAGAGAGCGGACAGAAGCTTGGGGGACGGCATAAAAGCACGATTAGGGGAAAACAACAAGAAGTGGGTTGATGAGTTGTCGCATGTCCTATGGGCGCTGCGGACAACGATCAAAACAGACACAAGGGACACCCCTTTCGCCCTAACATATGGCACAGAGGCATTCATCCCAGCCGAAGTAGGGTTGCCAACACTCCGTACCGCAGAGGTTGATATGGTTACAAATCATGATTAGCTGCGACTAATCCCGGACATAATCGAAGAGCGTAGAGAGTTGGCGGCAATTCGTGAAGCCAAGTCAAAAGAGAAAATGAAAGGTTACTATGATGCGAAGGTGCGCAAGACCTCCTTCAGGCCGGGTGACTTCGTGTATCTTTCGAACGTGGCCAGTCGTGCTAGGAATACAGGAAAACTTGGACCAATATGGGAGGGGCCTTACATAGTGACAGATGCATTAGGAAATGGTGAGTACAGGCTACGTGACATGGATGGACGTGACCTGCAAAGGCCTTGGAACATATGTCATCTAAAGAAGTGCTACCTTTAAATGGCGAACTAATTAAGTGAATGTATTGTTTTCTTTTTTTTATGTATTCAAAACTTTGCAAGTATTAATAAAACAGTCGTAGTCCCTAGCTAGTTCCATGGCGCATTTTGAAAAAGTTCCTCATGTCATACATACTTTCTTTCTTATTATATATTGCCTATTGGCACACGCGTGCACACTATTTCCATGGGAAATAAGAGGACTGAGTCTACCCTTCTAATTAGACTCGTCGAGTAAGTGGGTTGCAACCCCTTCGACCATGGATCGTGTATCCTTGTTAGGCCCCCTTGCTATCAATGACGTCGTAGCAAGATATGTAGCCAGTAGATTCTGAGACTGTCAAGACACACTTGTGCGCACCTAACAATTGGTCAGCCTCACCTGACCGTCCTTATGGTAGTAGCGGTATACCGCATGTAATGAGCTTCTCAAACCCATATGGAACATTTGTAAGTTTAATTGAACTTATGATGCAAATATGTGATATAAACATTAAATGTGCTTTTTTATACCAAAAGAAACAAGTGTTTATTACAAAAACCAAAATATCTGTGGATAATAAATTAAAAAGTGTTCACAAATCACCGAGACGGTTGGAAAGTAAATGGGTCTCGGAGGCAGACCTCTTCAGTTTCAGCAGAGGAGGGGAGTACGCGGTAGCGCGATGCTCTTTCAAGCTTTTTTCCATCCGGTCCAGAAGGCGCGAATCCCTCTCTAGTATTGGCAGCGGAAGCACGGGGATGGAAGGAGCAAGGTGGGCCGCACCAACGGAAGGAGTCTCTTCTATGTTTAGTAAAGGCTTCTTGCTGGCAGCACGGCTCTCATGATCTGCGAGCACTTTTGATAATGGCACCTCCTTCTCAATCTTAAAAGGATCGAGTACGTCTTGGGGGTGAGCGAAAACAGGGATAGTTAGTTGCTCTGGAGATGGTTTCAGGTGGAAGTCCGGTTGCGCTTCCGCACCCTCTGCTTTGTAGCGTGCTAAGGTTAGGCCCTCCATTACTACTTCGAAAGGGATCTCATGATCCTGGTTCTCCAGGCCAAAAGTGGGCACAGGACAGGCACCCATATCTTTCAAATCCGCGGTTAGCTTGATGTCGGCCTTCGGGTCATAGAAAGACACCTCCGTTAAGGCTTTGTTGAGCATTTTCTCCTTGTGCGCCGTTGACAAACCTCTTGCGATGCCCTCGTTTATTGAGGATATAACAGACTTGGAGAAAGTAGTTCGTAGGTCAAGAACTTCCAAAGTACCCATAGCAGCTAGGCGCAGACCATGGCGCACTAGCCTCCGTTTTTCAGCTATTTCTTTCATAAAAAGAGGATACAACTCTTCGTCCAACTCGATGCTTAGCCTCTTCAGTTGGCAACTAAGGTCGGTGACGTCTTCCTTCACCCTAGCGCCCAGCGCATCAACATCAGCTACAAACCTGTTCTTTCCCTCCTCGAAGGCCCCCATGGCAACATGGTTGGAGGCCTTTATCTGTTGAAGGTAGGCGCGCTCTTCCTCGAGGGAAGTGGATAGCCTGTCTCTTTCTTCTGTTAAATAATGGAGGAGGGAGGCATCCTTTCTTCCTCTCTCAGCCTCTTGGTTAATCTTTTCCAGCATATTGCCAAGAGCAGAGGATTTTTCTTTAATCATCTGTCTTAGTCTTTCCTCCGTGGTGCGGAGTTTGGCAGAAAGGTCGAGGTATTTCTTCTTGATGTGTGACGTCAGTGTCACCTGTTGTGCTGCAAAATAGCTAACCTCGTCGGCCAGGCCAGCGTCGTCCATCCCTCTTAACACTTTCTCCCAGCCAGGTGGGATGATGTTGTCTAGAAAGTTGGCGCAGTCAAATGAGCTTGTTAATTCCGAATACGGGGGTAGCTCCCAGTCAGGACCAAAGGTTGGGTCCATTGCGAATCCGCTTCCCCCTGCTGATGAAGTTTCCTTGTGGGGGGAAGGCGTGGTCTCTACTTTATCGGTAGACTTTTCTTGCTCGTCACTGCTGCATATAGGAAACGGTTATGAGAGCGCATATATAGTAGCCTATGGGATAGAAGATATGGTAGAGTGCGCTCCAATAGTTACCTTAAGTTGATGGTGGCACGAGGAGTATGTGGGGGGTCTTTGCAAGGTTCTTCTCAAATTCCTCTTCGGTTGTGCGCACCCCGGTCCAGGAGGGACCAGCCCCGAAGCGCGCGGATTTGTTTGGCGACAATGGGGGGCTTCTATGTCTTTTCCCCAGGGGCGTGATTTCCTCTTCTATGGCTTTCTCAATGTCCTCGGTAGGGTTATCCGAAGACACTGAGGAACTAAGGAAGGGGGGGCTGCTGTTGTATAGGTGGGTGTTGTTCCAATTGCTACACTCGTGGCGGGGGCGGTGGTTGGTCTACGCCCATGTCTTCATCTTCTTGGGCAGTGGATGGCTCCCCAACGTCGAGGTCCATTGTGTTCTTCTGTGCACGGGCAAGAAGCGACTCTTCATTTTCTTGTAAAGGGCGAGAGTACACTGTCAAGTTCTCGGGGAAGGCTTCGCGGACAAGATCTAGAATATTCATAACTACAACAAGAAATAACAACAAACCGCGAGATAAAGTTTAGTTTTTTTACATGGTAGTACTTACAGGATGCTAGGATGAAGGCAGGAAGGACCACTAACCCTGGCCGTGATCTATGCAAAACACGGGTACCATGCCCTCGGCACAGATGACCGCGCGGCTTCGGCCAAGTGTGACTAGCACACTCTCTGGATAGGATTGAACGGGGATGCGGTTGTTGTTTAGGGTCTGCGCGTCAGCAACGTTGTACGAGTCAGGGCCAGGTAGGGGGTCCTTCCTCATAGTGTCAGAGGTTAAAAAAAGAAAGGTGAAAGGAAAGATAGCGTCATCGATCCAAAAGAATCGGTCGGTCCAGTTTCTCAGCGAATCTATTTTTCCATCAAAACATTGCATACCGCTCTTTCGCTTGGCAAAGGATACCCAACCATTGGCTAATTGTCGTTGGTAAAATACGCGGAAGAGGTCTACCGTGGGTTATATGTCTAGGGTATGGCAGTTTATTTCGAAGTTCGAAATCTTTGCTGCCCCTATACAATGTAGTTGAGAGACGTGGGTCTCATAATGTAAGAGCACACACAGAAGAAAGCGCGACATAGGTACGCGCTGGTTGGCGTAGTCAAAGAAACGAGTATATAGCCCTATTTTCCCTGCGGGGAACTGGCTTATATTATCTCGTCGAGTCAGAACTTCTGGGCGCAGGTAGTTGAGTAAGAGGCTAAGAAGGCAACTAGCTGAGGGCAAAGGGCACACTGAACACGAACCAAATCAACTGAAATGAGAGGATCGAGAGTAACTCACCAGAAAGCAACTAGCTATCGCCCTGCTTCCCTCTTCCCTCTCGATAGAGGAACTCTTTTTTTTCTCTGTCTCGTACGAAGCAATGGGAGGCAAGCTATGACGGCAGGATGTGACCTTTCCTTTAGCCCTGCTACCGCCGTTCTAAGTTCTTCTGACTAAACGAAGTTAAGACTAAAGTTTCGGAACTAAGTCAAGCTATTTCATTCCTCTTACTACCCCCATTGTGTTGTTACCGAGTAGAATTGATGTTGCACGGAACTTGAATCAATCTTTTGGCATATAATATAGGGGGCTAGAAATCCATAGACAACATTCTAGAACTTCCAAACCAAAGAAATGCAACAGGAAATGAAATGTTATGCTTCAATAGAATGAATTCGGTAGTATTCCTTTTCTTGATCCAACCTTTTCTTAGCTTCGGTAGTGAATCACCTACTAAAAAAGGGTTCTTCTCATCGGAGTTATTTCACAAAGATTTTCCATGGTAGGGAAGAAGGGGGGAACAGGCACACTTTGAGAGCGCAGTACAACAGAGAGTTTTATGTTGCGTTCGGGAAGGATGAATCGCTCCCAAAAAGGAATCTATTGATTCTCTCCCAATTGTTTGGACCATAGGTTGATTCCCAAGCCATTCGTTCTCTTTCACAGTCGAGCTATTTCATTCCTCTGATCGGACAAAAGAAGGTGGTGAGGACGACCCGAGGATGGGATTCTGACCTCCAGGAGTGGTGACTTTGAGAGGTAGAGAGATTGGAAGCCTAAGCAGAGATCTTTCTTCTAATTCTTGGTCTTGCAGGTTGGTGACCAATCACTCTAACCGCATTCTTCTGCAGTTGATGTTACGGATCAGCTTCATTCAAGCAGCTTTGCTCAGCATCTTCTGCCGATTGTCAGCCTGTTCAGCTGACCTCAGAGGATTCCAGTCACCCGGCACAACATGTTTATTCTCGGCAGCGATTACAGTCTCATGAACATTTCTTTTTAGATAGAAAATCGAACAAGAAAAACCATTTCTTTTGTCTACGTTTATTCTTGCTTGATATTCTATATTATTCGAATTTCAGAAAAACGAAAAGATTCAAAACCAATAGAAGTCGGAGGTGAATTGATCTAGCTCCTCCATGGTTAAGGTTGATGTGGTTTGGGATAACTGTTTCACCATGGCGGGATATATATATAATTTGCTGGTCGCGTGGATTACCTTAATAAAAGATCTGATGATGATGGTATATGGTCGAAGCGTTAATGGTGTTTTGAGAGTTTTGGAGATGGTAAGCAGTCAAAAGGAGGCATCATAGGTTTATATAGGCTTCAGGGTTTTACTGTTCCCCATCGGATATATGCCACGTGTTACCCACTTAACAGATCCAACGGTGTAAGATGAAGGGGTAATTCTTACGTGGCAAGCGCTTTTCCCGGGTACCAAGGAGGTTGGGTGATAGGGGGGATGTATGTCTTCTTGGCGGGAATGTTTCAAAAATTTTGTTTTTCGACTGAGCGGTTATGTTCAGTTATAGTCTAGTAGCCGCGGTTGGAACCTGCGACCACTAGACTGGGGGGACATGATGACGTATAGTCCCTAGTCGGGCTGGATAGTCTGACTCATGGGTACTACCCGCATCCATCAGGAATGGATTAGATACTTGTGCGATGTGCGCGCGCATCCCAGGTGGCCCGGTAAGCCGTTGTCGCACATAAGGGTGATTACTTAGCCAGGTCCTTGTCGCAGCGCGACAGGATCAGACACAATATACCCTATACTATAGTTATATTCGCCTAAGGAAAAGGGATAAGCACTTGCCTTAGTTAGGTGATAAAGATCAAACTATTTTGAGTCGTTATCTCTTCCTTAGGCTGCAAGAACAGGGAGCCCAGCCTGGACTCTCTCGAGTATAAAAGGAACCCCATAGGTTCCACAAAGGTACGATACACACAATACCCTAAACACTTACATACTCATACTGATTACTTACTCTCACGCCAGATTCTAATCGTGGGTCACAAACCCATGGTATGCCTAACGGTGTCTATTTAGTGCGTAGGGTCCTCAAACAACTTTCACTTGGTGCAAAAGCCGGAGTCCACAAGACCCCGAATTAAGCCTAATTCGGGTCAAGCTCGGTCCATCCAACTTTTGTATCAATATAATTTCTTACTAAACGAGCTCAAGTGCGAGAAGTTGTAAGCTTCCCGTTGTGAGGATAAGTTTATCATTAAACATATACATTCCTTTTAACTGAAGAACGAGCCCTAAGCTCACATTTACTTAGAAGTTGTTTTCATGGGCTTGAAAACTTTTGAATGTTTTAACGTAAAGCTCATCACCGAGAAAGGTGAATTTCTCGTTATGAGGAAAAGTTCTCTTATTTAAAAGATACACTTTCCTTTCTGAGCTTAAAACTTGGAATGTCTTCATACAAGCTCATGACCGAGAAAAGTTAGTTTCTAGTTTATAAGGATAAGTTATCGTCCGTGATAAACTTTCCTTTAATTGACGTATGAGTTACAGTATGATATTTAACTGTAAGTCATTGTGCATGAGCTTAAAAACTTGGAATGTTTATAATATAGGCTCATGCCCGAGAAAATTTAATTTCTTGTTTTGAGGATAAGTTATCATCGGCGATAAACTTTCCTTTCTTTAAAGATTGGGTCATCGTCTGCCATTTAACGACGAGCCATATACACAAGCTTAAAACCTTTGAATAGTTTTAATTCAAGCTCGTGTCCGAGAAAGTTTAATTTCTCGCTTTGAGGGTAAGTTATAATTGACGAGATAAAATTCCCTTTCTTTGAATTTAGGGTTACAATCTGTAATATGACTGCGAGCCATTTACACTAGCTTAAAACTTTTGAATAGTTTTGATGCATGCTCCTGTCCGAGAAAATTTAATTTCTCGTTTTGAGGATAAGTGCAATTAAATATACACTTTCCTTTTGTTTTAAGTCCAGGGTATAATCCGAGATATGATTATACGCCACATACACGAGCTTAAAACCTTAGAATATTATTAATGTAAGCTCGTGTCCGAGAAAATTTAATTTCTCGTTTTGAGGGCAAGTTATCGATGAATAGATAAACTTCCCTTTATTTAAAGTCTGGGTCATCCTCTGAAGTTATCTCCTGACATCACATGGGTTAGAGATATCTACGTTAGAACCAAGTGGGGTTTCACAGTCAACCTTGGAGTGCTAGAGGGAAACATCCTTCATGTAGGAACCCATTGAAGATTAACCAATTTGAGAATCCTACCCGTGGGTTGCCACCATAGATTAGACCTAGACGACATGGTTTTCTTATGCACAACAAAAGACTTAGCGGGAGAAAACCTATTTCCTTTGGAAATCCCTCTTTTCGCACGGGAGTTCAACTCATTCAAGACATTAGTTACACAAGCCGCATGATTTGTCGTGAAGACGCTTTTCATGCATACGGTAAAAACACCGTGTTTGTGGTCCGAGTGAGATCTAAAACACCTAGTTCTTGCTTTTGTCCTTTTCTTAGGTTCCTCTACATAGTGATTATTAGGCATGTTATTTGACCTATGTTGTGGCATATTCTTAGAGCTATACCTAGACTCACTAGTAGCAGTCTTGTTCCCAAGTTTTGCATAGGCCGATTTGATCACATTAGGCCTTGTTAGTGGAGTGATTTTTCTATAAAGATGAATTATATCAACTTGGGAGGCAAACTACAACCTCGAGGATTTTTGCCGCTCGGATCGAAATGCAGTCGGTTGTCTAAGAGACTGATTTTAGGCGGTTTCCCCAATAATGATGGTTTTTCAAGCTTAGTGTCCACACTAGTGCCCTTAAATTTCCTTAGCTCGTTTTTCAGAGCAGCTATAGCAAGAAACTTGTTCTGAACCTGAGCCTTTAAATAAGCATTTTCGGTAGTTTACGAGGTCGGTAGCTCTAGAGTTTTAGACCTCATCTCTACAATAGAATTATTCAACTCACTATAACGCTGTTTTAAGATCTCGTGTTCCTTTTATAAGATGTCTTGGGATGCCAACTTAGATTCTAGCAAAGTGATTCGTTTCACAAATTTTGTCTTTCTTGGCTTTAGAACAGATATAGATGAATCGTCATAAATAGTCTATAGCTCACGATATTTAATAGTCCTAAATAGTCTATAGCTCATGATCTTTAGCTAGCTATGCTAAATATGATGTGACCGAGACTTTCTTAAGAATTTCGTATTCCCAATAGATATAGATGAATAGTTATTGAAGATTTGGTTGAAGATTTCCTTTTATTTTATATTTAGCAATTAAATAAATACCCATATTGATTCGGTTTTAATATCTTTTCTTAGTTTGTGATAGAAAAACATTATTTATAGTTTTGTTTTTGAAAAGAAAAGATACAATGTATTTTTTGAGAATAACAGAGATTTCTATCTCCAGTTTTTTTCTCTCTATTGTTGCCTTCTTCATCATCAAGATCCCTATCAATTATACTCCAATGTTTATTTTTGCATTTTTATTTTGAAACTTTAACCTTAGATATCTTTGATCATGTTATATAAACTTGATGAAAAATATATGAATAGATTGGATATTAAACACAAAAATACAAAAAAACAAAAAGTTATAAATTAAAGACAAAACGACAATGAACTATAATTATAAAACAAAGAGAGTATTTTGTTTCAAACAAATATAATTGTCAATTATTTTCATATTTTTATCGTTTTCCCTATTCTATTTCACAACTAATCACACATGTAAATTTATAACAAGTCTACATTTTTTCTACACCAATTAATCAGTTTCTTCACCCGCCACTTTTTTTCCTTATACTACTAAACTAATGAACACAATGTTAAAGTATAAGGCATGACTTAATTGTGCATATTAGACCTTCAGCATATCAAGATTAGGCATGTTCTTTCTAGACAGGAAATTTATTTGAAGTTTTGACATCTATGGTTTTCACTTAACGTACTATTTTTTACATTACATAACTATACACTATATATGGTGTGCTTTATAAACTTAATAGTAAGTGTCTAAAATCAAAATAAAAACATGTTTGAATCAAAATAAAAAATGTGCAAATCCTCCCTTATATATTAACATTGTAGCAGAGCGAGTTTGATACATAAACATAATTGACCAGCGTAAGCCTATTTCTTTATGCCACCTCGTCAAATCATTCAATTGAACAATACTCGCCTGAAACATATATGCAATTTTCTACCGCAATTATATATGCATACTGTTTCAACGATAAGTTTTCAACCAATCACCTAAGGCCAGTGACGAAAACCTTTCATCAAAAGTGTTGGAATTTATAAGACCCCTTAACCATATTAACACGTTAATAATCACAAGTACGCAACAGAGTAAATAGAAGATCACGTATAGATAATTAATTAACAAACAATAAAGAAAGCGTACCTTTTAGCAATTAATCAACAAACACCGATCTTGAATATACACCTTAAAAGTTACCAAAATAGATAATCTATGTGGAATGCTCACACTACACGTCAATGGAATACGCTAGTATGCTAGTACTTGCTTCACAAAGAAAAGTACAAAACAAAATATTCTTGTTTTGGTGCTCGACGTCACACGATCAAGTACCGTAAAGAATAATAGTGGATCATGACTTTTCAGTAACATAGAATCAATATTTCTCATGCATGTAATAACTCATATATGCGTGTAATATACATGCATAAGCATGTACATGAATAGAATTATACATGCAATAGAGACGTACAAAACCAAAATGGTTTTGATCCATGCGATCGTACGTAGGAGGTGTTTAGGGATATGTGTTTATTATTTCTGTAATGATAATCTAATGATATTATCTACTATACCAAAATTTTAGGTCCTTAAGTTTGAAATATAGGAGTATATTTAATGTGAGTACAATAGAGATAATGTGACAATCCGTCAATTTGAGGTCGTTATTTTATTCTCAAGTATTATTTATAATTATTATTTTATTGTTAAATTATGAACTCACTCATTTTTCGGAAGAAATTAGGGTTTACGTCTTAAAGTAGCATCGTCTACGTCTAAACCGGAGAACTCTACGTTACGTGTTTACGTTTATATACTCCGTTTTTGTGGCAGTCGGACATTTTCAGATAATAAATTTATTCTCGTATATTATTTTGAAATTTTAGTTTGTGTTGGTTCATAAACTCACAAATTTACGAGAAGAAATTAGGACTTACGTGCATAATTTAACGTCTTTTACGATTAAACATGGAACCCTAGGTTTACGTATTTACGCTTTTGAACTCCGTTTTTGATGAGACAATTTTTATTAGAATCGCTTTGTGCCGTAGTTTCATAATTTGCAAAAACGTTTTTCGTAAATCGACTCGAGGGCACGTAAATCGAGGAAACTAGAATCTAGGAGTACCCGTAAACTAATAGGGATGAAACAAGTTTACACTTGTCTCACCCCCATTATAGGCGGACACAACAAGGGCACCTCACCCCTTTTGTTGTCAAAATTCTAGCCTCTATGAGACACTTGTCTCATAAACACATTTGACACAAACCACCAAACTTCTCACATACTCCTCACACATGCAAGTTTATTAAAAAAAATTCAGTCTCTCTTTCTCTCCCTATGTTGGCCGTCCCCTACCCTCACAAAATCATCATCATCATCAAATTTTAACCTACAAGGTCATCTATAATTCATATATGTTGAAAGCCACTTAAAAAGATGAAGCTTGGAGGTGATTACAACATGTAAAAAAGAGTTTTTATGGAGATTTAGGGCTGATTTTCAAGAAGTATTCATACTTTTGGTGGTCTCAAAAAATGGTCTTGCTAAGCTAAAGATTTGGTTACAAAAACCAAGTCTTGTTCATCATAAACCTCATCTTTCTATCATATTGATTGGTATAAAAATCATTTTCTTTGTATCACCCTATTGTTTTGTAAATGTATTCATCTATTTTCTTCAAAAATGTATACGTATGATGATGATAAATGATGATCAATATATTGTGTGGGGATTTTGTGTCACTAGATTAGGTTAAAAAGGTAAAAATGTACAAGTAAATATGTTAAAACATGACTAGTCATATAGGCTGTTTAAAACAGTAAGTTCCAATATGGTCACTTGGTTAAATGGATGAGATTATTAGATATACAGATAGATAATTGATGTTTACACAAGTGGTGAGTTGGCCACTCAATGGAATGTTAAAAATGAGCAAGATATGGCCAAAATACTTTTAAGGTACTAATCTGGTTGGTCTGTTTCGGACGAATTATTACTAATACTTAGAGGATGATTGAGCAGGAGTTATAAAAGAGTTATTTGTAGCACACATCATGTAGTTTATCCTGTTGAAATTTAGGGTTTTATCTCTATGTAGAACTCAAGATATGATCAAAATAGTGGACTGGACTTGTAACATCAGATTTTTAAATAAAGTATATAATACTAAAATGCCACTTGAAGTAAAATATTATATATAATAAGTATATAAAAATTAATAAATGATAATAACTATTATAAAATAAGTTTATATACTATACTAACTAAATATTACATTTTATAAACATAAAACTTAACTAGTTTTCCTAAACTACTAACTATATAAAACTTTTACGTCTTTTCGGCTAAAACCAAAAAGATGGCGTTTTTACCTAATTAAACATAGATTGTCGGACCCATCTAATGTAATATTTTTATAAAACATCTACTGATTTATAAACACATTTGACAAGTACAAATCGACAAAACCCGAGCTTTGTAACATATGGACCATAATGGGCCAAATTAGCCTTGTTGGACCACTAGGCCCAACTAGTTTGATTTAACATTATTGGACTTACTCATGGGCTTAACCCACTTGGGCCCAACATATGAGTATGGGTCTGATCTTAAAAAGATAAATGGACTAATATAATGTACTGGACTCTTAATGGGCTTATTAGGCCTTAATATGTAAATGGGCTAAAACTAGTATAACTAGACTAAGTAACTAAGTACTTAACAACTAATAATGTTGTATAAAGGAATAATACCCCACTTGATCATCATGTTATGACATCATTACATATACATAACAACTTTTATAAATTTAATTTACGATAGTCTAAGACCGATTATTAATTGTTTAGGTTTCCCGTGATCGAGTCACGCGCCGTACGCTCTAGTTGCCGAAACCCGCCTATCCCAACCAACGCGAGTTCATAGCCTCACACTCTTTTAAATGTTTTATGAAATGTTTTATAAACCCGCGAGGGAGATAACATGCTAGTTTTGATAAAAATAGAACACAAGTAGTCCCGATTGTATGCTTATTGATATGGACCCGAATGATTATATGACTCAATGAATGAAATGAAATGGATTATTATTAGTTAGGTTATGTCACTAAAAGTCCCATTAGCATGAATTGTGAACTACCAGGATTTTGTAGACGCTGATGCATATAATACTACTATTTGGGGAAGATCACCCCAGTTCGCGCCTTGACGGTTGATCCCCGTCGTGCCACATTGATTGGTAAGCGAATTTATTTATGAGAAGATTTATATAGCGTGATTATTGTGACGACATGCTGATTTAAATGGACAAATGAATTCCGGGTAGCTACCTGATATAGGTTATAGAAAGGTAACAATGTCATGCGGCTTATAACAATCTGATAATAAAAATACTGATATATAAATTGAATTATAATACATTGTCTGACTAGCAATATGTGGTCTTATTACTAATATTATGCACGTGTTCTGGTTTTACATAAATGTTTTCATATAACCGTTTTTATTAAACTCTATACAACGTTATAAAACGTATTGTATGATGTTTTTACGACAAAGGTTCGTATAATGGTTTTGAAGGCAAAAGCCTATATTATGATTTACGACAAAGATTCGTATAAAATGCTTTTCGGTAATGATTATATACCGATTTATGTTAATGATTATTATTAAACTCTATGGACTCGCTCAGCGTTTCTCTGACTTTTAACATGTTTTATCTCATGTACTTGAACGTAATTCTCGGGAAGATGACAAGAATTTATGGCCCGCATTTAAATAAAAATTTCCATTCAAACGTTTTGTAAATTTGTAAGACATATTTTGACCTGAGGACATATGTAATTTGATATTTGTGAATGGAAAATGCTTTATTATTAAACGACGCGATTTTTAAGCGTTGTCTATGATTTGAGTAATGTGCTATCCCGTAACACCAACGACTCTTCCGTTGAATTGAAATATGAATATTTGGGGGTGTTACAGTTTGGCATCAGAGCTCTCGTTTTAGAGAACGAAAGATCTTTAAAAACAAGATTTTGAATAAAACATTTCAGAAATCTTTTAACCATAAATATTTTTAAATAAATATTTTGAGTAAAATGTTTAAAAATCTTTTGACTATAACGGTGCCGAAGAATTCCCGAGTTACCGACAAGGCCAGATTGAGAAGTGTTATTTTAATATATATAACTTGGATTATATATATATATATATATATATATTATATATATATATATATATATATATATATATATATATATATATATATATATATATATATATATATATATATATATATATATATATATATATATATATATATATATATATATATATATATATATATATATATATATATATATATATATATATATATATATATATATATATATATATATATATATATATATATATATATTGTGAGTTGATTACACGATTGCTTGATGATTATACTAATACTTATACGACGTATATTGTCACAAGGAACCCTAACTCTTCTAGCAAATCAATCGAAACTATTTCTGTAGGAATCCTAGTTATTCCAGATCTAAACCAAGGTGTGGATGTTGATAATCCCAACAAAATGGTTGATACCCGTAGCAATATTGATATTAAATGATTGTGACATTGAAGATGAATTATCGAGATTAAATATGATATCGATGTCATGACGATCTTTTCTTATAGAGTGGAGTTTGAAAAAACCTCACCACCTAGAAATGTGTCATCTGATTTGGTGTCACCCAATTCTTAAAATTGAAATCAAAAAGGTAAATGTTGCACCTGAGGCTCTCATTGGAACCATTACCCAAAAGCCTCATGCCACTAGTACCTTTCTTGAGAAGTCTAATTGAATGTGTGAGTCATTTCCTACTCGTGACTCATTTCATAATTATTGTTATAAGAGATATAGAATTAGAAATTAAGTGTTGTTCTTGTCGAGCTTTTATTGCCTTTCCAAAGCCTAAGAATAATGTTGAAAGTAATGGAAAATGAGGTAGGATGTCGCATTGAGTATAAGTTGGTTGAAAACTTGAATAAAGTCAAATTTAACTTGTATGGAATATGAGATTGTTAAGAGAGAGTCGTTGAGTCATGTGGTTGAATTATAAGGTTTCAAATGATTGTTGGTTCATGTTAAGGGTTGTTCCTAGGCCATTGTCCAATGACGAGGATGCCCAGTGTCCAAGAAATAAATTAAAGAAAACTTCTTCTGAATTGGGACCGATGGATCTTCCGGGACACGTGGAACACCTAAAGACTTTTGTAGATTAGTATTCATTATAGTATCTTTTAAAATCACTAACTTAACTAAGAAATCAGTTGGTAGGATGAGTCCTTGGAATTGTATGACATGGCGACACGTAATGTGTGACGGTAAAATTTTTGACTTGTTTGTGATTAATGAAAGGACTATCTTTGATTGATAAATTCTACATGTATCATTGTTATCCATCTTTTCGTGCTTCTTCCTAATGTTCGCATTAGTGATGCAACCATTGAACGAGTACTCACCTCGATTTGAGTTGCGTTGTAGATTATTCTTTCGTATTCCTGAGTACTATCGATGTCATGAACCTCATGATTATTGGGCTATGCTCATTTCCAATCATATTGTAATTAGTTCTTGGTGAACAACTCTTTATCACTCTTTTGTAGATCACTCACTGTTTTTATAAGCAATACGATACCATATGGGGAAAATATGAAATTTTTATTTTCATATGAGTTATTTAAATCGGTACCATTGAGTAATTACTATCGAAATGAAGTTTTTATTAAACATCTTGTAAATAAAATGCTTTCATAATGATGAACGTTTCGGTAAAATCATTTTTATTTTTTATTTCATAATCAAACATGAATATATACTTTAAACATGATGAGAAAGTATTAACGAACTGAGAATTGCATCGTTAATCCTAAGTTGTACATAAAAGCGCACCTACGTACAATTTGGAAGGGACCATGCAAGGCTGATTAGTAGTCACCATGAAATTGTTAATAAACATTACATTTTTCTTTATAATTGTGAAAGATTGAATTTCTATGAGATCTGTAAGAAGTGCAAAATAGGGATTGTTAGGGACACCTACATATGTGCCCATATCATTTATTTTTCCGAATCGAATTTACTCATCTGTGGATATTGTCTTATTTGACAATTGACATCCCCTTCTTGTTCCTTTCTTTAAATGATAAGATTCTTTGGAAAACTTTCTGATTATCGAGTGTTGATACCTGACTGGGTGTATCGACGTTCCTACCATTTCTTTTGATTAGATTCCATTTGAATTACATGGGTAACGATCCGAGGTGCTTCCGGATGCGTACACATATCATGAAAACATGGAATATATCCATAATCGTTAATATCTTCGTCTTTATCTGATTTGACATTCTCCCGTGAGAATCATGCATTGACCTCACTCTTCTAATGGTAGCTATGTCTCTAAATATCCTTGATTTATGAAGGATTACGAGTTATTCTTAGTCTTTTGAGAAGTTCTCATCTTATCAACGGTAATAAAACTGAAAAGTTGGTAATGCCATTAGGATAGATTGGTTGATTATGACATGATGTCATTGTTTAATTGATGGGAACCCGAGTAGAAATCCCCTAAAAGATAAGATGTTTATTATCAAAGGTGATCTGAATAATTCTTGATGGGAGATCGTATCCTGCATTCAGGCTTGAAAATTTTACCATGAATGGTTGTGAACTAGTCATAGATCTTGTAATCTAGAAAGAACCAAAGGTGAATTTATTAAAAGGTGTTCCTGTTTTTTGAAACTTTCTGAGGTATTTGGTGGTAAATTACCTAGACTTCCACCATTAAAGGGCAAGTTTAATTTGGTATTGATTATATTCCCGGTGTTGCACCTGTGGCATGTGCACCATACGTCAGCACCATCTGAATCAAAAGAGCTACCGTACAACTGAGAGAGTTGTCGGAGAAAGGTTTTATTCTACCAAGCTCGTCGTCATGAAGAGCTATGGTATTATCATTCCATATATTCATTGATTGTCATGAACTGAATAAATTGACGATCAAAAATTGATATCCATTACACAGGATGAAAGATTTGTTCGATCATTTACAAGGTCCTAGTGTATATTCCAAAGATTTGATCAGCAGTCTGTTTGTTATCAACTTTGCGTCCGCAAGAAAGATATTCCAAATACTACGTCCAAAACTCGTAATGGACATTATGAGTTTCATGTGATGTCGTTTGGATTGACTAACGCACCGGTCGCATTTATGAATTTGATGAATCATGTGTGTAAGCCGTAGGTTTTATTCAATCATTAACTACCACAATGTAACCTACTGCTGCTTTGATCTCTAGGTGTGGGATTCAATGTACACACACACCTAGAGTGGTTTTTGTTAATCAATAATACAAACCCTTTGGGAAGAATTCTGATGAGACTGCTTTTATACATAGTCTCATCGTCCCAAACGGACTTTAAATGCATTAAATATCATCAAAAATGCCAAATATATGCTTGTGTTTGTTACTTGTGTATTTTAGGTACGGATATTGAGAAAATGCCAAAATATCACAAGAAACATGCAAAAACGAACAGGGGAAACGAAGCCGCACAAAGAACCAAGCCATAATGAAGATTTTCCAAGAAAAACCCTTGAAGAATTGAAGATTATACAAGAAGGGTCCTCCAATATTGAAGAATTGACACTTTATACCCTTGTATATTCATAATTACAAGTTTGGTCCATAAAGTTTGTCAAATTTACAAAAATAGCCCTCCACTTTGAAGAATTAGCAAGAATGGTCCCTCAAAAATGAAGACTTGTCATTATTAGTCCTCCAAGAAATCAAAAATCAAGTCAACACCTTGAAGAATGAAGATGTGCCAAAATCAGTCCTTCAAATATCAAAACATGGCAAGAAATACCCTTTAAAACATTTTGGAAAAAGTTTGGTGACCAAAGTATAAAAAACCAAACTTCTTTATAAAGGGAAAATACGTTTTGGCTGTTTAAACCTTGAATGAAAGAAAGAAGAAAAGAGAAGGACCAAACCTAGCAGACAAGAAACTTACCTTAACCTGTGAGGGGGTGACACGTGCCCCACTCACTTCCCACAACCAATCACAAGCCTCCCTACTTCCACCTCAGCCATCCACTCACACCAGACTTAACAAACTTAATTTATTAAGTTTAATTAATGCGCTAAACACATTTTTTAAACCAAAACAGATTAAACGTGTGTTCTTCATGTTCTTGATACAAATTGGGCACTTGCTTAATTTTTGAAATTAGCCTTTAATTCTTTCCAAATTCAAGATTAAGGTGAATAAGAACATAACCTAATCACCAAAACCCTTGCCACGTCACTCATGTGCTCACATGTTAAACCCTCTCTACACGTTTTTGAGGATACAGCCAAAGCTTTCCAGGGAATCAACACACCTTGTTTATCTTTGTTCCTAAGCATCAATATGAGCCTTTGGATGGAATTTCAACCATGAAAACTCACACAAACAGCCAAATTCAGTCACATGAGCTCAAAGTTTCAAAATCGATAAGGGCATTTTTGGAACTTCAAGCATGAGGGTTAATTGTTTTTATCTGTTCTTAGTTTACATGTAAGGCTCGATATAAAGCCATAGGGTCTCATTTGTACAACTGCTCTTGATTTTTCCTAGTTCACTTTTCTGTAAATCCTTGTTCATGTTTAATGAAAAGAGTTTGAATTTGTGAAGAAAAACCAAGTTTCAGTCTTTTATTCTGCTTATTATTGTTTAATGTTTACTAATCTTGAATCTTAAAACGTGTTTTCAAACCTTGTGCAAGAAATTGTACAAGAGTTAAAAATTTGATATTTTGTTAAGGCTTGGTTTAAACCTTGGAATTCTTGGGCAATAAGTGGATCATAGTACCCTGATAAAGAGTTATCAAGGTGTTGGCTTATAACTTGGGGATAATCAAGTGTGGGAACAAGGTTGCATTAATCAAATTTATTTTCAAAGTTGTCACCTTTCTGTTTTTGATTTTATTATGCTAACCTTGTTGAATCTTAGCAGCTTGTTTGTGGAAGCTTGTGCCTTGTTTTGCTAGGCACATCAACTCAAAATTCGTGAGTGTGGATGTACATTCATGAGGTTTGAGTTCTTGAACCCAAAAATTTGAAAAATACTTGATTTTTATGATTTTGTGTTCTGCTTGTGTTCTTGTTGTTTTTATTGCTTAATCTTGCTTGATACTACATAATATATCTGTTATTGTGTTTGATTGGGCTTGGGTAACATTGAATCACACTTATACTTGTTTAATCTTGAATTGAAAAAGATAAGGGGTGTTTGGGTTAACAAGTTTAAGAACATAACTTGTTATTGTGTTATTGGAAGTTGTTTGTTTGAGTTTGTATCTGCTTATCACTTGGTTGTGTGCTAAAACCTGCAAGTTTTCGGCTTTGAAACATCAAATTAAAGATTGTGTTATATCTCACTTGATTTTGCTTTTTTTGACCTAAGATTTTGGAAACACCTAGAGTGTATGCATGTTTAGGGATAAAAAGTGTTAAATCATAGTTTATATAACCTGTTAACAAGATTTGAGTGTTTGAATCTGGCCTTGTGGTCAAGTATATTAGCAAGTGTTCATAACTGCAAGTTCTTTGTTCATCAGTAACTTTTTTCTGCTTGAATCTTGATCTAGACCTTGAACCATTGCATGAAACCTGTTTAAATTTGTTCATTTGAATTAATTATAGCTTGTGTATGCTTTTGGTGCAATTTGGTTGGCTGAATCTTGCTAAAAGTGCTTATTGAACTAAAACTGCTTATTGTTTATATCTGGGCTAGGTCTGTGGATGTTTTGATTAAACTGTATTAATTGGCTGATTGGAATTGTGTTTTTGTTGCTTATATTGACTCCTTATGATAACTGATCATTTGGGTGCCTTTGCTTAATTTGAATCCACAAAAAAGCCACAAAAGACAAAAAGTCAATTTGGTCAAGCAAGGGGAAAAGTTTCCACTGCTCAACCTCCAAAACTAGCCCCTACTAGTGTAAAACATCAAACAGCTTGTTCATAAGCCAATTTGGCTTATCCAGACTTGCAACAACTTATTTTTTGTGATAGATCTTCCTCATTTGACCCATTTATTTGATCTGGAGCTTATTAGACTTTGACTTTGACTTTTTACTAGAAAACTCATTAAGTTGACTTTTATATAAGTGCTTATCTGCTTATTCTGGCTTATTGCTTGTGCTTATTTGAAAACCTCTTGATTATTTTGCTTAATTAAGTCATTTGAAAGCTTTTGAAAGTTGAATCAGCACTTGAGGTGGTCTAGAACTCAAAAACGACTATTTTGTCGTTTTGTGAAGAGAGTCTTGGCTTATTTCAGGCTTATTTCTTGTGATTTTTCCAATTTTATTTTTACAGATCTCTTAAGTAACTCAAAAGAAGCTTGTGAGTCAAATCTTAGCTTATGGCATCAGCTTATAGCTTAATGGGCCAAAAAGCCCATTAAGAATAAGCTGCTTTGAAATAAGCTAGCTTAAACACATTTTCAGCTTTTGGGCCTTCAGAGTTTTGTTCTTAAAATCAAATTTTAAGTCAGATAGGAGGTTTTGGGCTTATTTGGACAACATTTTTCTTATTGGGCCTATTTCAAGCCCATTAAGGGACTGTTTGGACTTTTAGCCCATTTCAAGGCCCAATAGGGGTATTTTGTAATTTTAACTTCATTTCTATTTTATTTAGGTTAAAATAAACTAGTTTGCAACTTTTTAGAATTTTTTATAAATTTTGGATTTTTATTAATATTTTATTATTATTTTATTACTATTTTAGTATTAGAAATTAAAATTTTGATTTTTCAAAGTTTTTCATTTTTCTTAGATCAAATCCATTAAGTTAGGAATTTACAGTTTTTAGAATAATTTTATTGTCATTAGATTAATTTTTAGAATTATTTTAAGTTTTAATAGTTTTTAATTGTTTTTAAATAGTTTTTATTAATTTTAAAATTTTCAAAAATAGTTTTAACTTTAGTTAAGGTATTTTAGAGGTTTACAAGTGAAAAAATCTCATTTTGGGCTTTTTGTTAATTAAATTGATTTTTTGGGCTTTAATTAGCATTAAAAAATATTATTTAATTAAATAAATGGTTTGAGTGATTTTTGATTTTTTGTAAACTCTAATTACATTTTTTAGGATTTATTGCAATTTTCTATGAATTTTTAGGGTAATTTTTTAATTTGGTCACTTTTTACGGTTTTACGTGCACGACTATTCGTCTTAGTTTAATTCATAATCGTAACCGTCATTCTCTTCTAATCTCTTTTCTTCTTTTCATTTCTCATCAATATAATCACAAACCATTAACCACTTCTTAACACAACACACAAGCCTCCTTGAGAACGATCCCCACTTTGGGTCATTTACTTGTGGTTTTCCGAAATCACTTGTTAATACTTTCCCTAATTACGTTCTTTTTCCTAAAAGACGTATTTTACAACTATCAAATTCGTTTATGTTAAACATCTTGTTCTAATCATTGTTCTATTCCGATCTATTAAGTCATATGAATGATGATTATCCTAGATAAAACGGTTTCGACTGTTTGAGTCTAACGATCTTGGATTCAACACCATTTGTAGACTACCTTGATCTAGCTGAGATGTGAAACATTGTGCTTAAATATTTAAAGTGGGATGTTAGGCTTGATTCCTTACATTCTTTGACCATGTGATTAATGGTAGTAGAATCTATGTTGACTCTTCTAAGATCGGAGCCATTAAGGCTTGGAGTTATACCAAAAAGGAAGTGCGAAGATGTTTGACGAATATTTATCGAAGGAATTATTCCCTCATACCCAGATCATTTAACTAAACTCCCATATGAGTAGATGTTGTGTATACCTCAAAACAACCTAAGAGGAATTGAGGAAACCATATAACTCATGACTTGGAATTTGGAGCGGCAGTTTTTGCTCTTCGACTAAGAAAATTTTGACCAAAGTTTAAACAAATATTTTTCGAACATTTACGGATCTTGTTAATTATTTTCGATAAATCAACAAAAATCATGTTAACTAAATTCAAATTATTTTGAACATTTTTCTATAATTGGACGAACTGAGAAATTAATTTTTTTTTACATTTACGTTTCATAAATTAAATATTTATTATTTAATTACTTGTAATATTTATCGACGTTTTAAACGTCGGACTGGACAAAACTAATAAAGATAATAGTTGAGACGAAACTAAAACATAGTAAATATGAAGAAAGAATTTCTGAGTGATTACGGTCATGATATTTATTTCATCGGGGAAGGTGAATGTAGTTGCTGATGCGTTATGTAGAAAGGACAAAGAACTAATTAGGATGTGTTCCTTAGTAATGACCGTGCAGAATAATTTGCCCGAGCAATTTAGAATTAACTAATACTTGTAAAAAGGATAATATAGATGATAAAGGGTTTCACGACAAATGAGAACCATTAGAGATGGAAGCCGATGGCGTTAAATGTTTAAAAGGTCATTCGTGGTTTCCTAAATATGGAGATTTGTGAGATTTATTCGTGTTGGAATCTCATAAGTTTAAGTATTCTATTCATGCCATTTTTGACAAAATGTATCTTTATCGGAAGAAGTTGTACTGATGTCTAAATATGAAAGCAGACATCGCAACATACGTTAGTAAATGTCTAACTTTTGCGAAGGTCAAGGCTGAACACCAAAATACATCAGGATTGCTTTTACATCTTATTATTCCTGTTTGGAAGTGGGATAGAATCACCATGGATTTTATCACAAATCTTCCAAGGTCGTCATCTGAATTTGATTCGATTTGGGTCATCCTCGACAGACTGATCAAATCTGCTAATATCATTCCCGTTAATGATAGGTTCTCGATGGAGAAGTTAACTCTTTTGTATTTAAAGGGGTTATGTAAGCATGGTGTGCCTGTATCGATCATCTCTATCAAGATCCTCGCTTCGCATCAAATTTCTAGAGATTCCTTCAGAGGTCATTGGGAACAAATCTTGATATGAGTACTTCTTACCACCCCTAATCGAAGGGACAAGGTGAAAGAACGATACAGACACTAGAAGTCTTGTTTTGTGCTTGTATGATTGACCTTTGGTAATGAACAGGATAATCACTTTACTTTGCAGAGATTATCAATGATAATTATCGCATTAGGATAGAGATCTAATCTTGTGAGGATCTATATAAAAAGCACTTGTAGGTGGGAGTTGGGATGAAGATACCCGACCCACGAGACCTGAAATGAGTGTGGAATTTAAGATCTGATTATTGACTGCCGGTAGTGGGCAGGAGGTTATGTGAACGTGAGGTGTAGATCTTGAAGTGCAGGATGGGTAGCGAAGTTATGCCAAGAATTTTCACCATGGAAAGGTGAATTGATGATCTGAAAGATCGTGGGAGGCTAAGTCCCCGTTGTACGGGACCATTGAGGTAATGTACAGATTTGGTCCGAGAGGCATATACGCTAGATCTACCCTAGGACTTCAAGGGCTGCATGAAATATGTTCCGTATACCGAACTTGATAAAATGTCTATCAAGTGAAAATCTGATTATTTCTTAATGAAGTTTGGATCAGCGAAAAGTTGCATTCATCGAAAACCCGTGGACATCATGGAGAGAAAAAGTAAGTCAACTTAAGCATGATCGTATTCCCATAGTTATGTTTGATGAAACTCGGGTATTGTAATGAATTACACTTGAGAGAAAAGACCGAATGTGGAGGAAATACCCACGTGTCTTTGACTCTATAAAAAGCAAGTAGTGAGATGACTTGATCTTTGAGGACAAAGACCCTCTTTAGGGGGAACTGTTGTGACAATCCGTCAATTTGAGGTCGTTATTTTATTCTCAAGTATTATTTATAATCATTATTTTATTGTTAAATTATGAACTCACTTATTTTTGGGAAGAAATTATGTGAGACCCCCAAAATCTGGCAAGGAAACAACTAGGCAACAAGGGGGTTCCACCTCATGGTACAAGAAAAAATTAAATACTGTTGACACAAAGTTGACGTAATAAAAACATATACATTACATCATAAAAGATCAGAGTTTTAAACATAGGTCCCAGAGTTTTATATGCGGAAAAATTTATTATTTCATCATAATTAATAACATATAGTTACAAAAATGCAGAATAATCTTCTAACGGTTTTTAGATAAAACCAAAGATTAATATTCCCAAAAATCTCCAAGCTGCGATAATATCTTGCGAGCTCCCATCCAAGCAAAGCTAAGTAATAATACCTGAGATTAAACATGTAAAATCGTCAACATAAAGTTGAGTGATATTCAAATTCATAGGTTTAGCAGTAAAGGTGTGGAACACAAGCATTCATTTTTAAACAAGAAATAGGGGAAATGGTTATGTACATGATATGAGCTATTTTAGTCATATCAATTATATCATAAAACAATGAATATATGCAATTAATGTATCAAAAATGCCTTGTATATGTTGTTTTGTTGTTTTGATGTGGGTAGGTACCAAAGTTCGTGAAAACCGGCAAAATCGGCACGAGATTGAAGAAAAAGATTGAGGAAGCCAAAATCGAGTTCGGTTTCTGATAGGTGTGAAAACACCCATCCTTTTACCACTTATTTCTAGCTAAAACAAGACCAAAACACGTATTTAATATCATTTGTTTGGAATTATGCGTGGTTTTTGTGTTTATTGTGTTTTCAGAGTCAACCGGATGAATATTGAAGAAAACATGGGATTGCACGGGTTTTATCGAGGAAAAAGACTCAAGACGAAGTCTACTGTCCAAGGGATGCAAAAGATTTAAAGTCATTGTGCCTATTTGAAGATTTATCGAAGAATAGAGCCAAAGATGGAAGATTCATATATGTCGAAGAACTCGAGTCTATTAAACAAAAGATTATAAGACGAGTTGGAATTATTCACCGACACTTATCAAATCCAAGTCAGAAACGTTTATTTGAAGAAGCGTGAAGACTAAAGAAGAAAGAAGAAAAAGAAGCCCAAACCAAAGCCCAATCACAAGCCCACCACCACAAGACTTGCCTATAAATAGGACTTTACTTCACAAAAATTGGACACTTAGTCTTTTAGGTAGTTTTTAGCTTGTCATTCTCTCTAGTTTTAGAGAGAGAAAGTTCTAAACTTTCTCTCACTAGATTTCATCTTTTTCTATTTCAAGATCAAAACTTTGTATTATTTTTCATTAATCAAGATCAAGTTTTTAGCTTTTAATCTTTAATCTCATCCTTCCTTTCTTTGATTTTGATTGATTTTGGTACAAATCTCGTATGATCCGTGTTGTTCATCCATGATTTTGTGCTTAAAAAGATAATCTTTTTATGTTTTACTAAGTTTCTACACAAATAAGCTTTGAGATCCTTGTGCTTATTGGCTTATTTGTTAGTTTTGCTTATTTACTTTTTAAAGTTTTTATGAAAAGTTCATCTTATTATTGATTTGATTTAAAAGTTGTTTATTTTAAGTTTAGATAAGTTGTCAATTGAGCTTATTTGATTGGATTCATGTTAGATTCGTTCTAGTTTTTGGAGTTAGCTTATTTCATAGCTTATTTCCTTGGCTTTTATTTCGGATCAAAGTGATATCGGAAAGGGCAAAGCCCTTTTCCGACCTGTTATTCCGACCAGGGACACCCCTTTATTCCGATCCTTAGATCGGAAAAGGGTTTCATGTATTCCGATTGTAGCAAATTTTGCTATATTCCGATTTGCCCCCTTTTTACTATATTCCGATTGCAGCTTATTTCCAATCATTCTGATTGCATCATTTCATGTTATTCCGATCTGGACCCCTTATGCCTAGTATTCCGATTGGGACCTCTTGCACTATTCCGATTGGTAAGATTCAAATGTATTCCGATTGCCTTAAGTTTTGAGATATTCCGATCGCTTCATTTTGCACAACATTCCGATCAGCTCCTTAGCTCATTCCGATCAAAGTGATCGGAATATATTCCGATTAGTATTTTTTCCCTTATTCCGATTTAGCCTATTTTGCTTTACTCCGTCTTACTTTCTTTTAGTACTTCTCAACTAAGTTCTTATTTTTTTTAAAGTTTTCCAAGTGTTAGTTTTTAGTGAATGTTCATTTATTTTTCTAAATTCATCTTTAAGTTTTCAAGCATTTATGTATAAACTCGTTTAATCTTTTAAAAGCTTTAATTTTACTCTTCGACACTTAATTTTTGCTAATTAGTTCAAAATAGATAAACAAACCAACACCTTTTCATTAACCAAGAACAAATCATTCCACTTAGAGCCGAGATCAATTCGAGAGGATTCCGAGAACATCTAGAACCCATTGAAAAAATCTTAGTATCAAATGGCGCCGCTGCCGGCTCTTCTCGTTAAGATCAACAGTTTTTTGTGAGAATTTGGATTTTGGGATCCGTTCACCGTGAACGTTACTTTTTCACAAAAATTTTCAAAAACACAAAAAAATATAAAATTTTCAAAAATCCAAAAAAAAAAAAAAAAAAAACATAAAAACCAAAAATATATTTGCTTTGTTTTTGCCTTGTTAGTTCTTTTGCAGGTGCATGCGTACCCGATCAACGTCTTATCAAGAGCCCGAGCCACTCGACGACTTAGACATGGCCGGTGTACAAAACAACAACATACCACCTCAAAACAATAATAATAATAATAACAACCCACCTTTCAACAACAATAATAACAACAACCATGAGCCTCTACCAGACAATCGCCCGATGATTGAACTTCTGCAAGCTCATGTAGATGGCAACACTGATCCAATTGTTATACCCGCGATTGCAGCCAACAATTTTGAGCTCAAATCCGGCTTTATCCAGATGGTCTCTGCTCAACCATTCTTGGGGCGTACCATTGATGATCCACATGACCATATCAAGAGATTTTTGCAACTCACTAATACGGTCAAATTCAATGGTGTTCCACAAGAGGTAATCCGTTTACAACTTTTTCCCTTTTCTTTAAAGGGACAAGCCCGGCATTGGCTTGCTAAGGAACCTCCACAGAGTATTCTTTAGTGGACGGATTTGGAGGCCAAGTTTATCAACTACTTTTTCCCACCCTCTCGTACTACCGCTTTGCGGAATGAAATCATTAATTTTGAGCAAAAGTACGATGAGTCTTTTAGTGAATCTTGGGATCGTTTCAAAGATCTTTTAAGAAAATGCCCACAACATGGTTTTACCAAAGTGCATCAAATTAACACTTTTTATAATGGTTTAAGCATGAATGACCAAGATTCACTAAACAGTGCCTCGGGGGGTAATCTTTTGGCTAAGACTTCCAATGTTGCTTGGGATATCATTGAGAATAAGTCTCGTGTGCAAACCAAGAGTGTGCGGACCAATGTCGCTAGTGCTAGTACTAGTGACAGCGACAAGCGACTTGACAAAATCACTACGCTTCTTGAATCGCTTGCTACCCAAACCGCCAGCAACACCAACAGCATCAACGCTAGAAACGCTAAAGACGCTCAAGTCAATGCTGTTAGCCAACCATGTGAAATCTGCGGGGGTCCTCATTCTTATACAACTTGTACTGCCACCCAAAACTACCCTTCTGAGAACGTGAATGCAGCATACGGTACCTATCCTCAACCTGCTTATCAAGCTCGACCTCAAGGTGACCGCAACTTGCTTAGCTACCGTTCCAACAACTATCTCTCACCACCTGGTTCTACTCCTAACAACCCAAACCAACAACAAAACCTCAACCGCCCTCCTCAACAACAACAACAATCTCGTGGACCATACATACCACCTCACAAACAACAACAACATCCACCTCAAAGAAACAACCAAGTTTATCAGCAACCTGCTTATCAACCACCCACATACAATGCTCCTCCCAACCAACCCACCGCTTTACACCAAGAAGTGGAAACCTACATGAGGACTAACGATGTGATCGTGGAAAATCTTCAACAGGAAGTACGTAACTTGAAAGCAGACCTGATGAAACAAGGGAACGATCTGAGAGCTGATATGAGAAACACTATGGATAGTCAAACGAACGACTTAAGAAACATGATGGCTAATTTCTTCCACGGTAATCAACCCTCTTCTTCGGGTACTCTTCCGAGTAACACCGTTGCGAATCCAAGAGGGGAGATGAAAGCAATCACCACTCGCAGTGGAAAAGGTACCAAGGAAGCCGAGCTTCCTATACCTCCACCGGTGGTTGTGACTAAGGAGAACGAGTCACCTGCTCCTATTCCTCAACCATCGACTTCCCAAATTTCTCCACCTCTTACTTCTACCCCTCCTCCACCCAAGGATGTGAGTAATCCTTCGATCCCAAAGCCTTCCTCTTCTTCCGATATACCTTATCCATCTAGGTTGAGGAAAGAGAAGCTCAAAAGCAAGGACGATATTCAGGTTTCGAACTTTCTTAAAATGTTCAAACAATTGAATTTCAACATCTCCTTCGCTGAGGCTCTCGCTCACATGCCTAAGTACGCAAAAATGTTTAAAGATCTTCTGAGTGACAAGGAAAAGCTTCTTGATATTGCCAACACCCAACTTAATGAGAATTGCTCTACAGTGCTCTTAAAGAAATTGCCAACCAAGCTTGGTGATCCGGGTCGTTTCTTAATCCCTTGCAACTTCCCGGGAGTAGAGAATTGCATGGCCCTAGCCGATCTAGGTGCCAGTATTAATTTAATGCCTTTAAGCGTTTGGAAGCAATTATCTCTCCCTGAGCTAGTCCCCACCAAAATGACTTTGGAATTAGCTAACCGTACGGTTGCTTATCCAGTGGGGATAGCCGAAGACGTCTTTGTAGGAGTCGACAAATTCACTTTTCCTGCTGATCTCGTTGTCGTTGACTACGAGATGGACCCTTGTGTGCCATTGATCGTTGGTCGTCCATTCTTGAGGACCGGTCGCACTCTCATCGATGTTGAAGCTGGTGAGCTTATCATGAGAGTGGGTGACGATAAAATCGTCTTCAACATGGGAAAGTTGTCTAAACAACCTTATTCCAACGAGAATGTTAATTGTATTGACGTTCTTGATGAGGCTTGTGAAGAACACTTCCAAATTGCTTGCAAAAGTATTCCTACTTCTCTCCCCAATGTTGAGACCGTTTCCTCTATTGATTCATCACTGTCTCTATTTGGAGAAAGTGATTTCTTTTGGAAAGATCTTGAAGCCACCATGGGAGATGTGAACTTAACTAATGACGAGTCTCCCACCGATTTGGCTGACGACATGAGTTTCTTCGAAAACCTTCTCAAAGAAGACAATCTTTCTCCACCATCTCCCACGGTTATTGCTATCGATGCTCCGATTTTAAAAACGCCTCCCATCAAAAATCCTCCGGATTTAGAACTTAAGGAGTTGCCACCCCATCTCGAGTACGTGTTCCTTGAAGAAGAGAAGAAGTCACCCGTCATCATTGCTAAGGACTTGAAAGAAGAAGAAAAAACTCGTCTCATCGCTGTGCTTAAAGCTCATAAGAAGGCAATTGCTTGGAAAATTTCCGATATCCGCGGAATTGATCCGAACTTTTGTACTCACAAGATTCTCATGGAAGATGACTTTAAACCCGCAATCCAGAGCCAAAGAAGGGTTAATCCTAAAATTCATGATGTCATCAAACAAGAGGTTATCAAACTTCTAGATGCCGGCTTGATTTACCCTATCTCGGATTCGCCATGGGTAAGTCCCGTCCATTGTGTGCCCAAGAAGGGCGGAATAACCGTTGTTCCCAATGAACACAACGAGTTGATTCCCACTCGTCTCGTTACTGGGTGGAGAGTTTGTATTGATTATCGCAAGCTCAATGATGCCACGAGAAAAGATCACTTTCCTCTTCCCTTCATGGATCAAATGCTCGAGCGTCTTGCTGGTAATGACTATTACTGCTTCTTAGACGGTTTCTCCGGGTATTTTCAAATTCCCATCGGTCCCAATGACCAAGAAAAGACCACATTCACTTGTCCCTGTGGAAAATTTACGTACAAACGTATGCCTTTTGGTTTATGTAATGCTCCTGGGACATTCCAAAGGTGTATGATGGCTATCTTCCATGACATGGTGGAAGACACTATGGAAGTATTCACGGATGATTTCTTGGTTTATGGCGATTCTTTCTCTGCTTGCCTTGCCAATTTAGAACGTATGCTGAAGCGGTGTGAAGACACTCGCCTTGTTCTTAATTGGGAAAAATGCCATTTCATGGTAAAAGAGGGCATCGTGCTAGGACACAAGATTTCCAAAGCCGGTCTTGAAGTAGACCGTGCTAAAGTCGATGTTATCGCTAAGTTGCCTCCACCTTCAACTGTGAAAGGGGTGAGAAGTTTCCTGGGTCATGCGGGCTTCTACCGTCGATTCATCAAAGATTTTTCTGAAATCGCTCGCCCGATGACCCACCTCTTGGAAAAAGATACTCCTTTTATCTTTTCCAAAGAGTGTCTTGAAGCCTTATGTTGGAAATACGTTTTACGCATTTAGAAAGTCTCGGTCACTCCAACCATGTAGTTATAGGCTCGTAGTTAAGTTAAATGTCATTTATTACATAGCCCGACCCATGAGCATGTTCATGGGCCGGAAGCCCAAGTCCTTTAAGGACTTGGGGTATTTAAACCTCTTTCCACCATGGAAAGAGGTGTTGGTTGTTTCATTTCTCACTTTTAATAATACAAGTTTCTTTCACTTCTCTCTCTAACTTTCTCTCTCTAGAAAAACATCAACCCTCTTGATTCATAAAGATTATCATTGTTCTACAATTGGTATCAAGAGCATGGGATGAAATAAAGGTTGGTTTTGTGTTGTTCATGTTTACTTTGGTGTATTCATGTGTCTTTGATTGATCTTTACCCAAGTTTCAATTTTTTTTCGTGTTTTTGACTCTCCAAGTGCTCCATATATCTTCTACATACCTTTAGTAGTGTTTTGGGTGTTTTGGTTTGGTTCAAATCACGTTTTTCTTGTCGAAAATCTCATTTTTTAGCCTAAAAAGTTCGTACCAGTACCGTTATTCCGATCAATTCAATCGGAAAAGGGTTTAAGGATTCCAATCAGTATTCCGATTGGCAAGGATTCAGATTGGCTAGTATTCCGACGGGTTTCAGATTGGTACTCTTCAACATTCAGATTGGTTTGCATTCCGACGGGCTTTCAGATTGGCTAGTATTCCGACGGGTTTCAGATTGGTTTGTATTCCGACAGGTTTTCAGATTGACTAGTATTCCGACGGGTTTCAGATTGGTAAGTATTCCGATCAGGTATTCGTCAACATTCCGATTTGCTAGCATTCCGACGGTTTTCAGATTGGTAAGTATTCCGACCGGTTTTCAGATTGGTGAGTATTCCGACCAAGTATTCCTTAACATTCCGATTGGTTACTTTTAGCATTTCGACGGATTAATTTTGAGACTTACGACACTTTGAGATTTTCACATTGAGACTAAGAAGTTTGGGTATTGAGATAGTATTTTCAACTTAGAGGATTTCGTTTCAAGTTTGTAATCAATCACAAAAACACGCAACATCTTTATTTCAACAACATTAAAACACTTAACCTTATTTCATTGTTCGATCATCTTTGATAATCTTATTCAAAGGATCACAAAATGAATTCACATTCATTTATGCCAACTATGACTTCACTCACCGATATATCGATCATTTCGGGTACCGATACTCGCCCGCCTTTGCTCATCAAAGACTTATTTGAATCATGGCAAAGTCGAATGAGAACATACATCATGGGCAAACAAAGTGGTCGACTTATGCTAGAATCAATTGACAAAGGTCCATTAGATTGGGGAGAAGTTACAGTCAACAATGTGACAAGGCCAAGGCAGTATCATGAGTTAACCGATGCCAACAAACTCATTGCAGATGCCGATGAAAGGGCTGTGCAAACAATTCTTCAAGCCCTTCCACCTGATATCTTCAGAATGGTGAGTGAACATAAAGTGGCTAAGAATCTTTGGGATCGACTTGCGGTTTTGCTACAAGGGACATCTCTCACTAAGCAAGAACGAGAATGTCAATTATATGATTTGTTTGATAGATTCCAATACATTCCAGGGGAGACTCTTCATGATTTTTACTGGCGTTTTACTACTCTGATGAATGACATGAATGTCTATAATCTAAGGATTGAACAATTTCAGTTAAACACCAAGTTTTTGAACACACTACCCCCTGAATGGAGTCAATATGTGACGGATGTCAAAATGATTCGTGATCTACACAAGTCCAATTTAGATCAACTATATGCTTTCTTACAACAACATGAGAAGCATGTGATCCAAAACCGAATCTCTCAAGGACCTTATCATGAACCAATGGCATTATTGGCAAATCATCCTACACTGTCATATCACAACTCTCAGCTTGCTGTAGGACACAAATCTTCATATCAACCTGTGTATCAAACACCAAGCTTTCCACAGTACTCGATTCTGCCACCGCCACCAACATCTTATCACCAACAAGCAACATCATCATCACAAGGAGCTTCACATCAGTATTCACCGTATCAACCTCCCACCAACCCTGTTAGTACCTATCCACAACTCGAGGCTCCTCAACATCATTACTCACATCAAGAAAGTGTTCCAACCAATCAGTTTGTTGCTCAACCAGCATCAGCATTATACTGTGAAGATGACATCCCTGTCCCTGAATTTAAACAAGGAGATAGCCATACTGAAGTCCTAGCTCTGTTGTCTGCATTTTTAAGTCAAACTTTAAACAAAAGAGGTTACCGAGGTTCAGCACCAACTAACAATCAGTTAAGGAACTCGTCTAACTCTCGACAACAGGCAACAATTCAGGACGGCAGGGTCATGGTGCAACCACTTCAAGGGAGATCAAATTCGTCTAATGCTGGTGCACGTTCATCCAATACTACGGCTACAAGGGCCAACAGCACTGGTAAAATGAAGGTGGTTATTTGCTACAACTGCAAAGGGGAAGGGCACATGGCCCGAGAATGCAAGCAGCCTAAGAGGAGAAGGGACGACACTTGGTTTAAGGAAAAGATTTACTTGGTGAATGCTCAAGCCCAAGGTCGTGAGCTTGATGAAGAAGAATTGGCATTCCTTGCAGATCCAGGAGTAGCGGAAACTGATCATCCCACAACAGTCATCACCAACAATGCTGCTTATCAATGTGATGATTTGGATGCATATGACTCGGATTGTGATGATTTTAACACCGCTAAAGCAGCTCTTATGGCAAATCTTTCACTCTATGGGACTGACACCATTGCTGAGGTACCAAATACTGCTACAAATACTAGCATTGTACCTTATCAAGTTGAGCAAATGTCTGAGTATTTGGAAGAGCCTCCGGTGGTTAGTAATTCAATCGATGAGACAAACAATGATAGCAATAACATTGCAAGTCCTCAGATTTTGAGTGAACCACAACCGGAAGCTCCTATGACTATTAATTCGTCTGCTCAACCTGATTTGGTTATGGTCCCTGCATCTTTGCTTAGCAGAATGAATATTGTAGTCCGTGAAACCCTTAATGCTAATCAGACTTTATCTGCTGAGCTTGCTTTGCATAAAGACAAGGTTAAAACCTTGGAAATGACTCCTGTGTCCACTACCTTAACCAATCCTGAATTTGATAGGTTTAGGAAAGTTCAAATGGACAATCTGCTTGAAATTGAAAGTTTAAGAGCAAACCTTTCGAATGAGCTTAAAGAAAAAGAGTCAGTCGTCACTAATTTTCAACAACTTCAAACAGATTTTGAAATTCTGGAATCCAAACAGCTTGAACTGGAAATTAAGACGTCTAACAGAATAAAAGAAACGGAACTTAAGCTTTTAAAACAATATGCCGCTTCACATCTAGTACACTTGTTTCATGCTTCATTTAAAGAGTTCAACTTATCGCGTCTCATAGACTTACCACCTAACCCGGGTTATGCAAAGCAAGCACTTAACCACAACCCCCGACTGTATGATGCAACAAAGTTAGGTTTGGCATTAGACCCGATAGTGTTCTCAAGTGATTCTATATCACCATACGATGAAAAGCAGTTAAAATTACTTTTGACATATCCTGAATATGATTATGCTTCAATGAATGCAAAAAATGCCATAATAGATCTTAGAACTCGTTTCAATATGAAAAAGAAAACTCTCCAAACATCCACTTTCATGCCGACTAGAGAATGCCTTAGTATAATTCCTACCCTTGTCAACTCGGACAAACCAAAGGAAATTCCTAAGAATCTTCCCCCGGTTAGTACGGTAAGGCTCAGTATTGAAGAGATTGGGCAATACCTTACCGATTTTGACAAGGTCATCTTGGAATGTACGACTTCAACGGCTCAAACTGCTGGAGAATGGGCATTCGAACACATGAAATCAGTGTTTGAAGAAGCGATCGTTCCGTTTGTGAACCATATTAAACAAGGAGTCTATGATCTAGTGTGTAATTTACAATTTGAGCTTGGTGAAGTTCAAAAAGTTTTCAATAACATGGATGATGCTTATGAACAACACTTAATTGAAAAGGAAAAGATTTTATCAGAATATGACTGCTTTTTAGAACATATGGTGTCTCTTGAAGTGATGCAAGTTGTTACTACTCAATATACTCGTGAAATTTCATCTACTGTGAATATGTGTGATGATGTGCATAAATCTGTGAATAATATTGAACATGTGAATACTGTAGAAAATCATTCTTGTCATGAATCCAACGCTGAATTTTTAAAGCTTCAGGATTCATATAATACACTTTCAAAAAGTTTTAACGAGCTTCAACAACATTCTATATCTCTTGAAATTGAGAATCAATCTATAAATGAAACTCTTTCAAAACTAAATGAAGGTGGAAACTCCGTTGAGACAAGTGACAAGATGATTCAGATGGTTCAAAATTTAGAAGATGAAATGATGAGACTTAAGAGAGAATTAGTAGAAACAAAAACGGAACTAGAGGCTGCAGAGGCTAATAATCATGTCCTAGAAACAAGAATTAATTCTATACTAGGAGAGCGTGAACAAGTAAGGCAGGGAGACTCACAAATTTCTGGTTCAATAGAAGAACACATCGCGTTTAATGCGACAGAGCGAAAGTCTTTAATTGACAAACTGAACAAGAAATGTGAGGAAACCTCTGACCTAAAAATTCAGCTCATAGATAAAAACATGGTTTTGGCCGAGTTAAAGGAGACACTTCTTGTCACCCGACAAGAAGTTGTTGATAACTTAGCTACTGACTCTGCACCGTCCACTAGTGCTCCAACAACCAAGTCAGTAGTGCTTTATAAGAATCCACTTCACAAGAGAAACCAGGTTACCTATGATGATTATATGAGGAATGCCATTAAGCATGTCGATCTTCTTAGGGATATTTTAGACGATCTGTATGCCTTAGATCCCTCAAGTAGCGACTATTATTCGGCTCATGAATATGTTAAGCGAGTTCAATATTGCCTAGCATATTTGCAATACATAGGTACACCAGGTTCTGCACTACTTAATAATAAGCCCATTGCTGTCACTCCATTCAATAAGACTCCAGGAGCAAAACCGTCATTGACACTATCAAGTAAGGCACCTTTAAAATCTGTCACTAATGTTCCCTTGGCTTCTACAGGAGTAAAAGTGTCCACTAAGGCTAAAGGATCTCGAGAAAAGAAAGATAGGATCAAGCCTTCCACTAATAGGACTGAGAAGAAGAAAGTAGAAGTGCACCCTAGGAACGTTGTTTCAGTTTTAAATAAAAAGAATCATGTAGCTAAGACAAAAGGTCCTCTTTATGAGTGGAAACCTAAGCAAAGTGCGAATTCTAATGCGAAATGTTGGAATTGTAACGAATGTATGTTTTCTAAGAATCATGATTTATGCCTTATTGATCACGTGAATGAAATGCATGCTATTAAGAACAATATTGAATGGAAGCCAACAGGTAAGAAATTTACTCAAGTTGGGTGGCAATGGAAACCCACTGGTAGGACCTTTACTGCAAATGGAACTACGTGCCCTTTAACTAGGATCACATCCACGGAAGTTAGGTCTAAGCGTCCTTTAAATAGGAACACTAGCACTAAGAAAAGGAACAAGCGCCCTTTAACTAGGTCTGCCCCCACTAATGTGCCTACCAGTGGTAATGTCCCCAGTCACAAAGTACCTCAGAATACTAGACTACTAGAATCTAAGCCAATCACTAGTAAGAAAATCTGGAAACCTAAAGTTTTGTCTGATAGCAAATCTAAGATAACTATATCTGTACCTGCTAACTCAGAAGAACAATTAGAATCCGATACATCATCTATGTTTGGTAAAATTTTCAGGTCGTCCAAATTATTCTTTGGTATTTGGACTCGGGGTGCTCCAAACATATGACTGGAGACCGCTCGATGCTCAAAAATTTCGTCAGCAAGTTTCTAGGAACGGTAAAATTCGGCAACGACCATATTGCAAAGATTATGGGTTATGGTGAATATCAAATTGGGAATGTCACGATTTCAAGGGTCTACTATGTAGAGGGACTTGGTCACAATCTATTTTCAGTAGGACAATTCTGCGATTCTAACCTTGAAGTGGCCTTTCGACAACATACTTGCTTCATTCGCGATCTTGCAGGAAATGATTTGTTAAAGGGTTCTCGAGGGGATAATCTATATACTTTGTCTATTCAAAACATGATGGCCGCCTCTCCTGTTTGCTTACTCTCCAAAGCATCTAAGACCAAGTCATGGTTGTGGCATCGTCGGTTATCTCATCTTAACTTTGATGCTATTAACCATTTGGCTAGAAACGAACTTGTTCGTGGTCTTCCGAAACTTAAGTTCGACAAGGATCATTTATGTTCCGCATGTTCATTGGGGAAAAGCACCAAGAAATCTTACAAACCTAAAGCAGAAGACACCAACCAAGAACCACTATATCTTTTGCACATGGATCTTTGTGGGCCAATGCGTACAGCTAGTGTGAGTGGTAGAAAATACATCCTCGTCATAGTGGATGATTTCTCAAGGTTTACATGGGTAAAGTTTTTAGCATCTAAGGATCAAGCACCAGAGTGTATCATTACCTTCTTAAAAATGATCCAAGTCCGTCGGAATGCTACTGTTCGCCGCATTCGGACTGATAACGGCACTGAGTTCGTTAATCAGACTCTTCGAACGTATTACGAAAAGGTTGGTATTTCTCATGAAACATCTGTGGCTCGCACTCCACAAAAAAATGGTGTCGTTGAAAGACGTAACCGTACACTGATGGAAGCTGCTAGAACTATGTTAATTTATGCGAATGCTCCCTTATTCTTATGGGCAGAAGCAGTGGCAACCGCATGTTATACCCAAAACCGCTCAATCATTCGCAAACGTCATGGTAAAACTCCATATGAGCTTCTTCATGGACATAAACCCGATATTTCATTTCTTCATGTGTTTGGTGCACTTTGCTATCCAAATACAAATAGTGAAAATCTGGGAAAACTTCAACCGAAGGCTGATATTGGAATTTTCATTGGCTATTCACCTGCAAAGAAGGCTTACCGGATTTATAACCGTCGTCTTGGCAAGATTGTAGAAACTTTGGATGTCGATTTTGATGAGCTGACAGCGATGGCTTCTGAGCAACACAGCTCTGAACCCGCTTTACACGAGATGGGAACCGGTACAATCAGTTCCGGCTTACTTCCCAACAACCCTACTTCTCCATCATTCATACCACCAACAAGGTCCGAGTGGGATAAGTTATTTCAACCTATGTTTGATGAATTCTTTGATCCACAGAGTAATGATTCTTCAGTACCCGTAGCAGTGGCTCTGATTCCCGTAGTTGTTGCTCAAGATAATGGAAATGAATCCGAGGCAACTACTGTTACTCTTGATCAAGATGTACCATCCCCTACCAATTCTCAAACAACACCTGAATCATCACCCCCACTCGTTCCTAATGATGTTGAAGAGGAATTATATGATCACGATCTGGAATACGCTCACTTACAAGAGCTTCCTTTCTTTGGTTCACACATACCTGATGACCCTACGGGTGCGTCTACTTCAGAGGAAGCTCCTGCAATCGTTCACTCCCGTACACCAAGGATTGAAACTCACAACACTAAATGGACAAAGGATCACCCAATCCGAAATATTATTGGTGACATCGATCGACCAGTCTTAACACGTCATCAACTCCAAGAACATGCATTATATTGCTATTTTGATGCATTTCTGTCAGACACTGAACCTAAAAACTGGCAACAAGCCATGACCAAATCATCATGGATTGAAGCAATGCAAGAGGAACTTAATGAATTCCAACGTCTTGAAGTGTGGGAATTAGTTCCGTTACCCAGCAACGTTGAAATCCTGACACTATTGTGGGTATACAAGGTCAAGCTTGATGAGTTAGGTAGTGTGCTGAAAAACAAAGCTAGATTGGTCGCTAGAGGTTACAAACAAGCTTTGGGTATCGATTTTGAAGAATCCTTTGCTCTGGTTGCACGATTGGAGGCAATTAGACTATTCCTTGCTTATGCTGCTCATATGAATATGATCGTCTACCAAATGGATGTTAAGACGGCATTTCTTAATGGTGAATTAAGGGAAGATGTCTATGTAAGCCAGCCGAATGGATTCGTCAATTCAGAGTATCCTAATCATGTGTACAAGCTCAAGAAGGCTCTTTACGGGTTGAAACAGGCTCCACGCGCGTGGTATGATCTCTTATCGACGTATCTCATCTCCAAAGGCTTCTACAAAGGCAAAGTGGACCCCACATTATTCATTCTCAAGGAGGACAACGACATGATACTGGTACAAATTTATGTTGATGATATAATATTTGCTGCTACTAATCAACGTTTGTCTGACCGTTTTGAGAAAATTATGTCCACACGTTTTAAGATGTCAATGATGGGAAAAATTTCATTTTTCTTAGGGTTGCAAATTTCTCAGAATCCCAGAGGCATCTTTATTAATCAATCCAAATTTGCTCTTGAATCCTTAAAGAAATATCACTTTGAAAACTGTGACCCCGTGGATACTCCAATGGTGGAGCGATCCAAGTTAGATGAAGATAAGGAAGGGATAGCTGTCGATCCTAAACTTTACCGTGGAATGATCGGCACCCTTCTCTATCTGACTGCTAGCAGGCCTGATTTGCAATTTGCTATAGGCATGTGTGCCCGGTATCAGGCTCGGCCTACCGAAAAGCACTTACATGTTGTGAAAAGGATCTTTCGGTATCTAAAAGGAACACTTAATCGTGGTCTGTGGTATCCGAAGGATTCTTCTATTGCATTAATTTCATATGCAGATGCAGATTATGCCGGGTGTCAAGATACAAGACGTAGCACTTCTGGCAGTGTGCAACTCCTTGGAGATAGACTTATCAGTTGGGCATCAAAAAGGCAGAAAAGCGCTGCGATATCAAGTACTGAGGCTGAATACATAGCTATGTCCGGTTGCTGTGCTCAAGTTCTTTGGATGAGATCACAATTGACTGACTACGGCCTTGGTTTCAACAAAATCCCGATGTACTGTGATAACAAAAGTGCAATCGCTCTATGCTGCAACTATGTTCAACACTCTCGAGCAAAGCACATTGACATCCGCTACCATTTCATCAAGGAGCAAGTGGAAAATGGAGTGATCGAATTATACTTCGTCAACACTGAGTATCAGCTGGCAGATATATTCACAAAGGCCTTAGATCGAGCACGCATCGAGTTTTTGATCGAAAAGCTAGGCATGAAATCATTTTCACCAGCAACACTTAAGGAGTTGGCAGAAGAGTCTGAAGAATAGTACTGGTAAACTATTCTCTAGTATCCTTTTGATCGTGATCTTGTATATTATAGTATATACTTAAACCATCAAAAGCAAAATACAAAAATATAAAACCAAGAAAAACCATAAAAAATATAAAAAAGAAAATCCATAAAAAATATAAAATCAAGAAAACCCAAAAATATTTTTCTTTTCAAATTGGGCATGTCTTTTAGTACGGTAATATTTACGGCTTTAGAAATGTCACTTAAAATTGACACGGCGCCATAAATAGAGTCCGTATAAAAGTTGTAAATTTTTTAAAACATGCCCATAATGGCTTGTAGTTATTTCAGACTGCAACCCGCCTTTCGCATTAAAGTCACGTATTTCCTCTGAAAACGTTGGCTCACAACGGGAATTAATTTTCTCGGGCAAGGTTTACTTGAAAACCTTGTAAGGGGCTAAGTTTACTTTATAACTTGGTCTAACACAAATTAGTGTACGTTTCAGTGCATTTATTTTGTTTAAATAAGAGAAATCTTATTGCCCCTAGAATTGTTTTTAGAAAATCATTAATCAGAAAAGGTCTTCATATGATAATTGTCCCATTAAATGCCATGACTACAGCTCTTTAATTAGAAAACGGGTCACCAATTGAGGGGGAGCAAATATTAGATCATTTTGAGCATGATTTGGTCTTCATATTATCTTGTCTGTCATCTTTCTGTATGAGCATTATGTGCAATGTGTGCCTTGTATGGAGTTTATGTTAAGTTGGCATTAGGTTTTATTGGCGTGTCTCATTTGTAGGGATATTGGCTAGAAAGATTCACCTTAATGAGTTGTTAACTAATCTTTAATACCTAAGTTTAAGCCATCCATCAAAATTGGGGGACCAATCTGCAATTTTTTGCAAAAATTGGTTAAACACTTTGACCCAAGTCAAAACTGTTTCACTCCCAGTTTTGTTATCCCTCACGCGACTCACACACAGCTTTTTATCTTTCACTGCTGCCATTGATATTCAAAGAGGTTGCATTCACTTAGGCTTCTTGATCGTTTCTTGCTGATAATCCATCTAAGGTACACTAACAAAACATGCGCTATATGTCCTACATACGGTTTCTGTGGCTATAATCTTTCTTCTTCTCGGATTGATTAATGCGATATAGGGTTTCTATATAAATGTGAAAAAACATCATGTTTAACTAATGGGATTTAATCTTTATTAGGTTTTAAACAATGGGTTTGCATTAATCTGCTTAACACAGCCTAAAAAGTCACAAAAATCGCGAATTATAGATCCACCTAGGTAACTCCGCCAACATTCCGATGAAGATAAGGTTAAGATTCAGATTGTGTATTCCGATCGGTTATTCCGATCGGTTATTCCGATCGGACGTCCTAAATAGATATTCAGATTGGACCCTCAATTTGGATATTCCGATTGGTGCTTTCCGATTGGAGCCTTTCCGATTGGAGCTTTCCGATTGGAGCCTTTCCGATTGGAGCCTTTCCGATTGGAGCCTTTCCGATTGGAGCCTTTCCGATTGGAGCCTTTCCGATTGGTGTTTCCGATTGGTGTTTCCGATTGGTGTTTCCGATTGATGTTTCCGATTGGTGGTTCCGATTGGTGGTTCCGATTGGTGGTTCCGATTGGTGGTTCCGATTGGTAGTTCCGATTGGTGGTTCCGATTGGTGGTTCCGATTGGTGGTTCCGATTGATTGTTCTGATTGGTGTTTCCGATTGGTGTTTCCGATTGTTGTTTCCGATGAGGTGTATAGCATTCTGATTTGGGACTATTTGGGTCTATGAGATTAGAGATTCTTCTTTGCTTATGATGCTAGCTTGTTTCCTATATAAGTGGTTTTATAGTATTTGCGAAAAGATTGTTGTCGCATCATCACTTTAAGCTAGCATGCCTTCACACTATGCAATTGCCTTAGCTTATCTAATGATTTCGACCTAGATTGCATTATTTACTTATTAGGCTTTAAGTAAATTAGGGCCACTTTCACGAAACCAAGTTTTATTGAAATTAATTAATTTTATCTCTTAAGAATACTTGAACGGTTTCTTATTACAGACGTTCTTCTTATTTAATAAGTTGACTCCTCTGTAAACAAAAGAGATACAAATTACTTATTCAATGTCTTGCGTTTTGTTTTCAGGCCATGGAAGACAAAGTTTCATCATTGTCTTGCCCTCTGTTCAAGCCTTCTATTGTTTGGGTTGACGGAAATCCTACAATTCCTGATGTAGTGGTTGAAACTAAACCAAAAATCATTGAAGTTTTGGTTGAATCTAAACCAAGACCTACTGAGGTGTTAGTAGAAATGCCACCAAGACCTACTCAGGTGTTAGTAGAAATGCCACCTAGACCTACTGAGGTTCTGGTTATGAAAACCAAGATACCTAAATAGTTTGAGAATTAATGCTAGGTCGTTATCTACTTAGAATAAAATGTCTTTGGCATGTCTGTGTGTTGTTGTATGTAAGGACCTAGTCCAACTAAACCATGTTTGGATTGTGTTTCTCTATTATATGTGGTAATAATTGATATGTGTTATTCCCTATAGCTTCAACGTGATATAGACTTAAGATATATATATTTTGTATATCATTTGTGCTTATTTCATCAAAGCAGGAACCATGTCAATTACAAAAGAACAACAACAACAATCAGATCTCGCATTAGTACCACTCAATGCCCGTCTACCACTTGCAGAGAACAACTTTCGTCTGAAAGAGGACTTTGATCCAAACATCGCCGCTTTCAAAGTTGCAATGGACATTCTTGACATGTCACCCATTAAAGATGCCCTTAGAGCTACTGCCTCAGTTCCAGAAATCTACATTCATGAATTTTGGGCCACAGCATCGATCACTGCAGCAAAGGAAGCATCTAAGACATCGATCACTTTCACAATCAACAAGCAAAACTTTACTCTTGACTTAAGCTTATTCAGGAAGTTGTTCAAGTTTCCCAAATTAGCAAAAGGAGAGAAGTTTGTGCCTAATCCAAAAACAGAAGAAGTGCTTCTAGTACTTAGAGCTTTAAACTATGAGGGGAACATTCAAAATCTATCTCAGTTCTCTACTGCACGCATTGGTCAACCATGGAAAGCAATTGTCATCATCATAGCCAGGTGCCTCACTTCAAAGACTCGTGGTTATGACCAACTGAGACCACCTCAGGCTCATATACTTTAGGGACTATACACTGCATCTAAAGTAGATTATGCTCTACTTCTTTGGCAAGAAGTGTGTTACCAATTCACCGGTACCAAGAAGAAATCACTGCATCTTCCGTTTCCAAGATTCACAAAACTTATCATCAACCATTTCATGAAGCGTAATCCTTCTATTGACAAGCGTGGAAACTTCTTCTACCATACATCAGATGATGACCATGTGTTGGATCAAATGGGTGACGAGAAACATCCCAGTAAGTACTCACTGATTCCAGCTTTAGTGCCTGACACCATGATCAATGACGGGATCAAGGAAAGTGAACCTTACAAACAAATGCTTCTGGACATTGAAACACAATATAAAAGGGTAAATGCAGATCCATCCGAAAAACAAAAGGGTAAAAGGAAAAAGACTGTTGTTAAACGCCAAAAGACTTCTTCACCCCAAACCAAAGGTAAAGCTAATGGGAAAGAGCAACTATGTGATGAAGATGCAGAAGAACAAGATCCCTTAGTACAAATGTCTGAAGAAAAACAGATGCGGATTGCACAAAAGTTAAGTAGGATGGAGGCACAGAAAACCGGTAGTGGTTCCAGATCAAAAACTCCTGCCGAGTTAGCACTGGAAGCTTTTGGAGATCCAGACGATCCAACTGATGAAGAGGAACAAGATACCAGACTAGAGGAAGAACTCACAGACCCAACAAATCAAGATGATGACAACGTAGATGATTATATCAACTACGATTATGAAGATCAAAATCTGGAAGGTGGAACAGATATGGAAACAATTCTGTACGATGACGTCAATCTTAGCAAACCACTTCCACCTCCTTCATCACTAATAGCAGCAGAAGATGCTCATCTGACGATGTTTCCTATACAACAAAACATACCCCCTCCACCACCAGTCTTCAGCACTGTTGTAACAACCGTCCCGCTGAGTGAACCACCATCCATGTAATCACACCTACGCCGCCACCGGTAACCCATCAACCTGTATTAACCACCACCCAAGTGATTACAACGATGCCTCCACCGATTGTCGATCCTCTTGTGCCAACAACTGCCCCAGTAATTGTACCAACATCGCCACCTATCCTCGAACAACTTGTACCAACCACCATCCAATCCACAACCTCGTTAGCAATTACAGTAACTCCTCTACCAACAACAACAGCAGTACAACTAGCATCCACTCCCACTCCATTTCTCACAATCAATGATCCACTCATTCAGCAACTCCAACAACAAATGGCATCACAGGCAAAAACTATTGCGGCATTGGAGAAAAGGATAAATCATGTTAAGGCACGTGACGAACGAAAACAAAAACGTGATGACAAAAAACTTCAAGAATCATTCGAAGGTGTCATTAGACTTAAAAAGCAACAAACACAATTTATTGTTGAAAAGGACGCACGTGAAAAAGAAAATGCTGCATTTCTCGATTCCATCAATGATTCAATGACTAACATCATCCAGCGTGAAGTTAGGGCATGTGTACATCAGGAGCTTCCAGCATTATTCATAAATGGCCTTACTAACTTACAATTAATGCAAACATTGGAGACTCGGTTAACCAACATTGAGTCACCCATCACAGAAGCTCAACACGAATTACAAAGAGCTCTTCGTAAGGTCATAATAGAAGCTTCCAACACATCACCAGTAGAAGACACTGTAGTTCCCCAATCTTCCAAGAAACGGAAACGACAGGAGTCAGAAAATGAGGAAGAAGAGGAAAATAATGAGGAGGAAGAACACTCCGATAAAAATGAAGAAGAAAAGAACGAGGAAGAGGAAGAGGAAGAGGAAGAGGAAGAGGAAAAGGACGAGGACGAGGATGATGATAAGGACGAGGATGAGGACGAGGATGAGGACAAGGACGAGGATGAGGACGAGGACGAGGACGAGGATGAGGATGAGGACGATGGGGAGGATACGGATGACGATGAGGATGACGAGGATGACGATAGTGATGCGGATGACGATAATGGGAATGGTAAGGATAAGGAGAAAGGGGATGGTGATAAGGATGAAGGTAATGGCACCAATGGAGAAGAATCTGAAGAATCTGATGCACGTTCAAAAGAAAAAGTTGCTGATAAAAAAGCTGAGAGTGAACACATCACCACAGACGAGCATGCTGAAACCACTGACAAAACCACAAGTAAGTCATCTGAACCAGCTCTTACTAGTGTATCACAAGTAGATCCTATACTACCACTAGTACAAGCAGAACCAATGATTGAAGACGAACCATCACCGTCTGTGGAACATCACTCTCCACCGCCTACTCTTCTGCATCACACAGAAACAGCCACAGGTACTTCTTCTGCACCGGTTCCTACTAATATCTCATCCACACCACCTGTTGAACCCGAACCTATGCAAGAAGACGACCCGATACCATCGGTGATACATAACTCTCCCCCTCAGCATTACATTGATATGGATATTGACGAGTTAAATCAACCAGATCCTGAGTTTGCCGACACGTTCACTGTTGATGAGACGGTTCCCGTACAGCCATGGCTTACAAAAGCAGCAACTGCACGTACAGTTTCTGACAGTGAAAAGGCGGACCTCACACAATTCCTCAATAATCCTATCGACTTCTCTGGATTCTTGATGGATAAATATGGAGTGCCTAGCATTGATACAAATTTACTTCAAACAACGATCAAAGACAAGAACTTCTGGGCTTCCATGAAGATTGCCGAAACTGAGGGCGAATATCATTTTAATGAGCTCATGAAAGCAATCAAGACAACAGCATCAGGTGAACAAGCTCCGATCCTTCTTCCACTAACACCCTCAATTATTGCAGCCGCCAAAGATCTGCCAATGCAATACTTCACCAACCGTGATCTTGACTACTTAGAAAACGGCGCGGACAAGTATGCTACATCATTAACAATGGGCAAAGCAGTAAATTTGGGGGATATTCCTTGGATTGAAGACAAAGTTTCAAAACTATGGAGCAAAAAGCTTGTCAAAGAATATGATCAATATGCGGAATTAGGCATCTCACATTGGCGGGGCAACAAGAGGTCGGCTTACTACTTCTATAATCACACCAAGCAAGGTACACCTATAAGTGCAACCCGTCGAATCTCCAGCATACAGGGCGTTAACTTTCACCATATCTTTGGATATTCGTATTTGAAGGACATCATATTCAAGCGAGAAGATGGTAAGATTTATAGTGTCAGTGAAGGGGATCTTCAATTCCTACGACTTGAAGATATTGAAGATTTTCTACTCCTTTTGGTTCAAGGCATGGTTCCTCACTTAGACCCCGATGAAGTCATTGCTCTAAGTTCCAACATTCGCCAATTTACTCGTCGAATTGTAATCAAGCAAAGGGTTGAGGATTTACAACTCGGGGTAGAGAGTTACCAATCCAGACTAAATCTGGAACGACCTCACACAACACCAATGAGTCGTTTTCACCAAGGTAAGGAACCATACATGGGTACACTTAAACCAGAGATGGGCATATTCTACCTGAATGAAGCAGAAGTCATGCAATACATGCGACTCTCCGAACTACACAAGTTCAGCGATGGCACTCTTAAGCATGTACGTGACAAGCTGTTGATGCTTAACTCAGGACAAGGTCTTCCAGAAGTAAAGTACCAATGGGAAGGCCGATTCAAGAAGAGTGCCATCCACACCATCCAGGTGATTGAGGAAACGTTAAGGCATCGACGGTTGATCCGCAGCATTGAACGATTCGTGGGGGGGCAGACCATATGGAGCACATCACAGGCTCGTGGGCCGATCCATCTAATGGGTCGTACTATTTCAGGTTTACTCCATATTGGTTACTTTGTGAATATGTTAATATTGTAAATACTGTGCTTTTGTGGCTTGTTGTAGTGTTAAAGTATGATAATTTTTCAAGAATTTTTCACGAGATTCTAAATCTTTCAAAATATATCATACTAAAGCACTACAACTACCCCTTATTAACTTAAGGGGGAGCATGAACCTGTTCTATGGCCAAAACATCAATTTCATTTTTACCCAAAGACCGGTTAATCCATTCAATATCCCAAATATTAATGGTTAACATTTTGGATAAGGGGAGAAAATGGGATTAAGGAGAATTAAATGATACTTGGCTAAAAGATGAAAAAGACTTAACGATTATTTCGTCTTAATATGTGTAAAGCATGTGTTAAGGGGGAGCGTTTTTGATGAACAAAACACCTAAGGTACAAAACTTTTGATTTCAATATCACAAGTACCTTAAGTGATTTTTCAATGATTTTTCATGGTGGCAATTCCTTCCCAAAACACACTTAATTCACGACGAATATGGTGACAAAAGGGTGGTAGGAATAGGTTTAGTCCAATGATTCATCAGAGCCGATGCAATCTTCCCAAGGACAATTCCCTAGATAGAATTAGAAGTCCTAGGAAAGATGGAGAAAGAATGTGAACGTAGCTGAATGCCGACCAAGTACTTAAGCTAGCACTGGAACAATCACAACAAGGTGCTAGTGATGACGTATTGGTAAGCATTGAAGGGGTTGAAGAATGAAAAAGAATTGTAAAGATAAAGGGTGTAAAGAAAGAAGCCCTCCTTACAACTTTAGGCAGAAACCGGGTCAATACATATGCTATTGAGGTCATTTTTGCTAATGATTCTCGGTATTGAAGAAAGACATCATGGACCCAGTGATGCAATGCACAACCCTTCCCAGCTAACTCAAATATCTCTCAAAAGGTATTTGTTTTAATCACACGGAGATCAACACGTTATCTATTGGTTTATTCACTCCGAATAGACTGGTATTGAAAAGGTGGCACTCCTCTCCAGCCATCGCTCACTAAATCAAAACGCACAATCGAGTCTAGAGCCAAGAGATCATCAAAAGTCTCATTAGGACACTTTCCATTTATTCCTTGCTTTCTCACACACTGTGAAAAGTAAGAGATTTTCATGAGTCCTACGCAGTATTCCTGTAATATTGCCAGAACATCCGAGTAATACGTAAGTATTACAATGAAGATGGAAATCCTGCTTGAGCCAACATCAAACAAGCTCATGGTAGGTTACACGTGCGGTTCTTTTAGAACCAATCTTGTGAAAAACTGGAAAGAAACAGTGGTTTAATTCTTAATTGAACTTAAACTCGTTCCAGGCCTCTACGCATTATCGTATGATCTTGCCAGAACACTCAGAGTGACTCTTTATTGATCACAGTGACGAGTGGAAATCCTTCTAGTGTTAACATCAAACAGCACTTGGTAGGTGACATGCAAGATTCTTTATGAATTGAGCTTGTGACAACTGGAAAGCAACGATGGTGAAAATCTTAATTGAAATTCACTTGTTCCAGGTTTCATGAATTGACGGCTTCAAATCACAAGGATAAATTATCCAAGTGATTCACTCTTTATGTTCGCAGTCAGCTTTGGACGGTCGAATAAAGAGAACGGGTTTACCCGCGAAATCCTGTCAGGACGTTACTTAATTGAAACTATCCGTCACGGGTACGATATCTAATATCGTCCAACGGTCTTCACCGACCGGAGGTAAAATGCTACCGAATTAGAATAAAATGTTCAAAGCCATTTTATTCGTGTCGTTGCTGTGTACCTGTTAAAGACGGTGGCGTTGCTGTGTACCTGTTGAAGACGGTGGCGTTGCTGTGTACCAGTTAAAGACGGTGGTGTTGCGGTGTACCTGTAGAAGTCATCCCACATGCTTATGTCTTTCTGCATCAAAGTTTAGCAAAAATTCAAGAAAGTACAAGATGAAGTCTTCCGCTGTAATAAACTCTGACACTTTCGAGAATTCAACAAAAAGACATAAGTGTGTGGAACATGGAGTCACGAGGAGGCAAAATTCACAAGTAGGCAAAGATCGCACGTGAAAGGCCAAAAGAACATGTTCCAAGCAAGAAAGGCTGATCTCATTCAACACATATTCACAAAAGAAAAGAAAAAGAAAGAAAAGAAGACTACGAGCTCAAGAACAAAATCTAACATGCTAGATTAGGACTTTGTAAATTTGGAGTGACCTCCCTTTGGGGGAGATTGTTGGAAATACGTTTTACGCATTTAGAAAGTCTCGGTCACTCCAACCATGTAGTTATAGGCTCGTAGTTAAGTTAAATGTCATTTATTACATAGCCCGACCCATGAGCATGTTCATGGGCCGGAAGCCCAAGTCCTTTAAGGACTTGGGGTATTTAAACCTCTTTCCACCATGGAAAGAGGTGTTGGTTGTTTCATTTCTCACTTTTAATAATACAAGTTTCTTTCACTTCTCTCTCTAACTTTCTCTCTCTAGAAAAACATCAACCCTCTTGATTCATAAAGATTATCATTGTTCTACACCTTCAACTCTCTTAAGGATAAGCTAACTAAGGCACCCGTCTTGGTTACCCCTAATTGGGAGCCTCCCTTTGAGTTGATGTGTGATGCTATTGACTTTGCTATTGGAGCGTTTTTGGGCCAAAGAGTGAATAAACACTTCCAACCAATCCATTACGCTAGCAAGAGAATGACTGGGGCCCAATTGCATTATACGACAACCGAAAAAGAGCTTTTAGCCGTTGTCTATGCCTTTGAAAAATTCCGCCCCTATCTTGTCCTTTCCACCACAATCGTTTACACCGATCATTCCGCGTTGAAGTACTTATTGACAAAGCAAGATTCCAAACCAAGACTTCTTCGCTGGGTTTTGCTACTCCAAGAATTTAAAATCGAAATTCGCGATAAAAAAGGAGCTGAAAACCTAGCCGCGGATCATCTTAGTAGACTTGAGGATCCTTACCAAGGGGTTCATCCGAACAAAGACATCAATGATTCTTTTCCCTTCGAGACCTTAATGTCTATCAACTCGACTGCTGATGAAACCCCGTGGTTTGTGGACATTTCAAACTACTTGGCGGGTGGAATTCTCGTTGACGGGTTAACATCCCAGAAAAAGAAGAAGTTCTTTAACGACATTAAGACTTACTTTTGGGATGACCCGTATCTATTCAAACAATGTGCTGACTTGATTATTCGCTGATGTGTTGATGGACCGGCAGCTTTAGAAATCCTTGACGCTTGCCACAAAAACCCACCGGTGGTCACTTTGGTCCCAACTACACCGCCAAAAAAGTGTTTGACTCGGGATTTTATTGGCCCACCATCTATCGTGATGCTCACGAGATGGTTAAACGTTGTGATGCCTGCCAAAAACAAGGCAAGATCACACATAAAGATGAGATGCCTTAAAATTTCATACAAGAATGTGAAATCTTTGATGTTTGGGGTATCGACTTTATGGGGCCATTCCCTTCATCTAAAGGAAACAAATAAATCCTTGTAGCCGTTGACTACGTTTCAAAGTGGGTTGAAGCCAAAGCTTTACCTACTAAAGACGCAAGGGTGGTTTGTAACTTTTTGAAATCACTGTTCGCTAGATTCGGCGTTCCTCGTGCTATTATAAGTGACCGCGGGACTCATTTTTGCAACGATCAATTTGCAAGAGTCATGGCTAAGTATGGTGTCAATCACCGTCTTTCCACCGCCTAGCATCCCCAAACCAATGGGCAAGCCGAGATATCCAACCGTGGATTGAAGCGAATTTTGGAGCGTACTGTGGGAGAGCATCGTTCCGCGTGGGCCGATAAGTTAGATGATGCTATGTGGGCTTTCTGTACTGCTTATAAGACCCCAATCGGTTGTAAACCTTATCGTCTTGTGTACGGGAAAGCATGCCACCTTCCCATCGAGCTGGAACATAAGGCGCACAGGGCCTTGAAGTGGGCCAACCTTGACATCAACAAAGCCGGTGATCATCGCAAGAGTCAACTCAACAAGCTCAACGAACTGAGAAATGAAGCTTATGAGAACTCGCTGATCTACAAAGAGAAGACGAAGATCCTTCATGACGCAAAAATCAAGAACCGAGAGTTCCACGTTGGTGATCAAGTCTTACTTTTTAACTCTCGGTTGAAGATCTTCTCGGGCAAGTTGAAGAGCCGCTGGTCTGGTCCATTCACCGTCGCCAAAGTCTTTCCATATGGGATCATTGAGCTTTCTCAGCCAAATGGGCCCAATTTCAAAGTGAATGGCCAGCGTCTGAAGCTGTACTTTGGTGAGGCCATCTCTCATGAGATGATTCCATCCCTCACCACGTTCCCCATGAACTAATTTTGGGTCGAGTCAGGCTCGTGACTCGGTTATCAAAAACAAGCGCTCCTCGGGAGGCAGCCCGAGTATCTATCCTTTTATGTTTTTACCTCCTAAGTGTAGGGGGACCTCTACAGGTGTTTGTATTTGTGTGGTGATGTGATTACAAGGATTAGTGCACTCTTGGAATCTCTGAACAATCGTGCTCCCGTGTTATCCGAAATCCGGTTCTATCTCTCAACTATCGTGATTCAATTTTCTTCATACTCACATTTGAAATTGATCACTTTAGTCGTCTTTTCCTTAACTTGAGTTAACCAACGTGCACAGTGTCATAAGTGTAGGGGAGACTTTTCCCACATGCTTAAACATTGAGGACAATGTTTATCTTAAGTGTAGGGGGACTTCTATCGAAGTTTTAAGTGGACTTTTCCATGAAAATGCCTTCATTTAACCGAAAAATCATCTTTTTCAACATTTTTCAAATTTTTAATTAACTTTGGCCATTTAGTCGTAATTTTTTAAATTTTTATCGTTGCTTTCATATGTATATATCCCGCAATAAAGTCAAAAATATTAATAGAGTGGTTTAGCTAGTTTAGAAGTCTTTGAAATATTAGGCCCATTGCGATTATTTTGACTCAACCCGATTAGACTTATCTAAGTTTATTCTAGCTAGTATCCTTAACCATGTAGACCTTATTTGGTTTATTAGGCTAAGCATCCACGAGTCTCATTATTTGAGATTTTAAATTGTGGAGAACGAGAAATGATAGAGTCAATTATAAGTCGGTATTCTTGCGCAAGCTCACTTGGTGTAATTTGCCTATTCTCCCATCACTTGCTAATAACTTATCTGCAATAAGTAAGGTCGTACGATTTGAAAAGTTACTTAGCTTCTAGCCCAAGATCGTTTAAAAGTTGCTCGGTAATGATAAGAGTTCATAGCTAAGGCATAACTTATGAAGCGGGGCGCGAAGATTGGCGAGTCCGAAAAGGCCCTAACAAGAAATGAGGATTCCATTTTATTGCTGAAGATCCAAAGTGATGTGAAAAGCATTATTCCCAAAATCAATATGAAGGATCAAGACTCACGACGAAAAGCAATTAACTCCCATAAAGATCATGGAGAAGTCTATCCGAAAAGACCCTAACAAGGTATGAGGATAAATAGATCCATGTCCGAAAAGGAGGCGGATCGTTGTATCTCAAAATCCCAATTAGAGATTGAAGAATAATCATGAAGTCGTGGTGAAAAACGTTGGAGTACCCCTCAAAAGTCTCCAAGTGAAGAAACTCTATTACGATGAGAAGACCATTATCTCAAGAACGTCTCTCAAGATATGAAGTATGAAGTACATGCCAAATATCGGCCCGAGAAAGGTCTCAAATCGTGAACCAAGTTATGCCAAGATATGAACTTTTTGATATCCCGAGAAGCAGTTTTAAGAGATTTTGTCCTTTAGCTAACTATTGATCAAATCGTCCTACTTTGCTTTCAGCCTAAATAAACTATCGAAATAAGTCCAAAAATGCATCTTCGTGATCATTCTAAGACAAAAATAAAATATAAGAGATACACCTAGGAATAAGGGAGTTTAAGCATATAATTAAGCCATGTGAGTAAGTGTTTGATTTGCTAACTTATAATAACAATGATCTCGTTTTTAAGCTTAGTTTGGGGAACGTGAAACTTGATGGTGATAAATCATCGCAGCACCAAAGCCCTAATGTAAGTCCTTGATCTCTTTGCAAGTTATTTCCATCCTTTTGTTTACTTTAAAGTTTTAATTTCTCTTAGTACTTTCATTTGTGTTTAGTAGTATATGAATAAGGCCAAGGTTGATTGATTATGAGAAAAGTGTAAATGTGCTTTGTCACTAAGCATTACATGAGGGCATGGCAATGGTTAAGTGTAGGGGATTTGATAGGTGTGAAAACACCCATCCTTTTACCACTTATTTCTAGCTAATACAAGACCAAAACACGTATTTAATATCATTTGTTTGGAATTATGCGTGGTTTTTGTGTTTATTGTGTTTTCAGAGTCAACCGGATGAATATTGAAGAAAACATGGGATTGCACGTGTTTTATCGAGGAAAAAGACTCAAGACGAAGTCTACTGTCCAAGGGATGCAAAAGATTTAAAGTCATTGTGCCTATTTGAAGATTTATCGAAGAATAGAGCCAAAGATGGAAGATTCATATATGTCGAAGAACTCGAGTCTATTAAACAAAAGATTATAAGAGGAGTTGGAATTATTCACCGACACTTCTCAAATCCAAGTCAGAAACGTTTATTTGAAGAAGCGTGAAGACTAAAGAAGAAAGAAGAAAAAGAAGCCCAAACCAAAGCCCAATCACAAGCCCACCACCACAAGACTTGCCTATAAATAGGAGTTTACTTCACAAAAATTGGACACTTAGTCTTTTAGGTAGTTTTTAGCTTGTCATTCTCTCTAGTTTTAGAGAGAGAAAGTTCTAAACTTTCTCTCACTAGATTTAATCTTTTTCTATTTCAAGATCAAAACTTTGTATTGTTTTTCATTAATCAAGATCAAGTTTTTAGCTTTTAAAAAAAAAAAAAAAAAAAAACGAAAAAAAAAAAACATAAAAACCAAAAATATTTTTGCTTTGTTTTTGCGTTGTTAGTTCTTTTGCAGGTGCATGCGTACCCGATCAACGTCTTATCAAGAGCCCGAGCCTCTCGAAGACTTAGACATGGCCGGTGTACAAAACAACAACATACCACCTCAAAACAATAATAATAATAATAATAACAACCCACCTTTCAACAACAATAATAACAACAACCATGAGCCTCTACCAGATAATCGCCCGATGATTGAACTTCTGCAAGCTCATGTAGATGGCAACACTGATCCAATTGTTATACCCGCGATTGCAGCCAACAATTTTGAGCTCAAATCCGGCTTTATCCAGATGGTCTGTGCTCAACCATTCTTGGGGCGTACCATTGATGATCCACATGACCATATCAAGAGATTTTTGCAACTCACTAATACGGTCAAATTCAATCGTGTTCCACAAGAGGTAATCCGTTTACAACTTTTTCCCTATTCTTTAGAGGGACAAGCCCGACATTGGCTTGCTAAGGAACCTCCACAGAGTATTCTTTCGTGGACGGATTTGGAGACCAAGTTTATCAACTACTTTTTCCCACCCTCTCGTACTACCGCTTTGCGGAATGAAATCATTAATTTTGAGAAAAAGTACGATGAGTCTTTTAGTGAATCTTGGGATCGTTTCAAAGATCTTTTAAGAAAATGCCCACAACATGGTTTTACCAAAGTGCATCAAATTAACACTTTTTATAATGGTTTAAGCATGAATGACCAAGATTCACTAAACAGTGCCTCGGGGGGTGATCTTTTGGCTAAGACTTCCAATGCTGCTTGAGATATCATTGAGAATAACTCTCGTGTGCAAACCAAGAGTGTGCGGACCAATGTCGCTAGTGCTAGTACTAGTGACAGCGACAAGCGACTTGACAAAATCACTACGCTTCTTGAATCGCTTGCTACCCAAACCGCTAGCAACACCAACAACATCAACGCTAGAAACGCTAAAGACGCTCAAGTCAATGCTGTTAGTCAACCATGTGAAATCTGCGGGGGTCCTCATTCTTACACAACTTGTACTGCCACCCAAAACTACCCTTCTGAGAACGTGAATGCAGCATACGGTACCTATCCTCAACCTGCTTATCAAGCTCGACCTCAAGGTGACCGTAACTTGCTTAGCTACTGTTCCAACAACTATCTCTCACCACCTAGTTCTACTCCTAACAACCCAAACCAACAACAAAACCTCAACCACCCTCCTCAACAACAACAACAATCTCGTGGACCATACATACCACCTCACAAACAACAACAACATCCACCTCAAAGAAACAACCAAGTTTATCAGCAACCTGCTTATCAACCACCCACATACAATGCTCCTCCCAACCAACCCACCGCTTTACACCAAGAAGTGGAAACCTACATGAGGACTAACGATGTGATCGTGGAAAATCTTCAACAGGAAGTACGCAACTTAAAAGCAGACCTGATGAAACAAGGGAACGATCTGAGAGCTGATATGAGAAACACTATGGATAGTCAAACGAACGACTTAAGAAACATGATGGCTAGTTTTTTCCACGGTAATCAACCCTCTTCTTCGGGTACTCTTCCGAGTAACACCGTTGCGAATCCAAGTGGGGAGATGAAAGCAATCACCACTCGCAGTGGCAAAGGTACCAAGGAACCCGAGCTTCCTATACCTCCACCGGTGGTTGTGACTAAGGAGAACGAGTCCCCTGCTCCTATTCCTCAACCATCGACTTCCCAAATTTCTCCACCTGTTACTTCTAACCCTCCTCCACCCAAGGATGTGAGTGATCCTTCGATCCCAAAGCCTTCCTCTTCTTCCGATATACCTTATCCATCTAGGTTGAGGAAAGAGAAGCTCAAAAGCAAGGACGATATTCAGGTTTCGAACTTTCTTAAAATGTTCAAACAATTGAATTTCAACATCTCCTTCGCTGAGGCTCTCGCTCACATGCCTAAGTACGCAAACATGTTTAAAGATCTTCTGAGTGACAAGGAAAAGCTTCTTGATATTGCCAACACCCAACTTAATGAGAATTTCTCTGCAGTGCTCTTAAGGAAATTGCCAACCAAGCTTGGTGATCCGGGTCGTTTCTTAATCCCTTGCAACTTCCCGGGAGTAGAAAATTGCATGGCCCTAGCCGATCTAGGTGCCAGTATTAATTTAATGCCTCTAAGCGTTTGGAAGTAATTATCTCTCCCTGAGCTAGTCCCCGCCAAAATGACTTTGGAATTAGCTAACCGTACGGTTGCTTATCCAGTGGGGATAGCCGAAGACGTCTTTGTAGGAGTCGACAAATTCACTTTTCCTGCTGATTTCGTTGTCGTTGACTACGAGATGGACCCTCGTGTGCCATTGATCGTTGGTCGTCCATTCTTGAGGACCGGTCGCACTCTCATCGATGTTGAAGCTGGTGAGCTTATCATGAGAGTGGGTGACGATAAAATCGTCTTCAACATGGGAAAGTTGTCTAAACAACCTTATTCCAACGAGAATGTTAATTGTATTGACGTTCTCTATGAGGCTTGTGAAGAACACTTCCAAAATGCTTGCAAAAGTATTCCTACTTCTCTTCCCAATGTTGAGACCGTTTCCTCTATTGATTCATCACTGTCTCTATTTGGAGAAAGTGATTTCTTTTGGAAAGATCTTGAAGCCACCATGGGAGATGTGAACTTAACTAATGACGAGTCTCCCACCGATTTGGATTACGACATGAGTTTCTTCGAAAACCTTCTAAAAGAAGACAATCTTTCTCCACCATCTACCACGGTTATTGCTATCGATGCTCCGATTTTGAAAACGCCTCCCATAAAAAATCCTCCGGATTTAGAACTTAAGGAGTTGCCACCCCATCTCGAGTATGTGTTCCTTGAAGAAGAGAAGAAGTCACCCGTCATCATTGCTAAGGACTTGAAAGAAGAAGAAAAAACTCGTCTCATCGCTGTGCTTAAAGCTCATAAGAAGGCAATTGCTTGGAAAATTTCCGATATCCGCGGAACTGATCAGAACTTTTGTACTCACAAGATTCTCGTGGAAGATGACTTTAAACCCGCAATCCAGAGCCAAAGAAGGTTTAATCCTAAAATTCATGACGTCATCAAACAAGAGGTTATCAAACTTCTAGATGCCGGCTTGATTTACCCTATCTCGGATTCGCCATGGGTAAGTCCCGTCCATTGTGTGCCCAAGAAGGGCGAAATAACCGTTGTTCCCAATGAACACAACGAGTTGATTCCCACTCGTCTCGTTACTGGGTGGAGGTTTGTATTGATTATCGCAAGCTCAATGATGCCACGAGAAAAGATCACTTTCCTCTTCCCTTCATGGATCAAATGCTCGAGCGTCTTGCTGGTAATGACTATTACTGCTTCTTAGACGGTTTCTCCAGGTATTTTCAAATTCCCATCGATCCCAATGACCAAGAAAAGACCACATTCACTTGTCCCTATGGAACATTTGCGTACAAACACATGCCTTTTGGTTTATGTAATGCTCTTGGGACATTCCAAAGGTGTATGATGGCTATCTTCCATGACATGGTGGAAGACACTATGGAAGTATTCATGGATGATTTCTCGGTTTACGGCGATTCTTTCTCTGCTTGCCTTGCCAATTTAGAACGTATGCTGAAGCGGTGTGAAGACACTCGCCTTGTTCTTAATTGGGAAAAATGCCATTTCATGGTAAAAGAGGGCATCGTGCTAGGACATAAGATTTCCAAAGCCGGTCTTGAAGTAGACCGTGCTAAAGTCGATGTTATCGCTAAGTTGCCTCCACCTTCAACTGTGAAAGGTGTGAGAAGTTTCCTGGGTCATGCGGGCTTCTACCGTCGATTCATCAAAGATTTTTCTCAAATCGCTCGCACAATGACCCACCTCTTGGAAAAAGATACTCCTTTTATCTTTTCCAAAGAGTGTCTTGAAGCCTTCAACTCTCTTAAGGATAAGCTAACTAAGGCACCCGTCTTGGTTACCCCTAATTGGGAGCTTCCCTTTGAGTTAATGTGCGATGCTAGTGACTTTGCTATTGGAGCGGTTTTGGGCCAAAGAGTGAATAAACACTTCCAACCAATCCATTACGCTAGCAAGACAATGACTGGGGCCCAATTGCATTATACGACAACCGAAAAAGAGCTATTAGCCGTTGTCTATGCCTTTGAAAAATTCCGCCCCTATATTGTCCTTTCCACCACAATCGTTTACACCAATCATTCCGCGTTGAAGTACTTGTTGACAAAGCAAGATTCCAAACCAAGACTTCTTCGCTGGGTTTTGCTACTCCAAGAATTTAAAATCGAAATTCGCGATAAAAAAGGAGCTGAAAACCTAGCCGTGGATCATCTCAGTAGACTTGAGGATCCTTACCAAGGGGATCATCCGAACAAAGACATCAATGATTCTTTTCCCTTGGAGACCTTAATGTCTATCAACTCGACTGTTGATGAAACCCCGTGGTTTGCGGACATTGCAAACTACTTGGCGCGTGGAATTCTCGTTAACGGGTTAACATCCCAGAAAAAGAAAAAGTTCTTTAACGACATTAAGACTTACTTTTGGGATGACCCGTATCTATTCAAACAATGTGCTGACTTGATTATTCGCCGATGTGTTGATGGACCGGCAGCTTTAGAAATCCTTGACGCTTGCCACAAAGGACCCACCGGTGGTCACTTTGGTCCCAACTACACCGCCAAAAAAGTGTTTGACTCGGGATTTTATTGGCCCACCATCTATCGTGATGCTCACGAGATGGTTAAACGTTGTGATGCCTGCCAAAAACAAGGCAAGATCACACATAAAGATGAGATGCCTCAAAATTTCATACAAGAATGTGAAATCTTTGATGTTTGGGGTATCGACTTTATGGGGCCATTCCCTTCATCTAAAGGAAACAAATACATCCTTGTAGCCGTTGACTACGTTTCAAAGTGGGTTGAAGCCAAAGCTTTACCTACTAATGACGCAAGGGTGGTTTGTAACTTTTTGAAATCGTTGTTCGCTAGATTCGGCGTTCCTCGTGCTATTATCAGTGACCGCGGGACTCATTTTTGCAACGATCAATTTGAAAGAGTCATGGCTAAGTATGGTGTCAATCACCGTCTTTCCACAGCCTATCATCCCCAAACCAATGGGCAAGCCGAGATATCCAACCGTGGATTGAAGCGAATTTTGGAGCGTACTGTGGGAGAGCATCGTTCCGCGTGGGCCGATAAGTTAGATGATGCTCTGTGGGCTTTCCGTACTGCTTCTAAGACCCCAATCGGTTGTACACCTTATCGTCTTGTGTACGGGAAAGCATGCCACCTTCCCATCGAACTGGAAGATAAGGCGCACTGGGCCTTGAAGTGGGCCAACCTCGACATCAACAAAGTCGGTGATCATCGCAAGAGTCAACTCAACAAGCTCAACGAACTGAGGAATGAAGCTTATGAGAACTCGTTGATCTACAAAGAGAAGACGAAGATCCTTCATGACGCAAAAATCAAGAACCGAGAGTTCCACGTTGGTGATCAAGACTTACTTTTTAACTCTCGGTTGAAGATCTTCTCGGGCAAGTTGAAGAGCCGCTGGTCTGGTCCATTCACCGTCGCCAAAGTCTTTCCATATGGGACCATTGAGCTTTCTCAGCCAAATGGGCCCAATTTCAAAGTGAATGGCCAGCGTCTGAAGCTGTACTTTGGTGAGGACATCTCTCATGAGATGATTCCATCCCTCACCACGTTCCCCATGAACTAATTTTGGGTCGAGTCAGGCTCGTGACTCGGTTATCAAAAACAAGCGCTCCTCGGGAGGCAGCCCGAGTATCTATCCTTTTATGTTTTTACCTCCTAAGTGTAGGGGGACCTCTATAGGTGTTTGTATTTGTGTGGTGATGTGATTACAGGGATTAGTGCACTCTTGGAATCTCTGAAGAACCGTGCTCCCGTGTTATCCGAAATCCGGTTCTATCTCTCAACTATCGTGATTCAATTTTCTTCATACTCACATTTGAAATTGATCACTTTAGTCGTCTTTTCCTTAACTTGAGTTAACCAACGTGCACAATGTCATAAGTGTAGGGGAGACTTTTCCCACATGCTTAAACATTGAGGACAATGTTTATCTTAAGTGTAGGGGGACTTCTATCGAAGTTTTAAGTGGACTTTTCCATGAAAATGCCTTCATTTAACCTGAAAATCATCTTTTTCAACATTTTTCAAATTTTTAATTAACTTTGGCCATTTAGTCGTAATTTTTAAAATTTTTATCGTTGCTTTCATATGTATATATCCCGCAATAAAGTCAAAAATATTAATAGAGTGGTTTAGCTAGTTTAGAAGTCTTTCAAATAATAGGCCCGTTGCGATTATTTTGACTCAACCCGATTAGACTTATCTAAGTTTATTCTAGCTAGTATCCTTAACCATGTAGACCTTAATTGGTTTATTAGGCTAAGCATCCACGAGTCTCATTATTTGAGATTTTAAATTGTGGAGAACGAGAAATCATAGAGTCAATTATAAGTCGGTATTCTTGCGCAAGCTCACTTGGTGTAATTATTTGCCTATTCTCCCATCACTTGCTAATAACTTATCTGCAATAAGTAAGGTCGTACGATTTGAAAAGTTACTTAGCTTCTAGCCCAAGATCTTTTAAAAGTTGCTCGGTAATGATAAGAGTTCATAGCCAAGGCATAACTTATGAAGCGGGGCGCGAAGATTGGTGAGTCCGAAAAGGCCCTAACAAGGCATGAGGATTCCATTTTATTGCTGAAGATCCAAAGTGATGTGAAAAGCATTATTCCCAAAATCAATATGAAGGATCAAGACTCACGACGAAAAGCAATCAACTCCCATAAAGATCATGGAGAAGTCTATCCGAAAAGATCCTAACAATGTATGAGGATAAATAGATCCAAGTCCGAAAAGGAGGCGGATCGTTGTATCTCAAAATCCCAATTAGAGATTGAAGAATAATCATGAAGTCGTGGTCAACAAAGTTGGAGTACCCCTCAAAAGTCTCCAAGTGAAGAAACTCTATTACGATGAGAAGACCATTATCTCAAGAACGTCTCTCAAGATATGAAGTATGAAGTACATGTCAAATATCGGCCCGAGAAAGGTCTCAAATCGTGAACCAAGTTATGCCAAGATATGAACTTTTTGATATCCCGAGAAGCAGTTTTAAGAGATTTTGTCCTTTAGCTAACTATTGATCAAATCGTCCTACTTTTCTTTCAGCCTAAATAAACTATCGAAATAAGTCCAAAAATGCATCTTCGTGATCATTCTAAGAAAAAAATAAAATATAAGAGATACACCTAGGAATAAGGGAGTTTAAGTATATAATTAAGCCATGTGAGTAAGTGTTTGATTTGCTAACTTATAATAACAATGATCTCGTTTTTAATCTTAGTTTGGGGAACGTGAAACTTGAGGGTGATAAATCTTCGCAGCACCAAAGCCCTAATGTAAGTCCTTGATCTCTTTGCAAGTTATTTCCATCCTTTTGTTTACTTTAAAGTTTTAATTTCTCTTAGTACTTTCATTTGTGTTTAGTAGTATATGAATAAGGCCAAGGTTGATTGATTATGAGAAAAGTGTAAATGTGCTTTGTCACTAAGCATTACATGAGGGCATGTCAATGGTTAAGTGTAGAGGATTTGATAGGTGTGAAAACACCCATCCTTTTACCACTTATTTATAGCTAAAACAAGACCAAAACACGTATTTAATATCATTTGTTTGGAATTATGCGTGGTTTTTGTGTTTATTGTGTTTTCAGAGTCAACCGGATGAATATTGAAGAAAATATGGGATTGCACGGGTTTTATCGAGGAAAAAGACTCAAGACGAAGTCTACTGTCCAAGGGATGCAAAAGATTTGAAGTCATTGTGCCTATTTGAAGATTTATCGAAGAATATAGCCAAAGATGGAAGATTCATATATTTCGAAGAACTCGAGTCTATTAAACAAAAGATTATAAGACGAGTTGGAATTATTCACCGACACTTCTCAAATCCAAGTCAGAAACGTTTATTTGAAGAAGCGTGAAGACTAAAGAAGAAAGAAGAAAAAGAAGCCCAAACCAAAGCCCAATCACAAGCCCACCACCACAAGACTTGCCTATAAATAGGACTTTACTTCACAAAAATTGGACACTTAGTCTTTTAGGTAGTTTTTAGCTTGTCATTCTCTCTAGTTTTAGAGAGAGAAAGTTCTAAACTTTCTCTCACTAGATTTCATCTTTTTCTATTTCAAGATCAAAACTTTGTATTATTTTTCATTAATCAAGATCAAGTTTTTAGCTTTTAAAAAAAAACAAAAAAAAAACCAAAAAAAAACAAAAAAATAAAAATAAAAAAAACATAAAAACCAAAAATATTTTTGCTTTGTTTTTGCCTTGTTAGTTCTTTTGCAGGTGCATGCGTACCCGATCAACGTCTTATCAAGAGCCCGAGCCTCTCGAAGACTTAGACATGGCTGGTGTACAAAACAACAACATACCACCTCAAAACAATAATAATAATATAACAACCCACCTTTCAACAACAATAATAACAACAACCACGAGCCTCTACCAGATAATCGCCCGATGATTGAACTTCTGCAAGCTCATGTAGATGGCAACACTGATCCAATTGTTATACCCGGATTGCAGCCAACAATTTTGAGCTCAAATCCGGCTTTATCCAGATGGTCTCTGCTCAACCATTCTTGGGGCGTACCATTGATGATCCACATGACCATATCAAGAGATTTTTGCAACTCACTAATACGGTCAAATTCAATGGTGTTCCACAAGAGGTAATCCGTTTACAACTTTTTCCCTTTTCTTTAGAGGGACAAGCCCGACATTGGCTTGCTAAGGAACCTCCACAGAGTATTCTTTCGTGGACGGATTTGGAGACCAAGTTTATCAACTACTTTTTCCCACCCTCTCGTACTACCGCTTTGCGGAATGAAATCATTAATTTTGAGCAAAAGTACGATGAGTCTTTTAGTGAATCTTGGGATCGTTTCAAAGATCTTTTAAGAAAATACCCACAACATGGTTTTACCAAAGTGCATCAAATTAACACTTTTTATAATGGTTTAAGCATGAATGACCAAGATTCACTAAACAGTGCCTCGGGGAGTGATCTTTTGGCTAAGACTTCCAATGCTGCTTGGGATATCATTGAGAATAAGTCTCGTGTGCAAACCAAGAGTGTGCGGACCAATGTCGCTAGTGCTAGTACTAGTGACAGCGACAAGCGACTTGACAAAATCACTACGCTTCTTGAATCGCTTCCTACCCAAACCGCCAACAACACCAACAGCATCAACGCTAGAAACGCTAAAGACGCTCAAGTCAATGCTGTTAGCCAACCATGTGAAATATGCGGGGGTCCTCATTCTTACACAACTTGTACTGCCACCCAAAACTACCCTTCTGAGAACGTGAATGCAGCATACGGTACCTATCCTCAACCTGCTTATCAAGCTCGACCTCAAGGTGACCGCAACTTGCTTAGCTACCGTTCCAACAACTATCTCTCACCACCTGGTTCTACTCCTAACAACCCAAACCAACAACAAAACCTCAACCGCCCTCTTCAACAACAACAACCATCTCGTGGACCATACATACCACCTCACAAACAACAACAACATCCACCTCAAAGAAACAACCAAGTTTATCAGCAACCTACTTATCAACCACCCACATACAATGCTCCTCCCAACCAACCCACCGCTTTACACCAAGAAGTGGAAACCTACATGAGGACTAACGATGTGATCGTGGAAAATCTTCAACAGGAAGTACGCAACTTGAAAGCAGACCTGATGAAACAAGGGAACGATCTGAGAGCTGATATGAGAAACACTATGGATAGTCAAACGAACGACTTAAGAAACATGATGGCTAGTTTCTTCCACGGTAATCAACCCTCTTCTTCGGGTACTCTTCCGAGTAACACCGTTGCGAATCCAAGAGGGGAGATGAAAGCAATCACCACTCGCAGTGGCAAAGGTACCAAGGAACCCGAGCTTCCTATACCTCCACCGGTGGTTGTGACTAAGGAGAACGAGTCACCTGCTCCTATTCCTCAACCATCGACTTCCCAAATTTCTCCACCTCTTACTTCTACCCCTCCTCCACCCAAGGATGTGAGTGATCCTTCGATCCCAAAGCCTTCCTCTTCTTTCGATATACCTTATCCATCTAGGTTGAGGAAAGAGAAGCTCAAAATCAAGGACGATATTCAGGTTTCGAACTTTCTTAAAATGTTCAAACAATTGAATTTCAACATCTCCTTCGCTGAGGCTCTCGCTCACATGCCTAAGTACGCAAAAATGTTTAAAGATCTTCTGAGTGACAAGGAAAAGCTTCTTGATATTGCCAACACCCAACTTAATGAGAATTGCTCTGCAGTGCTCTTAAGGAAATTGCCAACCAAGCTTGGTGATCCGGGTCGTTTCTTAATCCCTTGCAACTTCCCGGGAGTAGAGAATTGTATGGCCCTAGCCGATATAGGTGCCCAGTATTAATTTAATGCCTCTAAGCGTTTGGAAGCAATTATCTCTCCCTGAGCTAGTCCCCACCAAAATGACTTAGGAATTAGCTAACCGTACGGTTGCTTATCCAGTGGGGATAGCCGAAGACGTCTTTGTAGGAGTCGAGAAATTCACTTTTACTGCTGATTTCGTTGTCGTTGACTACGAGATGGACCCTCGTGTGCCATTGATCGTTGGTCGTCCATTCTTGACGACCGGTCGCACTCTCGTCGATGTTGAAGCTGGTGAGCTTATCATGAGAGTGGATGACGATAAAATCGTCTTCAACATGGGAAAGTTGTCTAAACAACCTTATTCCAACGAGAATGTTAATTGTATTGACGTTCTTGATGAGGCTTGTGAAGAACACTTCCAAAATGCTTGCAAAAGTATTCCTACTTCTCTTCCCAATGTTGAGACCGTTTCCTCTATTGATTCATCACTGTCTCTATTTCGAGAAAGTGATTTCTTTTGGAAAGATCTTGAAGCCACCATGGGAGATGTGAACTTAACTAATGACGAGTCTCCCACCGATTTGGCTGACCACATGAGTTTCTTCGAAAACCTTCTCAAAGAAGACAATCTTTCTCCACCATCTCCCACGGTTATTACTATCGATGCTCCGATTTTGAGAACGCCTCCCATAGAAAATCCTCCGGATTTAGAACTTAAGGAGTTTCCACCCCATCTCGAGTACGTGTTCCTTGAAGAAGAGAATAAGTCACCCGTCATCATTGCTAAGGACTTGAAAGAAGAAGAAAAAACTCGTCTCATCGCTGTGCTTAAAGCTTATAAGAAGGCAATTGCTTGGAAAATTTCCGATATCCGCGGAATTGATCCGAACTTTTGTACTCACAAGATTCTCATGGAAGATGACTTTAAACCCGCAATCCAGAGCCAAAGAAGGTTTAATCCTAAAATTCATGACGTCATCAAACAAGAGGTTATGAAACTTCTAGATGCCGGCTTGATTTACCCTATCTCGAATTCGCCATGGGTAAGTCCCGTCCATTGTGTGCCCAAGAAGGGCGGAATAACCGTTGTTCCCAATGAACAGAACGAGTTGATTCCCACTCGTCTCGTTACTGGGTGGAGAGTTTGTATTGATTATCGCAAGCTCAATGATGCCACGAGAAAAGATCACTTTCCTCTTCCTTTCATGGATCAAATGCTCGAGCGTCTTGCTGGTAATGACTATTACTGCTTCTTAGACGGTTTCTCCAGGTATTTTCAAATTCCCATCGATCCCAATGACCAAGAAAAGACCACATTCACTTGTCCCTATGGAACATTTGCGTACAAACACATGCCTTTTGGTTTATGTAATGCTCCTGGGACATTCCAAAGGTGTATGATGGCTATCTTCCATGACATGGTGGAAGACACTATGGAAGTATTCATGGATGATTTCTCAGTTTATGGCGATTCTTTCTCTGTTTGCCTTGCCAATTTAGAACGTATGTTGAAGCGGTGTGAAGACACTCGCCTTGTTCTTAATTGGGAAAAATGCCATTTTATGGTAAAAGAGGGCATCGTGCTAGGACACAAGATTTCCAAAGCCGGTCTTGAAGTAGACCGTGCTAAAGTCGATGTTATCGCTAAGTTGCCTCCACCTTCAACTGTGAAAGGTGTGAGAAGTTTCCTGGGTCATGCGGGCTTCTACCGTCGATTCATCAAAGATTTTTCTCAAATAGCTCGCACGATGACCCACCTCTTGGAAAAAGATACTCCTTTTATCTTTTCCAAAGAGTGTCTTGAAGCCTTCAACTCTCTTAAGGATAAGCTAACTAAGGAACCCGTCTTGGTTACCCCTAATTGGGAGCTTCCCTTTGAGTTGATGTGCGATGCTAGTGACTTTGCTATTGGAGCGGTTTTGGGCCAAAGAATGAATAAACACTTCCAACCAATCCATTACGCTAGAAAGACAATGACTGGGGCCCAATTGCATTATACGACAACCGAAAAAGAGCTTTTAGCCGTTGTCTATGCCTTTGAAAAATTCCGCCCCTATCTTGTCCTTTCCACCACAATCGTTTACACCGATCATTCCGCGTTGAAGTACTTGTTGACAAAGCAAGATTCCGAACCAAGACTTCTTCACTGGGTTTTGCTACTCCAAGAATTTAAAATCTAAATTCGCGATAAAAAAGGAGCTGAAAACCTAGCCGCGGATCATCTCAGTAGACTTGAGGATCCTTACCAAGGGGATCATCCGAACAAAGACATCAATGATTCTTTTCCCTTGGAGACCTTAATGTCTATCAACTCGACTGCTGATGAAACCCCGTGGTTTGCGGACATTGCAAACTACTTGGCGGGTGGAATTCTCATTGACGGGTTAACATCCCAGAAAAAGAAGAAGTTCTTTAACGACATTAAGACTTACTTTTGGGATGACCCGTATCTATTCAAACAATGTGCTGACTTGATTATTCGCCGATGTGTTGATGTACCGGCAACTTTAGAAATCCTTGAAGCTTGCCACAAAGGACCCACCGGTGGTCACTTTGGTCCCAACTATACCGCCAAAAAAGTGTTTGACTCGGGATTTTATTGGCCCACCATCTATCGTGATGCTCACGAGATGGTTAAACGTTGTGATGCCTGCCAAAATAAAGGCAAGATTACACATAAAGATGAGATGCCTCAAAATTTCATACAAGAATGTGAAATCTTTGATGTTTGGGGTATCGACTTTATGGGGCCATTCCCTTCATCTAAAGGAAACAAATACATCCTTGTAGCCGTTGACTACGTTTCAAAGTGGGTTGAAGCCAAAGCTTTACCTACTAATGACGCAAGGGTGGTTTGTAACTTTTTGAAATCGCTGTTCGCTAGATTCGGCGTTCCTCGTGCTATTATCAGTGACCGCGGGACTCATTTTTGCAACGATCAATTTGCAAGAGTCATGGCTAAGTATGGTGTCAATCACCGTCTTTCCACCGCCTATCATCCCTAAACGAATGGGCAAGCCGAGATATCCAACCGTGGATTGAAGCGAATTTTGGAGCGTACTGTGGGAGAGCATCGTTCCGCGTGGGCCGATAAGTTAGATGATGCTCTGTGGGCTTTCCGTACTGCTTATAAGACCCCAATCGGTTGTACACCTTATCGTCTTGTGTACGGGAAAGCATGCCACCTTCCCATCGAGCTGGAACATAAGGCGCACTGGGCCTTGAAGTGGGCCAACCTCGACATCAACAAAGCCGGTGATCATCGCAAGAGTCAACTCAACAAGCTCAACGAACTGAGGAATGAAGCTTATGAGTACACGCTGATCTAAAAAGAGAAGACGAAGATCCTTCATGACGCAAAAATCAAGAACCGAGAGTTCCACGTTGGTGATCAAGTCTTACTTTTTAACTCTTGGTTGAAGATCTTCTCGGGCAAGTTGAAGAGCCGCTGGTCTGGTCCATTCACCGTCGCCAAAGTCTTTCCATATGGGACCATTGAGCTTTCTCAGCCAAATGGGCCCAATTTCAAAGTGAATGGCCAGCGTCTGAAGCTGTACTTTGGTGAGGACATCTCTCATGAGATGATTCCATCCCTCACCACGTTCCCCATGAACTAATTTTGGGTCGAGTCAGGCTCGTGACTCGGTTATCAAAAACAAGCGCTCCTTGGGAGGCAGCCCGAGTATCTATCCTTTTATGTTTTTACCTCCTAAGTGTAGGGGGACCTCTATAGGTGTTTGTATTTGTGTGGTGATGTGATTACAGAGATTAGTGCACTCTTGGAATCTCTGAAGAACCGTGCTCTCGTGTTATCCGAAATCCGGTTCTATCTCTCAACTATCGTGATTCAATTTTCTTCATACTCACATTTGAAATTAATCACTTTAGTCGTCTTTTCCTTAACTTGAGTTAACCAACGTGCACAATGTCATAAGTGTAGGGGAGACTTTTCCCACATGCTTAAACATTGAGGACAATGTTTATCTTAAGTGTAGGGGAGACTTCTATCAAAGTTTTAAGTGGACTTTTCCATGAAAATGCCTTCATTTAACCGGAAAATCATCTTTTTCAACATTTTTCAAATTTTTAATTAACTTTGGCCATTTAGTCGTAATTTTTAAAATTTTTATCGTTGCTTTCATATGTATATATCCCGCAATAAAGTCAAAAATATTAATAGAGTGGTTTAGCTAGTTTAGAAGTCTTTGAAATATTAGGCCCGTTGCGATTATTTTGACTCAACCCAATTAGACTTATCTAAGTTTATTCTAGCTAGTATCCTTAACCATGTAGACCTTAATTGGTTTATTAGGCTAAGCATCCACGAGTCTCATTATTTGAGATTTTAAATTGTGGAGAACGAGAAATGATAGAGTCAATTATAAGTCGGTATTCTTGCGCAAGCTCACTTGGTGTAATTATTTGCCTATTCTCCCATCACTTGCTAATAACTTATCTGCAATAAGTAAGGTCGTACGATTTGAGAAGTTACTTAGCTTCTAGCCCAAGATCGTTTAAAAGTTGCTCGGTAATGATAAGAGTTCATAGCCAAGGCATAATTTATGAAGCGGGGCGCGAAGATTGGCGAGTCTGAAAAGGCCCTAACAAGGCATGAGGATTCCATTTTATTGCTGAAGATCCAAAGTGATGTGAAAAGCATTATTCCCAAAATCAATATGAAGGATCAAGACTCACGACGAAAAGCAATCAACTCCCATAAAGATCATGGAGAAGTCTATCCTAAAAGAGCCTAACAAGGTATGAGGATAAATAGATCCAAGTCCGAAAAGGAGGCGGATCGTTGTATCTCAAAATCCCAATTGGAGATTGAAGAATAATCATAAAGTCGTGGTCAACAAAGTTGGAGTACCCCTCAAAAGTCTCCAAGTGAAGAAACTCTATTACGATGAGAAGACCATTATCTCAAGAACGTCTCTCAAGATATGAAGTATGAAGTACATGCCAAATATCGGCCCGAGAAAGGTCTCAAATCGTGAACCAAGTTATTCCAAGATATGAACTTTTTGATATCCCGAGAAGCAGTTTTAAGAGATTTTGTCCTTTAGCTAACTATTGATCAAATCGTCCTACTTTGCTTTCAGCCTAAATAAACTATCGAAATAAGTCCAAAAATGCATCTTCGTGATCATTCTAAGACAAAAATAAAATATAAGAGATACACCTAGGAATAAGGGAGTTTAAGCATATAATTAAGCCATGTGAGTAAGTGTTTGATTTGCTAACTTATAATAACAATGATCTCGTTTTTAAGCTTAGTTTGGGGAACGTGAAACTTGAGGGTGATAAATCTTCGCAGCACCAAAGCCCTAATGTAAGTCCTTGATCTCTTTGCAAGTTATTTCCATTCTTTTGTTTACTTTAAAGTTTTAATTTCTCTTAGTACTTTCATTTGTGTTTAGTAGTATATGAATAAGGCCAAGGTTGATTGCTTATGAGAAAAGTGTAAATGTGCTTTGTCACTAAGCATTACATGAGGGCATGGCAATTGTTAAGTGTAGGGGATTTGATAGGTGTGAAAACACCCATCCTTTTACCACTTATTTCTAGCTAAAACAAGACCAAAACACGTATTTAATATCATTTGTTTGGAATTATGCGTGGTTTTTGTGTTTATTATGTTTTCAGAGTCAACCGGATGAATATTGAAGAAAACATGGGATTGCACGGGTTTTATCGAGGAAAAAGACTCAAGACGAAGTCTACTGTCCAAGGGATGCAAAAGATTTGAAGTCATTGTGCCTATTTGAAGATTTATCGAAGAATAGAGCCAAAGATGGAAGATTCATATATGTCGAAGAACTCGAGTCTATTAAACAAAATATTATAAGACGAGTTGGAATTATTCATCGACACTTCTCAAATCCAAGTCAGAAACGTTTATTTGAAGAAGCGTGAAGACTAAAGAAGAAAAAGAAGCCCAAACCAAAGCCCAATCACAAGCCCACCACCACAAGACTTGCCTATAAATAGGACTTTACTTCACAAAAATTAGACACTTAGTCTTTTAGGTAGTTTTTAGCTTGTCATTCTCTCTAGTTTTAGAGAGAGAAAGTTCTAAACTTTCTCTCACTAGATTTCATCTTTTTCTATTTCAAGATCAAAACTTTGTATTATTTTTCATTAATCAAGATCAAGTTTTTAGCTTTTAATCTTTAATCTCATCCTTCCTTTCTTTGATTTTGATTGATTTTGGTACAAATCTCGTATGATCCGTGTTGTTCATCCATGATTTTGTGCTTAAAAAGATAATCTTTTTATGTTTTACTAAGTTTCTACACAAATAAGCTTTGAGATCCTTGTGCTTATTGGCTTATTTGTTAGTTTTACTTATTTAGTTTTTAAAGTTTTTATGAAAAGTTCATCTTTTTGTTGATTTGATTTAAAAGTTGTTTATTTTAAGTTTAGATAAGTTGTCAATTGAGCTTATTTGATTGGATTCATGTTAGATTCGTTCTAGTTTTTGGAGTTAGCTTATTTCATAGCTTATTTCCTTGGCTTTTATTTCGGATCAAAGTAATATCGGAAAGGGCAAAGCCCTTTTCCGACCTGTTATTCCGACCAGGGACACCCCTTTATTCCGATCCTTAGATCGGAAAAGGGTTTCGTGTATTCCGATTGTAGCAAATTTTGCAATATTCCAATTTGCCCCCTTTTTACTATATTCCGATTGCAGCTTATTTCCAATCATTCCGATTGCATCATTTCATGTTATTCCGATCTGGACCCCTTATCCCTAGTATTCCGATTGGGACCTCTTGCACTATTCCGATTGGTAAGATTCAAATGTATTCCGATTGCCTTAAGTTTTGAGATATTCCGATTGCTTCATTTTGCACAACATTCCGATCAGCTCCTTAGCTCATTCCGATCAAAGTGATCGGAATATATTCCGATTAGTATTTTTTCCCTTATTCCGATTTAGCCTATTTTGCTTTACTCCGATCTTACTTTCTTTTATTACTTCTCAACTAAGTTCTTATTTTTTTTAAGTTTTCCAAGTGTTAGTTTTTATTGAATGTTCATTTATTTTTCTAAATTCATCTTTAAGTTTTCAAGCATTTATGTTTAAACTCGTTTAATCTTTTAAAAGCTTTAATTTTACTCTTCGAAACTTAATTTTTGCTAATTAGTTCAAAATATATAAACAAACCAACACCTTTTCATTAACCAAGAACAAATCATTCCACTTAGAGCCGAGATCAATTCGAGAGGATTCCGAAAACATCTAGAACCCATTGAAAAAATCTTAGTATCAGTTTCTAGTGGATTTAACTTTTTGAAGATCACTTGGACTATGGTGGCCCTACTCTTGGTTATTGGGCTTAAAGGCCCAATGGGGATTTTAACTATTCACTGTTTACTTAATAGCCCAATCAAAGCCCATACTTGGCCAATAGGAAAATGAAACGGATGGATTTCTTTCTTGGGCCAAAAGCCCGAATCAGTGAAAAATGTAAATGAATGAAATAAAGTATTAGGCTTTAGGGTTTGTTTAAACAAAGAAAAAGATTTGTGAGAGTTTAGTCAAACGTGTATATACACGTTACACCATTACACGTTGTTATCATTCACACTTTCTCACACATTAAATAAAATAAACTTTCGATATAACCTATGTATTCCTTTCTCCTTCATCCCAAAAAATAAACCTGCAACAAAACACTGTTTCAAACCCTAGCCTAATAAATAGTCAAAATAAATTGGGGCTTTTCTACACACGTGTGATTCACACACAAAGGAATTAATTCCCCAATTTTAATGAAGAGAAGAGATTGACAGCTAGGGATACGTGGCAGTTTTTCACTGGAGGAAACACCTCATCTTTCATCATCAGCCAATCTAGAGAGGCCACCTCAACAATCAAGAAACACAACTAACACAAACGGATGCCACGTTGGCAATCCGTGTGCTAGTTGTGTCCTATCAACCATCCGATCAAAACAACCATGAGAGAGAGATGATCTAAAGGCTAAAATTGAAGAATGAATATGCTTTAGAAGATTCGGATATTCTCCCCTCAACAGCCTTGGGATAGCTATAAAAACCCTCTTTCTTCCTGTAATGTATTCATTCCTTTTTCTAGCACTGTATTATGTTTAAATTTAGTTAAAATCTTGTATTTATCTTTTATTAAATCTTGTAATGAAAGTTTGATTAATGAAAAAGTTCTTTTTCAGTTTTATTATTCTTCTTGTCACGTTTTAATTTTACAACAGTTAAAGTAATTTACGATTTTCTTTACATAAATTGAATATAATAATTGATAAAATTTGTTCATTAAGCTTGAATAATAGCTTAACTGGATGATATTGTTAGAGAAAGGGATTATTGATTATTCCACTGAATAATTATAAAATATAATAAAGACTGGTTCGAATTTTATGGGATTGGTGGTATGGTTCGAGTTAAGTCGAATCTGGTCCGATTGTTAAATGGTGTTTATTATTGGTGGTGGTTCGATTGATGTTATATGGTGGTGTAGACTCGGTAAATTTGGTCAGCTCAGCGTTGCACCACTTCTCAACGGTTGCTACAAAAAGGTTCATCTACTTTTCTTTACGTTTCATGTTTTCCTAATTATAATTTATATTTAGTTCATGTTATCTGTTTTATTTAGTTTATTTGCTTTGATGTCTGCCTTGTTTAATTTGAGATTAATCTGAGTTTTTATTTAGTTGTTATAGTAGTAGATGGTGTTATTCTTGTTACTGGATTTTACACTATTAAGTCTTATATGATTCTGAATCGATTATTGTTTGGTAAAGATTGTTTTGGTTTATGGAATATCAGTGCATTATGTTTTGAGTACTATCTTTTTACTGCTATGAAGAGTTTAGTCTGCTTATTAAATTTATGAACTCAGTTGAAAGTCTGCTGATAGGATTTGTTTTAAGTCTATTAGGTACTTCTTTAGCCATTGTATTTTTGTCTGATAATCTGGTATGAAATGTTGCTGATCATTCGTAACTAGAGTTTGCTGATTTAAGGGTTGATATCTGCATTGATTGGGGAAATGGGGTTTACTGATAAACGAGTTTGAGTTATCTGCTTAATTGGTTAAACGTGTAGATTTTATTTGTTTGACTGCTATAAATAGATATAATCAGTTTTCATTTTACTGATGGTATGAACATTTTAAACAGCTTTCTTTTAGCTTCGTTGTGTCCATTCATTCTATTAGTTTGCTGATTTTAGATCTGTTATATTTGCTCTTTTTGAGTTACTGATTGCTGGTGTTATTACTGTATGTGCTTTGTGCTAGTATTCGGCCATCACTCCTCAATTGGGAGTGTTTGGTTTATTGTTCTACTAATTTTCATGATCAAAAAAAAAATATAATCACAAAATGAGTCCCTTATTGGACTCGAACCCTTGACCTCAAGGGTGAGTGTATTGTGTGTTTACCACTGAGCTCACAAGCTCTTTTGAGTTATCTTTCAGCTGTTAATATAGTGGATCTAAGTTGGCTTAATTGTGTTTTAGTTAAATTTTCGTCCCTTAGTAACTTTTAATTAATATTTTTATTAATGTATGTTTTGGTTTTATAAAGATAAAAAAAAGAATAATATAATATAAAATAAAAATAAAAATGTTTTTATTAATTCAAAAGTTTAATTAGTTTATTTTAATAATTAGATTTTATAATTTTAGATTTTAAATAAAATTAGTTTAAAAAAAAGGTTTTGGTATAAGTAAAATTTAATAAAGTTAACTAGTTTAAAAAGGTAATTAGATTTCTAAAATTAGATCAAAAGTCATTTTTAATTAAATAGAATTATTTTTATAGATTTTTTTAAATTAGATTAACTTTTAAATAGTTTTAAATTTTAAGTATTTGTTATTAGATTAAATAATAGCGGGGTTTACGATTCATGCAATTTAGGATAATTTTAAATAGTTTAAAATTGGTAGAATTAATTTCTAGTTTAAAAACCGAAAACCAATTCAAATAAATTGTCCAAAACGAAACGAAACGTCTCAAATTCACTCGATCTTCGTGTACAACGAACTTGGTTCATCACGTGTTTAATTGAATTCGTCATTCGTAATATTAGTCTATTACTTTTTCATAAAGGTAATCTTCTAATTTACCCTATAACGTATCTTAATTATCACATATACATTCCACCACACATCAAAAAATTTTGGCGCCGCTGCCGGGGATCTTGTGTACGATTCGTCTTTGTGGAGATTTGTTGATCGTTGATTTGAAGACCCTTTACGTCCTCGGAAAGTTTTGATATTTTTCAATTATATAGTATGTATCGTTTTTCTCGTTTTTTGTGAATAATATATTGTATTACGTAGAACAATAAATTTACATACTTTTCAAATAAGGCCTTAGTTGGGATTTCATCACCTAGCTATTGTAGTCGAATCCAAAACAAAAATAAAGGCAAAATAGATAAATACTAATAAGAAGTTTGAACTCGATTTATACAAACTATAAGGTGGGTATAAGGCGACGTGCTATAAAAAGCCGTCTAACGAAAAAGGTTTTTAAGTGCTTTGTGCCACCTCGTTTCCCCGCTTGCTTGTGCGTATATTGAGAGGGAGAACCTATTATTGGTTTGCCGACTCAAGTAGTAATAAATCTTATTTTTGTAGTTTACTTATTGATCCTCGAGACATTTAGGTTTTCACCTATCGTTTCAAAGTCGACCGAGGGTAATTTACTTCCATCGTAGTTATCCTTATTCCTTGTTTTTTATCGATCATTATTGATTGAGCAATACCAAATAAAATACCAAAAATAATCTTCTTCTTGTCTAATTTCTTTTCTTCAATCCTCTAAATTCTCGTCTTTGTAGTGTATGCAATTACGTTCTTCTCGTCTTGTGATTGATTTTAATAGGCTTGAAAATATTTTTCGTAGAAATAGAAATCGTCAACAACGAATAGTGGAACCCGAGTTTCCACCTATTGTTGTAGAGATGGCCGATAACCGAACAATGGAGGAATTTCTCCTTGCACCCACCGAATGGTATGGGGAAGCAATCGTTGTGCCGGATATTTTGGTGGATCATTTTGAGATTAAGACGGGTTTTTTATCGCTCATTCGTGCCGACCAATTTCATGGCAATGAGACCGATAGCCCGCATTCTCACATTCGGAATTTTCTTCGAATTACCTCGACTCTCAAGTTTAGAGATGTGCCGAATGACGCGATTAAGATCATGCTTTTTCCGTACTCGCTAGAGGGTAATGCTAATCTTTGGTATGAGAAAGAACCACCGGGTTCGATCTTAACATGGGATGATTTAGTGTCTAAGTTTATGGATTATTTCTTTCCACCATCTAAGACAACACACTTTAAGAACGAGATCACTAAATTTGAACAAAAAGTGCATGAATCGTTTGGGGTTGCTTGGGAAAGATTTAAAGGTTTGTTAAGACAATGTCCACACCACGGTTTCTCGGAATTGCATCAAATAAATACTTTTTATAATGGGCTTAATATGATTGAACAAGATTCTTTAAATGCCGCCGCGGGTGGTAATCTTTTAAGAAAAACTCCGAGAGACGCGTGGAGAATAGTTGAGGATAAGTCTAGAGCACAATATTCACGAAACACACCGGTTGTTTCCATTGTGAATTCATTAAATCCCGAGATTGCTAGATTGGACTCTAAGATTGATAGTGGATTCGCGACTTTGTTGAATGAGATTAGGAAGAATCCTCATGGATCGATTAATATGGTTGAGAATGTTTGTGTATCATGTGGTGGAGCACATCCTAATTATGCTTGTTCAACCACGGGGTTTGATCAAGCTAGTGCTTTTGCCGCGACGGGAACTTATGGTTCCAACGGTCAAGTTCCTCGTCAAAATCATGTTGCTCCACCGGTTCAAAGTAGGTACAACAATGGAAATAATGGGAATAATTTTAACCGTGGTAACCAAGGGAATTATAATCAAGGAAATGGGTTTAATGCTAATCAAAACAATCAAGGTTTTTACAATAACCAAAATGAGTTGTCAAGCTATATCAAGTCAAATGACGCAAATATGAAAGCCTTTCAAAACAACATTCAAGAGCAAATTAATACTTTGAAACTCGATTTTCAAAATACGGTTAAAGGGCAAAACAATAAGATTGAGCTTAATCAACAAAGGCTAGAGCAAAACCAAAATCGTATGCAACAAAGTATGGAACAAAGTCAAAATAAATTGCTTTCGATGTTTGAATCCTTTATGAGTCAACCTTCCTCGTCTTCGGGTGGCTTACCTAGCAACACCATTCCAAATCCGAAGGGTGAGATGAAAGCTTTAACCACACGTAGTGGGAAAGCTTTAGACGGACCTTTGCTTCCACATGTGAGTACTAATAAGTGTGAAAACACTTATCCTTTTACCGCTTATTTCCAATAATAACAAGACCAAAACGTGTTATTTATGTCGTAAAATTCGGAATTATGCGTGGTTTGTGTTGTTATTGTGTTTTAGGACCAAAAGATGAAAAAGGAAGAAAACACGGGCTTTCACGGGCTTTTATCGAAGAAAACGGGAAAAGACGAAGTCAAAAGATCAAGAGTGCAAAAAGAACGGAAGTCCAAAACCTATTCTGAAGATTTATCGAAGAAAAAGTATAAAGACGGAAGTTTAATGAAGTCGAAGAACTTAAGTCTAATAGTAGAAGAAAATTAAAAGACAAGTTCAAATCCCGAGACGACATCGAGAAAAGACAAAGAATTAAAGTCGAGTCGAGAAAACGTGAAGAAAGAAAGAAAGAAGATGCAACACATGCCTTCCTTCCCTATAAATACCCTCCTAATACACATTAGGAGGGAGTTAGTCTTTAATTTTTAGTTTTTCATTTTGCACTTTTCTTTCTAGTTTTAGAGAGAGAAAGTCTTAAACTTTCTCTCACTAAATTTCATCTTTTCATTTAATCTTTCAAGATTAAACATTTATGTATTGCTTATTTCTTTAATCAAAGTTCTATTTAAGCTTTTAATCCTTAATCTCATTCTACCTTTCTTTGATTTTTAGATTGATTTTGGTGCGAATTTAATATGATCCGTGTTGTTCTTAATGATTTCGTGCTTAAAAAGTTAATCTTTTGATCATTACTTAAGTTTTCATACGAATAAGCTTTGAGATTCTTGTGCTTATTGGCTTATTTTTGTGATTAGCTTATTTACTTATAAAGAGTTTTCTTAAAAAGTTCATATTTTTATTGTTTGATTTTAAAGTTTGTTCATTTTGAGGTTTGATAAGTTGATTCAAGTGCTTATTTGATCCGTTTAGTTATTGATTCGTCTTAGTTGGTGAAAAGCTTATCATAATAGCTTATTTCATTGGCTTACTTCGATCTCCACATAAATCGGAAAGGGTTCAAACCCCTTTCCGATCGCAGCCTATTCCGAGCAGACACACCCCCTCTTTCCGATTTGCCAATCGGAAAAGGTTTTAATATTTTCCGATCAATACCCCCATTATTCCGATCAAGTGATCGGATTAGGGCTTTAGTATTCCGACGGGTATAGTTTTGAGCATTCCGATCTGGCCTTTTGTTACATATTCCGATCATAGTTGTTATCCAGCATTCCGATTGGTTGTCTTTGCATATCATTCCGATTGTGTCTTATTCGTCATTCCGATTGCATCATTTTTCAGATATTCCGATTGGGCCAATTTGCAATATTCCGACTGTAACCTTTTTGAATATTCCGATTAGAGGTATTTGTCAAACATTCCGACAGCCTCATTTCCCACATTCCGACCACCAGATCGGAATATATTCCGATCTGGACCTGTTTTGGCTTATTCAGATTTGGCATTTAGTGGATATTCCGATCAGCGTCATTGGTTGCATTTTCCGATCAAATTCCAATTTGGGAATTTAACGTTGGTTTAGCTTTTTGTTTTTGCAAAGTTTCTAAGTGTTAGTTTTATTTAGTGTGCTAGTCTTTTTCTAATATTGCCTTTAAGTTTGCAAACATTTATTTTAACTCGCCATTTTAGTATTAATCTTTATACTTCCACTTTACTCAATGACATTTAAATTACTTGCTATTATTTTAAAATAGATAATCAAAACCAAACCATTCTCTTGTTTACCAAAAGACAATTGAGTCGCACTTTAGACCAGTATTCAATTCGAAGAGATTTGGACGATAAGATTTTATACTTGGGGTAAAAACCAAGTATTAAGTACCTCTCCGGTGAAGGAAGTGGAGCAGGAACCCGAGGTGGTTAAAGAAAAGGAAATTCCTATTCCACCAAAGGTAGACCAATTGCCTATTCCGGAACCCGAGCTTCCGAAGACTAAACCCACACTACCCTACCCTTCGAGACTTAACAAAGAGAAGCTCCGCGAAAAGTCCAATGCTCAAATGACTACTTTTTTAGAGATGTTTAAGAATCTTTATATTAATGTTAGTTTCGCGGATGCATTTCTTTACATGCCTAAGTTTGCTTCGACTATTAAGAGATTGATGAATGATAAAGGGAAATTGGTTGAAGTGTCTACATCTTTAGATGCTAATTGTTTCGTGGTTCTTACACAAAAGCTTCCCAAAAATCTTGGAGTCCCGGGCAAGTTTTTGATACCATGTGATTTCCCTAATATGGAAGAATGCTTAGCTTTAGCCGATCTTGGTGCTAGCATTAATTTGATGCCTCTTTCCGTATGGAAAAGGTTATCACTTCCCGAGCTTACACCTACTAAGATGACTCTAGAGCTAGTGGATCGATCGATCGCCTTACCAAAAGGCATAGCCGAGGACGTGTTTGTCAAAGTAGGGAAACTCGTCTTTCCAACGGACTTTGTGGTTTGCGATTATCCCGAAGATTCTCGTGTACCACTAATTTTGGGAAGACCGTTTTTGATGACGGTTAGTGCTTTAGTTGACAAGAAAGTGGGGAAATTCACTTTAAGAGTTGATGATGAAAATATCATGTTTGATATTGGTCATATCTCTAAATTTTCTTCCAAGTATTATGAGGAATCAATTAATCAAATCGATTTGATTGATGTTACTTGTGAAGAATATTCTCAAGAAGTGCTTGGATTCTCGGCTTCTTCTAAAAGTGGCAATCCCACTTCTTCGAATCCTATTATCTCTTCGGCTAAACCTCCACTCACTCCATTTGAGGGAGGTGACTTCGTTCTTGAAGAGCTTGAGAATAATGGTTATTCAAAAATCGAAAAGGAAATTGATGATTACCTTAGCACACCATTTGATCCTCGTGAGTTTGATAGTGAGAATTTTGATCCCGAGGGAGATATTGCTTTGATTGAAAAATTGTTGAATATGGATCCTTTTGAATCACCACCTATGGATTTAAAAGTTGTGAATGAAAATGAGACTAAAGTGAAAACATCTATTGAGGAAGCACCCGAATTAGAACTTAAGGAACTCCCCACTCATTTGGAGTATGCTTTTCTTGAGGGATCGGATAAGTTACCGGTGATTATTGCTAAGGGATTAAAGGAAAATGAAAAGGATGAACTTATCAAAGTGCTTAAGAAGCATAAACGGACCATTGTATGGAAAATCTCCGACATTAAGGGTATAGATCCGAAATTTTATACTCATAAAATTCTAATGGAGGATGATTATAAACCCGCTATCCAAAATCAAAGAAGGGTTAATCCAAAGATTCATGAGGTGATTAAAAAGGAAGTCACTAAACTTCTAGACGCCGGAATGATCTACCCTATCTCGGATAGTCCGTGGGTTAGCCCCGTGCATTGTGTTCCAAAGAAAGGAGGAATGACGGTTGTTACTAATGAGGATACGGAATTGATTCCTAGTAGACTTGTGACCGGTTGGCGTGTTTGTATTGACTATAGGAAACTTAATGATGCCACTAGGAAGGATCATTTTCCATTACCTTTTATGGATCAAATGTTAGAGAGACTAGCGGGGAATGAATTCTATTGCTTTTTGGATGGATTTTCCGACTATTTCCAAATCCCCATTGACCCTCGTGATCAAGAAAAGACCACATTCACTTGTCCTTATGGAACATTTGCTTATCGTCGCATGCCTTTTGGACTATGCAATGCTCCGGGGACGTTCCAAAGGTGCATGATGGCCATTTTCCATGATATGATCGAGAAAACCATGGAAGTCTTCATGGATGACTTTTCGGTTTTTGGGGAATCTTTCACTTCATGTCTCTCTAACCTTGAAAGAATGTTGCAACGTTGTAAGGAAACGAATCTTGTGCTTAATTATGAAAAATGTCACTTCATGTGCAAAGAGGGGATTGTGTTAGGACATAAGATCTCTAAGGCCGGTATTGAGGTTGATAGGGATAAAATCAACGTGATTGCCAAATTGCCTCCACCCACCACCGTTAAGGGAGTAAGGAGTTTTCTCGGCCATGCCGGCTTCTATCGATGTTTTATACAAGATTTCTCTAAGATAGCTCGGCCTATGACCCATCTTTTGGAAAAAGAGACTCCTTTCATCTTTTCGGATGAGTGTATTCAAGCCTTTGAGATGCTTAAAAAGAAGTTAACCGAATCTCCAATCTTGGTTGCCCCGGATTGGGATCTACCTTTTGAAATTATGTGTGATGCTAGTGATTACGCGGTAGGTGCGGTTTTGGGGCAACGTAAATCAAAACACTTCTTGCCTATACACTATGCTAGTAAGACTATGACGGATGCTCAAACAAAGTACACTACAACAGAAAAGGAGTTACTTGCCGTTGTGTATGCTTTTGAAAAGTTTAGACCATATCTCGTCTTGTCTCAAACCATAGTGTATACGGACCACTCGGCTATTAAATATCTTCTTAATAAACAAGATGCTAAGCCGAGGTTGCTCCGGTGTATTCTCCTCCTTCAAGAATTTAATGTCAAAATTCTAGACAAAAAAGGAGCCGAGAATCTCGCGGCCGATCATTTATCTCGACTTGAGAATCCTCACCAAAGCGATCGAGAGAACAAGGAAATCAACGAAGCATTTCCTCTCGAGACGCTTGGTATGATTGCTTTTTGTGGTGATGATAGTACCCCATGGTTTGCGGACATCGCAAATTACCATGCGGGGAAGTTTGTGATCAAGGGTATGTCGTCCCAACAAAAACGAAAGTTTTTCAAGGATATATCCTATTACTTTTGGGACGACCCCTATTTGTTTCGTGTGTGCGCGGATCAATTGATTCGTAGGTGCGTGTTTGGCAAAGAAGCTCAAGATATCCTTAAATCTTGTCATGAGGGACCCACCGGGGGACATCATTGTGCTAACGTCACCGCGAAGAAAGTCTTTGATGCCGGCTTCTTTTGGCCTTCCATATATCGTGATGCCCAAGACTTGATCAAGACTTGTGATGCTTGTCAACGTCAAGGAAAGAACTCACAAAGGGATGAAATGCCTCAAAACATTATCCAAGTTTGTGGAATCTTTGACATGTGGGGGATCGATTTTATGGGGCCGTTTCCATCTTCGAAAGGAAATAAATACATTCTCGTAGCCGTGGACTATCTGTCTAAATGGGTTGAAGCTAAGGCTTTGCCCACGAATGATGCTCGAGTTGTGGTGAACTTTTTGAAACAACTCTTTGCTAGGTTTGGAACTCCGCGGGCTATTATAAGTAATCATGGGACCCATTTTTGTAATGAACAATTTGAAAAAGTTCTAAAGAAATATGGTGTCACTCATCGACTTTCTACGGCTTATCACCCTCAAACGAATGGTCAAGTGGAGGTTTCAAACCGTGCTCTTAAAAGGATTTTGGAGCGTTCTATTGGAGAAAATCGTACTTCATGGTCGGATAAATTGGACGATGCATTGTGGGCTTTCCGTACGGCTTACAAGACGGCAATTGGTTGTACACCATTTAGGTTGGTCTACGGAAAATCATGCCACTTGCCAATTGAACTCGAACATAAGGCGTATTGGGCTCTTAAGCATTTTAACTTTGATTTGAGGACCGCGGGTGATCATCGTAACGTTCAATTGAATGAACTAAGTGAATTAAGGGATCAAGCTTATGAAAATTCTTTGATCTATAAAGGGAAGACTAAGAGGATTCATGACTCTAAGATCAAAAACCGCATTTTCAATGTTGGTTATCAAGTCCTCTTATTCAACTCTAGACTTAAGATTTTCTCGGGCAAGCTTAAATCCCGTTGGTCCAGACCATTCACCATTGCACAAGTTTTCCCTTATGGCACCGTTGAGCTAGCTCAAAAAGACGGGCCTAACTTTAAGGTGAATGGTCATCGTGTGAAACATTACTTTGGAGGGGACATACCTACGGAGGTTGTCCCGGGTCTTCAAACTTTCCCTAAGGACCAATGAATGCGGGGATCGAGTCGAGCTCATGACTCGGTTAACAAAAACAAGGTGCCTTGTGGGGGAGTCCCATACATTCTATCTTCTTTCTATTTTCTAACAACTAATAAGGCTTGATCTTTCAAGCTCGTGCTTGTGTTTTGTTGTGTTGTGAATCTTAGGTATGACCCTAATATTTGAAGACTCTCGTGTTCGGTTTTTGCCGGTCCACTTGATCTTCCATTCTTTGAATGCCAAAAAGGGGCACACTCGTTATCCCTTGATTTTTAGCGACTAACGTTTTATCTTGAGGCATAATTAATAAATGGCTTATAGATTTGCGTGCTCTTTCCATGCTAGGATTTTGCATTAGACTCTTCGTGTTTTAGCAAGGGGTGTTACTCTTGAGCTAAGAAACATTGAGGACAATGTTTGGTTTTAGCATGGGGGAGTCAATCGATATAATCGCTTGTTATTGCTTTTGTCGTGTCCAAACGAAATTGTTTTTCTCATTTTTCATAAAATTTTAAATTTTTAGTGTTATTTTTAAGTTTTAATAAATAAAATAAGTGCTTTTGACACGAATGTAGGCTTTCCGTTGGTGAAAATAAGAATAGTTTTTGACTCGACTCGGTTTTTAACCTTAGTTTTTCCTTAACGTATTTGAATTAAGTTTTGCTAGGCTTTTATATTGGGAGCTTTAAAACGCGAAAGTCTTAATTCATACGAGTTAAGAACAAGAACTTTTCGCAAGTTCCTATTATTGATCCTAGAAAGTCGTTTATCAAAGGAACTTTAAAATGCAAATTCTAAAACTTGAAAAAGTATAAGAAGATGCAAGATCCTATAGATGACTTGAAAACCCAAAACTTTGATTTAATAGGCTAAGTATCCATTGATTTCACATTTTTGAAATTTTACAATATGGAGATCAAGAGATGATAGAGTTCAATCATAAGTTTCTAAAATTAACTCTTCTTTGTGCAAGTATTTTTGTGTTTGATTTAATCTCCTCGTATTTACTTTCCACACTTGAATAATAATTGCTTAATAAATGAAGTTTTTAGTTGTTTAGGCTTGATATCTTAACTCGTAACTCCTTCTTTTTCTTCCCTTGTAATTAAAGTGAGAACACATTAAGGGTGTCAGCGTCATGGACTTTTGATCATGGGATTGCGGAAATTTGGCTTACTATAAATATCATATTAGTAAAGAAGAATAAATAAAAACATGTTCTCTAGGAGCCTTCGGGTGGGAGTCATGTAGCACTAACCTTGTCATTAGAGCCTTAGGGTGTATGTCAAGGGGCGTGTTGAATAAAAATTGCTTCATCATCATGATCCGTAAGGTGGGATGGTGAAGTCAATTCCCTTATTTTTGTCCAAGGAACCTTAGGGTGTGGATTTTAAATAAGGAGCACAATTACATCTTAAAGAGCCACAAGGTGTTATGATGTGATTGTTGCTAACTCCGTTAATAGGGTCATAATTGACTTTGGAGGTTTTTATTTTTGCTTTTAAGTAGCCATATTAGCCAAATTTCGGGTCCGGGATTTATCCCTAAATCGTGTTAAGTTATCCTTGATGTGGGCTTTCTTTAGTGACAACGGTTTTTGAAGTCGAGGTTAGGTTTTGAGTGTTGAGTTTACACCATTCTTGCCTTCATTTTTTGACTAATAAATATAAAATAAAGTCAAATGAGCCTTTGGGTGAATGACAAATAAAATCTAGAGATACAAATAGGAATAATAGGAGATTGAGTTTAACACAAATTACTTGTATGAGTTGGTTTAATTTTGGGGCTTATGGTTGACAATGATCTTGTTTTTGCACTTGGCATGGAAAAGTGAAAAGTCGGGGACGATGAATCTATTTGAGTTTTATGATCCTTAAAGTTATTTTTCAAATAATGAAAGCAATACATTATGTCTTTGCAAAATAAAAGTTGAAAAGTTGAATAATGGTGTAGTTAGTGTTTCATTTTATCATTGCGTGAGGACACGGCAACTGCCTAGCAAGGAGGAGTTTGATATGAGCTATTTTAGTCATATCAATTATATCATAAAACAATGAATATATGCAATTAATGTATCAAAAATGCCTTGTATATGTTGTTTTGTTGTTTTGATGTGTGTAGGTACCAAAGTTCATGAAAACCGGAAAAATCGGAACGAGATTGAAGAAAAAGATTGAGGAAGACAAAATCGAGTTCGGTTTCTAGTGGATTTAACTTTTTGAAGATCACTTGGACTATGGTGGCCCTACTCTTGGTTATTGGGCTTAAAGGCACAATGGGGATTTTAACTATTCACTGTTTACTTAATAGCCCAATCAAAGCCCATACTTGGCCAATATGAAAATGAAACGGATGGATTTCTTTCTTGGGCCAAAAGCCCAAATTAGTGAAAAATGTAAACGAATGAAATAAAGTTTTGGGCTTTAAGGTTTGTTTAAACAAAGAAAAAGATTTGTGAGAGTTCAGTCAAACGTGTATATACACGTTACACCATTCACACGTTGTTATCATTCACACTTTCTCACACATTAAATAAAATAAACTTTCGATATAACCTATGTATTCCTTTCTCCTTCATCCCCAAAAATAAACCTGCAACAAAACACTGTTCCAAACCCTAGCCTAATAAATAGTCAAAATAAATTGTGGCTTTTCTACACACGTGTGATTCACACACAAAGGAATTAATTCCCCAATTTTAAGGAAGAGAAGAGATGGGCAGCTAGGGATACGCGGCAGTTTTTCACTGGAGGAAACACCTCATCTTTCATCATCAACCAATCTAGAAAGGTCACCTCAGCAATCAAGAAACACAACTAGCACAACCGGATGCCACGTTGGCAATCCGTGTGCTAGTTGTGTCCTATCAACTATCCGGTCAAAACAACCATGAGAGAGAGATGATCTAAAGGCTAAAATTGAAGAAGGAATATGCTTTAGAAGATTCGGATATTCTCCCCTCAACAGCCTTGGGATGACAATAAAAACTCTCTTTCTTCCTGTACTTTATTCATTCCTTTTCCTAGCACTGTTATTATGTTTAAATTTAGTTAGAATCTTGTATTTCTCTTTTATTAAATCTTGTAATGAAAGTTTGATTAATGAAAAAGTTCTTTTCAGTTTTATTATTCTTCCTGTCACGTTTTAATTTTACAACAGTTAAAGTAATTTACGATTTTCTTTACATAAATTGAATATAATAATTGATAAAATTTGTTCATTAAGCTTGAATAATAGCTTAACTGGATGATATTGTTAGAGAAATGGATTATTGATTATTCCACTTAATAATTATAAAATATAATAAAGACTGGTTCGAATTTTATGGGATTGGTGGTTTATGGTTCGAGTTAAGTCGAATCTGGTCCGATTGTTAAATGGTGTTTATTATTGGTGGTGGTTCGATTGATGTTATATGGTGGTGTAGACTCGGTAAATTTGGTCAGCTCAGCGCTGCACCACTTCTCAACGGTTGCTACAAAAAGGTTCATCTACTTTTTTTTACGTTTCATGTTTTTCTAGTTATAATTAATATTTAGTTCATGTTATCTGATTTATTTAGTTTATATGCTTTGATGTCTGCCATGTTTAATTTGAGATTAATCTGAGTTTTGTTTAGTTGTTATAGTAGTAGATGGTGTTATTCTTGTTACTGGATTTTACACTATTAAGTCTTATATGATTCTGAATCTGTTATTGTTTGGTAAAGATTGTTATGGTTTATGGAATATTAGTGCATTATGTTTTGAGTACTATCTTTTTATTGCTATGAAGAGTTTAGTCTGCTTATTAAATTTATGAACTCAGTTGAAAGTCTGCTGATAGGATTTGTTTTAAGTCTAGGTACTTCTTTAGCCGTTGTATTTTTGTCTAATAATCTAGTATGAAATGTTGCTGATCATTCGTAACTAGAGTTTGCTGATTAAAGGGTTGATATCTACATTGATTGGGGAAATGGGGTTTACTGATAAACGAGTTTGAGTTAACTGCTTAATTGGTTAAACGTGTAGATTTTATTTGTTTGACTGCTATAAATAGATATAATCAGTTTTCATTTTACTGATGGTGTGAACATTTTAAACAGCTTTCTTTTAGCTTCGTTGTGCCCATTCATTCTATTAGTTTGCTGATTTTAGATCTGTTATATTTGCTCTTTTCGAGTTACTGATTGCTGGTGTTATTACTGTATGTGCTTTGTGCTAGTATTCGGCCAACACTCCTCAATTGGGAGTGTTTGGTTTATTGTTCTACTAATTTTCATCATCAAAAAAAATATAATCACAAAATGAGTCCCTTGTTGGACTCGAACCCTTGACCTCAAGGGTGAGTGTATTGTGTGTTTACCACTGAGCTCACAAGCTCTTTTGAGTTATCTTCAACTATTTAATTAATATAGTGGATCTAAGTTGGCAGTTTTTGAACTTTAATTGTGTTTTAGTTAAATTTTCGTCCCTTAGTAAATTTTAATTAATATTTTTATTAATGTAAGTTTTGGTTTTATAAAGATAAAAAAAAGAATAATATAATATAAAATAAAAATAAAAATGTTTTTATTAATTCAAAAGTTTAATTAGTTTATTTTAATAATTAGATTTTAATAATTTTAGATTTTAAATAAAATTAGTTTAAAAAAAAGGTTTTGGTATAAGTAAAATTTAATAAAGTTAACTAGTTTAAAAAGGTAATTAGATTTCTAAAATTAGATCAAAAGTCATTTTTAATTAAATAGAATTATTTTTATAGATTTTTTTAAATTAGATTAATTTTTAAATAGTTTTAAATTTTAAGTATTTGTTATTAGATTAAATAATAGCAGGGTTTACGATTCATGCACTTTAGGATAATTTTAAATAGTTTAAAATTGGTAGAATTAATTTCTTGTTTAAAAACCAAAAACCAATTCAAATCAATTGTCCAAAACGAAACGAAACGTCTCAAATTCACTCGATCTTCGTGTACAACGAACTTGGTTCATCACGTGTTTAATTGAATTCGTCATTGGTAATATTAGTCTATTACTTTTTCCTAAAGGTAATCTTCTAATTTACCCTATAATGTATCTTAATTATCACATATACGTTCCACCACACATCAGTACATTAACCATATTCCGAAACATTATTATTGCTATTTAGTTCATGAACCGAAGCTTAACTCATAAGTTCCTCTTGTGAGTATTCAGCCTAAATACTCAAGTATAAACAAATGTAAATGCATCAAGGTAATCGGGACGAGGATTGTCAATCCCGATGGATCCATCCACAACATTCGCGCTTAGCAACACAAGTAAATTAACGGTTTATGATCAAGAGAGGCAACTTAAGGCTATAGACTAAAAGAAATAATATCAATGAAAACTGTTGGAAAGCATACAAGATCTGGATAGCATACAGTTTTTTTAAATGGATGTGTTCCACCATGTAAAATCTCACCCCGCGTTTAGAAACAATGTGCAAGTAAAAGGGGCTATGAACTCACCTTAGTACAAGTGTGACGGATATGAGAACCGGGCTGTAGATGGCTTACGGTAGTAATCCAAGGGCATTCGTGACCTACAAAAGTGATCACGGCCCTTAAGTACGCGTTTTATATGCTTATAAAACAATTATACGAAAATAATTCGAAAAAAATGTATTACGGGTAAAAACTTGCACCAACACCTAAGTCAAAGTGAACTAAGAATAAACAAAGCTTAAAACCTGTAGGAATTATGTGTTATACATGTTCTATGTGTTAGACCAAGTATCCAATACGGTTTGCACACAAAACGCCTCAAGTTTACATAACAAAAGACGTAAAAGTAAAAAAGTTTCGGCAAGGCTGTCTTGGGAAGAGTGTCTCTCCCAAACCAGAAATCCAATAGCTATGGGATATAACCCCTGGAACAAGCTTGTAATCTAGTTTCCAAAATTTCCAACCATTCGATCTAAGAGTTTGCAGAACTTTCTAAAAGTCCAAAACACTAGTCAAACTTGTAAACGAAAAACCCGTTAACCTATAAGGTTTAAGGTACTAAGATTTACACCATTATAAATCCTCATGAATATACTAACGACTGAGACCAACCACGAGTCAAGAGCTATTACCATTTATCGGGAAAGTTGCGATCTTTGAAAGGTTACAAAATCAGAATTTAGTTTTCAAACTCGGGTTTACCGTTTTAGTCATAAAAATCATTTGGTGATAGCTATTAACATGAGATCAGTGAGAGGACTTCACATATGATCCCTACTACTGTATCAAACCTTAAAATGCACAAATGGGTGTCAATAACCTATATCCACAAGCTATGCAAACCTTCTGTCGTGGAATAGGCCTTCGACCTTAAATAGGTCATAACTTCCTCATCCGGAGGAGTTGAGTGCCTATTCAACTCATCACTAACATTTAAAAGGCCTAAAGAATCCATTTAAGCTATAAAAAGTGCAGGTAACAATGAAAATTATAGGAGTTTTGGACTGATATACCTGCTGTCCGAAATTTGCTTTTAAAATCTTAATCACATCATAACTTCCTCATCCGTATGGGTTGTGTGCCTATCCAACTTGCCACTAATATGTAAATGACCCAAAGAACCTATTTATGACATAAAAAGTGCAGGTCATAGTGAAAAATACACGAGGTTTTGACAGATCAACATTTTGTCCGAATTTTCCTAATATGATTTCTATACCAAACAACCTCTTGTTCAATCCAAACAACCAAAATACATCCTATACTAACTTAAACACATCAAAGCACTAGAATTTAACAATATGCATGTGCAAAATCAAAGCTTAGCCAAAAAAAATCATAACAAGGGTTCTAACAAAATTATCAATGTCTAAACCATAAATAACACAATACAACCTAATTGTATGATCAAACACCAAATAACTCCAATTCTAGTGATTCATGATTTTATAAAAATCATTGCATGAGGTGTTTTTGAGTGGGTTTATGATTATAATTAATCAAGAATCACTTTGGTGGTGTTTAATTGAGTTGTAATTGTGTTTTGATGAAGATTGAATAGTTTTAGTGATGGTGAATGTCGAACAAAGAGAAGGAAGTGAGGGAATGATCAAATTTTAGTAACTAAAATGTAAGGGTTGTGTTTGTTTGCTTATTAACCCACGGTGGGAAGAAAGAAAAAAAAGATGGGCTTTTTGTCCCAAATTTGATATCTTTAAGAGTTACACTAGCCCAAGTCCAATATAGTCCTAGCCCGTCTTAATTTTTAAAACGCTAGTCGTTCCGACTCGGTGCAAGTTATATTACGTAAATGAAATATTTATAGAAACATGATATTTGACTTCATAAAGTCAAAATGATTAGCCATCGGTTCTCGTTTCGTCGATTAAGGTAAATTGTTGTAAAACGCGCTCGGGTGCTTTTAAATCAAAAATTTTGATTTAACTAACGGAAAAATAAAATAAATTTTTTATAATTCCGAATAAATGATTATCAATGATCAGGAAAATAATTAAATATAATTTATTTGTAATTATTATGATCTCAGGATGTACGTATAAAGAATACAAGAAAATGTAACACGTTGGAAAAATTCAAGAAGCACGAATAAAGGAATAAAATAATACTAGGAAATTACGAGTTCTCACAATCGACCCCCCTAAAGGAACTCTGGTCCCTCAGAGTTCAACTGGAGACGGAAGGAGATGCACACAAAAGGAGATATGTAGTTTATAACTGATTCATTGCTTCCCAGGTAATTTCTGCACCACTGCGTACCTTAGCAATTGGAATCCAACTACGCTTCATTTTCTTAACTTCTTTCCAAATTTATGAGTTACTCGGATTAAAATAGTAATCTTTCAGTATGAATATATATAGATAGATGGAGTGAACACGATATTTGCTTAAACGGAGAAGGTTCGCTAGAACGTGTTAAGATTGATAATCGACAAGGAATCGCAAATCGTGTCAACCGTGAAACAGGAAAATCTTAAAACGTAACAATCTAGTTACTAATGAAATAGAGAGGAATTATGGATTACATATACACATTTAAAATAAGAGTTGTCACAGCTTTTGTCTAGGATTTGGTATTACTTTAAAACTCAGCTTAAGTGTTTTCTTAATTGTAAAAATACAAGGTTTGTTTGTGGCTTAAAAATGCTACGACACTTTCAAAAGGGTGTCAATGTAGTTACAATTTCTTATCCGGGTGTTTGGTGATTTGAAATCAAAACTATATATATAGACAGTAAAAATCGCTAAGTCTTTTTTCTTATAAGGATTTCAAAGTACAAGTAAAACAGTTCAAAGTAATTATTTTGATCTGCTTAAGAGCTTTTGGATGACTGTATGGAATTATTGTTATGATCAGAGAAAATTAAATTTCCAAATTATTTAGAAACATTGGTAGAAATATAAATTACATAGGTAATTTCATTAACTTGAAAGTAAGGTATGAATAAAAAGTTAAATAGTTTAAAAGATAAAGTATGATGTCCTTTTTTAAACACTAGTTACAATTCTAGCAAAGAGGATGTATAAATCCGACATTTAACTTGAAACAAATATTTTGGAAATTTATACACTTGATGAAATGTGTAAAACATTCTTAAAAATTTAGAATAACTTGTTAGAAATCCAAGAAGGTGTTTAATGCATTAAATGGTAAATATGGGACATTCGGGTTTTCAAAAGGTGACAAGATAGCAAACGAATATAATACGAATAATGATGTATGATTAGTATGAAAGCTATAGCACGAGGGAATAACATGAAATTCGTACCAATTTCATAACAAACAGGATACAATTGATGCATTGAGGATAAGGACAATAAGAAAACAAGGATTTAGCAAGATTAAATCACGAGAGCGGTTGGCGTCACCAACAACGGCTTATTAAGTTCTCGGTGTTCGATACACGATCGAAAGAGAAAAGCCACACAATAAATTTTCGAATCAATGAATATTCGTAAGAAGTTAATTAAGAGTAATTCCAGTAATATGAGTAACATTAGCAATGAGAGGCGAAATCAATACGTGGTTCACACGAATGAATGGTCTGACACACATCATGACGGATACACGAAATTATCGGTCACGTCCAGTCATAAATCATTATCCGCTCCCAGAGACGTTTCTAATGTCTACCCAAAATAGATAGAGAAATTCGGTTGATGTAGAAGCATAACAACGTTGAAACCATCAAGTATGGTATCAATGGTAAGAAATTAGACAAGTGGTAACGAGAGTCATATCACGAAGGAAAATAAGGTAACAAGTAATACAAAGATCGTTGAGTAAGGAAATATGTGCTTGAGACATGTACATTGTTCAAGAAAAATAAGGGATCATATGGGTATGTCGCGAACTGGTGCTACTCGCATAAGATGTAATAGTTTTCTAAACTTTATTTTAGCTAACTTTTTCAGAAACACGAGTAAAAAGTTAGTTCTTTAACAAGATATTTTAGGTGACTACTATTTGGCCTCACATGGTCCTTCTAAATTACGCATAGGTGATCAGGCCATTCATAATTTAGGACTAGCAATGCGATGCTCGGCTTCATCAAACCAATATTACATGCCGTATGATTTAAAATATGTATATAATGCCATTTGTAAAAAACAGGAATCAAGATAATTTATGAAACTCTTCACTAGTACTAATTGGCTAGATGTTTAAATCAACCATTTTATTGTTACAAGAATTATTTACAAGACCAGTTGTTGAACAATTTGTAAAATTACATCTTAAAACAATGACCAATGTAGAACATTTTATAAAACATTTTGCAAACGAATATAGTTTAATTTCATATGGTGACACGATGGTAGCTTACAAAATAGCGAGTGAGTTGCATGAGGGTAATAAAGAGTAGTAATTCAAGACAATCAATGAAATGGTTTCAAGTTGATAAAGTTTCAAGAGGTTTAGCTGGAGTCGTCATGAGACACGTGTCAAAAATGATGATGCAAGATGTGAAAATGAGAACTTTAAATCTTGATCCAAATCACTGGTGTGATAGAAGAAAAGAAAGATAAAATGAAATGACAAATGAGTCATGTATAAAAGAAAGGATAAAGGAATCGATACGCGTGCAGATAGAGATCCGGCTGAAGAAAGGCAATAGTAATACTTTAAGAATTATTCGCGACCTAATACGTAAAAAGTAAACAAACGTCAAAGCATGACCCTATTATGACTCAATAATGAAAAGTTGTAAAAAACATGTAAGTTACTGGAATACAGCAAAATATGGTCATACAAACTTGTTTCATCAAGCTATATAGCTTAGAACTCATTTTTATAACTTTTGACTAAACGTATAGAAAATAGTCAAGTTTTGGCTTTTCCGACTTGAGGCGAATTACTAATCATTAGACCTCAATTTCACTTCAATTATGAGTTTATACATCCTAAGTATCAGTATCGATCATCCCAAATCCATTCCATAAGGTTTAGGCTTGCTTAAGGGGCGTTTGGTTAATGAACTAGTCATTTACTTGCTTAATGAAAAAATGCAAAAAATTCCTTTTCGCGAGGCTTGAAAATATTATTTAGGCTCTTGGTTATACAAAAATTCAGAGAAGTCATATACATCATGAAGTTAAAAATTTAGATAATCGGTTATAAAATTAGCGATCACCGTTTTAGTCATAAAATTCAACTGATGATGGCTATTAACGCAAGCTCAGTGGCCAAGCTTAGCTTATAATGTCTACTAACTACCCAAAGCAAAACATAAGGGTTAAATAGGTCCTAACATGTAGCAAAACACCAAGCATACTTTCTGGTCCAGAATGGGTTTTCAACCGTATTTCGGCCATAATTTCTTCGTTCAGGTGAGTTATAACCCGAATATAATATCAAAACGATAACAAGGACAAACCTCATGACTACAAACTTTAAAATCTCAGATTATGACATTTTAAATTGTCTAAAACTTAGACCCAAAATCAGGACAGCAAGTGTGTTCATATGCAGAAATTTACCACATGAAAATCAAATAATAAATCGGTCATAACTTTCTCATTTTAAAGAGTTAGAACGCGAATTTTATACCGAAACGAACCTTGTGACATTACCTTTCAACCAAGAACTTAAAAACTCAGTTTGGATAAGTTTAAATTTGCCGAAATAAACCCCAAACATGCTGTCCTAAAATGGTCACATCGAAACACCTCTAAACATCAATTTCAACAACATAACTTAGCTTTCTATGTATCCTAATACCATCTTAATGTCATACCATTAATCAAAAAACATCCAAGATCATCAAAAACAGAAAACCTATCAAATAAAAAAATGATTAAAATGAAATTGGATCAAGATAATAAATCTTACAATAGTGGTGGAAATTTACAAAGAAGATTATCATAAAGGAATGAAACATTCACAAGTCGCACTCCTGGAGCGATGAGGTTTAATGAATGAGAATGATACAAGTTTATAGAAGTAGAATTGTATTCCAAACAGTCGCAACGTATTAGAGGATATGGATTACAAGATGACGATGGTGTTTCCAAGGTACAAACGAACGTTGTAATTAAAAGTCGAAATGTAGAATGGTCAATGAAATATTATTTAATCGATATACGAGTGTCATGTAAGACGGTGACGTAAAGGTCAATCAAGGTTACGAAAACCCACGATATTATTCAACACGGATTCAAGGAATGCTTCAAGATGTGTGACTCACATGATGTCTTTAATCTTTTTTTAGGCACATCGAGCTACATAATGGTCTATAGACTATTTTTCAAGACATCCAATCACAAATGGATGGAAAGCAATTTAGATATTTAATTAGATATCTTAAAAGATTTAAACAATGAAGGTAACACGCACGGTAGTAAAATGAAAATCAGAAATTTCATTGAAAGCAACACTTATTTAATCGCAAACAATGGTATTAAGAGAAGACACACAACATGTAACAGTGAGTCGAGAAAAACCGGCGGTTCAAAACGAACAAGTATATGAGGTCAATCGTATCACGCATAAACAAGATAGCAATAGTACTCAGAAAAATGAGTACGAAAAGTCGGAAGCATACGCGCTCCGAATACAAGTATGTAATATCATAATTATACAAAATTATTGCAACTAGATCAATTCACAAGAACAAGAATTCAAGAAGTAAGGGCATATGTATTCACTGTAATATCCAATGATAATTCATGAAACACAAAGGATTTGGAAAGAGATAGTAATTACCATCATTAGGGTAATATAATATTTCAAAATGTAATCAAGAAATGAAATACTACAATGATAATTTAAAAGTAAATACTAAGGATTAGAGAGTTACCCGAGCAAATATCAAACAGCAATGGCAGACTCTGTGTTTGACACTTAGAAACAAGAAATATTTGAGTTTCGGTTATAGACAAAGTTTTGAAAACGACTCAGTTCACTATAACTAAAGCTCTGATACCAATCTGTGAGACCTCCAAAATCAAGCAAGGAAACAACTAGGCAGCAAGTGGGTTCCACGTCATGGTACAAGAAACAATTAAATACTGTTGACACAAAGTTGACGTAATAAAAACATATATATTACATCATAAAAGATCAGAGTTTTAAACATAGGTCCCGGAGTTTTATATGCGGAAAAATTTATTATTTCATCATAATTTATAACATATAGTTACAAAAATGCAGAATAATCTTCTAACGGTTTTTAGATAATACCAAAGTTTAATATTCACAGAAATCTCCATGCTGCGATAATATCCTACGGGCTCCCATCCAAGCAAGCTAAGTAATAATACCTGAGATTAAACATGTAAAATCGTCAACATAAAGTTGAGTGATATTCATAGGTTTAGCAGTAAAGGCGTGGAATACAAGCATTCATTTGTAAACAAGAAATAGGGGAAATGGTTATGTAGAGTAACCATATTCCAAAACATTATTATTGCTATTTAGTTCATGAACCGAAGCTTAACTCATAAGTTCCTCTTGTGAGTATTCAGCCTAAATACTCAAGTATAAACAAAGGTAAATGCATCAAGGTAATCGGGACGGGGATTGTCAATCCCGATGGATCCATCCACAACATTCGCGCTTAGCAACACAAGTAAATAACGGTTCATGATCAAGAGAGGCAACTTAAGGCTATAGACTAAAAGCAATAATATCAATGAAAACTGTTGGAAATCATACAAGTTCTGGATAGCATACAATTTTTTTAAATGGATGTGTTCCACCATGTAAAATCTCACCCCGCGTTTAGAAACAATGTGCAAGTAAAAGGGGCTATGAACTCACCTTAGTACAAGTGTGACGGATATGTGAACCGGGCTGTAGATGGCTTACCTTAGTACTCCTAGGGCATTCGTGACCTAAAAAGTGATAACGACCCTTAAGTACGCGTTTTATATGCTTATTAAACAATTATACAAAAATAATTCGATAAAAATGTATTACGGGTAAAAACTTGCACCAACACCTAAGTCAAAGTGAACTAAGAATAAACAAAGCTTACAACCTTTTGGAATTATGTGTTATACATGTTCTAAGTGTTAGACCAAGTATCCAATACGGTTTGCACACAAAACGCCTCAAGTTTACATAACAAAAGACGTAAAAGTCAAAAAGTTTCGGTATGGCTGTCTTGGGAAGAGTGTCTCTCCCAAACCATAAGTCCAATAGCTATGGGATATAACCCCCCTGGAACAATCTTGTAATCTAGTTTCCAAAATGTCCAACCATTCGATCTAAGAGTTTACAGAACTTTCTAAAAGTCTAAAACACTAACAGCCCTACCATAAGCACTTATTGGTCAAACTGCACTAGTCAAACTTGTAAACGAAAAACCCGTTAACCTATAAGGTTTAAGGTACTGAGATTTTCACCATTGGAAAACCTCATTAATATACTAACGACTGAGACCGACCACGAGTCAAGAGCTATTACCATTTATCGGGAAAGTTGCGATCTTTGAAAGGTTACAAAATCAGAATTTGGTTTTCAAACTCGGGTTTACCGTTTTTGTCATAAAAATCATTTCGTGATAGCTATTAACATGAGGTCAGTAGTAGGACTTCACATATGATCCCTACTACTGTATCAAACCTTAAAATGCACAAATGGGTGTCAATAACTTATATCCATAAGCTATGCAAACCTGCTGTCCCGGAATAGGCCTTCGACCTTAAATAGGTCATAACTTCCTCCATCCAGAGGAGTTGAGTGCCTATTAAAATCACCACTAACATGTAAAAGGAATAAAGAATCCATTTAAGCTATAAAAACTGCAGGTAACAATGAAAAATATGGGAGTTTTGGATTGATATACCTGCTGTCCGAAATTTGCTTTTAAAATCTTAACTTGATCATAACTTCCTCATCGGAGGAGTTGTGTGCCTATCCAACTCGCAACTAATATGGAAATGACCCAAAGAACCTATTTATGACATAAAAAGTGCAGTTCATAGTGAAAAATACACGAGTTTTTGACAGATCAACATTATGTCCGAATTTTGCTAATATGATTTCTATACCAAACAACCTCTCGTTTAATCCAAACAACCAAAATACATCCTATACTAACTTAAACACATCAAATCACTATGCATGTGAAAAATCAAAGCTTAGCCAAAAACAAAAATCATAACAAGGGTTCTAACAAAATTATCAATGTCTAAACCATAAATAACACAATACAACCTAATTGTATGATCAAACACCAAATAACTCCAATTCTAGTGATTAATGATTTTATAAAAATCATTGCATGGGGTGTTTTGAGTGGGTTTATGATTATACTTAATCAGGTATCACTTTGATGGTGTTTAATTGAGTTGTAATTGTGTTTTTATGAAGATTGAATAGTTTTAGTGATGGTGAATGTCGAACAAAGAGAAGGAAGTGAGGGAATGATCAAATTTTAGTAACTAAAATGTAAGGGTTGTGTTTGTTTGCTTATTAACCCACGGTGGGAGGAAAGAAAAAAAAGATGGGCTTTTTGGCCCAAATTTGATATCTTTAAGAGCTACACTAGCCCAAGTCCAATATAGTCCTAGCCCGTCTTAATTTTTAAAACGCTAGTCGTTCCGACTCGGTGCAAGTTATATTACGTAAATCATATATTTATAGAAACATGATATTTTAACTTTATATAGTCTAAATACTTAGCTATCGGTTCTCGTTCCGTCGATTCAGGTAAACTTTTGTAAAACGCGCTCGGGTGGTTTTAAATCAAAAATTTTGATTTAACTAAATACGGAAAAATTAAATAAAATTTTTGTAATTCCGAATAAAGTAATATCAATGATCAGGAGAATAATAAAAATATAATTTATTTATAATTATCATGATCTTAGGATTTACGTATAAAGAATACAAGAAAATGTAACACGTTGGAAAAATTCAAGAAGCACGAATAAAGGAATAAAATAATACCAGGAAATTACGAGTTCTCACAGTCGACCCCCTAAAGGAACTCTGGTCCCTCAGAGTTCAACTGGAGACGGAAGGAGATGCAAAGAAAAGGAGATATGTAGTTTAGAACTGATTCATTGCTTCCCAGGTAATTTCTACACCACTGCGTACCTTAGCAATTGGAATCCAACTACGCTTCATTTTCTTAACTTCTTTCCAAATTTATGAGTTACTCGGATTAAAATAGTAATATTTCAGTATGAAGATACATAGATAGATGGAGTGAACACGAGATTTGCTTAAACAGAGAAGGTTCGCTAGAACGAGTGAAGATTGATAATCGACAAGGAATCGCAAATCGTGTCAACAGTGAAACAGGAAAATCTTAAAACGTAAAACTCTAGTTACTAATGAAATAGAGAGGAATTATGGATTACATATACACATTTAAAATAAGAGTTGTCACAACTTTTGTCTAGGATTTGGTATTACTTTAAAACTCAGCTTAAGTGTTTTCTTAATTGTAAAAATACAAGGTTTGTTTGTGGCTTAAAAATGCTACGACACTTTCAAAAGGGTGTCAATGTAGTTACAGTTGCTTATTAGGGTTTTTGGTGATTTGAAATCAAAACTATATATATAGAGAGTAAAAATCGCTAAGTCTTTTTTTTATAAGGATTTCAAAGTACAAGTAAAACAGTTCAAAGTAATTATTTTGATCTGTTTAAGAGCTTTTGAATGACAGTATGGAATTATTGTTATGATCAAAGAAAATTAAATTTCTAAATATTTAGAAACATTGGTAGAAATATAAATTACAAAGGTAATTTCATTAACTTGAAAGGAAGGTATGAATAAAAAGTTAAATAGTTTAAAAGATAAAGTATGATGTCCTTTTTTAAACACTGGTTACAATTCTAGCAAAGAGGATGTATAAATCCGACATTTAACTTGAAACGGATAATTTGGAAATTTACACACTTGATGAAAGGTGTAAAACATTCTTAAAAATTTAGAATAACTTGTTAGAAATCCAAGAAGGTGTTTAATGCATTAAATGGTAAATATGGGACATTCAGGTTTTCAAAAGGTGACAAGATAGCAAACGAATATAATACGAATAATGATGTACGGTTAGTATGCAAGCTATAGCACGAGGGAATAACATGAAATTCGTACTAATTTCATAACAAACAAGATAGAATTGATGCATTGATGATAAGGACAATAAGAAAACAAGGATTTAGCAAGATTAAATCTCGAGAGCGGTTGGCGTCACCAACAATGGCTTATTAAGTTCTCGGTGTTTGATACACGATCGGAAGAGAAAAGCCACACAATAAATTTTCGAATCAAGGAATATTTTTAATAAGTTACTTGAGAGTAATTCCAGTAATATGAGTAACATTAGCAATAAGAGGCGAAATCAATACGTGGTTCACACGAATGAATGGTCTGACACACATCATGACGGATACACAAAATTATCGTTCACGTCCAGTAATAAATCATTATCCGTGTCCATAGACGTTTCTAAGGTCTACCTAAAATAGATCGAGAAACTCGTTTGATGTAGAAGCATAACAACGTTGAAACCTTCAAGTATGGTATCAATGGTAAGAAATTAGACAAGTGGTAACGAGAGTCATATCACGAAGGAAAATGAGGTAACAAGTAATACAAAGATCGTTGAGTAAGGAAATATGTGCTTGAGACATGTACTTTGTTCAAGAAAAATAAGGGATCATATGGGTATGTCGCGAACTGGTGCTACTCGCATAAGATGTAATAGTTTTCTAAACTTTATTTTATCTAACTTTTTAGAAACACAAGTAAAAAGTTAGTTCTTTGACAAGATATCTTTGGTGACTACTATTTGGCCTCTGATAGGTGTGTAAACACCCATCCTTTTACCACTTGATTACAATAATAACCAGGCCAAAATGGGTGTTTTATGTCGTAAATGTCGGAATTATGTGTGGTTTGTGTTTTTGTTGTGATTTAGGACGAAAATGTAAAAAGGGAAGAAAACACGGGCTTTCACGGGCTTTTATCAAAGAAAAAGACAAAAGACGAAGTCAAGAAATCCAGAGTGCAAAAAGAACGGAAGTCCAAGGCCTATTCTGAAGATTTATCGAAGAAAAAGTCCAAAGACGGAAGTTTAATAAAGCCGAAGAACTCAAGTCTAAGTTATGAAGAAATCACAAGACGAGTTTAAAGTAATCCCGAGACAAAGTCTGAAAGGTCAAAGACTTTAAAAGATTAAAGACTAAAGACGAAGGATTAAAAGATAATTAAAGAAAGAAGAAAGAGAGGAGGAAGCTTCCTTCCACTAATCACCTCCCCTCCTATAAATAGGAGTCATTAGTTCATTTTTAAAACTTGTTGGCTAATAGTGACAATTAGTCTTCCACCTTTAATACTTGCACATTTAATTTTCATGTCATTTCATTAATTGTCAATTTTAATTACCTTGTCTTGAACTTAATTCCTTTAATTCCAAGTAAGTTATTTGTATGTTTGTTGAATCTTTATCTTTATTGTTAATCTCTCATCTACCTTTCTCGTGTTGATTTAGTCTTATGTTTATGTTCGTGTTCTTAAGTTTTTATTAATTTGATTAAGTGGGTTTTGATTATTGTGGTTATTTTTGTTAGTTTTATTGATTTGCATTACTTAGTTATTGTTAGTTATTCATTTGTGGTTATTTTGATTTAATCTTTTGGTTGATTATGGTTATTTTTGATTAAATTTGTCCCTCTTTTGTCTTCCTTGTACTTCGCACTTATTTGTTTCCCCAGATTCCGAACCAGCTGAACTTTCCGAATGAAGGGTTTAGTCTAGGTATTCTGGATCAAGGAGTTATTCCGAATGAGCTTATTAGTTTAATCATTCTGAATCAGTACTTTTATTCCGAACCAGCGTTTTCTAGTTATTATTCCGCATGATCTAATTTTTATTCCGGATCAGTTTTTTATTCTGAATGAGTATTTCTTTCTTATTATTCCGAATGAGCATTTTACTTTGATTATTCCGAATGAAGGTTTTAGCTAAATTATTCCGGATGAGTTCTATATTCCGAATGAGTTAGTCTTATTCCGGATGAACCAACATTCCGGATCAAGCAAATATTCCAGACGAGCTACTTATTCCGGACGAAGCATTTATTTAGCATGAGTGATTATTCCGGATGAAGCCAATATTCCGGATGAACCTTTTATTCCGGATGAGCAATATTTTCCGAATGAGGGGAATATTCCGGGTGAAGCCAATATTTCGGATGAATGACTTATTCCGGATGAATGACTTATTCCGGATGAAGCTGTTTTATTCCGGATGAGGAATTTATTCTGGATGAACTTTTTTATTCCGAATGAATGACTGATTCCGGATGAAGCTGTTTTATTCCGGATGAGGAATTTATTCCGGATGAACTTGTTTATTCCGAATGAAGGATTGATTCCGAACGAGTGTTTTTCTAGTTTCTGTCATTTTATACATTTAGTTTTAAGATTTATTTTTCCCGCCTTTTTACTTAGTCTCACTTTTACTTACCTTCCTTTTAGTTTGAGTTTAAGTTTGTCTTATTTTATTTTTCAGTCTTTAATTAATTTCGTCTTTTAGTTTTATTTTTATTTATTGTTTTGCTTTACTTTTCGTTTTATTATTTGCATTGCTCCTTTATTATTTGTCCTTGTTTATTTTTATTTCGCTTCGCATTTACCTTTTCAAATAGAATAGATATCCAACTTCATTTTTTGTTACCAAGAACAACTGAGTCACACTTAAACCTTAATCAATTCGAGAAGATACCGAGAAACAAATTTTTATACTAGGCAAAAAACCAGTTATTAAATGGCGCCGCTGCCGGCTCTTTTCGTGAAGATTAACGGTTTTTTGTAAGAGACGCGTTGGATTTTGGGATCCGTTCACTCGTGAACGTTATTTTCCTGTCAAAAATTTTCAAAAAATCCCAAAAACATTTGAAAAATCTTAAAAAGCATTTCTTTTTCAAAGTTTTGCACCAAAAATATTCCTCTTTATCCTCTATTGTGTTTAATTCTTTTCTTTACCCCTCTTATTTATAATTCTTCATGGATTCGTCTTGCGTACGGTGTGGGAGACCATGGCATGGTTTTCAAACATGTCAATGGTGTACTTGTGAGCGGTGCGGTTCTAATATCGACGATACACAATTTGGATTTTGTCTATTTTGTAATTCAACAAATTCGTACTTCTCCTCTTACAATACTTTCTCACCCTCTCCCGTCTATGACAATCCTTATCCTCAAGATGCACCGGGTTTTTCTCCATACCCGTGGTGCTATATTTGTGGGGGCCCTCACGATGCTTCTTCTTGTGATCCGTCGATGATCTTTGAGAAAATTTTGTGCTATCATCCCAGTGTGTATAACTTTGAGCCCCCACATCACACCCTCAATCATCAATCCTCTCAGCAAATTAGTCTTGACCAACAACTCACTACTTTGAATGATGTTCTAGAATGTTTAGCTCAAATCCGAGCTGACTTTCATCAGGAAAGGCAACCTTTGCTTGATGGTGACGAAATCTTGAAATCCACCAACACCTTTTTGAGCCAATTTGGTCGTTTTCCCTTCTTTTCTACACCAAAATGTTTAATTACAGCGTGGGATAGAATTGGTTTAATTGAACATACTCGGGGAGATGAACAAAAAAATTGCTTCATGAGCTTCTTAAACATGTGGAGGTTATCAAGGAAGAGTTAGCCGACTATGTCACTCCTAATTGGAATGGTCCCGTCTATTATAATGATGATGACAACGATGATGTCTACACTCTCGACCAATCTCCTGAAGTTGCTACTCCTACTCTCGATATTCCTAATGCGTCTAAGGATGTTGATTCATTGAGTGAGATTAGTGATTTTGGCCTCGCCAAATTCTTTGATGATGAGGTTTGTGACATACCGACTACTATGGAGCTTGAGGACGACGTTGCTCTTATGGAGGAGGTCGATGCTGATGATACCAATTTTTCTCCACGCTATGAGAATTTCACTTTTGAAATTTCTCAATCTCTACCGGGAGATGCGGGCGATGGCGATTTATTCTCTCCGGCTTACGAGAAGTTCAGCGATGAACTTGCTCTTGTAGATGAGGTGGAAGACGTGATTCTTCGCGACAGATTACCGAAAGTGCATCTTCTTATTGCTCAAATCGAAGAGTTTACTTCTCCTCCTCTTTTCGAGTCTTTACCTCAAACTATTCATTCCGTTGAGTATAATGCCCCGTTGCTGGAAGAAATCGACATTCACTCAATACCTCCGAGTATTGATGATGATGACACGGAGGGGGATATCCTTTTTGATAATTTGCTACTTGATGACATTGTCCCAAGTCCCCCTCCCGAGCACCTTTCATCCACTCCTTTAGACACCATTACAGAGGATGAGTGCTTTGACCCAGTAGGTGACATTGATTATATTATCATTGATAACCTTACGGCTTTTCCGCAGTCTGAGCATCCACTGTCTTTGAGGGATGACAATTTGATTCCTTTACCCACCCCACCTCCCATGGCTCACTACTTCACATACTTTTCGTATGTTGAAAGGACTTTTCTCCCATTTAAGACTTATCCTCCCGCCTCCCCTTTGTTGATGTCCTCCGGGAACGAGGACAAGGTCTTTGATCTCGGTATTACACGCGAGGCTTCCTCATGGACCATTTAATTCGGGGACGAGTCAGGCTCGTGACTCGGTTAACATAAACAAGCGCTTTTTGGGAGGCAACCCAATTATCTATCTATCTTTACTTGTTTTCACCATAAGTGTAGGGGGAGCCCCGTTGGTGTTTCTTGTTTTCTTTCTTATCATGTGCAGGGATTAGAGCTTCAAAGACACATTCTTGATGACTTTTGACGACCCGTGATTCCGTGTTTCCGTCTTCCCGGTTCTATCCTAAACTCTTTTCGATTCACTATTTTATATTTTCCAATATTAAAATAGGAATCTCGTTGATTTTCTTTTCCTTAGCATGATTTAATCAAAGTGCACAATGTCCTAAGTGTAGGGAAGTTTACTCCCACATGCTTAAACATTGAGGACAATGTTTATATCAAGTGTAGGGGGACTTCTATCGAAGTTAAGTGGTATTTTCCTTGTATTTGTCCTCATTTTAACCGGAAAATCAATTTTTCGACATTTTTCATAATTTTTAATCTATTTTGGCCTATTAGTTTTTCCCTTTGTATAGTTATTTTCTTTCTTTACTAGAATAAATTTTAGTAAAGTGGTTTTAGTTTTCAAACGTTGTAAATCTTTTGACTCAACCTGAGTTTACTTATCTAAGTTTACTCTAGCTATTATCCTTAACGTGTTTAAGTCAAGTTTTGCTAGGCTTTTATATTGGGAGATTTAAAACGCGAAAGTCTTAACTCTCATGGGTTAAGAACAAGAACTTTTCGCAAGTTCCTATAATTGATCTTAGAGAGTTGTTTATCAAGGGAACTTTAAAATGCGAATTCTAAACTTGAAAAAGTCCAAGAGTTTGCAAGATCCTATAGATGACTCGAAAACCCAAAACTTTGATTTAATTGGCTAAGCATCCACGAGTCTCATTCCTTGAGATTTTAAATTGTGGAGAACGAGAGATGATAGAGTCAATTATAAGTTTGGTATCCTTTCGTGAATTTATGTGAGTTAATTATAAGCCTATTCTCCCATCGCTTGTTAATAAATTTATCTTCAATAAATAAGGTTGTACGATTTGAAAAGTTACTTAGCTTCTAGCCCAAGATCGTTTAAAAGTTGCTCGGTAATGATTAGAGTTCATAGCCAAGGCATAACTTATTGAAGCGGGATGCGAAGATTGGCGAGTCCGAAAAGGTCCTAACAAGGCATGAGGACTACATTTTGTTGCTAAAGATCCAAAAGTGATGTGAAGAATCATTTATCAAAAATCAATATGAAGGATTGAGACACACGACGAAAAGCAAATACTCCCGTAAAGATCATGGAGAAATCTATCCAAAAAGTCCCTAGCAAGGTATGAGGATAAATAGATCCAAGTCCTAAAAGGAGGCGGATCGTTGTATACCAAAATCCAAAGTAATGAATGGAGAAAAATGAAGAAGTCGTGGTCCGAAGAAGTCGTGGTCCAAAGATTAAGAATCTCTCAAAACTTCAAGTGAAGAAATTCCTATTATGAAGAGAAGACCATTATTTCATGAACGTCTCTCAAGATTTGAAGTATGAAGTCGCTGCCAAATATTGGTCCGAGAAAGGTCTCAAATCGTGAAGCAAGTTATGCCAAGATATGAACTTTTTGAGGTCCCGAGAAGCAGTTTTAAAAGATTTTGTCCTTTAGCTAACTATTGATTAAATCGTCCCACTTTATTTTCAGCCTTAATAACTATCAAAATAAGTCAACAATGCATCCTCGTGATCATTCAAGACAATAATAAAATATAATAGATACACCTAGGAATAAGGGAGTCTAAGTAAATAATTGGCCCAAATAAGTTCGTGTTAGTTTGCTAACTTATATTAACAATGATCTCTGTTTTAAGCTTGGTTTGGGGAATGTGAAAACTTGAGGATGATGATCATTCATGACATTTCCAAAACCCTAAGGTATGTCTTTGATTTCTTTACTTACTTTCTTCCTTTGAATGTTTATAATTTTCTATCTCTTTAATAAAGGCCAATGTGGATTGATTATGATGGAAAAGGTAAAACATGCTTTGTAACTAATGCATTGCATGAGGACATTGCAATGGTCAAGTTTAGGAGATTTGATAGGTGTGTAAACACCCATCCTTTTACCACTTAATTACAATAATAACCAGGCCAAAACATGTATTTTGCGTCGTAAATGTCGGAATTATGCGTGGTTTGTGTTTTTGTTGTGATTTAGGACGAAAATGTAAAAAGGGAAGAAAACACGGGCTTTCACGGGCTTTTATCGAAGAAAAAGACAAAAGACGAAGTCAAGAAATCAAGAGTGCAAAAAGAACGGAAGTCCAAGGCCTATTCTGAAGATTTACCGCAGAAAAAGTCCAAAGACAAAAGTTTAATAAAACCGAAGAACTCAAGTCTAATTTATGAAGAAATCACAAGACGAGTTTAAAGTAATCCCGAGACAAAGTCTGAAAGGTCGAAGAATTTAAAAGATTAAAGACTAAAGACGAATGATTAAAAGGTAATTAAAGAAAGAAGAAAGATAGGAGGAAGCTTCCTTCCACTAATCACCTCCCCTCCTATAAATAGGAGTCATTAGTTCATTTTCAAAACTTGTTGGCTAATAGTGACAATTAGTCTTCCACCTTTAATACTTGCACATTTAATTTTCATGTCATTTCATTAATTGTCAATTTTAATTACCTTGTCTTGCACTTAATTCCTTTAATTCCAAGTAAGTTATTTTTATGTTTGTTGAATCTTTATCTTTATTGTTAATCTCTCATCTACCTTTCTTGTGTTGATTTAATCTTATGTTTATGTTCATGTTCTTAAGTTTTTATTAATTTGATTAAGTGGGTTTTGATTATTGTGGTTATTTTTTTTAGTTTTATTTATTTGGATTGCTTAGTTATTCATTTGTGGTTATTTTGATTTAATCTTTTGTTTGATTTTGGTTATTTTTGATTGAATTCGTCCCTCTTTTGTCTTCCTTGTTCTTCGCACTTATTTGTTTCCCCAGATTCCGAACCAGCTGAACTTTCCGAATGAAGGGTTTAGTCTAGGTATTCCGGATCTAGGATTTATTCCGAATGAGCTTATTAGTTTAATCATTCCGAATCAGTACTTTTATTCCGAACCAGCGTTTTCTAGTTATTATTCCGCATGAGCTAATTTTTATTCCGGATCAGTTTTTTATTCCGAATGAGTATTTCTTTTTTATTATTCCGAATGAGCATTTTACTTTGATTATTCCGAATGAAGATTTTAGCTTAATTATTCCGGATGAGTTCTATATTTCGAATGAGTTAGTATTATTCCGGATGAACCAACATTCCGGATCAAGCAAATATTCTGGACGAGCTACTTATTCCGGACGAAGCATTTATTCCGCATAAGTGATTATTCCGGATGAAGCCAATATTCCGGATGAACCTTTTATTCCGGATGAGCAATATTTTCCGAATGAGGGGAATATTCCGGGTGAAGCCAATATTCCGGATGAATGACTTATTCCGGATGAAGCTGTTTTATTCCGGATGAGGAATTTATTCCGGATGAACTTGTTTATTCCGAATGAATGACTGATTCCGGATGAAGCTGTTTTATTCCGGATGAGGAATTTATTCTGGATGAATTTGCTTATTCCGAATGAATGATTGATTCTGAATGAGTGTTTTTCTAGTTTCTGTCATTTTATACATTTAGTTTTAAGCTTTATTTTTCCCTCCTTTTTACTTATTCGCACTTTTACTTACCTTCCGTTTAGTTTGATTTTAAGTTTGTCTTATTTTATTTTTCTGTCTTTAATTAATTTCGTCTTTTAGTTTTTTTTATTTATTGTTTTGCTTTACTTTTCGTTTTATTATTTGCATTGCTCCTTTATTATTTGTCCTTGTTTATTTTTATTTCGCTTTGCATTTACCTTTTCAAATAGAATAGATATCCAACTTCATTTTTCATTACCAAGAACAACTGAGTCACACTTAAACCTTAATCAATTCGAGAAGATACCGAGAAACGAATTTTTATACTAGGCAAAAAAACCAGTTATTAGCCTCGCGTGGCTCCTTCTAAATTACGCATAGGTGATCAGGCCATGCATAATTTAGGACTAGCAATACGATGGTCAGCTTCATCAAACCAGTATTACATGCCGTATGATTTAAAATATGTATATAATGCCATTTGTAAAAAACAGGAATCAAGATAATTTATGAAACTCTTCGCCAGTACTAATTGGCTAGATGTTTAAATCAACCATTTTATTGTTACAAGAATTATTTACAAGACCTATTGTTGAACAATTTGTGAAATTACATCGTAAAACAATGACCAATGTAGAACATTTTGTAAAACGTTTCGCAAACGAATATAGTTTAATTTCATATGGTGACACGATGGTAGCTTATAAAATAGCAAGTGAGTTGCATGAGGGTAATAAAGAGTAGTAGTTCAAGACAATCAATGAAATGGTTAAAAGTTGATAAAGTTTCAAGAGGTTTAGTCAGAATCGTCATGAGACACGTGTCAAAAATGATGATGCAAGATGTGAAACTGAGAACTTTAAATCTTGATCCAAATCAGTGGTGCGATATAAGAAAAGAAAGATAAAATGAAATGAAAAATGAGTCATGTATAAAAGAAATGATAAAGGAATAGATACACGTGTAGATAGAGATCCGGCTGAAGAAAGGCAATAGTAATACTTTAAGAATTATCCGCGACCTAATACGTAAAAAGTCAACAAAAGTCAAAGTATGACCCTATTATGACTCAGTAATGAAAAGTTGTACAAAAACATGTAAGTTAATGGAATACAACAAAATATGTTCATACAAACTTGTTTCATCAAGCTATATAGCTTAGAACTCATTTTTATAAGTTTTGACTAAACGTATAGAAAATAGTCAACTTTTGCCTTTTCCGACTTGAGGCGAATTACAAATCATTAGACCTCAATTTCACTTCAATTATGAGGTTATACATCCTAAGTATCAGTATCGATCATCCCAAATCCATTCCAAAAGGTTTAGGCTTGCTTAAGGGGCGTTTGGTTAATGAACTAGTCATTTACTCGCTTAATGAAAAATGCAGAAAATTCCTTTTCGCGAGGCTTGAAAATCGTATTTAGGATCTTGGAAAATATATACAAAAATTCAGAGAAGTCATATACATCATGAAGTTAAAATTTTAGAAAATCGGTTATAAAATTAACGATCACCGTTTTAGTCATAAAATTCAACTGATGATGGCTATTAACGCAAGCTCAGCGGCCAAGCTTAGCTTATAATGTCTACTAACTACCCAAAGCAAAACATAAGGGTTAAATAGGTCCTAACCTGTAGCAAAACCCCAAGCATACTTTCTGGTCCAGAATGGGTTTTCAACCGTATTTCAGCCATAATTTCTTCCTTTAGGTGAGTTATAACCCGAATATAATATCAAAACGATCACAAGGACAAACCTCATGACTACAAACTTTAAAATCTCAGGTTATGACATTTTAAATTGTCTAAAACTTAGACCCAAAATTAGGACAGCAAGTGTGTTCATATGCAGAAATTTACCACATGAAAATCAAATAATAAATCGGTCATAACTTTCTCATTTTAAAGAGTTAGAAAGCGAATTTTTTACCGAAATGAACCTTGTGACATTACCTTTCAACCAAGACCTTAAAACCTCAGTTTGGAAAAGTTTAAATTTGCCGAAATAAACCCCAAACCTGCTTTCCTAAAATGGTCACATCAAAACACCTCTAAACATCAATTTCAACAACATAACTTAGCTTTCTATGTATCCTAATACCATCTTAATATCATACCATTAATCACAAATCATCCAAGAACATCAAAAACAGAAAACCTATCAAATAAAAAAAAGATTAAAATGAAATTGGATCAAGAGAAGAAATCTTACAATAGTGGTAGAAATTTACAAAGAAGATTATCAGAAAGGAATGAAACATTCACTAGTCGCACTCCTGGAGCGATGAGGTTTAATGAAAGAGAATGATACAAGTTTATAGAAGTAGAATTGTATTCCAAACAGTCGCCACATATTAGAGGATATGGATTACAAGATGATGATGGTGTTTCCAAGCTACAAACAAACGTTGTAATTCAAAGTCGAAACGTAGAATGGTCAATGAAATATTATTTATCGATATACGAGTGTCATGTAAGACGGTGACGTAAAGGTCAATCAAGGTTACGAAAACCCACGATATTATTCAACATGGATTCAAGGAATGCTTCAAGATGTGTGACTCACATGATGTCTTTTAGTCTTTTTTTAGGCACATCGAGCTACATAATGGTCTATAGACTATTTTTCAAGACATCCAATCACAAATGGTTGGAAAGCAATTTAGATATTTAATTAGATATCTTAAAAGAGTTAAACAAAGAAGGTAACACGCACGGTAGTAAAATTAAAATCAGAAATTTCATTGAAAGCAACATTTATTTAATCGCAAACAATGGTATTACGAGAAGACACACAACATGTAACAGTGAGTCGAGAAAAACCGGCGGTTTAAAACGAACGAGTATAGGAGGTCAATCGTATCACACATAAAAAAGATAGCAATAGTACTCAGAAAAGTAAGTACGAAAAGTCGGAAGAATACGCGCTCCGAATACAAGTATGTAATATCATAATAATATAAAATTATTGCAACTAGATCAATTCACAAGAACAAGAATTCAAGAAGTAAGGGCATATGTAATCACAGTAATATCCAATGATAATTCATGAAACACAACGGATTTGGAAAGAGATAGTAATTACCGTCATTAGGGTAATATAATATTTCAAAATGTAATCAAGAAATGAAATACTACAATGATAATTTAAAATTAAATACTAAGGATTAGAGAGTTACCCGCGTAGATATCGAACAACAATGGCAGACTTTATGTTTGTGTGATACCCTAGAACCGAGGTCACTTACATTACCCTAAATTACGCTTATTTTTGAAATTTTTAATAAATTTTATTTGCTATATATTTTACCATTTTGGTTGAAACCGATATTCGAGGTCATAATTTTGACGATTGACGATTTAAGAAGAACGATGACGACTACGATCCCGATGGATGCCCAAATTTTTATGTTTATTGTCGTTTTATCGATATTATAATTTTTCGAGAATTTTACTTTCGGTTCGTGTTAAGTCGAGTCGGGTGAGTTTTATTGCTTTCCGGGTACATTTAAAGTGTCCTAAAAGTATTTTGGAGTGTTCGGGATGATCCCCGACTCCCGTAAAATTTTCCAAAATGACTAGTGAGTCATTCCTGTAAACTTGTGAGGTCGTTTTTACATAAGGACAAAAGAAAGATAAAATTGCACCCAAGGTCCCTCCTAATTTTATAAAATCGAAAATCAAACAAACACACAACACATTTTCACTTCAAAAAAATTCATCCCCTCCCTTTTTTCTCTCTTTAGGTCGACGACCAAACCACCCAAACCACCACCACCATCTTTTTCTAGCTTGTTTTGATTAAAAGTAAGTTTAGACCACATCTAGTTACATCATTCCCATCATTTTCATATACTTTAATCATACATGCATCCACAAAAATTTTTCCAAGAATTAATGGATTTTTCAAAGTGGGTTTTGATGTTAATTGGATGTATGCATGTTTAATTCATGTATATAAGATGTGTAATCACTCAACAAACCAACCAAAATCAATTTGGTTGGGGGGTTTTGATCACCCAAACCCCACGGCACAAAGGGGGTGTTTGGGGGATCATGGTGGTTGTTATTTTGTTGATGGATTTTGTATTTATTCTTGTGTTTAGATGTTTTTGAATGGGTAAAACCATTTGCATGTTTGATTTTGTGTTTGGGTTTTATGATGGATAGGATACTTAGGTTGTTTAGGACTGATTAGTATGATTGGGTATGATTAGGAGTGTTTAGGTTGATGTCTAGTGTCGATAAATGAGTTTGGAAACGAGTGTTGGATTGATTTTGGGATAGGTAATTTTAGGCAGAAAGTTTGAAGTGTTTTCTTAAAAATTATTTTGTAAACAGGTCTTGTGACTAGGATATAGTTGTAGAGCGTCTTCTTAGCTTCGATTTGGTATAAGATAGAGCTTACGACTCCTAACGAGTCAAAAGTTATGATGTTTTGAAAATCGTGTACCGGGATATGAAAACCTTCATAATCCGAAATTATGCTTGGTTTTAGGTCAAATCCCGGGGACCATAGGTATAGTTTGGTAAATGGTCAAAGGTTGATTTTTGGTCTCAAACCTGCATATTTGAGTCTATTATTAGACTTAGGTGTCAAATGGTCAATGGTATATTTTAAACGGGTCAAATGAGTCCGACTTTGTCAAAGTGCAAATTTAGTCCGAAAGACGTAGTTTTGGTAAAGCGTTGAGTAACGGGTCGTAAAAGCGAAAACTTTTAATGGGATTAAAAATGTGTTTTCTACAGGTCTTAAGGTATTTTTGAGAATTTTCTCAATTTTTATAAAAAGGGTTAAGTCTAGTAAAACAGTCCGTACTTTTGGTAAGTATCGGCGAAAAATGTGTAAAAAGGAATAACGTTAATAACATGGACGAATAGTATAAAACGAGTAAAACTTATTTGTTTGGTTTTGGTGTGAGTTGTAATTATCACAATTGACTAATATGTATGTATTATATACAGTACTTAAGGTTTATAAATGAGATTACTCATTACACGTTATTGGTTTGATAGGTGTTGATTTACCCGGGCATCCTCATCATCGTCAGTGATCGTCAGTCGAATCGTCGACTACTTTGTTATATAAGGTGTGAATTTATAGCCTCGCTTATTATTGTTTTAAATTGTTTACCCGCGAGGGAAATGCATGCTAGTTTTCCAAAATGAACATATGTCATGAATGATTGTTGGACCCGAATGTTGCCTTAGAAATTGTGTTGAGTACATAGTTGCAAAAGGCCCTAATTTCATGAACTATTAACTATTGTTTAATCCTAGCGTGGATTGAAAATAGCCGCTTATACAAAGTGATAGTACTATGGGGTTGACGACCCTATCCGAGACGAGGGCTAGTACGTTGGGTACCCCCTGCGGACGTATAATTTGTGATAAGAGATAAGGTATAATTGCAACTGATGCCTTTAGTAGGGGTACTGGTTTCATCTGAATCACGCCGGTAATTATTTCACGGGTGATTGAGTTAACGGATTAGTGTCATGAGCTTAAACACAATTGTCATAACCTTGAAAATAGATTGTTTGATCGACAAGTCTATGAATGATCGTGAATGATTTTATTACACATATGTTCAAAATGAATTGTAAAACCTATGAATTCCACTCAACGTTTTTGTTGACCAAATTTAGCATGTGTTTCAGGTAACCGATGAAGTGTAGCATGGAGCATGCATTGGATGGAAGTTGTGTGTGTGGCTTGGCGTCTACTTGTTTTTCCTCCCATTCTTACTTGAATATTTTAAACTTTATGTCATGTTGTGGTGAAAACTGTATCTTTTGGGGTTGAGATTCATGGGGACCGAAACGCAAACTCTGTTGTATCATTTGGGTTTGGAAAACCATAGACATGTACATTTTTAACAATTTTTAATTTAAGTTCAAATTTTGACGTCTCTTTGGAGTCGTTCGATATACCTTGTGTGCGATGATAACTGCCTAGCACCCAAATGTTGTAGTTCCGCTGCGCATATCATTTGGTGGGGTGTTAGAGATTGGTATAAGAGCCATGAGTTATAGAGAACAAGGTCGTTTTGAAAATTCCTAAACTATAACTTTTGGTGTCGTAAGAAATTGTCCAAGCACACAACTATCCTGCATGGCTCCGGTAAGGTTTATTTTTGTATTCATGGTATTGATGTATACTTTTGAGTTGAAGTATATATGTGGGTATTTATTACGTAGATATTGAACTACTATATGTAAACGTTGAAATTATACGTGGAGTACCCGATACCGTAATTCTTGTATTACTTATGCATGAGCATCATATTATCGCATTTTGGGCATGTGTACCACCTTTGCATTGCATTTGCATGCATGTATTTATAAATATTGAATAGTAATCTTACGTACCCTCCAAAATTCTTTGTTATTGCAGGAATGGCCGAGGTAACGCCTAACGGAAATGGAGACGATTACGTCGTAGGACACGAAGGGGGAAATTTTGGAGCAGCTACTGAAGGACAAGCCGAGACGAACCATGTGCAAGCCCAGGACCCCGACCAAAGGAGAACTACTTTCCCCAGGCCTACTTGTACTTCTCATCTGGTTGGTATGCCAGGTATCCCTAGAAGATCCGAAGCTGCAGCGAACGCTAATTTTCTTCATCAGGGCATCACAAGAGTTATCTGCCCCGGACCAAGAGCTTATCGTGACGTTCCACGTGTTGTGAGAAGATTGGATGAATCAATGTGCGAGCGGTACATAGTGGAAACAAGAGTAATCAACAGGTTCGACGAGAATGAGAGGGCACACCAGAGGTTATTGGCAAGAACTTCAAGGATTGAGTTTGATGGAAATGCAAACAAGAGTGATATCAACAGTTTGAGATCGATGATAGCGAACCTGAGTGCCAGTCTTGAGCAGGTTAGGGAGGATCAAGCGAGGTTGACTAGGATGCAAAGTTGGGAGCATCGAGTGAGAGCATCCTTGCCCCCAGATTGGAGGTTTGTGGATGACTTGGAAATGGAGGCTAATGATTTTATGGTCCAGCCACCTACCAAGGGTGTTTGTATCACTGTAGGAAATCAGGTAGCAGTTGAGTGTGGGTCTACTTTTGGGACGAAGAAGGCGACTGAATGTGGGCCGAATGACAAAGGAAAGAGGAAGATGGACGAAGAGGACGAGGAAGACAGTGACGAAGAGCCCGAGGAGGATGAAGATGAACCGCCATCCAAGAGGTCGTGTGGATCACCACATGACTAGTTGCTTGTATTGTACTTTATCTTTGATCGTTGTAATCGAACTATTTTAGACTTTTGTATGATGGTATTGTGACGAAAAAACTTGAAGACTTAAGTTTTATGGTGAATGGTTGTAGTTGCAATACTTGTCACAATTTTGGTTGATTTATCAATACAATCCATGTTTACCTTTCATGATCTGTGATATATCTTTAATTAGCTCTTTTGTGATGTGAATTGATGAATATTAGTAACCTTGTAGTGATGTGTCGTTGTATTTATATTATGTCTTGAAAGAGAAATCCATCTTAATCTTGATGTGTATACTTACATTGTTTTTCTATTTTCCCTGTCTTTGTAGAGAGGGTGTACTTGAGAACTCACCATGCCTCCAAAGCTAACAGCAACCCGTGTGAACACGATGATTTAGGAAGCAATTGCGAATGCACTCGAGGCAGATCGAGCAAATCGAAACCCAGATCAGGGCGGAAATGTGGGGAGACAGCAAGCCCCGATAGAGTGTACTTATTCTAGTTTTATGAAATGCGGTCTCACGCAGTTTCGTGGAACTGGCGGAGCCCTAGAACTCAGGAGATGGTTAGAGAAGGTCGAGAGTACTTTTGAGATTAGTGGTTGTTCAGAGGCGAATAAGGTCAAGTTTGCAGCCGCTACTTTTCTTGATGACGCATTGAGTTGGTGGAACACTCAAGTAGCCACTGTTGGGTTAGCAGTAGCAAATGCGAGAACTTGGACTGCTACTAAGGCTCTTTTGACCAAAAATTTATGTCCCGAAGAGGAGCTGGGTCAATTGGAAGATGATTTGAGGCACTTGACTTTGAGAAACAATGATATTACTGCATATACCAGGAGGTTTAATGAATTGAGCCTTTTGTGTCCCGATGCCTTTGCCGATGATAGCAAGAAGATGAACCAGTACATCAAAGGTCTGTCCAGTAATATCAAGGGTGAGAAGACTTCATCTAAGCCTAGGTCTATCGATGAAGCAGTCCAAATGGCTCACGCGCTTATGGATGTCAAACTACAAGACAAGAAGAACTTCATTGCTGAAGGAAACTAGAGGAAGTGGGAGGCGGCTCAGAGTAATCAATCCCAAGGTCAAAGCCGAGGTGGAAACCGTAACAACCAAGGTCAGAACCGCAATCAGCAGTTCAACCAGAGAAGAAATGATGGGATGAGGGCTGTCACAAACCCCAGAGGAGCGAAGGTGAATCCCCACTGTGGTCGATGCAATTTTTACCATGTAGGGAGTTGCCCACCTGTGTGTGGCAAGTGCGGAAAAGCGGGTCATAGGATGTCAGATTGCCGAGCGAAAGGGGTAGCTACTGGGGCAAATGCTACGAGAGTGATGGTTTGCTTCGGATGTGGAGAAAGAGGACATAAGCAAGGAAATTGCCCGAAGGCTTGAAACAGGCAAGGAGGTAACAATGCTGCTGTCGTGTATCAAGTAGGGACGGTTGATAAACCACAAGGCCCTAACGTGGTTACCGGTACGTTTCTGCTAGACGCTTGTTAAGCTAGTATATTGTTTGATTCTGGTTCCGACAAGAGTTTCGTAGATGTTAAATTTAGTCGTCATATCGATAGAAAACCGGTATTGTTAACGACTAGTTATAACGTGGAATTAGCCGATGGGAAAATCGTTAGTACAAATTCTATACTGAAAGGGTGTACCTTGAAGTTAGGAAATTACGCTTTTGAAATCGACTTAATGCCCATAGAGCTAGGATCGTTTGATGTGATCGTTGGAATGGATTGGCTGATGGCGCATAGTGCCGTGATCGTCTGTGAAGAGAGATTAGTTCAGATCCCGTTGAGGAATAGAGTCTTGACTGTGAAGGGAGATGAATGCACTTCTCGTTTGAAAGTGATATCTTGTTTGAAAATGATGAAGTATGTAGAAGATGGATGCAATGTGTTTTTGGCACAAGTTTCTAGTGATGGTGACTTAGAGATGAAGTTAGAAGAGGTACCTGTAATTCGCGAATATCCGGAAGTTTTTCCAGATGAGTTGCCGGGTTTACCACCCACCCGTGAGGTCGAATTTCGAATCGATTTGATGCCGGGAGCTGCACCAGTTGCGCGTGCGCCCTATCGATTAGCACCATCAGAGCCAAAAGAGTTATCGGATCAACTGAAGGAGTTGATGGATAAGGGATTTATTAGACCGAGCTCGTCACCATGGGGAGTGCCAGTGTTGTTTGTGAAGAAGAAAGATGGGTCATTTCGGATGTGTATTGACTATAGAGAGCTCAACAAGCTGACGGTTAAGAATCGGTATCCATTACTGAGGATTGACGATCTGTTTGATCAATTACAAGGTTCCTGTGTATACTCAAAGATCGACTTGAGGTCAGGGTATCATCAACTACGTGTGAGAGAGGAGGATATTCCTATAACTGCCTTTCGTACGCGGTATGGACACTTCGAATTTCGAGTGATGCCTTTTGGGTTGACAAACGCGCCTGCAGTATTCATGGACCTTATGAATCGAGTATGCAAGCCGTATCTAGATAAGTTTGTCATTGTTTTTATTGATGATATTCTTATTTACTCTAAGAGTAAGGAAGAGCACGAGAAGCACCTGAGAAAGATATTGGATCTCCTAAAGAAAGAGAAGCTGTATGCGAAGTTCTCGAAGTGTGAGTTCTGGTTAGAGTCTGTGCAATTCCTTGGTCACGTAATTGATAGCAAAGGAGTTCGCGTGGATCCTGCCAAGGTCGAAGCGATCAAGGAATGGTCGGCACCGACAACGCCGACTGAAGTTCGACAATTCCTTGGTTTGGCTGGGTATTATCGGAGATTCATTGAAGGATTTTCGTTGATTGCGAAGCCATTGACAAAGCTTACCGAGAAGAATAGGGTGTATGAATGGGGAGATGAGGAAGAATTCGCTTTCAAAACACTCAAGGACAAGTTATGTTCTGCACCGATATTGTCATTACCAGAAGGAACTGAAGACTTTGTAGTGTATTGTGACACATCTCGTAAGGGTTGTGGAGCTGTGTTGATGCAGCGTGAGAAAGTGATTGCTTATGCATCGAGACAACTGAGGAAGAATGAAGAGAACTACACGACGCATGATTTGGAATTAGGAGCTATAGTTTTTGCGTTGAAATTGTGGAGACACTACTTGTACGGGACGAAGTGTGTTGTATTCACCGACCACAAGAGTTTGCAGCACATTTTAGACCAAAAGGAGTTGAACATGAGACAGAGGCGATGGGTAGAATTACTGAGCGACTATGACTGTGAGATTCGCTACCATCCTGGTAAGGCGAATGTCGTAGCGGATGCACATAGTAGGAAGGATCGAGAGATACCTTTGAGAGTCCGAGCTTTAGTGATGACTGAGGGTGTTGATTTAACCGAAACAATACTGAAGGCTCAAGAGAAGGGATTAATGAAAGAGAATGTTGATGCTGAGAACTTGGGAAGAATGTTGAAACCTCTTTTTGTGGTTAGGTCAGACGGGCTGAGATATTTCGAGAATCGTATTTGGTTACCGTTGTGTCCATCCGAGGAAGGAAATCCTGGAGTACAATATTTGGTTATGAACGAGTCTCATAAGTCGAAGTACTCGATACATCCTGGATCGGATAAAATGTATCATGACCTGAAGAAAGTCTATTGGTGGCCGAATATGAAGGCGGATATTGCTCGTTACGTTGGTAAGTGTTTGACTTGTGCGAAGGTTAAAGCCGAACATAAGAAGCCGTCTGGGTTGTTGGTACAACCAGTGATCCCAGAATGGAAATGGGAGAGAATCGCTATGGATTTCGTGACGGGTTTACCCAGAACTCCTAGTGGATGTGATATGATTTGGGTAATAGTGGATAGATTGATGAAATCTGCTCACTTCTTACCTATGAAGAAGACGGACAGTATGGAGAAGCTGGCCAGTGTGTACGTGAAGGAGATCGTTTGCATACATGGAGTACCTTTATCGATCATTTCGGATCGCGATATTAGGTTTACTTTGGAATTTTGGAAATCACTTCAACGTGCGATGGGCACTGAATTGAGTTTGAGCACGGCTTATCACCCGGAGACTGATGGCCAGAGTGAACGAACTATTCAGACGATGGAGGACATGCTCCGAGCATGCGTGATTGATTTTGGAGGAAGTTAGGAACGCCACTTGCCTTTAGTGGAGTTTTCGTATAATAATAGTTATCATGCGAGCATCAAGGATGCACCATTCGAAGCGTTGTATTGAAGGAAGTGTAGATCACCTATGTGTTGGAGTGAAGTAGGAGAAAGTCAATTGACTGGACCCGAAATGGTTTTGGAGACGACAGAGAAGATTGTGCAAATCAAGAACCGATTACTTGCTGCGAGAAGCCGACAGAAGAGTTATGCCGATAACAGAAGAAAACCGTTGGAATTTGAAGTCGGAGATATGGTTATGCTTAAGGTTTCATCGTGGAAGGGTGTAATTCGTTTTGGGAAGAAAGGAAAGTTGAGTCCGAGGTATATTGGACCATTTAAGATCGTTAAACGAATTGGACCGGTAGCGTATAAGTTAGAGTTGCCGAACGAGCTTAGTGCTATTCACGACACGTTTCACGTATCAAATTTGAAGAAGAGTTTGGCGGATGAGGAATTGGTGATTCCTTTGGACGAGATTCAACTGGACGACAAAATGTATTTCGTGGAAGAACCCGTGGAAATTATGGACCGAGAGGTCAAGAGGCTGAAGCATAGTAGAATTCCCATTGTGAAGGTTCGATGGAATTCTAGGCGTGGACCAGAATACACTTGGGAACGTGAGGAATTTTTCAAGGAAAGGTATCCTCATCTGTTCCAGCGGCACGAAATGTGAGTATAAGAAGAGGCGAGCGCCGGGACGTCGCTCTCTTTAAGGAGGGGTGGATGTGATACCCTAGAACCGAGGTCACTTACATTACCCTAAATTACGCTTATTTTTGAAATTTTTAATAAATTTTATTTGCTATATATTTTACCATTTTGGTTGAAACCGATATTCGAGGTCATAATTTTGACGATTGACGATTTAAGAAGAACGATGACGACTACGATCCCGATGGATGCCCAAATTTCTATGTTTATTGTCGTTTTATCGATATTATAATTTTTCGAGAATTTTACTTTCGGTTCGTGTTAAGTCGAGTCGGGTGAGTTTTATTTCTTTCCGGGTACATTTAAAGCGTCCTAAAAGTATTTTGGAGTGTTCGGGATGATCCCCGACTCTCGTAAAAATTTCCAAAATGACTAGTGAGTCATTCCCGTAAACTTTTGAGGTCGTTTTTACTTAAGGACAAAAGAAAGCTATAATTGCACCCAAGGTCCCTCCTAATTTTATAAAATGGAAAATCAAACAAACACACAACACATTTTCACTTCAAAAAAATTCATCCCCTCCCTTTTTTCTCTCTTTAGGCCGACGGCCAAACCACCCAAACCACCACCACCATTTTTTTCTAGCTTGTTTTGATTAAAAGTAAGTTTAGACCACATCTAGTTACATCATTCCCATCCTTTTCATATACTTTAATAATACATGCATCCACAAATTGTTTTCCAAGAATCAATGGATTTTTCAAAGTGGGTTTTGATGTTAATTGGATGTATGCATGTTTAATTCATGTATATAGGATGTGTAATCACTCAACAAACCAACCAAAATCAATTTGGTTGGGGGATTTTGATCACCCAAACCCCACGGCACAAAGGGGGTGTTTGGGGGATCATGGTGGTTGTTATTTTGTTGATGGATTTTGTATTTATTCTTGTGTTTAGATGTTTTTGAATGGGTAAAACCATTTGCATGTTTGATTTTGTGTTTGGGTTTTATGATGGATATGACACATAGGGTGTTTAGGACTAATTAGTATGATTGGGTATGATTAGGAGTGTTTAGGTTGATGTCTAGTGTCGATAAATGGGTTTGGAAACGAGTGTTGGATTGATTTTGGGATAGGTAATTTTAGTCAGAAAGTTTGAAGTGTTTTCTTAAAAATTATTTTGTAAACAGGTCTTGTGACTAGGATATAGTTGTAGAGCGTCTTTTTAGCTTCGATTTGGTATAAGATAGAGCTTACGACTCCTAACGAGTCCAAAGTTATGATGTTTTGAAAATCGTGTACCGGGAGATGAAAACCTTCATAATCCGAAATTATGCTTGGTTTTAGGTCAAATCCCGGGGACCATAGGTATAGTTTGGTAAATGGTCAAAGGTTTATTTTTTGTCTCAAACCTGCATATTTAAGTCTATTATTAGACTTAGGTGTCAAATGGGTCAATGGTATATTTTAAACGGGTCAAATGAGTCCGACTTGGTCAAAGTGCAAATTCAGTCTGAAAGACGTAGTTTTGGTAAAGCGTTGAGTAACGGGTCGTAAAAGCGAAAACTTTTAATGGGATTAAAAATGTGTTTTCAACAGGTCTTAAGGTATTTTTGAGAATTTTCTCAATTTTTATAAAAAGGGTTAAGTCTAGTAAAACAGTCCGTACTTTTGGTAAGTATCGGCGAAAAATGTGTAAAAAGGAATAACGTTAATAACATGGACGAATAGTATAAAACGAGTAACACTTATTTGTTTGGTTTTGGTGTGAGTTGTAATTATCACAATTGACTAATATGTATGTATTATATACAGTACTTAAGGTTTATAAATGAGATTACTCATTACGCGTTATTGGTTTGATAGGTGTTGATTTACCCGGGCATCCTCATCATCGTCAGTGATCGTCAGTCGAATCGTCGACTACTTTGTTATATAAGGTGTGAATTTATAGCCTCGCTTATTATTCTTTTAAATTGTTTTACCCGCGAGGGAAATGCATGCTAGTTTTCCAAAATGAACATATGTCATGAATGATTGTTGGACCCGAATGTTGCCTTAGAAATTGTGTTGAGTACCTAGTTGCAAAAGGCCCTAATTTCATGAACTAATAACTATTGTTTAATCCTAGCGTGGATTGAAAATAGCCGCTTATACAAAGTGATAGTACTATGGGGTTGACGACCCTATCCGAGACGAGGGCTAGTACGTTGGGTACCCCCTGCGGACGGATAATTTGTGATAAGAGATAAGGTATATTTGCAACTGATGCCTTTAGTAGGGGCACTGGTTTCATCTGAATCACGCCGGTAATTATTACGCGGGTGATTGAGTTAACGGATTAGTGTCATGAGCTTAAACACAATTGTCATAACCTTGAAAATAGATTGTTTGATCGACAAGTCTATGAATGATCGTGAATGATTTTATTACACATATGTTCAAAATGAATTGTAAAACCTATGACTTCCACTCAACGTTTTTGTTGACCAAATTTAGCATGTGTTTCAGGTAACCGATGAAGTGTACCATGGAGCATGCATTGGATGGAAGTTGTGTGTGTGGCTTGGCGTCTACTTGTTTTTCCTCCTATTCTTACTTGAATATTTTAAACTTTATGTCATGTTGTGGTGAAAACTGTATCTTTTGGGGTTGAGATTCATGGGGACCGAAACGCAAACTCTGTTGTATCATTTTGGTTTGGAAAACCGTAGACATGTACATTTTTAACAATTTTTAATTTAAGTTCAAATTTTGACGTCTCTTTGGAGTCGTTCGATATACCTTGTGTGCGATGATAACTGCCTAGTACCCAAATGTTGTAGTTCCGCTGCGCATAGCATTTGGTGGGGTGTTAGAGTTTGACACTTAGAAACAAGAAATATTTGAGTTTCGGTTATTGACTAAGTTTTGAAAACGACTCAGTTCACTATAACTAAAGCTCTGATACCAATCTGTGAGACCCCCAAAATCAGGCAAGAAAACAACTAGGCAGCAAGGGGGTTCCACGTCATGGTACAAGAAACAATTAAATAATGTTGACACAAAGTTGACATAATAAAAACATATACATTACAACATAAAAGATCAGAGTTTTAAACATAGGTCCCAGAGTTTTATATGCGGAAAAATTTATTATTTTATCATAATTTATAACATATAGTTACAAAAATGCAGAATAATCTTCTAACGGTTTTTAGATAAAATCAAAGTTTAATATTCACAGAAATATCTAAGCTGCGACAATATCCTGCGGGCTCCCATCCAAGCAAAGCTAAGTAAAAATACCTAAGACTAAACATGTAAAATCGTCAACATAAAGTTGAGTGATATTCATAGGTTTAGTAGTAAAGGTGTGGAACACAAGCATTCATTTGTAAACAAGAAATAGGGGAAATGGTTATGTACATTTACCATATTCCGAAACATTATTATTGCTATTTAGTTCATGAACCGAAGCTTAACTCATAAGTTCTTCTTGTGAGTATTCAGCCTAAATACTCAAGTATAAACAAATGTAAATGCATCAAGGTAATCGGGATGGGGATTGTCAATCCCGATGGATCCATCCATAACATTCGCGCTTAGAAACACAAGTAAATTAACGGTTCATGATCAAGAGAGGCAACTTAAGGCTATAGACTAAAAGCAATAATATCAATGAAAACTGTTGGAAAGAATACAAGTTCTGGATAACATAAAGTTTTTTTAAATGGATGTGTTCCACCATGTAAAATCTAACCCCGCGTTTAGAAACAATGTGCAAGTAAAGGGGGCTAAGAACTCAACTTAGTACAAGTGTGACGGATATGAGAAACGGGCTGTAGATGGCTTACGGTAGTACTCCAAGGGAATTTGTGACCAACAAAAGTGATCACGACCTTAAGTACGCGTTTTATATGCTTATAAAACAATTATACGAAAATAATTCGATAAAAATGTATTACGGGTAAAAACTTGCACCAACACCTAAGTCAAAGTGAACTAAGAATAAACAAAGCTTACAACCTGTAGGAATTATGTGTTATACATGTTCTAACTGTTAGTCCAAGTATCCAATACGGTTTTCACACAAAACGCCTCAAGTTTACATAACAAAAGACATAAAAGTAAAAAAGTTTCAGTAAGGCTGTCTTGGGAAGAGTGTCTATCCCAAACCATAAATCCAATAGCTATGGGATATAACCCCTGGAACAAGCTTGTAATCTAGTTTCCAAAATGTCCAATCATTCGATCTAAGAATTTACAGAACTTTCTAAAAGTCAAAAACACTAACAGCCCTACCATAAGCACTTATTGGTCAAACTGCACTAGTCAAACTTGTAAACGAAAAACCCGTTAACCTATAAGGTTTAAGGTACTGAGATTTCCACCATTAGAAAACCTCATGAATATAATAACGACTAAGACCGACCACGAGTCAAGAGCTATTACCATTTATCGGGAAAGTTGCGATCTTTGAAAGGTTACATAATCAGAATTTGGTTTTCAAACTCGGGTTTACCGTTTTAGTCATAAAAATATTTGGTGATAGTTATTAACATAAGGTCAGTGGGAGGACTTTACATATGATCCCTACTACTGTATCAAACCTTAAAATGCACAAATGGGTGTCAATAACCTATATCCACAAGCTATGCAAACCTGTTGTCCTAGAATAGGCCTTCGACCTTAAATAGGTCATAACTTTCTCATCCGGAGGAGTTGAGTGCCTATTCAACTCACCACTAACATGTAAAGGAATAAAGAATCCATTTAAGCTATAAAAAGTGCAGGTAAAAATGAAAAATATGGGAGTTTTGGACTGATATACCTGCTGTCCGAAATTTGCTTTTAAAATCTTAATTTGATCATAACTTCCTCATCCGGAGGAGTTGTGTGTCTATCCAACTCGCCACTAATATGTAAATGATCCAAAGAACCTATTTAGGACATAAAAGTGTAGGTCATAGTGAAAAAGACACGAGTTTTTGACAGATCAACATTTTGTCCGAATTTTGCTAATATGATTTCTATACCAAACAACCTCTTGTTCAATCCAAACAACCAAAATAGATCATATACTAACTTAAACACATTAAAGCACTAGAATTTAAAAATATGCATGTGCAAAATCAAAGCTTAGCCAAAAAAAAAATCATAACAAGGGTTCTAACAAAATTATCAATGTCTAAACCATAAATAACACAATACAACCTAATTGTATGATCAAACACCAAATAACTTCAATTCTAGTGATTCATGATTTTATAAAAATCATTGCATGAGGTGTTTTTGAGTGGGTTATTATTATAATTAATCAAGGATCACTTTGGTGGTGTTTAATTGAGTTGTAATTGTGTTTTGATGAAGATTGAATAGTTTTGGTGATGGTGAATGTCGAATAAAGAGAAGGAAGTGAGGGAATGATCAAATTTTAGTAACTAAAATGTAAGGGTTGTGTTTGTTTGCTTATTAACCCACGGTGGGAGGAAAGAAAAAAAAAGATGGGCTTTTTGGCCCAAATTTGACATCTTTAAGAGTTAGACTAGCCCAAGTCCAATATAGTCCTAGCCCGTCTTAATTTTTAAAACGCTAGTTGTTCCGACTCGGTGAAAGTTATATTACGTAAATGAAATATTTATAGAAACATGATATTTTGACTTCATAAAGTCGAAATACTTAGTCATCGGTTCTCGTTCAGTCGATTCAGGTAAACTTTTGTAAAACGCGCTCGGGTGCTTTTAAATAAAAAATTTTGATTTAACTAAATACGGAAAAATAAAATAGAATTTTTATAATTCCGAATAAAGTATTATCAATGATCAGGAAAATAATTAAAATATAATTTATTTATAATTATCATGATCTCAGGATTTACGTATAAAGAATACAAGAAAATATAACACGTTGGAAAAATTCAAGAAGCACGAATAAAGAAATAATATAATACCAGAAAATTACGAGTTCTCACAAATTAGGGTTTACGTCTTAAAGTAGCATCGTCTACGTCTAAACCGGAGAACTCTACGTTACGTGTTTACGTTTATATACTCCGTTTTTGTGGCAGTCTGACATTTTCAGATAATAAATTTATTCTCGTATATTATTTTAAAATTTTAGTTTGTGTTGGTTCATAAACTCACAAATTTACGAGAAGAAATTAGGACTAACGTGCATAATTTAACGTCTTTTACGACTAAACCGGGAACCCTAGGTTTAAGTATTTACGCTTTTGAACTCCGTTTTTGATGAGACAATTTTTGTTAGAATAGTTTTGTGTTGTGGTTTCATAATTTGCATAAACGTTTTTCGTAAATCAACCCGAGGGCACGTAAATCGAGGAAAGTAGAATCGAGGATTACCCGTAAACTAATGAGGATGAAAAAAGTTTACACTTGTCTCGCCCCCACTATGGGCGGACACAACAAGGGCACCTCACCCCTTTTGTTTTCAAAATTCTAGCCTCCGTGAGACACTTGTCTCATAAACACATTTGACACAAAACCACCAAACTTCTCACATACTCCTCACACATGCAAGTTTATTAAAAACATTTCTCAATCTCTCTTTCTCTCCCTATGTTGGCCGTCCCCTACCCTCACAAAATCATCATCATCATCAAAATTTAACCTACAAGGTCTTCTATAATTCATATATGTTGAAAGACACTTAAAAAGATGAAGATTGGAGGTGATTACAACATGTAAAAAGGAGTTTTTATGGAGGTTTAGGGCTTATTTTCAAGAAGTATTCATACTTTTAGTGGTCTCAAAAAGTGGTCTTGCTAAGCTAAAGATTTGATTACAAAAACCAAGTCTTGTTCATCATAAACCTCATCTTTCCATCATACTGATTGGTATAGAAATCATTTTCTTTCTATCACCCTATTATTTTGTAAATGTATTCATCTATTTTCTTCAAAAATGTATATGTATGAAGATGATAAATGATGATTAATATATTGTGTGGGGATTTTGTGTCACTAGATTAGGTTAAAAAGGTAAAAATGTACAAGTAAAGATGTTAAAATCATGACTAAGTCATATAGGTTGTTTAAAACAGTAAGTTCCAATATGGTCACTTGGTTAAATGGATGAGATTATTAAATATACAGATAGATAATTGATTTCACACAAGTTGTGAATTGGCCACTCAATGGAATGTTAAAAATAAGCAAGATATGGCCAAAATACTTTTGAGGTACTAATCTGGCTGGTCTGTTTTGGACGAATTATTACTAATACTTGGAGGCTGACTGAGCAGGACTTATAAAAGAGTTATTTATAGCACACATCATTTAGTTTATGCTGTTGAAATTTGGGGTTCTATCTCCTTGCAGAACTCAAGATATGATCAAATAGTGGACTGGACTTGTAACATCAGATTTTTAAATAAAGTATATAATACTAAAATGCCACTTGAAGTAAACTATTATATATAATAAGTATATAAAAATTAATAAATGATAATAACTATATTAGAATAAGTTTATATACTATACTAACTAAATATTACACTTTATAAACATGAAACTTAACTAGTTTTCCTAAACTACTAACTATATAAAACTTTTACATCTTTTCGGCTAAAACCGAAAAGATGGCGTTTTTACCTAATAAAACTTAGATGGTCGGACCCATCTAATGTAACATTTTTATAAAACATCTACTGATTTATAAACACATTTGACAAGTACAAATCGACAAAATCCAAACTTTGTAACTTATGGACCATCATGGGCCAAATTAGCCGTGTTGGACCACTAGGCCCAACTAGTTTGGTTTAATATTATTGGACTTACTCATGGGTTTAACCCACTTGGGCCTAGCATATGAGTATAGGCCTGATATTAAAAGATAAATGGACTAATATAATGTATTAGACTCTTAATGGTTTATTGGGCCTTAATATGTAAATAGGCTAAAACTAGTATAACTAGACAAAGTAACTAAGTACTTAACAACTAATAATGTTGTATAAAGGAATAAAACCTCACTTGATCATCATGTTATGACATCATTACATATACATAGCAACTTTTATAAAGTTATTTGATGATAGTCTAAGACCGAGTATTAATTGTTTAGGTTTCTCGTGATCGAGTCACGCGTCGTACGCTCTAGTTGCCGAAACCCGCCTTTCCCAACCAACGTGAGTTCATAGCCTCGCACTCTTTTAAATGTTTTATGAAATGTTTTATAAACCCGCGAGGGAGATAACATGCTAGTTTTGATAAAAAATAGAACACAAGTAGTCCCGATTGTATGCTTATTGATATGTACCCGAATGATTATATGACCCAATGAATGAAATGAAATGGATTATTATTAGTTCGGTTATGTCACTAAAAGTCCCATTAGCATGAATTGTGAACTACCGGAATTTGGTAGACGCTTATGCATATAATAGTACTATTTGGGGAAGATCACCCCAGTTCGCACATTGACGGTTGATCCCCGTCGTGCCACATTGATTGGTAAGAGAATTTATGTATGAGAATATTTATATAGCGTGATTATTGTGATGACACGCTGATTTAAATGGGAAAATGAATTCCGGGCTAGCTACCTGATATAGGTTATAGAAAGGTAACAATGTCATGCGGCTTATAATAATTCGATAATAAAAATACTGATATGTGAATTGAATTATAATATATTGCCGACTAGCAATATGGGGTCTTATTACTAATATTATGTTCGTGTTCTGGTTTTACATAACTGTTTTCATATAACCGTTTTTATTAAACTCTATACATCGTTATAAAACGTATTGTATGATGTTATTACGACAATGGTTCGTATAATTGTTTTGAAGGCAAAAGCCTATATTATGATTTACGACAAAGATTCGTATAAAATGCTTTTCGGTAATGATTATATACCGGTTTTATGTTAATGATTATTATTAAACTCTATGGACTCGCTCAGCGTTTCGCTGACTTTTAACATGTTTTATCTCATGTACTTGAAGGTAATTCTCGGGAAGATGACAAGAATTTATGGCCCGCATTTAAATAAAAATTTCCATTCAAATGTTTTGTAAACTTGTAAGACATATTTTGACCCGAAGACCTATGTAAATTGATATTTGTGAATGGAAAATGCTTTATTATTAAACGACGCGATTTTTAAGCGTTGTCTATGATTTGAGTAATGTGCTATCCCGTAACACCAACGACTCTTCCGCTGAATTGAAATATGAATATTCGGGGATTTGAATTCTCGTCATTTAACTGGTTGATTGCATTGGGGTGTTACAGGTAAACTATGTTAACTATAGTACAAGTGAATAATGCTCAAATACATACGGACGGGTTAAACAAGTTCTTGGCGTACATACGGGTTAAATCAAGTTCTGGGTGGGTTGTGCATCCACTTTTGAGATAGCAAAACATCTTAGGGGTTTTACAAGTATTAACTTTCTGGAATGTAAAACATCCAACAGTTACAAAGATTATAATTGAAAGCATCCATTAATCTTTGTGTGTATAGATGTATGGAGGCAGTCTTTGTATTCCTCACACCCTAACTGAATCTTATCAAGTAGCAGCCATGTCTTGCAATTCTTCCCAGTCTGCCATGTCTGCTTATTCGCCCAAGGATTCCCAAAGAAGTCGGGCAGCAAGACTGTTTGTAGTTCAGGAAAGAATGTTGAATCTTCAACCAAAAGAATGAAGTCAGACACTAAGGTTACTGACATGTCTGCTGCTAATTTTTCCAAGCATTCACAAAAAAAGCCTGAAGCTAAGGCTACATGAAGCACATCCAAGGATACTGAAACATCAAATGCTGATGGAAGCGTGAAACCAAATACCAATACCCTGCAAACAACAAAGCCTTTGTTCTTGGGCCAACTGGATATGAATATCACATGTTTTATTATTGTCATGATTGGGAGGACATGTGATGTGAATCCTCCAAATAGTCATTATTTGTCTACTGATTTTGTAGCGTCTGATATCAAGGTAGCATTAACATAAAAAGGTGTTTTGTTTTTAGGGTTTTGGTTGTGATTGGTAACGTTATTCTTATAGGGAAAGCTCATTCATTGTAGTGCCAAGGCCAATGTTGCTCACAATTTTATGTTGTTAAAACAAGGAGGTATATATTCAAAAAAACACTTTTTTGTTCATCAAAACAAAAAAGAGTATCAAATTCTGAAAGATGATACCTTAATGTTGGAATTTGATAGCGCAACTGTGGTGCGGAAGGTTTCTGTTCCACATGATGGCTTTATTAGATATCCTTTTCGAGTAATTTCTTTGGACCACGTTGAGGTTACAAACAATAAGTTTCTGTTTGGTCAGTTTTTCCCCTTTCCCTACAATAATAATAATTATGATGTTAGTTGGTAATCAAGGTTAGTTATCCGCTTATGGATGTGTGATTTGAAACTAAAGATGTTGCTGGGTATGTTACAAATGTTGGGAGAACATCCGCTAAAAAGACACGATCTAAAGCTCTCGATTTTTTCCTGAATAGTCCAAGGTTCTTTCACTTTTATTTGCCTTTCCTATATTTACATTAGCCAAATTTATTTGACGAGTTAGGAAAATTTAGTTTACACTATGTTTTCATGGAACAGTAGGGAGTCTCTTAGGGTTACATTATGGGGTGCACTTGGTGAGGTTCTAATAGAAAATGAAACCAAACATCTTGGTGAATGTCCGATTGTTCTAACTTCGCTATCAGCTAAGATTTGGCATATTAGGTGTTCTTTGTACCCATATAAAGTATTTATATTTGGAAACTCTAATTATAAACTTTGAATTACCTTTCAGATAAGTTATGCTTATCCAGTAGCTCCTTGACAACTATTTATGATCACTCGGATATACCTATTATCCAATAGCTGAAAAAACAATGGGTAAGTATGCATTAATATAAAAATTATGGCATATAGGAACAAGCGTGACACCCTTAATTGAATGGCAGAGGCGAAGATAAAAGTGTGATTGGGGGTGACTTAATTGATCCAACACAACCGCGGGTAGGCACACTTGAGAACCTATTGATGTGGGCACGCAATCATCGTAATGATGTAAGGTTTTTTCCTTAGAAGACCATAATTTGTGAGTGTATTACATTATACTTACAATATTCTTTATATGCAGTCTGCGGTTTTCCATTGTAAGGTCACGCTTGACCATGTGCGCACAAGAAAGGGCTGGAATTACCTCTCATGTGGTTCTGCTACCTGCAAGAAAGGAATAACCCGCCAAGATGGGATTTCTTTTGCGAAGCATGTCTGAAACCTGTGGAATATCCTGTATTAAGGTTCGTATATATATATTCTTTAATGTGGTTCTAACATTGTAATTACAAACCAACCTAACATCTACTTACCTAACATCTACTTATTTGCGCTTATGCTTCATCATACTTGCAGGTATTGGCTTAAACTTGGTGTTGCTAACGCAACGACCAATACTGTATTTGTGTTTTTAGATGAGACGACTACACAGTTGACTAGATGCTCAACTGAAAGCATCGCTTACGGAGAGCCTGAAGATGAGTCAGACTTGCCTCCTACTTTAACCAATATTATCGAGGAAACTCACACTCTGGAAATCAAAACTCACACCAACTATGAGTTTTCAAACTTTGAAAGATTTAGATGTTGGGCAATCATTCCCCCCGAGGATGTTGATGAGACAAATGGTAGTACTGACTCAGGTACTATGGATCCTATCCCTACCCCTAGTGGAAGTGTCTACCCGCAAAAGTAAGTGCTTAAAGAAGCTAGCAGAACAGTCTTCGGTGCCAACACCCGCCAAGACATCTGAAAAGAAGCAAAATAAGAGGCATGTTCTGTGTTGTCTCCTAAAATTGAAATATTTTAACGAATCAACTTCATTCGTGTTTATTCTAACTTATTTGGTAATCACATTACTATAGCATTAACCTTGACTCGGACTCTGAAGCATCGTCTAAGGAATACACCAACAATGATTCAGTTAAGCATAAAAGCAAGCCCCAGTCAGTCTACATAAAACAACTCCCCTATTTCAATAAGAAATATTATGGTATCTTTTAATCAGCTTAATCTAACTAAGTGGTTGTAATGTGATTGCAGGTATATAGCATCAGATTCCGACACGGAGTAAGAGGGTTACTAAACACAAGGGTTGGAGAAATGAGCTACTAATCAAGCAAGAGCCACTACCTAAGATTTAGTAGCCAGTTTTTTTGTTTCTTATTAACAAAATACAAGTACATGTATTGTTACAATTTTAATGCTAATATCATTTTGGTTTTCTTATTTTTGGTCCAAAATTACATTGGCATACATTCCCAAACTCTTTAAATATTATATAAACAAAATCTGTAACCAAGTAAACTTTGATCCTGCTGATACCCAGATTACACATAACAATAATACAAGTTCATGTATTACTAGAATTTCAAATTTGTAACCAAGTACACTTTGATTATGCTGACACACACATTACACATAACAATAACAAACATGAAATTTTAAACTTAACAAGTGTCATCTGATCAGTTTATTTGCCAATCTTAAACTTATATCAGTTATGATTTTTTGATATGAAACATCAAATGATAGCCTTAAGTGGTCTATTATTGACTTTCCAGTTCAGTTGTTTGGCATTTGATTAATTTAACTGCTTATTTATTGTAGATTTGTGGTTATGCCTTATCAGATTCAATATTTAAGTCCCTATCTTCATAAATTGGATTATTTGATGTTTTTTGTACAACAAAAATGAGTGGTGCTATAGAAAATGATGTTCGATCAAACATACTAAACGGTTCTGTAACCGTACAGTCAAATACAATTATCACGGATGATGGAAAGGTACAAAGTTACTATGGGTTGAAATTAACAGGAAAAGACACAATAGGTGAATCGTCTAAGGTATCATCCAAACATGGACGCATTAATTCAGCAGGTAATAAGTTTATGAAACGCAACAAAAGCGAGACTTACTATGTGAAGTTGACTGATGATTATTACCATTTTTTAGGACCAGCAGCTGAATCATCAAAGGTAGCATCAAAATGTGAAAAGAAAAACTCGACAGGTAATCACTTTATGAAACTCAACAAAAAGAAGACTTACTATGTGAAGTTGACTGATGATTGTTTCCATTTTTCAGGACCGACAGCTGAATCATCAAAGGCAGCATCAAAACATGCAAAGAGAAACACGGCAGGTAATCACTTTATGAAACTAAACAAAAAGAAGACTTACTATATGCGATTGAATAAAGTTAAATTTCTTTGTCTAGGGCCAGCACACATCCGATCTTCAAAAAAAAACAAAAAATGCGGCACTCACATCAGCAGGTAATGGTATCAATTGTGCAGAGTATTTAAATTAGATAATATAACTTAAATTGTATTAATATGGACGACATATTTTTAAGGTGTTGATGTTACTTACTATGATGTTGGTGATCCATCGTACGAATGCTAAAATTATCATGCGCTGATGTGGTATGCAGAAAGAAGCAACAAAGCGAAAAAGGCTGTAAATCTAACTTTCTCACTTTGCTGTCAAGATGGAAAAGTATTACTACCCAAATTCCTACCCTCAACTCCACCATGAGACCATATTCTAGATTATAATGCTCCTACAACATCAAAATTTAGATATCAAATACGAGTATATAATTGGATGTTTTGCTTTACATCATTTTGGAGCAAATATAGATCATTCTATCAATACAGAATGGCAAAACTATCATAGAATGAGATCTTTATTACCACAGGAAGGATTTCAACCAAGATATGTACAACTATAATTCTTTGACACACATAATGAAATAGCAAACCACATGGGAGCTTTCATAGATAAATAGGCAGGACAATGTGTTGATAGAAATATTAGAGCAAGCCTGCTTCAAATGTTGGACGATCACAGTCCACTATCCAAGACATTACGGATGGTGAGAGATTGGCATAATTCAAACAATTTGGCCACTTTTGAATTACGGCGTTCAGCGCGTCAATATAATGTGTCATCTGTGTCTGAAGTAGCAGCCTTAATAAATAATGATTTTGGAGACGGTGAGCCTGATAGGGATATCGTTATGACTAATAAGGCAGGCTTCCCTCAGCAAATTTCTGAATTACACCCGCAATACATGGCATTGCAGTATCCATTGTTGTTTCCATGCGGAGAAGATGGTATGAGAAGATACCATATCATTACAATATAGGTAACCGACGAACAAAGCGGGCTTTTATTACAATGAAAGAGTATTGCTGTTACATAATTCAACAAAGAAACAACCAGGGATCTACATTGCTAAAAGGAGGCCGATTATATCAGCAATTTTTAGTAGATGCCTTCACATCTGTTAAAGAGCAAAGGCTGAAATGGACAAGGAGCAATCAAGATACACTCCGTGTTGACTTGTAACAAAATCTATGTGACACACTCACAAGAGGTGATACATGTGCAGATGGACTGGATAAAAGGATAGTGCTGCCAAGATCTTTTGTTGGTGACCCTAGGTATATGATGCATAACTACCAAGATGTAATGGCTCTCTGTTGAGAGAATGGTAATCCTGACCTATTAGTTGTAGTATTTTTGTATATACTTTATTTTAGGTAAAAAGAAAGCACACACAAATGTCGTGGGTAAGTATAAGTATCAACGTTTAGGAAAACCTCGAGTTCGTTCTCGAGGAGGTATGGTGTTTGAGCCAATAATTATAGACGTTATTTAAGCAAGTTATTTACGCTTTTGGAAAGTGAAAATAAAAATCAAATACATATTATGAAAAAATTAAACTAAGCCGAAAACGGGTTACGCGCGAATCGAGACGTATAAATGGACGAATTTTTTTATTTATTTAAACATAACTAAAAATAAACTATGGGAAAGCATAAATAGGCATCGGGAAAACCTAAAACGTCTACGGGAACAAAATAAAGGCAAAATCTAGTTAACGATAAAACGTAAAAACGTGACCTAAAAGGAAAATAAACAAATTTAAAGCCTACAAAAGCAAATCTAATTTTCCTAAGTCCTAAATGACAAAATAAAATTTTTTTAAAAAAATTACATTTTTTAAACTTTTAAATTATTTATTATGAATTAAATAAGTTTTAAACTAATTAAATGCTTTAAAAATAATAAATGATTTTATAAAAATACCAAAAAATTACCAAAAGTCTAAAATACTGTTCTAATAATAGGAAAAATAAAAAAAACTAAAAAACAAGCTACAATTAAGTTGCGACATAAGCTATATAGGCTATTAAGCATATATTAAAGAAAACGGTTAAATAAAATGTTATGTAAACAAATACCAAAAACAAGGCATAGCCCAGTTGTTTGTGGGCTGGTTGTTTGAGTTGTTGGAATATAAGCTAGAGGTTAGGGGTTCGAAACCTTCTGCTTTCTTTTTTTTAGCTCAAAATAGACGAACTAGAAACAATATAAAATAAAAATTAAAGGATGTTAAACCAAAGTGAGTTAGGAGAGCAGATGGTAAAGGAAGTTGTTTGTGAGGTTTTGAAAATAGAAAGTGAAGGTCAGGTGTTCGAGTCTCTTGCATGACATTTTGGAAAAACAAAGATTTTTTTTCTTTTTGTTTATCTACCCTTTGACTCAAAGCCCCAAACACCAACATTTAAGCTAAGAAAAATAATAACTACTATTTTTCTTTTTCATTCATGTGTTACAACATGAATTCAATCTAATAGTAATATTTTCTCACAGGTACAAAAACAGAATTCAACAAATACAACCACATTCAACCAAGCAATACATTCTTAAGCAGTAATATATAAAATAAAAATCAAGAACATCTAAAGGCTAATACAATGACATATTCATAATAATTAAAACAAAAAAATGCAACAAACAAAATAAATCAACATAGCATATTCATTTACCAAATAAAATTATAAAGAAAAATTAAGAATACAAGAAAATGAGGTAAAACTTACAACCGAATCGATGCGAAATAACAAACAAACATCTCACATAAACCCAATTGTTTTATGCTATCCGAATCCAACAATATCACTAAACTACATCAAAACCGAATCCACCACTTCGTTGGTTTTTTTTTTCATTTTTTCCGTCGAATAGTAACAAACAACCCAAAACCCCTTTTTCTCCTTTGATTCTTCTTTTTGTTTCTTTCGTGAACAACAACAAGTACACTTTTTTTATGCAAGTGATAACAAGTGAAAGAGGTAGACTTAAAAATTCAAATTTATTTCTTTCTTTCAATTGAACAGGAACACAAATACTCCCTTTTTTTTACTCGTGAACAGTAAACAAATCAAACCACACATCCCTTTTCTTTTTTTTGAAATCGGAACAGTAAGAAAAATAAAATATAACACTTTTTTTAATCAAATCAAAGAAAAGTAAATAGAAATGACAACAAATTACACTAGCAAAATAAACTCTCCCTTTTTTTCGATTTCAAACAGCAAGTACACCAAGTAATTAAAACAAAGCTTTTGAAACTCAGATTAATATCAAATAAATAACAACTTTTAATTAATGGAAAGGAATTTTATATTTAAAAAAACACCAACTTTTATTCATAAAAAAGGAATTACATTAAATTGGAAAAAAATCTGGAACAAAGAAAATAAAAAATACTAATGCCCTTTATATATAGGGTCACAAGATTTATAGAACAAAAAAGAAGTACTAATCCTAAAATGTTGTGATTTCTCAATTGCCCTTGGCATATTCTTGAGGATATGCTGAATTTGAATTCATTTTTGAGGATATGAGATTAGAGTTGATCAAAGCCATCCAATTCTTGAGGATATGTTGTGATTCCTCAATTGCCCTTGTCATTCAATCTTTGTTTTATTTGTCTTGATTCGAAGTCTTCACGTGATGTGGGGTAGTGTTTATGATATGGGATAGTGATGGTCAAGGGATTAGGGGTTGATTTAATTTTTGATTTATGCATTTGAGGTAATGGTGGATGGAGATGAGAATGATCAATGTGAACCCTAACCCTTTTTCTTGTAAACATCTAATGAAGATAAAACAAACAAAAGATTGTATGTTTTTGAAATAAAAGGGACGTAGCATAGATGTTTGATGAGCCCAACTTTATTTTGAATAAATAAAAATGATGGGCTAATTTTTGTTATGAGCTTGAAATGAACATCGAGCTTAAGTTGTTTATTTGTTATTTTGGGCCTCAATTGCATGAAACTGAGTATTACGTTTCACATGAAAGAATGAGATTGAAATTATGTGGTGTACTAATATTTTAACGGGTCGACTCGGCCCGTTTAAAAGGGTGCGGGTTGATCCGTACAATATTGTTTTTATATTCGGGACTAGTTTTTTTACGATCATTTCAATGTCGGATCTCGAGTTTGACTTGACTCGTCTTTTTTATAAAATATTCAAACGTTATCGAGTCGGACCGAATATACCCATTTTTGCTCCAATAAGAGCAATCCCGGCTTCGGTCTCGTGCACATCTTCGTTATTTGAGGACTAGTCTTATATAAAATGATTCTTCAAGGACTATTTTGACAAGTCTTTAAAAATGAGGGACCAAATTTATATATCTTTAATTCTTCAAGGGTCTTTTTGGAAAATTCAACATTCGGGTCCAGTTCATTGTGCGGTTTCGTTTCCCGTGTTCGTTTTTGCTTGATTCTTGTGATCTTTTTGTCTTTTCACGATATTCGTACCTAAAATACATATTGAACAAACACAAGCATATATTTGGAACTTTTAATGATATTTTAACCGTTTTGAGCCCGTTTTGGACGATGAGACCATGCATAATTGCGGTCTCATCACCCCCTTACTAAACCGTTGATGTGCCCTCACGCAATGCTAGAATAAGGTATATTAGCATCTCCAAAATTCATTTTTATCGACTTTTATGGAAACTTAAACTTACTACACTACTACTACTTTATGTTTTAGACATAATGTAGGATTTTCATCACAAAATTTAGACTTTTAGGTTCATAGAATAAGAACACATGAATGCCTCATAGAGATAAATTTGTCGTCCTCGATTTTCACCCAATTCCATGCTAAGCGTGTAACTAGATCATTGTCATTATAAGTTATTAATGCTAACACTACTCATATGCCCTAATCACGTACTTAGACTCCCTTAATCCTAAGTGGTATCTCTTATATTTTATTTTTTTCTTGAATGATAACGAGGATACATTTTTTACTTATGCGATAATAGAGATTAAGGTCATAAAATAGAAACGAAACGGTGTAACCAAAATCATCGAATTAATAACTCTTCCTAATAGACAACGATGTTAAAAAATTAAGTCAACAAAAAGGATCGATAAACACGGTTTTAGAACGGTTTTGAACATATAACTTATTACCATTTTTTGAATTGGTTTACCTCCACCTTCTATTTAACTTCGCAATGAAGTGTTTATTATGGCTTTGGTCTCGCCCTTGTCTTTTATTTAACCTCGCATGAGGTGTTTATTATGATTTGACGTATATCCTCACGCTAAGGCGAATTTTGGATCTTAAAGGCTTCGAGATTTAAGACATTCACTTTCAAATTTGCATAGATTTTTTGGCCTTGTAAGCTTGAAAATGTTTCTTGATTTAGGTGAAGAGGAACTTAAAAATTATTATTGAGGAAGCCTGTAATTATTCGGGTGCCAATACTTCAAAACCGTGACGCTAGCGATACCTTAATGTTTACCCAGGTTAATTACATGGAAGCTACTAGAAAAAAATTAGAAACCAACAATTAAGACTAAACCGCTACGTCAATATTTAATAGCAAAATTTATATACAAGCGAAGGGACAATAAGCAAATAATTAGGACACATGAGTTTTTGAAAGAATCAAGAATTCTACGTTTAGCATAGTAACTTATAATTAACGCTATCATTTCTCGTCCTCATTTAAGAGACATAGCCTAATAAAGGTTAAGCAATCGAAGCTAAGTGCTCAACACGCATGGCCGAGTCAAAATTACTCTTATTCTCGCCATCGGAAAATCTACATTCGTGTCTTAAACACTTACGAAAACATGAGAAAATTTTTAAATTTTGGCCATTTTTAGCCTTATTTGCAACAAAACGATAACAAAAAGAAATTTTTTTGAGTGCGTGAAGACGTAAGAAAGGCCAAGTATCTATTCACCCCCCATACTAAAGTTAAACATTGTCATCAATGTTTCGAGTCTAAGGGTAAGATACCCCATACTAGAGACGAAGTCGAATGCTTCATCTAGCATGGAATTAACAATTAAATCTTAAGCCGTTTATGAAGTGTGCTAAAAGACCTAATGTTAGAACAATAAAGGATATATATCATCGGATATCGGAAAATCTTCAAAGAAACGATCGAACCTAGAGTAAAACGAACACGAGAGGCTTCATCGTGATGATAATGACCTATATTACACAATCACAAACATCCACGAGACAACAAGTTGGAAGGGCACAAATCCCCTCATTAGGATAAATAAAAAGAAAAATTATTTACAAGGATAAACATGAGAACTCCCCCACGAGGCACCTTGTTTTTTATAACTGAGTTAAAAGCTCGATTCGAATCCTCATAAATGTGATCATTTAGTGATTATCATGGTTCGGTAATTTATGGTGGGACTTACATGTAATCAAGGCCCAAAAGCAACCGATAATAAAGGCAAAGCCTTTATACCGGGATCAAAGATCGTGCCTTTGTTTTCGGATGATAAACGAAACAACACGAATTCGAGCATCATCGTCCCAAAGGGACACAAGAAAATAGAATGAGAAGAGAACGGTGGGACATTGGGTGGGCAAAAGAATTGAGTTACTCTAGGTAAACTCATACCGTAAGTGTAGAAAGATCTTATAGATACTTCGGTAAAAGACCGAGATTTTATCTTAAATGTGATACCGGGGTCAAAAATCTCGTCCTCGGTGGAGAAGTGTGAGGAAAAAATGGGGCTTCCCCCACACTAGATCCACACAAAACGTCGTCAAAAAGAGTAGACGCGTTTGTAGCAAGTTCAATTAAACGAGGTGATGACGGAGTTAACTTTGGAAAAAATTTAAAATCAATTGTAAAATCTTTCCCTTTTTCATTTTTTAACTCTTTATTACGAAAACCCAAGTTGATTAAATTGAAAATATTTGGTGTTTCTAAAACTATTCTAGGCACACTTAAAATTTTCACATTTATCTTGAAGACGGGAGGAGGATTCGAATTTTCAAAACGTGAATCGACTAATAAAATATCCCCCTCCAGGCTAACGCAACGGTCCTCATAAACTCAAAAATCGAAGGCGGGTCAAGAATACGTTTGATCTCGGAAAAATCACCATCGGGATCAAAAACGTCTTCTCTTCCTCGTGGAAGAGGTTGGGAAATCAAATCGTCGATAGTCGAGTCGCTAGCTTCAACCGTCGTGAAACTAGGAATAGAAGGCTCTTCAATTGAAGATTTTTCCTTTGTCGTTTCTACCTCGACATCGAAAAAGTATCAATATGATCAAGGCCACCGGCGGACTTTTCACACGATAAATCCAAAATCTCACTCGGTGTGGGATTAGGAGTAAAAGGCTCGTCTCGTGACGATTTTGCCTTGACGGTTTCAACTTTGTCCTTCGAAGGGATCGAACGTGGGTTCTCGAACATTTTAGAAGAATTACTAACACGTCCCTTCGGAATTAATTTTCGTTAATCTTTTAAAAACGAGGGGTCAACGATTTCCTTTAAAACCTTGTCACATTTTTATTTTTCAAAATCATTTAATGGAATTTCATCGTCAAAATTAAGTGTATATTGATTTAGAAAATCCTCAATAATTTCATCCTCATTAGAAAAATTAGGTTCAAAAGGTATAACATTCAACGTTCCTAGGTATCTTACGAGTTTTTCTTGTGGTTTGTTTTTAACAAAATTTGTAAAAACCTCGTTTGTAGACGTTTTCGTTTCCTCTACGTTCTTATTAGATGACGACAATTACACGACTTCAACATTCGAAAGAGCCGGATCATTTACGAGTCTTAGGAGTCGATATGGCTTGAACCTCTCCTTCGAGATTAGGATTGGTGACGTTCGATGAAGAACTCGATTCGTATGACGCTAATCTTTCCACTAAGGTCTCAATTATTAAAAGATGTTTATCTCGTCCATTAGCGTAATCTTTCTTAATATCATCTACGTATTTTATCCACATCTCTTGACTTTTTTCATACAAACGTTGTTGCTCTTCAAAAAGGGTGTTATAATCATTTTCAAATTTTATGAAAGATTCCTTTGGTTGCCATTTATTCCTTACAAGTTTCCTTAAGGTTATTCATTAGTTCTTCAACCATCGTTAATTTATCATTATTACGTCTCACATAGTCATTAAAGGCATTATGAATCGTCTCATTATTTTCATTTTCAACGCAATTAAAAGACGAATCATACGGCGATGGGTGATCTTGGTCGTAAGATTGAAATTTGTCACCATGATCACGTGGAGGGGAGTTATATATATAACTCTCTTGACCTCCAATAACCTCGCAATTAAAACAATTGGCCCCATCGGATGGACCTCCACAATACAGACATGAATAATATCCACCATCGTTCGACATGATGCAACGAGAAAGTCGTTTCGAGAATTAAACGATTAGAGGGCTTAAGAAGAGAATTATGAAGATAGAGGAAAAATCGAAGATTATTTTTGTGTTTTTGGTTTTTCAATTTTTTTGGAATTTTTGTGTATTACGTATAAGTTAATCTACAAAAATTATCCACTAATCAAAGGTCTCGAATAATGAATCCAAAGAGAATGAAAGTGATCACGTGAGGTGAAAACCTTCGTCGACTTTGAAACGTTGGCGGAACGCCAAAACGTTTCGAGGTTCAATAATGTAAAGTCACAAAAATAGATTAATAATACTTGATTTGGCAAACCCCTAATTAATCGTCACTTTCAAAATACGCACAAGCGAGCGGAGAAAACGAGGCGGCGCGAAGCACTTAAGAGCCTTTTTTCTTTAGGTCGTAAAATACAACTCCTTATACCCACCTTATAGTTTGTATTTATCGAAATTAAACCAATTAAGAGTATTTATCAATTTTGCCTTTGATTTCGTTTGAATTCGATACGCTTAATAGTGACCGGAACGCCCACTATTAAGGTGCGATATCTCGCGTATTTGGATAATTATTGTGTGTTAATTGTTCTACGTAAATACAATATATTATTCACAAGAAAACGAGAAAACGATTTTGTGTTAATTGAGTTCAATTTAACACTATTTATTTTTATGGCTAATAGTATATAAAAATAAAAAGAAGTATTTACGATTAAAACGTAAACACTCAAACAAACACGATAAATAAATATGGCTATACACACCTCCCCGGCAGCGGCGCCATTATGATTGTAGTATTTTTGTATATACTTTATTTTAGGTAAAAACAAAGCACACACAAATGTCGTGGGTAAGTATAAGTATCAACGTTTAGGAAAACGTCAATACCGACAATCGAGTTCGTTCTCGAGGAGCTATGGTGTTTGAGCCAATAATTATAGACGTAATTTAAGTGAGTTATTTACGCTTTTGGAAAGTGAAAAGAAAAATTAAAGACGTATTACGAAAAAATTAAACTAAGACGAAAACGCGTAACGCCCGAATTGAGACGTAAAAATCGAAGAATTTTTTTTTAAAAAACATAACTAAAAATAAACTATGGGAAAGCATAAATAGGCATCAGAAAACCTAAAACGTATACGGGGACAAAATAACGGCAAAATCTAATTAACGATAAAACGTAAAAACGCGACCTAAAAGGAAAATAAACAAATTTAAAGCCTACAAAAGCAAATCTAATTTTTGTAAGTCCTAAATGACAAAATAAAATTTTAGAAAAAAGAATTATATTTTTTCGACTTTTAAATTATTTATTATGAATTAAATACATTTTAAACTAATTAAATGCTTTAAAAATAATAAATGATTTTATAAAAATACCAAAACATTACCGAAAGTCTAAAATATTGTTCTAAGAATAGGAAAAAGAAAAAACTAAAAAATAAGCTACAATTAAGCTGCGAAATAAGCTACATAAACTATTAAGCATACACTAAAGAAAAGGGTTAAATAAAATGTTTTGTAAACAAATACCAAAAACAAGGCATAGCCCAGTTGGTTGTGGGCTTGTTTGAGGCGTTGGAATATAAGCTAGATGTTTGGGGTTCGAAACCTTCTACTCTTTTTTTAGCTCAAAATAGACGAACTAGAACCAATATAAAATAAAAATTAAAGGATATTAAACCAAAGAGAGCTAGGAGAGCAGTTTGTAATTGGAGTTGTTTGTGAGGTTTAGAAAATAGAAAGGGAAGGTCAGGTGTTCGAGTCTCTTGCATGACATTTTGGAAAAACAAACATTTTTTCTTCTTTTTTGTTTATCTACCCTTTGACACAAAGCCCCAAACACCAACATCTCAGCTAAGCAAAATAACAACTACTCTTTTTCTTTTTCATTCATGTGTTCCAACATGAATTCAATCTAATAGTAATATTTTTCTCACAGGTGCAAAAACGGAATTCAATAGATAAAACCACATTCAACCAAGCAATACAATCTTAAGCAGTAATATATAAAATAAAAATAAAGAACATGTAAAGGCTAATACAATGGCAGATTCATAATAATTAAAACAAAAAAATGCAACAAACAAAATAAATCAACGCATATTCATTTACCACATAAACTTATAAAGAAAAATTAAGAATACAAGAAAATGAGGTAAAACTTACAATCGAATTGATGCGAAATAACAAGAAAACATCACTCACATAAACCCAATTGTTTCATGCTATTCGAATCCAACAATATCACTAAACTACATCAAAACTGAATCAACCACTTCGTTTTTTTTCATTTTTTCGGTCGAATAGTAACAAACAACCCAAAACCCCCTTTTCTCCTTTGATTCTTCTTTTTGTTTCTTTCGTGAACAACAACAAGTACACTTTTTTATGCAAGTGATAACAAGTGAAAGAGGTAGACTTAAAAATTCACTTTTATTTCTTTCTTTCAATTGAACAGGAACACAAATACTCCCTTTTTTTTACTCGTGAATAGTAAACAAATCAAACCACACACCCCTTTTCTTTTTTTGAAATCGGAACAGTAAGAAAAAAAATATAACACTTTTTTTAATCAAATCAAAGAAAAGTAAATAGAAATGACAACAAATTACAGTAGCAAAATAAACTCTCCTTTTTTTCGATTTCGAACAGCAAGTACACCAAGTAATTAAAACAAAGCTTTTGGAACTCAGATTAATATCAAATAAATAACAACTTTTAATTAATGGAAAGGAATTATATTTAAAAAAACACCAACTTTTATTCATAAAAAAGGAATTACATTAAATTGGGAAAAAATCTGGAACAAAGAAAATAAAAAAATACTAATGCCCTTTATATATAGGGTCACAAGATTTCTAGAACGAAAAAGAAGTACTAACCCTAAAATGTTGTGATTCCTCAATTGCCCTTGGCATATTCTTGAGGATATGCTGAATTTGAATTCGTTTTTAAGGATATGAGATTGGAGTTGATCAAAGCCATCTAATTCTTGAGGATATGTTGTGATTCCTCAATTGCCCTTGTCATTAAAATTTTATTTTCTTTGTCTTGATTCGAAGTCTTCACGTGATGTGGGGTAGTGTTTGTGATATGGGATAGTGATGGTCAAGGGATTAGGGGTTGATTTAATTTTTGATTTAGGCATTTGAGGTAATGGTGGATGGAGATGAGAATGATCAGTGTGAACCCTAACCCTTTTTCTTGTAAACATCTAATGAAGATAAAACAAACAAAAGATTGTATGTTTTTGAAATAAAAGGGACGTGGCATAGATATATGATGAGCCCAAATTTATTTTGAATAAACAAAAATGATGGGCTAATTTTTGCAATGAGCTTGAAATGAACATCGAGCTTAAGTTGTTTATTTGTTATTTTGGGCCTCAATTGAATGAAACTGAGTATTACGTTTCATATGAAAGAATGAGATTGAAATTATGTAGTGTACTAACATTTTAACGGGTCGACTCGGCCATTTAAACGGGTGCGGGTTGGTCCGAAAAATATTGTTTTTAGATTCGGGACTGGTTTTTTACGCTCATTTCAATGTCGGGTCTCGGGTTTGACTTGACTCGTCTTTTTTGTAAAATATTCAAACGTTATCGAGTCGGACCGAATATACCCATTTTTGCTCCAATAAGTGCAACCCCGACTTCGGTCTCGTGCACATCTTTGTTCTTTGAGGACTAGTCTTGTAAAAATGATTCTTCAAGGACTATTTTTGACAAGTCTTTAAAGATGAGGGACCAAACTTGTATATATTTGATTCTTCAAGGGTCTTTTTGGAAAATTCAACATTCAGGTCCGGTTCATTGTGCGGCTTCGTTTCCCGTGTTCGTTTTTGCTTGATTCTTGTGATGTTTTTGCCTTTTCACGATATCCGTACCTAAAATACAGATTGAACAAACACAAGCATATATTTGGCACTTTTAATGATATTTTAACCGTTTTGAGCCCGTTTTGGACGATGAGGCCATGAATAATTGCGGTCTCATCACCTATTCATCACTTTCACTTCTAATCCTAAATGGACGGAAATCAATGAAATGTTACCTTACATACCAGGGCAGAACTCACACGATCGGCCAGAAGTTCGAACACGGATTTTTAAGATGAAACTAACCTCTCTCTTGGATTACCTAACTAAATACCATATTTTTGGTACATCGTGTGCAGGTAAGGAGTGAAAATTATCAACTTAATTTATCGTCTTTATACGATATACTGGATAATATTTAGTAATACTCTTCTATTTAATTTCAGTTGTGTATGTGAATGAATTTCAAAAATGTGGTATTGCTCACGCCCACATTCTCTTATGGTTGCACGAAGCAGCTAAATGAAAAACACCAGCTTAAATTGATGATGTAATTTTAGCAGAACTCCCATCACCAACAGAAGATCCAGATGGGTACAAGGTGGTTTCTGATTTCATGTTACATGGACCATGTGCTAAAAATGGGAAAAATGATGCATGTACAAATGATGGGAAATGCAATAGACATATTCCAAAAACCTTCTTGGTAGAAACAACAATTGATGAAGAGGGTTACCCAAAATTATGGACGAAGAGACAAAAAAGTAAACGTTGTGAAAGGAAAGTTCACGTTCACCAATCAACATGCCATCCTTCATGATGTAGTAAAATCGTACACGTTTTAGGAAAACGCGTATGTGGTAAGTATTAAGTTGCACGTTTTAGGAAAAACGCGAAACCGAATAAATTCCAAGTTTGTTCTCGAAGGAGGTGTGTGTATTAGGTGCCAAAATAAAATCAAGTTTGGATTAGTGTCGTTTTTAGTTGAGAAAAAGACAAAAGTAAAGACGAGGTACGCTAAAAATTACCCTATGACGTAAAATACGCGAAATCATAAAAATCGACAAAAACTAAAAAGTCTCTAAAAATAACCAAATTTTAAACTTAAGCTAATAAAAATGTAAATAAGCTAAAAATGAAAAACAAAAAGTCCAAAACATTTTTTTATAGTTTTAAATTAATTTTAAATAATAATTAAAAACCCTAAAATTAAATAAAATTAAAAATAAGTTAAATTGGAAATTTAACTAATTGTAAACCTCAAAAATACTAATAAAAACTTAAAAACTATTTTTGTAAATTTTAATACTAAATTTAACTCTTTTTAAACTAATTAATAAAAACCGGGTATTAAAATATTAATGAAAAATTAAAGAAAAACGTGAAAAATACAAACTTTAGTCTAAAAAGTCCTAACTTATAACAGAAACAAAGGAAAAATAAAAAATGGTGAAAAGGCTTATTGTATAAGCTGGAATCAGCTTATTAATAAGCGAATTGATTATATAAGCCAACTCTAAAAACACCTTAAGTAGATAACCAATGCAACCCTTGGCAGTAAAAGACCCAAGGGCGCAGTGGTGAGTGTGTGGGGTTGTGAAAGGAGTGGCGCAGGTTCGAGTCTTGGCCACGTCCTTTTTGTAAAAATCGTTTTTTTTTCTTTTTATAAAAACTCAAAACTGGTAACTATTTAATGCCAAAAACACAAAAACTTCTAAATTTAAACAAAATCTAAGCCTAAAACATCTAAAAACGTGCCCAAGTATGAGTAAAATGCTACAGTGGTGACAGTGGATATAATATGCTTTTGTCAGTGGAAATGTTATTCCTACTGCTTTCAATAGATCTGGTGATGTTTTGGCTTGTATCTTGCTCGTTTGTTGCTTTTGTTGGATACCAGAGGCACTCCCACAACCAGTTGAGTTGTGGGGAGTCAAGATTTACAAGAAAATAACAAAGCTGCTCAAAAAAATCTAACACATAAGGCACAAATTAGTTACTGATATAGAGGGCTAGGTCTGGTTGGTATTGACTGATCTAATGTGCAATATGGTGAGATGCAAAACCTAATAGCTACCAACCTAGCTAATCAAAACACAAATTAATCACTAGCAAACCTAGATTATCACTTAAACTAACTCGATACAAAAGATTAGATCATAAAACTCAAACTTAAGGTCTAAATCTGATTATCTGCTTATCTATGAATTTTTACCAAATAAAAGCATGCAAAAATCTGTTTTAAACCAAAAGTCCTAAAACAAAATGCTAATAACACCTAATGCTAGCTATCTAAGAGTGTTGAAGTTGATTCTAACACAAGCAGGTGTCAAACACTTAACTTAAAAACTAATCCCAAACACCCTTTATATTTCTGAAATCAACTTTTTTTCAAACCAAGACTTATCAAACCAACTTAAAATTGATTAACAACTACTATAACATGCATAAATTACTAAAATAACCATATTTATCATTTAAACATGTTACACAAAAATTTAATCAAAATCACATAAAACTCAGAAAAATGAATCAATAGGGTTCAAGCCTATTACCAATACGCTGATGCCTTCTATAGACCCATTTTAGAGCATATGCAAGCTTATAAATTTTAGAGAACCCTGCTGATGGAATCTTTAAAAGACCCAAGGGTGAACATATATCTTCAAATGGAAAAGGTGGAAAAGATGGAATATGGATCTTTCTCTAGAACTTTGTACCTGCACAATCAACAAACCAAATGAAGCACTGAAAAGCACAAGTTTATAAGCCTAGCTTAATGAATAAGCAGGCTTATGAGCTTATAACTTATATAAAAAATGAACTTTCTTTGAAAACTGATTTTTAAAAAACCTTTTTGAAACACTAAAACTATTAAAACCTCTAAAACAACTTGAAGTTAACAACCCAAAATCAACAAACCAGGCTCATGCTTCCAATTTCACTTCCACATGAACCTAGTTGTGAGTTTCTGAAAAATCTATAAAAAAACGCCACTTGACAAAACTTGTTAAATAAAGAAGCTGTTGAAAACTTTAAACTAAATTGCAAATTATATTAAGATTACACTAAGAAAAATTGATAAAAGGAACTCAGTATTGCTCAAAAGATTAAACTTTCATTTTTATTAATGATTTAAATTTTTTTACAAAATACTGGAACATTTTTAAGGGACACAAGTCGTCCTCTTAAATACTACATGTAAGAAGATACTAGAACACATGAATAAAATAATACAAGGATGTAAAAACCCTAAACCCTAATTGCTGATTTCCAGTCTTGTCCTTTGAAAAACTTGGTCAAAATGGGTTTCATGTGACTTCTGAATGTTGTCCTGCTTTAGAGATGATCAAAACCATTCACTTGAGCCTTTGGGACCAAGTTTGAACCCTGGATCGTTGGATTTCTGAAAGATGCTTTATTTTCCATTTTTGGAGAGGCAGGGGAAGACTTGTGGGACCATTGTGGTCACATAGTGAGGTTTTGACTGGTGTGTTGACCTGGGTGACGGGTTTGGGTAATGGTTGTGGGCTAGGGGGTGTTGACTAGATTAAGTGTGGGCTTCACCGGGTATTAATAGGGTTTGAGTTATGTTTTTGGCAAAAAGATCTCCTGTACTCTCATTTTTGTGTCAAACCAATGATCAACAGCATTTTCTTCATTTCCTTTGTTAAAATCTTAGGGTGAATTACATTTTTAGTCCTTGTTTGTTTTGTAAACATGGAATGAGGTTGAAAAGTGTAATTTCTTTGGTCTTCAAGGGCCACAAATGTACAATCACATCATTTTAGGGACCCAATGTGTAATTTTGAGTTTTACAACGGTTTAAAATGACAAGTCTTCAAAAGTTGAGGGACCAATCTTGCCAAATCTTCAAACTTCAAGGGCTTCTTTGAAAAATCATGATTTAGGTCCGGTTCTTTGTGCGGCTTCATTTCCCGTGTTCGTTTTTGCTTCATTCTTGTGATCTTTTGTTGATTTCACGATATCCGTACCTAAAATACACAATGAACAAACACAAGCATATTTTTGGGTATTTTGATGATATTTTAAGCGTTTTAAGCCCGATTTGGACGATGAGACTATGTATAATTGCAGTCTCATCACCCCCCATACTAAACCATTGTCGTGCCCTCACGCAATGCTAGAATTAAGTATCATAGCACTTCCAAAATTCATTTTTATGTGACATTTATTGAAAACGTAAACTTTAATAAACTACTACACGTGTTTTAGACATAATGTATCGTTTTCATCACGATTAAGTGACTTTTAGGATCATAGAATAAGAACACGTGAATGCCTCATAGAGCTAAGTTCGTCTTCTTATATTTTCACTCGATTTCATGCTAAGCGTGTAACGAGATCGTTGTTATTATAAGATAGAAACACAATCATTACTCATGAGTGTTAATTACGTAATTAGACTCCCTTATTCCTAATGGGTATCTCTTATATTTTATTTTGTCTTAATGATCACGAGGATACATCATTGACTTATGCGTGAATAGAGATTAAGTCCAAAAAAAGAAACATAACGGTGTAACCAAAACCATTAAATTAATAACCTCCCCTAATAGACAACGATGTCAAAAAATTAAGTTAACAAGCGAGATTCGATAAACACGGTTTTATAACGGTTTTGAACATGAGACTTATTACCAAGACTTTTATACGCCCCCAACGGATGGGCCTTATTACCATAGGTTTACCTTCACCTTTTGGGATCGTTCTTGCCTTGCCTTTTATTTAACCTCTCCATGAGGTGTTTATTATGGCCAAAGACGTATATCCTCACGCTAAAAGCAAATTTTGGATCTTTAAAGCTTCAAAGATTAAGGCTTAATCACTTTTAATTTTTGCATAGATTTTTCGGCCTTGTGAGCATCAAATTTTTTCTTGATTTAGGTTAGCACTTGAAATCTTTTTATTTTGTTGAAGCTTTCGATTATTCGGGTTGCCAATACTTCAAAACCGTGACACTGGCGATTCTCATGTTTTCCCAATTTAATTACATGGAAGCTACTAGAAAAAGCTAGAAACCAACAATTAAGACTAAACCGCTACATTAATACTTATTAGAAATTTATTTATAAAAGCGTGGGGAGAATAAGCAATAATTACTACACATGAGATCGTGAAAGATTACGTAACTTATAAATAACTCTATCATTTCTCGTCCTCATTTAAGAAGCTTAGCCTAAGAAGTTAAGGAACCGAAGCTAAGTGCTCAACACGCACGGCGAGTCAAAAATTACTCTTATTCTCACCATCAGAAAACCTACATTTGTGTCTTAAACACTTATGAAAAATACGAAAAAAATTAAAATTTGGCCATTTTTAGCCTTATTTGCAACAAAACGAGAACAAAATGATAAATAATGGATTGCGTGTAGACGTGAGCAAGGTGAAGTATCTACTTACCCCCATACTAAAACTAAAAATTGTCCTCAATGTTTCGAGTCTAGGCGTGAAACACCCCCATACTAGAGAGGTAGTCGAATGCTTAATCTCGAGCATGGAAAGTGTAAAACGAATAACCTAAAATCCGTTTATGAATTATGCTAATAAGATAAACGTTTGAACATAAAAGGATATCATCGGATATCAGAATCTCCAAAGGCAACGATCAAAGCTCGAGTGCTACGTAAAACGAACACGAGAGGCTTCAATGATGACGATGAACCTAATGAATCACAATCACTAACAACCATGGAACAAAGGTTGGAAGAGCACATGTCCCCTCGTTACGTTAACTACGAAAGCGATAATATGTATAAGGATAAACATGGGAACTCCCCCACGAGGCACCTTGTTTTTGATAACCGAGTCAAGAGCTCGACTCGAATCCCCATAAATGTGATCATTTAGGGATTATCATGGTAATGTCATTTTTGGTAGTGCTTATATGATAAAGAATGCCCAAAAGCAACCAGTACTAAGGACTAAGTCCTTCGATGATGCAAAATATCGGGATTAAAGATGGCGTCCTCGTTTTCATGGGATAAACCAACCAACGCCACTTCAACACGTGCCAAAAACCTAAAGGGTTTGAAGAAAAGAGATGAGAAGTAGAAAGGTGGGGCAATGGGTGGGACAACAAAATGATCTACTTGAGGTAGACTCACACCTAGCAAATAGATAATTTTTCCATTTATTGCATCGGTGGAAGACCGATATTTCCCTTTACAAGCAATTCCGGGATCGAAGATCTCGTCCTCGGTGGAGAAATGTGAGGAAACATAAGGGGCTTCCCCCACACTAGATCCACACGACGCATCGTCAAAGGGAGTAGACGAGCTTGTAGCACTCATTAAACATAGTGTGACGGGGTTAAACTTGTAAAAAAATCTTTTAAATCAAATTCAAATTTTTTTCCTTTTTCGTCGTTTTTTAACTCTTTATGAAAACCCGATTTTATGATGTCGAAAATATTTTGGCGTTTCTAGTTCAAAATTAGTCGCGCTAAAAAATATCACATTTAAGTCATTGGTGGGAGGGGTGGGTTGTATAAACTCTCAAAACGATGATCGATAAAGAACACCGCCCCCTCGGGGTCTACATATTCATCATCCTTATGAACATCGATCTCATCGATTTCTTCATCGTAGATAGGTTCTCAAACCAAGGTTTGTCACTCCCCTCGTTAATGATTTTAGAAACTCTGATCGCGATCAAGTACGAAACCATCATTCTTTTGTGGGGATCGTTGATAAGTTAGATCCTCACGAATATGGTAAACGTCATTCTCATTTGAGGAGCGTTGATTAGGTAGCTCCTCGAGAATTGGATTATGAAGCAAGTTAGTTGGTTCGTCATCATGAAAAATTAGACGTTCTAACTCATCAAGTTCGGCCTCGACGTTAGAAAAATCGACCTCACTTGTAGGTGGAAGTGGCGGTAAAAGAGCTAGCTTTCGTTTGATTATTTCCTCGATCTCGGGCTCAAAGACTAAATCATCATACTCACCACGTGTTGAACTCTTTTTGGGAGAATCAAATATCGCTTGTGGATTTTGGAGTATGTGATCGAGTTCAGAAAAATCGTTCTCGTCTTCCTCGTCAAAGAAAGTGTCGATGTGAGAACTCACAACCATGGTCTTACAAGTCAAGTGACTATGCTTACGTGACCTTTCTATGACGATTGGATCGAGAGCGAATAAAACCTCTAGCCTCAACGAAATTTGGGGTAGGTGATGGAGGTACTTCAAAAGATTTAGAAGTCGATGCCTCAAAGACGTGGTCCTTCGAAGGTGGTGAAGACGAGTCCATTTTGGTCATTGTCGTGATGGCACTAACGTCGCTCTTCGGAATTGGTGTTTCACTTGTTTCACCGAATAGATCCCATAACGATTTTTCATCCATAAATTTACGAATAGCCTTTTGAATTAAGTAAACGTATTCTTTGTCGTTGAAATCGTCATCTTTAAAACCGTTCATTTTAATTCTTTCAAAACATGCGTCAAGCCTCATATTTTCCGCTAAAGTTAACATTTTGAAATCATTAGAATTTGAAGATTCGGTTTTATCAAGATCATTTGAAATTTGGTATCTACTCGTGAAAAAGTCCATTTTTCCTCCCCATAGTATGTCGTTAATTTTCCACCGTGAACGTCGATTACGACTCGAGACGTTGATAAAAAGGGTCGACCTAAAATAATGGGACATTTAGGATCGCACTCGTAATCGGAAATGACGAAATCCGCGGGAAAAATAAACGTTCCTATCTTAACGTAGACATCCTCGGCTATTCCAGTTGGTTTTCGCTTGCTAGATTGTCATGTTCGTTGGGGTAAGGCAAGGCAATCTTATCAATTTCCAAAGAGAATGAGGCATGAGATTGATGCTAGCACCTAAGTCGGCAAGTGCTAAACATCCCTCAATCTAGGAAAAATCACAAGGTAGTAGAGATTGGCCTGGATCTTCTTCCTTTCTCGGCATACGCCTTTTAGGCTTTTGTAGAAGAATCGAAGTACAAGTTTCTTCAAGGGTTACATTCGTAAGGTCGATGAAGCTCTCTTTTTGAACCGTGGATGGAATTTCAGGTACACGAGGGTGTGCACTCCTTTCCTTGGTCGCCACGTTCATTCCCTCGACCTTAGAACATGAGGGCGTTTACGAAGTCGAGGGTCGAGATGAAGTAACGACTCTAAATCCATCAAGGTGTGGGGAAATCGAATGACCTTTTCCAATAGACCTGGTGGCGACCTTACATTGTTCTTTTGGATTAGCAACGGTGTCACTAGGTAACGAACACGATGATGCACCGTTAGACTTGTTCATAATGGCTGAAAACATCTTTTTTATGTTGATTGTCCTTGTTCAATTTTAGTATTTTGATTCCTCAACGTCGTGGAAAATTCGTTTTTTATATCACCAGTTTGCGTTTCTAATCTCCTCATATTAGCGTCATTTGATTTAACGTAATTTTGAAAATCATTTGAGCCATTAAAGTTTTGATTGAAATCTTGGTTTTGATTCCCTTGAAAATTGTTTCCTTGATTAGGGTTGTTCGAAAAATTTGAATTTTCCCATTGTTAAAATTCCGGTTTTGATTGTTATTGTTAAAACCTCGATTTTGCCAATTCAATTTTTGAACTTGATTATAACCTTGATTTCCTTGTTGATTTTGAAAATTTAGTTTCCACGATTATAATTATTGCCTTGATTGTTGTTGTTCGTGTGTTGCGATGACCGACGTTATTTTGATTTTGATTAGAAAAATTGTTGTTAACGCGTTTACGTTCGACGTTTGGCCATCTGTAGCCGCACAATCGTAATAAATATGTGGTCCATCACAAAACATACACGAAACCTCCACCGCTTTCACTGTAGCGGGAGCGTCCTTCTTTTGCATTTAGATTAAGAATGACGTAAACACATTCGTCAATTTATCGACTTTCGCATCAACTCTCTCAATATCGCGATTAGAATTACTAACGTTGGCGACATTGGCAACGCTCGGTGTGCTACGGAGTAGGAAGGCCTTGGATCGATTTTTGATAATCATCAAAGCGTCTTTCGGAGTTTTACACAAAAAGTTGCCACCGGCGGCGGAATTCAACGAATCTTGTTCTTGAAAACTAAGACCGTTGTAAAACGTATCGATTTGGTGCAACTCGGAAAAAAACCGTGGTGAGGACATTTCCTAAGAACTTCCTTAAAACGATCCCTCGCGTCTCTAAACGATTCATTCGGTTTTTCTTCAAGTCTCGTAATCTTGTTTTTAAAAAACGTCGTCTTAGACGGTGGGAAAAAATGATTAACGAATTTGGAAATGAGATCCTTCCACGTAATTATGGAATTAGGTTGCTCTTTCTCGTACCAATCCTTGGCGGCACCATCGAGAGAGTACGAAAAAGCATAAGCTTGACGACATCGGTGTCGACGTTCTTAAACTTGCTCGTGGTTAATAGACGATCGAAATTTCGAATGTGATCGTGAGGATTATCGGCTTCATGACCTCAAAACTTCGTAGCTTGGATTAACGAAAGCATTCCGCTCTTAATCTCAAAATTCTCCGCCTCGATGGCGGGAATTACGATCGCGTCTCCATAACCCTCGGTGGGTGCTTGGAGCAATTCCATCATCGTACGATTCTCGGCCATCTCGTCTACGGTTTCTTCAACAACGATATTAGGAACGTCAGTTTCTATATCTCGTCTACGTCATCGATTCCTTTGATTACGATTGCGTCAATTCGATGCGTCACTATAGTTAGAATAATCCTTCGATCGAGTGCGCATGCTCTAAACGCAGAATGAGGGGTAGCAACGAAGAATCTTTTTGGGATTTTACATTTTTTCAATTTTTTTGGTTTTTGATTGTTTTTAATTTTTATTTTTTTGGATTTTTTGGTGTATTACGTAGACAAAAATCTACAAATCTCTCCTCGAATCGATTTTCTCGATTAAAGGCGCCTCAAGGAATGAAAATGATCACGTTGAGTGAACGCCTTCGATGACTTTAGAACGTTGGTGGAACACCAAAACGTTCAAGAGGGTTTAATCTTGAAAACAAGCAAATATATATGATACGTAGCTAATACTTGGGCGGCAAATCCTCTATTAGCCCTCTTTCTCAAAGCACGCACAAGCAAGCGGAGGAAACGAGGCGACGCGAAGCACTTAAGAGCCTTTTTCCTTTAGGTCGTGCAATACAACCGCCTTATTTGTGTTAATAAAAATTAGCCCTTTCGAATGTAATTATCTATTTTGCCTTTAATTTTTTGCTTTAGATTCGAATACAATATTGAGTGATGAAATCCCAATTAAGGTTGCGTTTTCACGCTTTTAGAGATATATTGTAAATTTATTATGATACGTATACAATATATTAATATTATTCACAAAGAAAACGATAAAACGATAATGGTATATCTACAATATAGTAAAATGATTTTTTTGGTGTGTTTAGTTTAGGAAAAGTAAACACATTTTTTGGATATTCTATAATATAGTAAAAAAAATAAAAAGGAGTATGTACGTTATATACGTTTTCAAAAAATGAAAAGCAAAAAAGCACTACTCACACAAATACGATATCTAATATGGCACTAAAAACACCTCCCCGGCAGCAACGCCATTATTGATGTAGTAAAATCGTACACGTTTTAGGAAAAACGCGTATGTGGTAAGTATTAAGTTGCACGTTTTAGGAAAAACGCGAAACCGAATAAATTCCAAGTTCGTTCTCAAAGGAGGTGTGTGTATTAGGTGCCAAAATAAAATCAAGTTTGGATTAGTGTTGTTTTTAGTTGAGAAAAAGACAAAAATAAAGACGAGGTACGCTAAAAATTACCCTACGACGTAAAATACACGAAATCGTAAAAATCGACAAAAACTAAAAAGTCTAAAAATAACCAAATTTTAAACTTAAGCTAATAAAAATGTAAATAAGCCAAAAATGAAAACCAAAAAGTCCAAAACCTTTTTTAATAATTTTAAAATAATTTTTAAACTTAATTAAAAACCCTAAAATTAAATAAAATTGAAAATAAGTTAAAATGGAAATTTAACTAATTGTAAACCTCAAAAATACTAATAAAAACTTAAAAACTATTTTTATAAATTTTAAAACTAAATTTAACTATTTTTGAACTAATTAATATAAACTGGGTATTAAAATATTAATAAAAAATTAAAGAAAAACGTGAAAAATACAAACTTTAGTCTAAAAAGTCCTAACTTATAACAGAAACAAAGGAAAAATCAAAAATGGTGAAAAGGCTTATTGAATAAGCTAGAATCAGCTTATTAATAAGCGAATTGATTATATATGCCAACTCCAAAAACACCTTAAGTAGATAACCAATGCAACACTTGGCAGTAAAAGACCCAAGGGTGCAGTGGTGAGTGTGTGGTGTTGTGAAAGGAGTGGCGCAGGTTCGACTTCTGGCCACGTCCTTTTTGTAAAAATCTTTTTTTTATTTTCTTTTTATAAAAACTCAGAACTCGTAATTATTTAATGCCAAAAACACAAAAACTTCTAAATTTAAACAAAATCTAAGCCTAAAACATCTAAAAACGTGCTCAGGTATGAGTAAAATGCTACAATGGAGTGGATAGAATATGCTTTTGTCAATGGAAATGCTATTCCCACTGCTTTCAACAGATCTGGTGATACTTTGGCATGTATCTTGCTCGTTTGTTGCTTTTGTTGGATGCCAGAGGCACCCCCACAACCAGGTGGGTTGTGGGGAGTCATGATTTACAAGAAAATAACAAAGCTGCTCATAAAAATCTAACACAAAAGGCACAAATCAGTTACTGATGTAGAGGGCTAGGTCTAGTGGGTATTGACTGGTCTAATGTGAATTATGGTGAGATGCAAAAGCAAAAAACTACCAACCTAGCTAATCAAAACACAAATTAATCACTAGCAAACCTAGATTATCACTTAAACTAACTGGATACCAAAGATTAGATCATAAAACTCAAACTTAAAGCCTAAATCTTACTATCTGCTTATCTATGAATTTTTACCAAATAAAAGCATGCAAAAATCTGTTTTAAACAAAAAGTCCTAAAACAAAATGCTAATAACACCTAATGCTAGCTATCTAAGAGTGTTGAAGTTGATTCTAACAAAATCAGGTGTCAAACACTTAACTTAAAAACTAATCCCAAACACCCTTTATATTTCTGAAATCAACTTTTTTTCAAACCAAGACTTATCAAACCAACTTAAAACTGATTAACAACTACCATAACATGCATAAATTACTGAAATAGGCATAAACAAGCAAGTAATCTATCATTTAAACTTGTTACACAAATATTTACACAAAATCACATAAAACTCAGAAAAATGAATCAATAGGGTTCAAGCCTATTACCAATACGCTGATGCCTTCTATAGACCCATTTTAGAGCTTATGCAAGCTTGTTATATTGTAGAGAACCATGCTGATGGAATCTTTAAAAGACCCAAGGGTTAACATATATCTTCAAATGGAAAAGGTGGAAAAGATGGAATATTGATCTTGCTCTGGAACTTTGTACCTGCACAATCAACAAACCAAATGAAGCACTGAAAAGCACAAGCTTATAAGCCTTGCTTAATGAATAAGCAGGCTTATGAGCTTATAGCTTATATAAAAAATGAACTTTATTTGAAAACTGATTTTTAAAAAACCTTTTGGAAACACAAAAACTCTTAAAACCTCTAAAACAACTTGAAGTTAACAACCCATAATCAACAAACCAGGCTCATGCTTCCACTTTCACTTCCACATGAACCTAGTTGTGAGTTTTTGAAAAATCTATAAAAAAACGCCACTTGACAAAACTTGGTAAATAAAGAAGCTGTTGAAAACTTTAAACTAAATTGCAAATTATATTAAGATTACACCAAGAAAAACCAATAAAAGGAACTCAGTGTTGCACAAAAGATTAAACTTTCATTTTCATTAATGATTTAATTTTTTTTTCAAAATACTGGAACATTTTTAAGGGACACAAGTCGTCCTCTTAAATACTACATGTAAGAAGATACTAGAACACATGAATAAAATAATACAAGGATGTAAAAACAATAAACCCTAATTGCTGACTTCTAGTCTTGCCCTTTGAAAAACTTGGTCAAAATGGGTTTCATGTGACTTCTGAATGTTGTCCAGCTATAGAGATGATCAAAACCGTTCACTTCAGCCTTTGTGACCAAGTTTGAACCCTGGGTCGTTGGATTTCTGAAAGATGCGTTATTTTCCATTTTTAGAGAGGAAGGGGGAGGCTTGTGGGACCATTGTGGTCACATGGTGAGGTTTCTGGGTGTGGGGTTTTAATTAGGGGAAGGGGAATTATAGTTCTTGAAACAATCAAAGAAAACCCCTTTGATTAGATTTAGATAAGGATTAAGGTTTATAGTGGGTAATTAGGGGTGATTAGGGGTGTGGGATGAATAGTAGACGTTTCCCACCAGTTTTATTAATTTAAAACCGAGTTTAAAAAGTTAAATGGGGTTTTGACTGGTGTGTTGACCTGGGTGACGGATTTGGGTAATGGTTGTGGGCTAGGGGGTGTTGACTGGAATAAGTGTGGGCTTGACCGGGTATTAATAGGGTTTGGGTTATGTTTTTGGCAAAAAGACCCCCTGCACTCTCATTTTTGTGTCAAACTAAGTATCAACAGCATTTTCTTCATTTCCTTTGTTAAAATATTAGGGTGAATTATATTTTTAGTCCTTGTTTGTTTTGTAAACATGGAATGAGGATGAAAAGTGTAATTTCTTTGATCTTCAAGGGCCAATAATGTACAATCTCATCATTTTAGGGACCTAATGTGTAATTTTGAGTTTTACAAGGGTTTAAAATGACAAGTCTTCAAAAGTTGATTGACCAATCTTGCCAAATCTTCAAACTTCAAGGCCTTCTTTGAAAAATCATGATTTGGGTCCGTTTCTTTGTGCGGCTTCGTTTCCCGTGTTCGTTTTTGCTTCATTCTTGTGATCTTTTGTTGATTTCACGATATCCGTACCTAAAATAGATAATGAACAAATACAATCATTTTTTTGGGTATTTTGATGATATTTTAAGAGTTTTGAGCCCGATTTGGATGATGAGACTATGTATAATTGCAGTCTCATCACTTCACAATAGGTATTTACTGCTAAAATACCAGGCACATATTAACGTTGAGTGGTGCAACAGATCAAAAGCGATCAAGTACTTATTCAAGTACTTGAATAAAGGTCCTGATAGAGCATCGATTGCAATACACGAGAATGTCCTAAAAGGTACGACCCTAGGTAATGATCAGGTTATAAAAGTCGATGAAGTAAAGAACTATTTGAACTGCCGGTTTTTCCCCATGTGAATCATTTTGGCGCCTATTCTTTTTCGACATCCACTACTCCTATCCAAGAGTAATGCAACTTATTTTCCACTTACCTAATCAGAATGCAGTAACATTACAGGACTCGGATCGTTTACCGGCTCTACTACAAAGAGAAGGAATCGATGTAACAATGTTCACTGATCGGTTTGAATTGAACAAGCGAGTTACCAATGCGAGGGCATACACCTATGCTCAGATTCCTGAGCATTATGTATGGCTACATAACCGAGAGTCTTGGCTGCCCAGAAAACAGCAAAAATGCATAGGCAGGATTGTATATTCGACACCATCTGCGGGGGAGCGTTACTATCTTAGAATGCTACTGAATATTGTTAAAGGGCCTGAAGGTTTCGAAGAACTCATGACGGTTAATACTAGATTATGCACAACATTCAAAGAAGCATACTTTTATTATGGTCTCCAGAATAATGATAGGGAATGGAGGCATGCTATCAATGAGGCAAGCCAGTGGGCCCTTGCCCCTCAGCTACGAGACACATTTGTTACCATTTTAGTATTTTGTGACGTAAGACAACGGTTAAAGTTATGGGACGAAAGCTGGGAAAACTTATCAGATGATATTCTCCATCGGAAGCGAAAGCTTTATAATTACCCGGAGTTGCAACCGGTTCCAGAACAAATACAAAACTATTGTATTATGGAGATTGAGGGTTTGCTAAAAAATCATGGAAAGCCTTTAGCATATTTTCCCGATCTCCCTCGACCAAATCCCACTTTACTGACGAACCTGGACAATCGACTTATTAGAGAAGTAATGTATTTTGACATCAAGAAAAGTGCAAATCAGCATGCTCAGTTACATGCCCAACTAAATCCAGAACAAAGCTCAATCTATGAACGGGTTATTGACTGTTGGAAATACGTTTTTACGTATTCAGGAAGGATCAGTCACTCCAACAATATATACGTAGTATGGGCTCGTAGTCATAGTCTAACATATAACCCACAAATCTCACATGTAGGGTGGGCTATATAAACCCCCTCCTAGCATGTTAGGAGGGGTGGTTGGTGGTTGGTCATTTTTCATCTAATCTAATATTTCCTTTTCTCTCAAACCTCTCTCTCTTCTTTCTCTCTCAAATATCTTCATCTATCTATCTCTTTGATTCATTCAATCAATAATATAAATCAAGGATTACGATAAACTACAAATGGTATCAAGAGCCATGGGATGATTGCTTTGTTTATGTGTTTGTTTTAAAAAAAAATTTGTGTTTTTGTTCCATTAAGCTCGCGCCCAATTTATTTATTTTTTTTGTGTTTTTTATGGAATAATCTTGTTACAAACAATCTACATAGTTGTGGTAGAGATTTGGGTTTGTTATTTTGGCTAAAAACACAAATTTAGTGGCGTTTGGCTCGATTTTTGGGAATGATCACGTATTTCTCACTATTGTCTGAGATCCGAATTTTTAGTTATTTTACGAATTCGGGAAAGTGTAATATTCCGAATTGGGAATTTTAAGGGTTCCAAATCGAGCATACTTTAGGGTTCCGAATTAAGAAGTTGAGTTTCCCGAATCCAGGTATTGAAAAGAATACGGATTGGTTCGATATAATTTTCCGAAACCAGGTACTTTTTATTTTTTCAAATCCAAAATCAACAGTTTTCCGAATAGAAAATTTTTCGTGAATCGAAGCCTGTTTTCCAGAATTGAAGATTTTTCCCAAACTGAAGCCTTAATCCCGAATCCAAAAATCCCAAATCCAAAATTCCCGAATCCAAAATTCCCGAATCCAAAATCCCGGATTCAGATTTATACAACATTCCGAATAGAAGTTTTTTGGGGTATTCTGGATTAAGGTTTTTGAGGTATTCCGAATTAAGGTTTTTGTTTCAGATTCTGAATTCAGGTTTGTTAAATATTCTAAATTCATAAATTTTCAAAAACGTGATTTTGAAAATTTCGTATCGTGCATTATTTGGTCTTGGAGAATCTTTGGTTTTTCGAGAACATACTTAGCGGATTTAATCATTTTTCTTCACTAATCAAGGGATTTAATCGACAGTAAAAAATAGAATTACTTTCTTTCATTGTTCGATCGATAAGTAATCCTTACTATCATTTGTCATCGAATTTCAATGGATTTGTTAACTTCGACATTTCAAGAAGGAGAATTTGTAGAAGATGCGAGAAGAAGCAAGAAAAATATGTCAAGTCTTATTTAGGCAATCTGAATGTCATCTCGACGAGCTTACAAAGCTCACGTTTGGACCACCCTTTGTGGCAGTCTTTGGTCAAGATGCTCCTTTCTTCCCTGACGCCTTGATGATAAACTTGGACATTCTTGAGCAGAAAATTGACAAAGAAGACTTTCATCACATTGAATTCGTATCTTCACTTCAAGTTCTTTTGAAATAATTATCGATTTTTCTTCAATTCGATGTTTCCAAGAAAGAAAATCCAGCGCTCTGCATGTCATTCCTTGAAGATATGTGATAAGTGTGAAAACACTCATCAATAATGATCCAAAAACCACTCAAAACACAGTCAAATACATTATATTAACTGAAGAATATCAGAATTACGTGGGTATTTGTGTTCATGTTTTTCAGGTAAACAAGATACATTTTTGAGCAAACTCGCGTTTTCGAGGATTTATTTGACGAAAAGACAAAGAAAAAGAAGAAAGAGCTTTCAAGGACCTTACTTGCCATTATCTTCAAGATCAAGGGGTTAAGTTGAATTTCACAAAGACGAAGGATGGAAAGAGATATTACTTAAAAGCTTATAACATATTTGGAAGAAGAAATGAAGTAAAAGGACCAAAAAACAAAATGAATGGAAAGTTATTTAACTTTAACAAACACTCGGTCAATGACCATATCACAGTCAAAGCAAACACACGTTTTCATCTCCTTCTACATTCGAAGAGAGAGAAAGAGTGATTAAAAAAAACAGAAGTCTCATACTTTCTTCTACACCACAAAACTTTAAACCAATTTCAAGAAAGATCAAGATATTTTCAGACGGAAATCAAAACAGCAAAAGTGCTTCTTTTTCTTTCCTCTACAAAATGGTGCAAGCCAATTCGATCAAGACTCAAAGATGAAGAAACGCCCAATTGGAAAAAATGATGAAGAACTTTAATCAAGATCATCGTATTTACACGTGGCCATTGTTGATTGGAGGAAACACGTTACACCACCACCACTCGACGCCTATAAATACCACGGATCATCCTCATTTAAAGACGGTTAGCTTAGGTGTAGGATTCACACAGTTAGGTTTAGGAGTAGAGTTGGTTAGTTAGAAATTCATACAAAGTTTCATCTTGCTAGTAATCTTGTAACTGATTCAGTTTTTAGTTTGTAACCGAATACTTTTTCTCCATTAATGAAATAATTCAAGCTTCCTCATTCTTCCCTTCTAATTAGATCAAAAGTCAGTTAAATCTTGTTGAAATTGTTTTAATTTCTAGTAATCAGTTGTAACTGATGGCTCGTTTCTCCATAAATGGAAATTAATAGTTTTTCATTCTTTGTGGTTACTTACTGAGCTTATGCGACCAATCTTTCTGTTAAGAAGTTGTTTAAATATGTTAATAAAGAAATTTGATTTTCAGTCAGTTAGTTAAAAGCTCATTAATAGGTTATGAGTTGTTTTCACAGTAGCTTTTACAAGTAGTAGTTTTAGCTCGTGGATGGCATTAAGTTTTCCAAGATTGACAGTTCGAGTATTTGAGCTCATAAGCTTTAATTTTCAGCAAAGAGAGTTTGATTGTGATGTTTACAAAACAATTCATGTTTATGGGTGATTTGCATCTATTGTAGTATATCATTATGTTTTGTAGGGTTTCTTTGAGTTTATGCAGGTTTAAAGACTCGGAGTCAGGAGGTGCGTTTGGTTTAAGCGAGCTCAGCGCTCCGCTTCGCCCACAACGGACAGGCCTGGATGTATCTTGGTTAAGCACGTTTTAATTTTCTGCATAAATAGATTTGCTATATGTTAGGATTGTAGTGTAATTTTGCTTTTAACTCGTGTGATATTTTTTGTTATAGATTGGTTATTAACTGTGATTCATTTTGCCATTTCATTCAGCCATTTAGTTCTACTTGATTGTTGCATTTTCTGTTAATAGAGTTTGGAAATTGGTTTTTACAACTTTTGGTTTATACAGCCTTGATAGATATTGATTTTAGATGGTTAAATCAAAGTAATAATAGTCAAAAGGATAAATGGTTACATAAAGAGTACAGATTAGTTTTTGAGAAATACTAAATCCAAACAAATTTTACACAAATAATTCCACACAATGACATGTAAATGATCTAATTGGTGCTTTATGTTTTTATTTCTCTCTCTTACTTTTGAATAAACCAATCAAAATCTTGACAACTCATTGTGTGAATTTTTTTTTGTAAACTTTAAGTGGATGTAGTGTTCCTCTTAGTTTTTAGGCTGAATTTGTAGACTTAATTACTAGTTAAATAGGATATTATAATAAGGGATACTGAAAGATTTTTGTTCCCTTGATATAAGATTTTTTTCTTTTCTTTCACTTAGAAATGATTCACTTAGTCTTTGTAGAATCTGTTGTAGTCTGTCACGTTTGAATATAAAGAGCTGTGTAACTTTTTAGTCTAGAGCTTAAATAGGAAACTAATAAAGTTGCGTAGTTGTCCATTTGAGGGTAATCATAAAAAGTACTAGTAAAAAATAAATTAGGATTCAAATCTGTGAACTTTAAAGCATATGACTCTGTATTAGTTTGAAAAATATGACTCAATTAATCATAAAGAATATGTTTCGTTAGTTTTTGGGCTTAGTAATACTAGTTGGGCCAATTTGACAACTTGTTTCATTTGTTATTTTTGGTATAAGATCAATATTATGATAATAGTATAATAGTAGTATAGAATATGATAATAGTTTAATTTCTCGTTTTGCGTGTTAAGTAGTATAGTTTATTTTCTCGTTTTATATTTCGTGCAATTAATTGTTGTAAATGCTAAATGTTTTAGAGTAATACGTATACGTAGTATAGATAATATTTTTACCTTTTTAATTGCTTTGTGCCAATTAGATATAAATACCAAATACATTCTTTTTAACCAAAAACAATTAAGTCTTTGCTTGAAAAGTTATATCAATTCGATAAGACCGAACTAAAAACGAAATATTAAATAGCGCCGCTGCCGGTTCTTTTCGTAAAGATTAACGGTTTCGAGTGAGACGATTGGATTTTGGGATCCGTTCACTTTGTGAACGTTATTTTTACGTATTATAAATCAAAAAGATAAAAAAAATCAAAAAGATAAAAATACAAAAAATAAAAATTCACAAAAATCAATTCTTTTCCTAAAGAATTGAACCAAAAAAATAAAAAAAATCCAAAAAGTAATCTTTTTCCTAAAAGATTACACCCAAAAATATATATTATATCGGTTTTCATCGTTTTTACGTACATATAGTATTTTTCTTAAAAAATCAAATGAATACAAAAATATTTTCTCTATTTTATTATATGTAAATACGTATACGTATAAGAACAACCAATACACATATCTTCCATAAGTATTGCCGAGGCAATACATCGTGTTAGGGGGCGTTCCGGCCCTTGACACGTGTATCGATCGAATTTAATTAAGCAAGAATAGATAAATACTTCCAATAGGCAATAATTCGAAGAATACAAACTACAAAGTGAATAGAAAGGCCATGTGCTATAAAATGCCATCTAAGGGTGAATAGGTACTTAAGTGCTTCGCGCCACCTAACCCCCCGTTCACTAGTGCGTATTCTAAGAAGGAAGGCTTGATAGGGGGTCTTGCACCCAAGTAGTAATTACATATATTATACTTTCTTGTGGATATTTCATATCGAACCTCGAGGGAGATAATCTTTTCTCCTTCAAAAGTCGACCGAGAGCTTATCTCTCACTCCTCGAGTTTACTTACACGTGTACTCGCACACGTGTAAACATACCACCTTTGGTGTATTACTTCCTTCCCCGAGGAAGCTTTTAAACGTCATTATACTTGTATATACATTCGGCCACCTTGTTACACATGGATACTCGTTCCATGTTGGAGATTTTGCAACAACTATCCACCAACGCTAATTATTCGCCTTGTTCGACTTGTGGTGGTCCACGCAATACTTACTTATGTGATCAAAACAATGGCTATTATGGGGAGGGATATGCTTACAATGGAACCGAGAACCCTAATTTTCAACCTCACTTTCCAATGGACCATACTTGTAATGACTATATGAGATATTCTGATTTTTCATCACGACCTCCACCATCATTTCATGATCAACCCCTTGATGAGTCATACCAAAATCAAGGATTTTCAAACAATGAAGGCTCTCAAAATGATTAAAATTTTCCATGCTATAATCAAGATAACTTTCAAGATCAAGGATTTTTACATCATGAGGGTTTTCATAATCAAGGGTTTAACCAAGAGAATATGCAAAATGAATCTCAAATTCTTGAAATCCTTGCTAAGATGCATTAAGATAATGAGAGGCGATTTCAAGAGAGTGAAAGGAAACATGAAGAATGGTACGAGGAAAATAATCAAAGATTCATGCTTCTTTTACAATCTTATCAAACTCAAGCTGCTTTACCATGTGATATTGAGCCCTCTTTGAGAGTTAATGATGAGGATGATACTACTAGTGAAGAATATCGTAAATCATGTGAAGACGAATATCTTGCTACTCATAGGCCTTATCCATTCCTTTATGACGATGATGACGAACCTTCGATTTGCATGACACTTAATGATGACACACCTTCATCATCTTTACCTCACGTGGAACCCACCGACTCTTTAACCATGGGGGACGAGCTTCTTAGCACTGATACAAATACCGATTCAGATGAATTAACCCCTTCTAGTGTTGAGAATCTTATCCCAATCCAAAGAGAGCTTGAGGGTGTTTCCAATGAACCATGTGACGAGCTTTGTATTGATACCTCTTCTCCTCATGATCACATTGAGATTTCATCACATGTTGACCTTCATGCTACTACTAGTGATTTTGGTGACTTTGATCTTGATGAATTGTTCAAAGAAAGGGATAATGAGTGTTGTTCCTATTCAATCCATAACACAAGATTTAGAAGAGATATTTAGAGAGAGAAAGAGAAGAAAAGTAGAGAGAGAAACAAGAGAGAATTTGGAAGGTTAATGTTTATGTTGATGCAAAAGTTGGGTGATCCTTGCTAGACCCGAATTAGGCTTAATTCGGGTTGGCTGGGTTCCGGCTCCTGCACCAAGTGAACTGTATGGTTGGGATCCTGCACACTAAACAACACGCGTTAGACTTACCATGGGAATGTTTCCCACGATTAGACTCCGGCGTGACAGTAAGTATCGGTTTAGGGTTTATAAGAATCGAGTGAGTTGAGAGTATAGAACGTAATACCTTTGTGGAACCCTTGGGGTTCCCTTTATAGGCAGTGAAACCCTAATGGTTTGTCACTGATGCTTCGGCCCCAAGGAAAGGATAAACACTAGAATTAGATTGATTGTTATCTTCTAATTATGGTGAGTGAATATCCTCTTCTTTGGGGTGAATCTTATTCAGAGATAGAATATGATTCTGTCTAACCCTGTTAATACTCAGGTTTTACACCTAAGTATGAAAGTTCGTTAAACCGATATATTCGAATTGAAAACCGGTCTAAAGTGCGACTCAATCGTCTTTTGGTGAATCAAGAGAATGGTTTGGTTTGTTTGTCTATTTTAAACTATAAGCATGTAATAATTGTCGTTGAGTAAAGTAGAAGTTTAAAAGATTAAACTAAATGACGAGTTAAAATAAATGATTGAAAAACTTAAAGACGAGATTAGGAAAATTACTAGAACTCTAAATAAATCTAACACTTAGGACTACGTAAACACAATAACTAAAATCGACTTAATCGGAATATTGGAAATAGTTACAAATCGGAATATTAGAACTACACCCGTCGGAATATATAACAAAACCCCTAATCGGAATATTACAAAGGTGCCAGATCGGAATATGGGATACGGTCCTAATCGGAATGTTGATGACACCAATCGGAATACTAAGCAAGACCCAATCGGAATAATAAAAAATGAGCCCAATCGGAATAATTGGAAACTTAGCTTAATCGGAAGAATAAACAAGGTCAAATCGGAATGATACCCTATTCCGATCCACAGTGATCGGAATATTGTTGCTTCAGTCGGAAAGAACCCAAAACCCTCTTCCGATCTAAGTGATCGGAATAAAGGGGGTGTCTGCTCGGAAAAACCCAATCAGAAAAGGGTTAAAACCCTTTTCGATCTACCCTTTTTGATCCGAATTAAAAGTAAGGGAATAAGATATTTCAATAAGCTATTCCCCAAACTAGCTCGAATCAATGATGAACTGGATCGAATAAGCACTCGCATCAACTTATCAAACCTCAAAATGAATAAACTTTTAGATCAAACATAAAAATATGAACTTTTTAAGAAAGATTTTTATAAGTAAATAAGCTAATCATAAAAAAAATAAGCCAATAAGCACAAAAATCTCAAAGCTTATTCATATGAAAACTTAAGCAATGATCAAAAGATTAACTTTTTAAGCACGAAATCATTAAGAACAACACAGATCATATGATAATCGCACCAAAATCAATCTAAAATCAAAGAAAGGTAGAATGAGATTAAGGATTAAAAGCTTAAAATAGAACTTGATTAATAAAATAAGCAATACAAAATGTTTAATCTTGAAAGATTAAATGAAAAGATGAAACTTAGTGAGAGAAAGTTTAAGACTTTCTCTCTCTAAAACTAGAGAAAAGTGAAAAAAATGAAAAACTAAAATTAAAGACTAACTAACTAACTAACTCCCTCCTAATGACTATTAGGAGGGTATTTATAGGGAGGGTTGAAGGAGTGCATGTGTTGCATCTTCTTTCTTGCTTTCTTCACGTCTTCTCGACTCGACTTTAATTCTTTGTCTTTTCTCGATGTCGTCTCGGGATTTGAACTTGTCTTTTAATTTTCTTCTTCTATTAGACTTAAGTTCTTCGACTTCGTTAAACTTCCGTCTTTAGACTTTTTCTTCGATAAATCTTCAGAATAGGCCTTGGACTTTCGTTCTTTGTGCACTCTTGATCTTTTGACTTCGTCTTTTCCCGTTTTCTTCGATAAAAGCCCGTGAAAGCCCGTGTTTTCTTCCTTTTTCATATTTTGGTCCTAAAACACAATAAAAACACAAACCACGCATAATTCTGACTTTTACGACATAAATCACACGTTTTGGTCTTGTTATTATTGGAAATAAGTGGTAAAAGGATAAGTGTTTTCACACTTATTAAATCCCCTACACTTGACCATTGCAATGCCCTCATGCAATGCATTAATTTTAAAGCACGGTTTAAATAACCCACCTTGGCCTTTATTAAATACTAAACATAAAAAGATAGAACAAGAAAAGAAAACAAACACTTACATTGGGTTTTGGCAGCCATGAACGTTTATCATCCTCAAGTTTCACGTTCCCCATACCAAGCTTAAAAACGAGATCATTGTTATTATAAGTTAGCAAACTATCACGAACTCATGTGGGCCAATTACTCACTTAGACTCCCTTATTCCTAGGTGTATCTCTTATATTTTATTTTTGTCTTGAATGATCACGAGGATGCATTGTTTGACTTATTTCGATAGTTATTTAGTCCGAAAATAAAGTGAACGATTTAATCAATAGTTAGCTAAAGGACCAAATCTTTTAAAACTGCTTCTCGGGACCTCATAAAGTTCATTTCTTGGCATAACTCGCTTCACGATTTGAGACCTTTCTCGGACCGATATTTGGCAGCGACTTCATACTTCGAATCTTGAGAGACGTTCATGAAATAATGGCCTTCTCTTCATAATAGGAATTTCTTCACTTGAAGTTTTGAGAGATTCTTCATCTTTGGACCACGACTTATTCATTTTTCTCCAATCTTTATTTTGGACTTCGATATACAACGATCCACCTCCTTTTAGGACTTGGATTTATTTATCCTCATACCTTGTTAGGGTCTTTTTGGATAGACTTCTCCATAATCTTTAGGGGAGTATTTTCTTTTCGTCGTGTGTCTCGATCCTTCATATTGATTTTCGATAAATGATTCTTCACATCACTTTTGGATCTTTAGCAACAAAATGTAGCCCTCATGCCTTGTTAGGGCCTTTTCAGACTCACCAATCTTCGCATCCCGCTTCAATAAGTTATGCCTTGGCTATGAACTCTAATCCGTACCGAGCAACTTTTAAACGATCTGGGGCTAGAAGCTAAGTAACCTTTTAAATCGTACAACCTTATTTATTGCAGATAAATTTATTAACAAGCAGAGGGAGAATAGGCTTATAATTAACTCACATAAATTCACGAAAGAATACCAAACTTATAATTAACTCTATCATCTCTCGTTCTCCACAGTTTAAAATCTCAAGGAATGAGACACGTGGATGCTTAGCCTAATAAATCGAAGTTTTGGGTTTTCGAGTCGCCTATAGGATCTTGCAAATTCTTAGACTTTTTCAAGTTTAGAAAGCATTTTAAAGTTCCCTTGATAAACGACTCTCTAGGATCAATTATAGGAACTTGCGAAAACTTCTTGTTCTTAACCCGTGAGAGTTAAGACTTTCGCGTTTTATAGCTCCCTATATAAAATCCTAGCAAAACTTGACTTAAACACGTTAAGGATACTAGCTAGAGTAAACTTAGATAAGTAAACTCGGGTTGAGTCAAAATGTTCACGACTAAGAAAAATCTAAAACCACTTTATTGAAGAATTATTCTAGCAATAGAAAGAAAATAATCATAACAAAGGCAAATACAACTATACAACTAGGCCAAAATAGATTAAAAATTTTGAAAAATGTCGAAAAATCAAATTTTCCGGTTAAAATGAGGGCAAATTCATGGAAAAGACCACTTACTTCGATAGAAGTCCCCCTACACTTGAGATAAACATTGTCCTTAATGTTTAAGCATGTGGGAGTAAACTCCCCTACACTTATGACATTGTGCACTTTGTTTAAATCTTGCTAAGGAAAGGACAACTAAAGTGAATTCAATGTGAACATATATAAAATATGAAATATTGAATCACCAGAGTTTAGGATAGAACCGGGAAGATGGGAACACGGTATCACGGTTCATCAAAAGTCATCAAGGTGGATCTTTGAAGCTTTAATCCCTGCACATCACAAGAAACAAGACAACAAATACATACGGGGTTCCCCCTACACTTATTATGAAAGCAGTAAAGGATAGATCACGGGTTGCCTCCCGAGAAGCGCTTGTTTTTGTTCACCGAGTCACGAGCCTGACTCGACCCAATTTAGTTCATGGGGGACGTGGTGAGGGATGGAATCATCTCATGAGAGATGTCCTCACCAAAGTACAGCTTCAGACGCTGGCCATTCACCTTGAAATTGGGCCCGTTTGGCTGAGAGAGCTCAATGGTCCCATATGGAAAGACTTTGGCGACGATGAATAGACCAGACCAGCGGCTCTTCAACTTGCCAGAGAAGATCTTCAACCGAGAGTTGAAGAGTAAGACTTGGTCACCAACGTGGAACTCTCGGTTCTTGATTTTTGCGTCATGAATGATCTTTGTCTTCTCCTTGTAGATCAGCGAGTTCTCATAAGCTTCATTCCTCAATTAGTTGAGCTCGTTGAGTTGAATCTTGCGATGATCACCGGCTTTGTTGATGTCGAAGTTAGCCCACTTCAAGGCCCAGTGCGCCTTATGTTCCAGCTCGATGGGGAGGTGGCATGCTTTCCCGTACACAAGACGATAAGGTGTACAACCGATCGGGGTCTTGTAAGCAGTATGGAAAGCCCACAAAGAATCATCTAACTTATCGGCCCACGCGGCGCGATGCTCTCCCATAGTACGCTCCAAAATTCGCTTCAATCCACGGTTGGATATCTCGGCTTGCCCATTGGTTTGGGGATGATAGGCGGTGGAAAGACGGTGATTGACACCATACTTAGCCATGACTCTTGCAAATTGATCGTTGCAAAAATGAGTCCCGCGGTCACTGATAATAGCACGAGGAACGCCAAAACGAGCGAAAAGCTGCTTCAAAAAGTTCACAACCACCCTCGCATCGTCCGTAGGGAGAGCCTTGGCTTCAACCCATTTAGAAACGTAGTCAACGGCGACGAGGATGTACTTGTTCCCTTTGGAGGATGGAAATGGCCCCATAAAGTCGATGCCCCATACGTCAAAGATTTCACATTTCTGTATGAAATTTTGAGGCATGTCATCTTTATGTGTGATCTTGCCTTGGCGTTGGCAAGCATCACAATGCTTAACCATTTCGTGAGCGTCACAATAAATGGTGGGCCAATAGAATCCAGAATCAAACACTTTTTTAGCGGTGTAGTTGGGACCAAAGTGACCACCGGTGGGTCCTTTGTGGCAAGCTTGGAGAATGTCAAAAGCTGCCGGTCCGTCAACACATCGACGAATGATCAGATCAGCACATTGTTTGAATAGATAAGGGTCATCCCAAAAGTAAGTCTTAACATCATTCAAGAACTATTTCTTTTGTTGGGATGTTAACCCTTTGATGAGAATACCACCCGCTAAGTAGTTTGCAATGTCCGCAAACCACGGGGTGTCATCAAGATTGAGATTTATAGACATTAAGGTCTCAAGGGGGAAAGAGTCATTGATCTCTTTGTTCGGATGATCCCCTTGATATGGATCCTCAAGTCTGCTCAGATGATCCGCGGCCAGGTTTTCGGCTCCCTTCTTGTCGTGAATTTCAATGTTGAATTCTTGAAGGAGTAAAACCCAACGAAGAAGTCTTGGCTTAGAATCATGCTTAGTCATCAAGTACTTCAACGCGGAATGGTCCGTGTATACGATGGTGGGGGATAAAACAAGATAGGGGCGAAATTTTTCAAAAGCATAGACAACAGCTAAAAGCTCTTTTTTGGTGGTCGTATAATGCAATTGAGCCCCCGTCATTGTTTTGCTAGCATAGTGGATTGGTTGGAAGTGTTTATTCACTCTTTGGCCCAAAACCGCACCAATAGCGAAGTCGCTAGCATCGCACATCAATTCAAAGGGTAGCTCCCAATTAGGGGTAACCAAGACCGGTGCCTTAGTGAGCTTATCCTTAAGAAGATTGAAGGCTTCGAGACACTCTTTAGAAAAGATAAAAGGAGTATCTTTTTCCAAGAGGTGGGTCATCGGGCGAGCGATTTTAGAGAAATCCTGAATGAATCGACGATAGAAGCCCGCATGACCCAGAAAACTTCTCACACCTTTCACGGTTGAAGGTGGAGGTAATTTGGCTATGACATCTACTTTAGCACGGTCGACTTCAAGACCGGCTTTAGAGATTTTGTGTCCTAGCACAATGCCTTCTTTTACCATAAAATGGCATTTTTCCCAATTCAGAACAAGGCGAGTGTCTTCGCACCGCTTAAGCATACGTTCCAAATTGGCAAGGCAAGAAGAGAAGGAATCCCCGAAGACCGAGAAATCATCCATGAAGACTTCCATGGTTTGCTCAACCATGTCATGGAAGATAGCCAACATGCACCTTTGGAACGTCCCGGGGGCATTTCATAAGCCAAAAGGCATTCTTTTGTAAGCAAATGTGCCATAAGGACAAGTGAATGTTGTCTTCTCTTGATCTTGGGGATCGATGGGTATTTGGAAATAACCCGAGAAACCATCAAGAAAGCAGTAATATTCATTACCCGCTAGACGTTCAAGCATTTGGTCCATAAAAGGTAGAGGGAAATGATCCTTTCTCGTGGCATCATTGAGTTTGCGGTAGTCTATACAAACTCTCCACCCAGTAACGAGACGGGTAGGAATCAACTCGTTGTTGGCATTGGGCACAACGGTGATACCGCCTTTCATAGGCACACAATGGACTGGACTAACCCATGGTGAATCCGAAATAGGGTAAATCATACCCGCATCAAGAAGTTTGATAACCTCTTTTTTGATGACTTCATGGATTTTAGGATTCACCCTTCGTTGGCTTTGAATTGTGGGCTTAAATTCGTCCTCCATGAGAATTTTATGTGTGCAGAAGTGAGGATCAATTCCGCGGATGTCGGAGATTTTCCAAGCGATAGCTCGTTTATGCTTCTTCAACACAGCGACAAGTCGGGTTTTTTCTTCTTCTTTCAGGTCCTTCGCGATGATGATCGATAACTTCTCGTTGTCTTCAAGGAAAACGTACTCAAGATGAGGAGGTAGGTCCTTAAGCTCAAGAGTAGGAGGATCCTCAATAGATGGTGTAACTAGCGATGGATCATCATTAGTCACCTCTTTAGGAGAAGGAGGAGAAAACGGGTCCTCATTGAGAAGTCTCTCAATAGTACGAATGTATTCATCCCAATCGGTGGACAAATTATCATACTTAATATCGAGAGGACCCAAGCTAGCTTCGAAATCATCCAAATCACTTTCTCCAAAAGGAGTCAATGCCGGAGCAATTGAGGCAACGGTCTCAACATTGGGTAGAGAAGAAAGAGTACTTTTGCAAGCATCATGAAAATGTTCTTCACAAGCCTCATCGAGAACATCAATAGCATTAACACTCTCATATGAATAAGGTTGCTTAGAAATCTTACCCATGTTGAAGACAATTTTATCGTCACCAACTCTCATGATTATTTCGCCCGCGGCTACATCATTGAGAGTGCGACTGGTCCTCAGAAATGGACGTCCAACGATTAATGGAACACGAGGGTCCATCTCGTAGTCAACGACAACAAAATCCGCCGGGAAGGTGAATTTGTCAACGCCAACAAAGACATCTTCGGCTATCCCCACTGGATAAGCAACCGTACGGTTAGCTAATTCCAAAGTCATTTTGGTGGGGACTAGCTCGGGGAGAGATAATTGCTTCCAAACACTTAAAGGCATTAAGTTTATACTGGCACCTAGATCGGCTAGGGCCATGCAAATCTCTACTCCCGAGAAGTTGCAAGGAATCAAGAAGCGACCCGGATCACCAAGTTTGGTGGGTAATTTCCTTAAGAGCACTGCGGAGCAGTTCTCATTAAGTTAGGTCTGAGCAATGTCAAGAAGCTTTTCCTTATCACTTAGAAGATCTTTAAACATCTTAGCGTATTTAGGCTTGTGAGCGAGAGCCTCGGCAAAGGAGATGTTAAAATTCAATTGTTTAAACATTTTTAGAAAGTTTGAAACCTGAATATCATCCTTGCTCTTTTGCTTCTCTTTCCTCAACCTTGAAGGATAAGGTATATTGGATGAAGAAGAAGGCTTTAAGGGAGTAGGATCACTCAAAACCACGGGTGGTGGGGAAATAGGAATAGAAGGTGAAGGAGGTGAGGAAAGTTGCTCTTTTTCCTTGTTCACAATCACGGGTGGAGGTGTAGGAAGCTCGGGTTCCATATAACCTTTTCCACTACGAGTTGTGATTGATTTCATCTCCCCTCTTGGATTCGCAACGATATTACTCGGAAGAGTACCCGAAGAAGAGGGTTGATTACCTTGAATGAGCGAACCAATCATATCACGAAGGTTAACCGCTTGAGTATTGAAAAAGTCTCTCATGTTTGCATGAATTTCATTGCTGTGTTTTGCCATGTCATTCCTTAGCTCGGCACGAATATCGTTCCCTTGTTTTTCCATTTCTCCCTTCAAGTTGCGGACTTGACTCTGAAGATTCGTCACCATCTCCCGATTAGTCTTCATGAATGTCTCGACGTCTGGACTCACTGCCATCGGTTGATTGAGAAGTGGAGCTTGGTAGGCTTGAGAATTTCCTTGAGTTGGGTATGGGTTTCTTTGGGATTGATATTGATTTTGAGCACGAGGTTGGGATTGGTTGTTTTGGTTGTAGCTTTGTTGTTGGTTTTGGTTTGCAGGAGAGAAACCGGGAGGAGCAAGATAATTGTTGGAACGATAACTGAGCAAGCTACGGTCTCCTTGAGGGCGAGCTTGATAGCCTCCCGTGGGATAAGTACCGTAAGACGCGTTAGCGTTTTCAGAAAAATTGCTTTGGGTAGAAGGAAAATCATTATAAGAATGAGGACCACCACATGTGTCACAAGAAATAGCAACGGCTTTAGCTTATTGAAAGTGGTTTGTTGCTATGGACATGAAATCCTTGTGCGTACTCGCGATTTGTCGGGTAAGTTCGGATATCTCGGGATTATAAGTAGTAGAAGAAACATTGACTCTCTGATTAGATCTTGAGGATGCGGATGAATCCCAATTCTTGTGGTGAGTAGTCATGTTTTCAATCAACTCTCGACACGCCTCCGGTCTCCTTTTCATAAAAGTACCACCGGCGGCGGCATTGATCGTGTCACGATCACGAAAAGTGAGACCATTGTAGAAGGTGTCAATGAGAGTGACGGGGGGCATATTGTGATTTGGACATCGGTCGATCAAATCATTGTATCGTTCCCTAGCATCGAAAAGCGATTCATCATTGTCTTGCATGAATCCACTGATTTGGTTACGAAGGTTAGTGACCATGGATGGGGGGAAGTAGCGCGATAAAAAGCGTTGAGTCATGTCATTCCACGTATGAATAGAATTCTTAGGATGACGGTCAAACCATTTTTCGGCATGGTGAGAAAGCGAGTGGGGAAAGAGTTGGAGGCGAAGGTCATCCATAGAAACACCAGAGCACTTCATACTTTGGGTAGTGGTAATGAATTTGTCGAGGTGTTTGTTGGCATCATCATCCGGAATTCCGCGAAATGGGTTAGTTTGCACTTGCTGGATCATGTGATGCTTTAACGAAAACTCCTGAGCCGTGACGTGCATTGGCACAATCGGGCCTCCGCGTCCGTTCATGGTGGGTTGACACAATTCCTCCATTGTCCGTAAATCAGGCAGGTGGACATTGTTGTTGTTGTTGTTGTTGTTATTATTCAAATTGGGTTGAGGTGGGTTGTTATTATTGTTCTGAACACCAGCCATATCTAAATCTTCACGAGTCTCGGGCTCAGAATAGTTTGAAGATCTAGTACGCATACACCTGCAGAAGAAAAATATACACAAAGAATATCTATATAATCTATATAATCTTTTTGGTGCAAAACATTTTGAAAAGAATTGCTTTTAATGATTTTATAATGTTTTTGTATTTTTGAAGAGTTTTATATTTTTTAGGATTTTTGAAAATTTTTAAAGCAAGGGAACTAACGTTCAAAGAACGGATCCCAAAATTCAATGCGTCTCTCACTAGAAACCGTTAATCGTAACGAAAAGAGCCGGCAGCGGCACCATTTAATACTCGGGTTTTACACCTAAGTATGAAAGTTCGTTAAACCGATCTTTTCGAATTGAAAACCGGTCTAAAGTGCGACTCAATCGTCTTTTGGTGAATCAAGAGAATGGTTTGGTTTGTTTGTCTATTTTAAACTATAAGCAAGTAATAAGTGTCGTTGAGTAAAGTAGAAGTTTAAAAGATTAAACTAAATGACGAGTTAAAATAAATGCTTGAAAAACTTAAAGACAAGATTAGGAAAATTACTAGAACTCTAAATAAATCTAACACTTAGGACTACGTAAAAACAATAACTAAAATCGACCTTAATCGGAATATTGGAAAAAGTTACAAATCGGAATATTAGAACTACACCCGTCGGAATATATAACAAAACCCCTAATCGGAATATTACAAAGGTGCCAGATTGGAATATGGGATACGGTCCCAATCGGAATGTTGGTGACACCAATCAGAATACTAAGCAAGACCCAATCGGAATAATCAAAAATGAGCCCAATCGGAATAATTGGAAACTTAGCTTAATCGGAATAATAAACAAGGTCAAATCGGAATGATACCCTATTCCGATCCACAGTGATCGGAATATTGTTGCTTCAGTCGGAAAGAACCCAAAACCCTCTTCCGATCTAAGTGATCGGAATAAAGGGGGTGTCTGCTCGGAAAAACCCAATCGGAAAAGGGTTAAAACCCTTTTCGATCTACCCTTTCTGACCCGAATTAAAAGCAAGGGAATAAGCTATTTCAATAAGCTATTCCCCAAACTAGCTCGAATCAATGATGAACCGGATCGAATAAGCACTCGCATCAACTTATCCAACCTCAAAATGAATAAACTTTTAGATCAAACATAAAAAATATGAACTTTTTAAGAAAACTTTTTATAAGTAAATAAGCTAATCATAAAAAAATAAGCCAATAAGCAAAAAAATCTCAAAGCTTATTCATATGAAAACTTAAGCAATGATCAAAAGATTAACTTTTTAAGCACGAAATCATTAAGAACAACACGGATCATATGATAATCGCACCAAAATCAATCTAAAATCAAAGAAAGGTAGAATGAGATTAAGGATTAAAAGCTTAAGATAGAACTTGATTAATAAAATAAGCAATACAAAATGTTTAATCTTGAAAGATTAAATGAAAAGATGAAACTTAGTGAGAGAAAGTTTAAGACTTTCTCTCTCTAAAACTAGAGAAAAGTGAAAAAAATGAAAAACTAAAATTAAAGACTAACTAACTAACTAACTCCCTCCTAATGACTATTGGGAGGGTATTTATAGGGAGGGTGGAAGGAGTGCATGTGTTGCATCTTCTTTCTTGCTTTCTTCACGTCTTCCCGACTCGACTTTAATTCTTTGTCTTTTCTCGATGTCGTCTCGGGATTTGAACTTGTCTTTTAATTTTCTTCTTCTATAGACTTAAGTTCTTCGACTTCGTTAAACTTCCGTCTTTAGACTTTTTCTTCGATAAATCTTCAGAATAGGCCTTGGACTTTCGTTCTTTGTGCACTGTTGATCTTTTGACTTCGTCTTTTCCCGTTTTCTTTGATAAAAGCCCGTGAAAGCCCGTGTGTTCTTCCTTTTTCATATTTTGGTCCTAAAACACAATAAAAACACAAACCACGCATAATTCCGACTTTTACGACATAAATCACACGTTTTGGTCTTGTTATTATTGGAAATAAGTGGTAAAAGGATAAGTGTTTTCACACTTATTAATTGAACAAAATAACAAGGACCGGTCATGTCGGGCCGTGGGCCGCACACATGTGTGCGGTTACTGTTCATCCAAGCCCATAAGCTCAAATTACATTATTCCCACCCATCTGTGATGGGCCGGATACGGGTAGTACCCCGTGGGCCGGGTTCATGACCCGGCTGGGGACTATACGTAATCATGTCCCCCAGTCTAGTTGTTACAGCCATAGGCGTAACCTCTAGACTATCAAGATGCTCCCTGGGCGTACCAAGAAAGATAGGGAATGATAATTTGTCCAAGAATTTGTTTCGGCCGCACGTGGCAATCTGATTTAGGAATTTATTCCATTGATATCTCAGCCGCACGTGACGACTGAGACAAATTAAATGCAGCATTGAATTTGGGTCTTACGTAAGAGCCGCATATCCCGACATAAATAATTGTTCACCTGCCACTTTGACTGACAAAGTGCAAACAGTTAGAACCTCGAGCAGCGTAAACGTCTGAGTCAGAAGTGACCCGTGGGTCCCACCTGACGTTTCACTTGCCACTTGCACCCTAACCACACGATTAAGAATAGTGGCAAACACGTGTCACGCATCCAACAGACCATGACCCACGAGGAAACCCTATAAAAAAGCCACCCCTACGGCTGTGTGAAACACACAGTTCTTATCTCCATTTCTGCCATTAAAGCTTTTCTTCTTAGCTTCACTTAATCACGCACGGATCCCTTCCTCCGCAGGTTAGAATACCACATCCTTACCTTTTTATTCAGTAATGGCCCAAAGAAACAACCCCACAATTGGATCCGTGCTTAATGTAATGACCCAGGAGCAACTAGATCACTTTTGTACCAATTATTTCATCCCTACCAACCGACACCCCTCACTTCCTGGAACCGGAGACCTCATAACTGAGGCTCCGCAGGGTAAAATTAGCCTATACACTCGCCTTTTTGATGCGGCCAACTACCGTATTCCATTTACCCGTTTCCTCATAGATCTATTAGGATATTATGATGTACATATTAGTCAGCTTCACTGTATAGGCGCATGTAAGATAAGTCAATTCGAGATTCTTTGTCGTGCTAGAAGAATCCCCCCAACCGTAGAACTATTCCGGCTATTTTACACTCCCAGCATAGTAAATGGTTGGCTATCTTTTAAGAAACGATCTCCCAACAGCCCCCAGTCCCATAATAAGCCCATGGACTCAATGAAAAACTGGTGCAACCACTACTTTTTCATTGACTCGATAGTGTGGCCGGCCGATTATGCCTTCAAACATAGGTTATCCCACGACCCCTTGCCGCATGTTAGTACATATAACCCCCAACACTCCCGAGAAATAGATTTGAACACAACATGATTCCATAGAAACCTCCCCGAATCATTCCTCTATTTGCTAGGGATTAGCCGCAACTATTTCGGCTCGTCCAACAGATATCCTGTGTTTTGGAGAAGGCAGGGTAAAGGTAGGTTAGCGTCCATATACCAAAAAGCGCATACAATTATCTTGCAATGCCTAACATATTTCCTTTATTGTGGCAGAAATGAACTTCTTTGGACTCCTCCGTCAAGGCGACCCAAAGCTCGTACCAGAGGGATCTCGTCCCAGACGTGAGAACGAATTACCCCTCCTTGAGCATACCCGAAACGTGATGGTTGCTCTGGGAGCCGTGCCGGACCCCCACTCGGACGAAGAATAAACAACTCTCTTGAGAACCCCCGTTGATTTTAGCAACGAGGATGGTGATAATAGGATGCTCGAAGGAGGAGTCGGGCCCTCCTCGCCGCCTAAGACTGCCACCCCCGCACATGGGGAAGAGCAAGGAGACAACATTGAGAGGACCACCTCCAGCCTTCGCCAAATGCTGGGCGACAATGAGGAGGAGGTGCAACAAGTCAATGAGGAGGAAGATGAGGAAGCTGAAAAAGAAGTTGAAGAGGAGGTTGAAGAAGCAGCAGCTCATCCCGTCGCTAAGCGTACCCGCAGAAAAAACAAGAGGGTAAGAAGAGTCGCTCTGACCGAGGTTGGTGAGCATAATGCCCCCACCAAGAAGCTTCACGAGGACCACCCCCTATATCAATCTGTTGGGAGCAGCACTACCCAGGCATCCGAGACGGTACGGGCCGCACATGTGGATCCAGTTACTCAGATTCCCCCGACCGCATCAGAACTAGCAGGAAATAACACGTAAGGCTTCATTTTGCTAAGTAAGAGCCACGAATTTCCATTTAAGCAATACTTGATATGTATCCAAATGTTTGTTTTGCATGAATGAACAAACTGGTTCCGTGCCTCCGCCTGATGTCCAAACGGAGAAGGGAAAAGAGAAGGAAGTGGAAAGAAATCCTATGCTTCATACGGCCGTCACAAGATCCGGTCCTGCATTCGAAGAAGGTACCCCCACAGCCTCCCAAGATCTCCCAACCTCCGGCCCCCCTCAATCGTTCAATCCTGTTTGGAATATTACCACTGTGTCACGAATGAGGGAAGCCGAGGAATGCCGAGAGTACCTCAATAACTGCATACCACCAGGCTTGGTGCGAGAAGTGAATTCACTAAACCATGCTGACCTGGTGGATGAGTACAACGGCGCCTTGGTGCATCAAATGGCAATGGGCACCTCAGTGAGAGTAAGATTCGAAGCCGCGCTTGGGCATGTGGAGTCCCTAAAGAGAAAAGTTGGACGGAGGGAGAGGATGATCGAGGAGAATGAAGCTCAAATTGCTGCACTCCAGTCCCAACTTGCTAGTGCCGAGGCGACCATGAAGGAACAATCAGCCCATGCTAATGCTTATGACCAACAGGTGGCCGAGCTCGAGGCAAAACTTGATGCCACGACAACCAAGGTACGTATCCGGGACGCACCACTCTTATTCCAAAAGAATCATAATTTAACAAGTAATCTTTCTTATATAGGTGACCGCAGCAGAGGCGTCTGCCAAGTCATCCTCCGGCCAAGTATCCGTGCTTACCAAAAAACTCGAGGATGCCCAGATGACAATCCAGAGCATGGAAAAGGTACAAGAGGAGCTTGCTTACGAGAGGGTTATGACCAAGGAGCTAAAGGAGGCGTCCGCCCAAAAAGATGTGATGATAGATGCCCTTACCGCCGAACGCGATGACGTGCTATGCCCCCAACGACTAGCCGCCATTGCCGACCGTAGGTGGATGGTTGGACATGGGGCACGTCTGGCTGTTACCAAGGTGCTGGAAGACCCTGAATTTGTACAACAGTTTGCAAGCCTTCTGTCAGATGGTATCGATCACGGCCGCCATGAAGGAATGGTCCAGGCCGTAGAGCTAATCAAGAAAAAGGAGAACTTCACCAGGCATGCTTTCTTTAATCCTGAAGCTGCTTACAAGATGAATGCTTCCATGGCCGCAATGCGAGATCTACATTATCCATTCTTGGCCGAGCTGGAAGCCACAAAGGATGCATCAAACATGGAGATCAGGGAAAAGTTGAGTCTTGGTGCGTTCTCTCAAGATGGGGGTCATTCCCGTGCTTCCTTCACTCCCTCGCCCAGCCACCTGACACTTCCTATCTATGAGGACGTAACCAGGATCGTACTTGATGAAGAACCTTTAAGCGGGGTGCTGGAAAGGAATGCGGCTCAAGCCTTGAAGCGGAGGGAACGTGGTGAGAGGTTGCCTTGCTTGGCTGAAGAACAAGTGGAGATAGGTAAGTTTCTCCCCCCCATGTAGGGTGCCCCTACTTTGTTATCTATTTCAGACAATTTGGTTTGTAACCTTTGAATATTTGTAGCTTTTATTCGTCCGTGCATGTACACGGCTAAGACTGATGTGTGAAATAACTGTCTTTTGTATGTAAGTCCGTGATAACCACGGCCATTTTGTTATGATTTGGAAACTTGTGTATTTTTATTTTGTTAAATATCGATTACCGATACTGCATGACATGTCACGTCTTACCCAAAAGAGAAAATACATTCAAGTCTATAATTTACTAGACATGCGACGTGCGTCTTTATTATGCAAAGCACTACATGAGTACGGCATACGGAAACTTATCACAACGTCTTGTGAGTAAGGTGTCTAGTAAGGATACATGATCCGCGCCGCTGGGGTAGCATCCCTCCTACGCGGCAAGTTAAATTAGTAGGTTCACTTAATCCTCTTACCCCGCCTGGAGGCGTATAGTACATGTACGGTGATTGAATGAATGCATATGAATGAGACATGGCATATTATAATAAAAAATTCATATGACTAACAAAATCCAAAGAAATAATTTGCACAAAACAAGCCGTGGAGCTAGCTAGGCACCACGGCATTTTATTATCACGTTTACATTTTTTGTTTGAACAAGAATTATAAGTCCTAAAAAACAAAAAAAAAGAACCTAGAAAAAACATAAGAAACAAAACAGATAGAGTGCATGGATCTTCATTAAAGCCACATATAGCAAAGTACCCATGAGGAAGCCATAGCTTTCAAAGATTGCACCTTTTGAGATTGGAGATGTTACATGTGCGTTCCAGATCGCGGCCATCCATGTCATGTAACTTGTACGCGCCTCGTCCTAAGGCTTCCGTGACCTCATACGGTCCTTCCCACTTCGGGCCCAGCTTTCCTGTGTTCTCCGCTCGACTTGCTTCGTTAGCACGATAGACATAATCTCCCGGTCGAAAAGAAACACCTTTAACCTTGGCGTCATAATAAGCCTTCATTTTAGCCTTGGACTTAGCCTCATTGATTGCTGCTATCTCCCTTTTTTCTGCCAACAAATCCAGGTTGATTCGCAGTTGCTCGTCGTTCGTGACGACATTAACCTCCGCCGTGCGGATGGTAGGCATTCCGATTTCTGCTGGTATAACAGCTTCAGTGCCGTAGGCCAATGCAAATGGAGTGTCTCCGTTGGCTGTTTTGATCATAGTCCTATGCGCCCATAGAACATGTGGTAGCTCATCAACCCATTTGGCACTTCGTTCCTCCAGACGTGCCTTGATGCTGTTTCCCAAGCTTCTATTTGCTCTTTCCACAAGGCCATTTGTCTGCGGATGCTTAACAGACGCGAAGCACCGTTTGATATTCAATGATGCGCACCAGTCCTTGAATGGATTATCCGCGAACTGTTTACCGTTGTCCGAGATGATTTCTCCTGGTAAGCCAAAACGGCACACAATGTTCTCCCAAACAAACTTTTTAACTTGTTTGCCTGTGATGGATTTGACTTCCTTGGCCTCTATCCATCGTGTGAAGTAGTCCATTGCGACAATCAAGAACTTAACTCCCCCGCAGCTACAGGAAATGGTCCTGCGATGTCGATTCCCCACTTATAGAATGGCCATGGGGATGAAATAGGTGTAAGCTCCTGCTGCGGATGTCGCGGCACTGGTCTATGCACTTGGCAATCACTACACTTGCGGATCATGTCGCGTGCGTCCCTATGCATGGTAGGCCAATAATATCCTGTACGTAGGGCTCGAGCTACCACGGATCGTGGACCTGCGTACATGCCGCATAACCCTTCATGTATCTCACTGATTACATAAGTGGCCTGACGTGGTCCAACACACAGCAACCACGGCTGCAAGAAAGAGCGCTTATAGAGGATACCTTCTCGAAGTTCGAAGTGCTGCGACTTCCTTCTGATGTATCACGCTGCTTTTTCATCGTCCAGAAGGGTTTCACTAGACAAATAGTTGACGATCGGAGTCATCCATGTAGGTCCATCCTCCTCAACTATAGTAGCGACCTCCCCTTCCGTTATAGACTTTTCCTTGAGTATTTCCACCAAGACTTGCTTGGACAAGTGGGCGAAGCTTGTGGATGCGATCTTGCTAAGAGCGTCCGCCTTCTTGTTCTCACCTCTTGGCACCTGCTTGATGGAAAACTTGCTGAAAGCCGCGATGAGTGACTTGACTTTCTCCAAGTATCGGACCATGTTGTCCTCCTTATCCACATATCCACCTAGAATGTGGTTCGTGACAAGCCGTGATTCCACGTAGGCCTCAAGGTTGCGGACTCCCATTCTAGCGGAGATTTTTAAACCCGCAATGAATGCTTCATATTCCGCTTCGTTGTTGGTGGCTATGAACTCAAAACGGAGGGCGTACGTAAACTCCATTCCTTCCGGATTTGTGAGGATTAGACCAGCTCCTGACCCACCCGTACATGAAGATCCGTCCGTAAATAACACCCATGGTTTTGTTGGAGTCTCGTCTTGTTTTACGATTAGTCCTTCCTCATCCGGCTTCTCTATCAAGAAATCTGCCAAGATCTGGCCTTTAACAGCCGTCCTTGGCCTATAAGATATATTATGCTCCCCCAATAGAATGCTTCATTTTTGTAGCCTTCCTGCCACATCCGGTCTAGAGATGACTTGCTTTATTGGTTGGTCAATAATGACTACAATTGGGTGCGCTTGAAAGTATCGGCGCAACCGCTTTGTAGCAAACACTAGTGCCAAAACCAATTTTTCCATAGAGGAGTAATTCAACTCCGGCCCTTGTAGTGTTCTACTTATGAAGTAGACCGGAGTTTGTACCGTATCCCTATCCGTCATGAGTACCGCACTTATTGCTCCATGTGTGGCTGAGAGATACATAATGAGCTCCTCCTTTGGCCGGGGAGCTACTAGCATAGGGAGAGATGCAAGGTGCTGCTTGAGTTGACCAAAGGCTTCCTCGGCTTCCTTTGTCCACCGGAAGTCTCCCTTCCTAATGCACTTCTTGAGTGTCTTAAATAGGGGTAATGACTTCTCTGCGGACTTTGATAAGAACCTATTTAGCCCGGTCAGCATCCCATTTAAGGATTGCACCTCTTTCCGTGTCTGAGGGGATGGCAGCTGTATTACTGCGTCCGTTTTCTCTGGGCAAGGTTTGATGCCATTTGGATCAATCATATATCCAAAGAACATTCCCTCCGTTGCCCCAAACGTGCATTTCTTTGGATTTAGCTTCATATTAATCCTCCTCAGTGTGTCGAATGTCTCTTGGACATCCCAGAGAAGTGCATCCTCCGTATGACTTTTTATGACTAAGTCATCCACATATACTTCCAGGTTGCGGCCTATCTGTGAGTCAAAGGCTTTGTCCATAAGCCGCTGGTATGTGGCCCCGACGTTCTTTAGCCTAAATGGCATTTTCGTATAACAATATATGCCTTGACTAGTATGGAACGCCGTCTTCTCTGTGTCCTCCTCCGCCATCTGGATCTGGTGGTATCCTTTATATGCGTCTAGGAAGCACTTAAAGGGATATCCACATAGAGATTCCACCTTCCAGTCAATCTCCGGTAACGAGTAACAATCCTGTGGACATGCTTTATTCAGATCCGTGAAATCCACACACATGCGTCAGCTTCCGTCATGTTTTTTGACCATGACCGGATTGGATAACCACTCGTGGTAGTATACCTCGCGCATGATACATGCGTCCACTAGTTTCCGTACTTCCTCCAATACTACTTGGCTGCGCTCAGGTGCCTGGCCGCGCTTCTTTTGCTTGACGGGTTGGTACCCCTGGCGGATTTGGAGCTTATGTTCTGCTATCGCGTGTGGTACACTTGTCATATGCTTTGGCTCTCATGCGAATATATCTAGATTTGCACTTAAAAGAGAGCACATGGCCCTTTTGCTGCTATCCGAGAGCGTTCCCCCTATGGATACCTCCTGTTCCGGATAGTCAGGATGGATTGCCACCCTCTAATTGGGAGGCAGTGATCCATCCTTAGGTGGAACAGGTGGAGCCGGTGTTGTCACGGTATGACACTCGGATGTTGGTACGCTTGTGTTGTAAATGGTGACGATTCCTCCCTCTACGGGGAACTTGATCATTCTATGTGTCGTGGAAGGTACCGCCCGTATAGCCAGAATACCTGGTCTGCCTATGATCCCATTGTATGGATAATGTGAGCGTATCACCATGAAGTTCATCCACGCAGTAGTGGAGTGTTCCGCATTCCCAATGGTTACAAGCAGACACAGTTGCCCTATCGGCCAGATGGTGTCTCCACTAAAACCAGTGAGCGGCGCCGTGGCTGGTACCAATTGGCTTCTTATTTCTGGCCGTAACCGCACAAAACAGTGTTCGTACAGTACTTCTGCTGATGACCCTCCATCCACATACATGCGACGAACATTGTGTGTTCCAATGCTTATCTCAATAGTGAGAGGCACATCAATCACATCGCTTGCTGTGATGGGAGGGAATGAGATTTCCCTGCCGCGTGAAAATTTTTGGCCTATTTTCTGCCTCGTGCGGCGTTGTCTGGATTGGATCATGTATATGGTCGAAGGTTTGTCCTTTTGGGGATCCTTCTTGTCATACTTCTTTTTGTCTTTTCCATCCTTCCAATCCTTAACCAAATGCTTGAGTTTACCTGATTTGATCAGTGACTCAATGTGCTTCTTGAGCTGGATACACTCCTCCGTGCCATGGCCCTTGTCATTATGGAACTCGCAGAAACGGTTTCCTTGACGACGGTCTGGCGGAGTTGTCATTGGGGGAGGCCTCGGAAAATTTGCCCCTTTCGTCAGCAAGATCTCCCGGTAGGACATCTTTAGGGGGTAAACTTATCGTCCGGCCGTCCTCCTTTGTTTTGGCTCTTGTAGTCTGAGCCCCTTCTATTGTTCTGATTGCTTTGACCGCCTGACTGTCTCCTGGACTGGTCGTTTGATCGGTAGCCGTTTCCTTTTGAAGGGTAAGCCACGACAACCGCTGTTTCTCCCTCTATGAAGTTTCTGACCCTTTCCATGAGATCATCATACCTCTCCGGACGCTTGTCATTGAGACGCCTGATTATTTCCCTATCTGCTATGGCGTGCATGTAGTTAGTGATTTTCAGGAGTTCCGGCATTGTCTTTGTGCGTGTGTACTCGTCGTTGAAGCGTTCAGTGAAGGCTTCTGTAGACTCCCCCGGCCGTTGCTTGACAGTTGCCAATTAGACCGGATCCCTATTATACTTCTTCCGCTGAGTATAATTATTCTTGAACGCAGTGCGTAGTTCCGTGAAGCTATCAATGCTTCGTGGAGGGAGTCCATCAAACCAGTCACGGGCATTGCCGATCAAGGTTGAATTGAACATTTGGCACCATATAGGCATGGGCCATCACTCAATTTTAGCCTGCGTATCAAATATTTTGAGGTGATCATCCGGATCACCAGTTCCATCATACGTCTTGACACACACCGGCATGCGACGTTTTGTGTCCTCGTAGTAGGTCCGTATACGCAGAGTAAAAGGATCTTCCTTGAGGTCTGCCCATGGACGAGTGAGCCTAGGATCTTCCCATGGGTCACACCATGGACGAGAAAGATCCTCCGCTTCTGCCTCCCGATAATAGGGGCCGCCATAGTATTCATCATTGCTTGGTGGCGGTGGAGGGGTACGCCTAGGTCGGCGACGCTTGGGCGGATGGTCATCCGAGTCCTCTCCTGATGGATCTGGAGAAGGGGGTGGTGCTCCATCTCTTGGGTGAGTACCACCCTTTTGAGAAGAGCCAGGAGCCTTCTTCCCAGTGTTCATCCTATCCCACACACTTGTGCGGCGAGCGGCTCTGGTCAGTTCCCGGTCTGGTCGCTCGGGTGAACTGTCAGACTTCTCTCCCCCTTCTCGAGACTGCGTTAGTTCCTGTATGAGGCGATCTCCTATGCGCTCGAACACATTCCTAGGTTGAGGAGTTTCCTCGAAGATGCTCTGCTCCTGAGGCAGGGTCTTCCTCTTCCTCTGATTTTGGGAAGAGGTGCTTGGTCCTGTATTGCCAAAGTTAAGTCTAGATTGGAGGTTTCTCCCTAGATTCAACCTTGATGCGATCCCTGGGACGATCCTATCAAAGTTCTGCGTGAGAACTCGAGTGAGATCCTCCTCGCTGAGTGGTTGGACTTCTACTTCCTCCTCAATCGATGGTCTACGCGGCTCCTTGTTAGGGGGATTGGGCGCGCTCCCTGGATCAGGGTTGTCCAGGGTTGAAGTAGGTGGGGGAGTTATGGAGATCGTGCTCGTCACCCCCATGGACTGAAAACCACCACGGTTGTTTGGTCCACCCGCTGGGCGGATAGGGGATTGATTGGGGATGAGTATCCCTTCCCCTTGGGACTTCCGATTTCCAGGATTCGTGTTCCTGGGATTAGCTTGGGGATGCCCCTTCGTCATTGGGAATTCAAGATGAGATTTCGCTCTAGCTTAGTGTAATGGGTCCCACGGATGGCGCCAACTTGTTGATGCAAAAGTTGGGTGATCCTTGCGAGACCCGAATTAGGCTTAATTCGGGTTGGCTGGGTTCCGGCTCCTGCACCAAGTGAACTGTATGGTTGGGATCCTGAACACTAAACAACACGCGTTAGACTTACCGTGGGAATGTTTCCCACGATTAGACTCCGGCGTGAGACTAAGTATCAGTTTAGGGTTTATAAGAATCGAGTGAGTTGAGAGTATAGAACGTAATACCATTGTGGAACCCTTGGGGTTCCTTTTATAGGCAGTGAAACCCTCATAGACTGTCACTGATGCTTCGGCCCCAAGGAAAGGATAAACACCAGAATTAGATTGATTGTTATCTTCTAATTATGGTGAGTGAATATCCTCTTCTTTGGGGTGAATCTTATTCAGAGATAGAATATGATTCTGTCTAACCCTGTACCGGTCATGCCGGGCCGTGGGCCGCACACATGTGTGCGGTTACTGTTCATCCAAGCCCATAAGCTCAAATGACATTATTCCCACCCATCTGTGATGGGCCGGATACGGGTAGTACCCCGTGGGCCGGGTTCACGACCCGGCTGGGGACTATACGTCATCAGTTTACTAGAGAGAGAAAGTAAAATGAACCAACACCCTCTTCCACACATGGAAGAGGGTATATATACCCTTGGCTTTGTTGGGCCGTGGGTCAAGTAACATGGGCCGGGCTTGGCTTTGTTTTGGGCTTACGCCCCTAACTTATACAATATTAGCTTAAAGTCCAAGCCCGGTTTTCCCGACTAACCTATTACAATACAAGACCTTTAACGACTAAGATGACCTATTACATTCTTGTTCGACTATATAAAATATAGGGCTAACAATCTCCCCCAATGTATCGGTCATCTTAAAATGCTTCAAAAGCATAAGATGGTTGAGTGAATACATTCTTGTAGAGGAGATCTTCCTGCTTTGGTCTTGTATCTTGGTCTTGATCTTGTTTGTAACGGCTTTGTTCCTTCATGCCTTGTGATCCTTATCTTGAGCCTTTATCTTTTGACTTAGAGTGCTTAAGATCTTCAATCTATCCTTGATAGTGTTCATCTTGTGCTCTTGTTGCAAGATGACCTATTACATTCTTACATTCTTAGGTATCTTGATTATCGCCATCTTGTGCTCTTGTGACTTCTGAATCGACATCAGTAGCACAACTACGCCACCTTCTTGATATGCAGCAACATATATAGACACGGATAAAATGGCTTTGAACATTTCATCCTAACTCGGTAGCGTTTTACCTCCGGTCGGTGAAGACCATTAGACGGTATCTGATATCGTACCTGTGATCGGGTAGATTCAATTAAGAACCTCTTTGACAGGGTTTCCCAGCGGTAGTAGCCAATTCTCTTTACTCGACCGTCTCAAAGCAGACTGCGAACGTAAAGAGTGAATCATAAGGATAAATTATCCGTCTGATTAGGGTCGTCAATTCAGAGTTCCTGGAACAAGTTTGACTCTAAAAGAATCGCACCATTGTTGCTTTCCAGTTTGTCACAAGCTTGATTCATAGAGAATCTTGCGAGTCACCTACCGCAATGCTGTTTGATGTTGACACTAGAAGGATTTCCATTCGTCACTGAACACTAATGAGTGTCACTCTGAATGTTCTGGCAAGATCACACGGATTTTGCGAAGAAACCTGGAATCAAGTTTGAATCAATTAAGAATCGAAACTTAGTTTCTTTCCAGTTCTCACAAGTTTGATTCATGTAGTATCGCACAAGTTACCTACCATGAGCTTGTTTAATGCTGACTCAAGCAGGATTTCCATCTTCATTGTGAATCGTATCACTAAGATGTTCTGGCAATATCACAAGGATAATGCGTAGGACTCGATTGTGTCCTAATGAGATGATAAATTGATCTCTTTTGGCTCTAGACTCAATAAGTGCATTTTGGTAATCGGAGGCTGGAGCAGACTGCCACCTTTTCAATATTAACTAATTCAGAGTGAGAAAGTCAATAGATACGTGTTGATCTCCGTGACAATGAGACAAGTTTCTTTTGAGTGAAACTCGAATGGCTGAGAAAGGGTTGTGCATCGCATCATTGGGTCCATGACACTTGTGTTCAAGATATGTGTTAACCCGGTTTCTGCCTAAGTTGCATAGAATATTAAACTCCTTCAATGCTTACCAATACGTCATCACTAGCACCTTGTTGTGATTGTCCCATTGCTAACTTAAGTAATTGGTCCGCATTCAGCTTCATTCAACTCCATCTTTCCTAAGGACAACTATTTCTAGCTATGGAATGTCCTTGGGTAGATCCCTCTAGTTCTGGTTGGATCATAGGACTTAGTTTCATATCCTAAACCACCTTTTGACTCCATCGTTCCGTCGTGGATAGTAGGTTGTTTTGGGTATAGATCGTAACCATAAACCATTGAAAACCATTCAAAGTGTTTGATAAAAATCAAAACTTTTAACACTTGAAAGTTTTACATTTCCGAAAAGCTCCCTTTACACACATTCATCGATATACAAATTAGTTTGGCATGTGAAGGAAAGAGTTGCACTTGAGTCTTTAAGATCACTTGTGGCGATATATTACATTTTAATCACATTTTCTCCCCCTATCTCTAATATAAAAACATAATGTTAGAGATATCAATTGATTAAAATATGACATTTTCTAAAAATCGACGGGAGAGAAACATGTGTGCACGCATGAATCATGGAACGTTTTCAGTCGAGATGCTCCCCCTCAACAATATATGTGTGTCTTGAGTCAAAATTTGACAAAATTTTGGAGAAAGGACACCACAAAATATGTTGAGGTACGGAGATGAAATGCCTATACCGATAATATATATGACAGATTTATTATCATTTTCGGAATGTGTTGGATACATAAAATATGACAATCTTAGAGATGTACCCAGCAACATTAAAAGGTTTGATTTTAAAACTCCCCCCCTCAAATATTGAACAAAATAACATATGACATTTTGAGATATAAAACCCTATTATGAGGAAGGGAGTGTTGAACACACAATTTTGAAAGATTTAGAAAAACCTTTTGAGAAAGTCTTGAAAAATTATGTTCAACGGTTTTAAAATAATCAGGATAGAAGACTTCTCTTCTATTGCTTAGGGAAAGCGCACTGAAACGTACACTCCCCTTTCGGGTCCATTTTCCATGAGCTCAAAACTTTGATTGTTTTGTGACTACCTCATGACCGAGAAAAATAAATTTCCCGTTGTGAAGGATAAGTTATCATCCGTGATAAACTTTCCTTGAGTTGAAGTTCGAGTTCTAAGCTGACATTTACTTAGAAATCGTTTTTCATGAACTTAAAAACTTTGAATATTTTTATGAGAAGCTCATGACCGAGAAATATGAATTTCTCGTTGAGAAGGATAAGTTATCGTCCGAGATAAACTTTCCTTAGTTGAGGTCCGAGTCCTAAGCTGTGATGCGCTTAGAAGTCATTGTGAGAGAATATCAAGCAGCTTCATTTGCCAAAACCTCCAAGTCTTCTGGAGTCATATACTTCATACCAAGACGGCCAACGAGATACGCGAACCTGTCTTTCGAGAGAGCTTTTGTAAACAAGTCTGCCAGCTGGTACTCAGTTCTGACAAAGTATAATTCCACGATGTCGCGTTCCACTTGTTCCTTGATGAAGTGATATCTGACATCGATGTGCTTGGTGCGGGAGTGCTGAACCGGATTGCAAGATATGGCTATGGCCGACTTTGAGTCACAATACATAGGTATTTTAACAAAGTGAAAGCCATAATGCGTGAGTTGAGTTCTCATCCAGAGGACTTGAGCACAACACGCGGATAGAGCCACATATTCTGCTTCAGCTGATGAGAGCGAAGTACAATCCTGCTTCTTTGACGACCAGCTGACAAGCTTGTCTTCCCCTAGAAACTGTATGCTACCAGAAGTGCTTTTTTGACTATCAAGACAACCTGCGTGATCAGAATCTGAAAAAGCTGTTAGATGAAAACCGGTTTCCCTCGGATACCAGAGTCCCATGTGAATGGTATTCTTAAGGTACCGAAAGATCCGTTTAACCTCTTTGAGGTGCTTTTGAGTAGGTCTGGCTTGATATCGTGCACAATAGCATGTGGCATGATGAATATCAGGCCTGCTGGTTGTAAGGTACATAAGTGACCCGATCATACTACGATATCGCGTTTGATCTACGGGATATGAGTACAAGTCAGCGTCTAGGGATGTGGTCGACAATGGTGTACCAACGCGAGCACATGAGGTTATACCATGCTTTTTAAGTATCTCTTGAGCATACTTAGCTTGGTTAATGAAGATACCACATGGGGATTGATGAATCTGGAGGCCTAAAAAGAATTTTAGCTCCCCCATCATTGACATTTCAAATCTGCTGTGCATTAATTTTTCAAAACGTTTTGAAAGTTTTGGGTTCGTAGAACCAAAAATAATATCATCAACATAAACTTGCACCAGCATTATGTCATCCCCATATTTATTAGTAAAGAGAGTAAGATCAATAGAACCTTTGGAAAATCCTTTGGACACCAAGAAGTTTGAAAGTTCTTCATACCATGCCCTTGGAGCTTGTTTAAGTCCATATACAGCCTTCTTGAGACGATAGACTTTGTCAGGATGATGAGGATCGATGAATCCTTCCAGCTGATTCACATACACTTCTTCCTTCAAATGACCGTTGAGAAAAGCAGTTTTAACGTCCATCTGAAAAACCGTGAAGCCCTTATGTGGAGCATAAGCAAGGAATATCCTGACTGCTTCCAAACGAGCGACTGGAGCGAATGATTCATCGTAGTCTATGTCTTCTTGTTGACGGTATCCCTTAACCACAAGACGAGATTTGTTTTTGATGATGGTTTGTTCTTCATCCAGTTTGTTTTTCCAGATCCATTTGAAATATAAAATTGACATTCCATAGGTTCGGTCAACAAGTTCCCAAACATTTAGGCGTTCAAACTGATGAATTTCGTCTTACATTGATTCAATCCACGCATGATCAGTCATGGCTTGTTTGATGTTTGTAGGTACAGTTGAACTCACGGTGAGTGCATACATACACACATCGCCATCGGTTTCGAGTTGTCTGCGTGTTCGAACCGGTTGTGAAGGATTTCCAATGACTTGCACCAATGGATGATCACGTGTCCAATGGTGAGTGGATGGATATGGTTGGTAGAATGTATGCATGTTGGACGGATCAACATGTTGAGTAGAAGACTCTCCGACTTCGTGTACCGGTGTACCGAACGGAATGATAAAATCTTCTTCGTCAGGTTGTGCATCGATTGCTTGATTGTTGTTTCCTCCTTCAGCATTGACGGTTGGTGATGTTGGTTGTATGACAGTTTCTTGAGTTTGTTGAGTATCCTCTGGAATTGTCTCTTGAGCAACGGTTGCTGAAGTAGATGCAATTGTGTCTTGTTGACTTTGTGCGGGTGCATCAACAGTATTGACAGCGGAAGGCTTTGACACAACTTGATTGTTTCCATAGTAATATTCATCAAACATTGGATCATATAAATCAACCAACTCATTCATTTGTGTCGTATCCGTCGAGTCTGCTGTAGGAGTATGTAGTTTCTGTTTCAGTCGACGCAGTTTGTTTTTCAAATATATTTATTTTCATTTAACAACCTTAGCTCCTTCCTTTTCTTATTTCTTGAGTTCAAACTCTATCGCTTGTCCATATTTCTTGCATGTTGAATCATCTGATGCCTGCATCAGTTGGCCATTTTGGCAAAATATATGTGTTCCCTTTGGTTATAATGTTTGTCTTAATTCTTCCTTTTTTCAGGTTGTTAATGACTTATTGAATCCAGCAGGGCAGCATCTAAGAATAAGAGAGGACAGCCAGGTAAATTTCTATACATCATATACTGAAATAACTTTTTACATATTATCTCCATAAAACATCAATTTCTGCCTGTATAATGTGTCTGACATATATTTTATGTGGATAATTTGATTGCTTAAAATTGTACTTGTCATCTGACTGACTGATCCTCCCAACCCATTTAAGTGCATGACCAATGATTTTGAGCAATATAAACCTTCTCATTTTGTTATTCAATTCTGCCCTGTTTTTAAATCAAGGTTTTTCCATGATGTCCAATTCATCTTAAGAGTACTAGATTTAGACGGAAATCATTAATTATATGAAAAAATACAACTGCGATTTATTATTTAGCTATAAGACCTGAGCATTGAAGAATGGTTGTGATGAATGAGTCAAGGGGGGTAATTGACTATAAATAATGGTCTTGTAACTGTTCATTGACCCCTAATAATATGTGTTGCCCTTTCAAATTAGGCAGTTAATGCACAAATAACCACTTCCCCTATTAACTTGATTTGCAAATCCCAGTTACCAAAGTAAAATAATAGCATATATACCAGAAGTAACTTGCGATGACTAAAAGTCAAAACGCATAAGGGTCAACACTAGAAGCACAATGTGGTCAACAGAAGTCAACGAAGTGAACATTGACCCAAACCAAGACTAGAAGCCAACCATTAATGAGAAGTAAGGATTTTTATCCACTAGAAGTTGAAGACTACCACCAGAAGTGACCAAAATCCTCCACTAGAAGTAGTACACACCGCAAATACCCATACAATCTGTTATTAAAAACTACCAATATGTTAATCTGTGCAAGTAAATATGTACACTAAGCCTCCCCTTAGGCTTAGCCTCCCCTCAATCCTAGATCTCAAGGATTAACCATTCCAATGTGAACCACCAAGTGGTTGAACCGAGGACCATCAAAGGCTTTAGTCAATAGATCAGCAACATTATCATCCGTATGAACCTTAAGAGCCTGTATCAACTTCTTCTCATTGGCACCCTGATAAAGTGGTGCCTAATTTCAATATGTTTTGTACATTGATGTAAAACAGGATTCTTTACAATGCAGATAGTGCTTTGATTGTCAATGAAAATTTTGGTGTTCATAAAGTTGAACCCATAATCAAGCATCTGATTTTGTATCCACAAAACTTGTCCACAACAACTAGCAGCAGCTACGTATTCAGCTTCTGTTGAAGAAGTAGCTACTATCGTCTGTTTCTTACATTGCCATGAGATAAGTCTTCGACCCAAAAACTAACAACCACCAGTAGTAGATTTTCTGTCATTATTAGCACCTGCATAGTCACTATCACTATATGCTTCAAGAACAAAAGGTGATTCTCTAGGATACCACAAGCCTAACTTGGGTTGAGCCTTGATGTACTTGAAAATCTTCTTGACTGCATTCAAGTTAGAAACCGTTGGAGCCACCTGCTGTCTAGAACAAGCACTTACTGCAAACATAATATCCAGACGTGATGCAGTCAAATACATGAGTGAGCCAATCATTGACCTGTACATGTGAACATTTACCAGAGGATCTGGCTCATTCTTGAGTTTGACTTTAGCTACATCATAAGGTGTTGCTGCTGGTCTAAGAGGATCCATATCAAACTTCTGAAGGATCTCATGAACATATTTATCTTGACTTATGAAGATTCCATCCTCCTGTTGCTTGACTTGAAGACCAAGAAAGAATGTAAGCTCTCCCATAACACTCATCTGAAATCGCCCTTCATCAGTTGTTCAAACTCATCACACCATTCCTTTTTAGTAGAACCAAAGATAATATCGTCCACATAAACCTGAACAAGGATAATGTCCTTGGTATTCCTCTTAAGAAATAGTGTTTTGTCAATTGTGCCTCTTCTATAGCCATGTTTAAACAAGAAAGTGGAAAGACGCTCATACCAAGCTCTAGGAGCCTGATGAAGTCCATAGAGAGCTTTGACCACCTTGTAAACTTTCTTGGGATGAAGTGGATCTACGAAGCCCTTAGGTTGAGCTCAATCCACGTTTCATCGGACCGTTCGAGATCCCCGAGCATATCGGTGAGGTATCGTATCGGTTGGCGTTACCTCCTCAGCTATCTCATGTTCATAATGTGTTCCACGTATCCTTACTCAGAGGTTACAACTATCATCCTCTGCACATGATCACGTATCCACTCGAGCAGATTCGAGAGGACCTATCCTATGTTGAGGAACCCGAGGCAGTTCTTGATCGTCAGGATCGAGTCATGAGGAGAAAGACGATTCTTTTTGTCAAAATCCTTTGGAGGGACCATCCTGAGCGGGAAGCCACTTGGGAAACGGAGGAGTCTATCCGGACTTCTGACCCTCATTTTCAGCTATGATTCGGGTATGTCCTTTTCAGCTATCGTATCTCTAATTCGGGGATGAATTCTTCTTTTAGAAGGGAAGAGTTGTAAAACCCGCTTAAAATCCATGAATGCATTAATTACATGAAATCACGGATTAATTAAAACTTTACATTTAATTAATACACGACACGTACCAAGAGTAATTATTGTTCTAATCCAAGTATTACATATAATATTACTTATTATTGACATGTATTACGTATAATAAATAATACATGTGAGATTAAAAACGAAAGTAAAAACACGACTCACGCTACGAGTAATAATACGTGTTATTTATAAAAATAAAAAATGAAACATATATATACTTGAGGGAGTTTGGACGGCAAAGAGAAGTAACAAGAGGCCTTGGCCCGGCCAATTACAAATTATACTAGCACCACAAAACTTCCAGGAAATTCACTTCTCACAATATTTAGAACAATAAAACAACCCTAGCTCTCCTTCGGCTGCCGGCTACAACAAGGAAGAACAAGAAAAAGAAAGCTTTGTTGATCTCGATTTTATACGGGTAGTTGTTTGGGTTCTTAATCCTTAAATCATACACGATTCGGTATCCATAAACTTTAATCCTTTACTTTTATTTTTCTTTCAAGCATGATTACTTAAATGGATCCATGAACACATGATGCTAGAATGATATAAAACATATAAATGAATCAAGATGGGAAGGGTTTAGTTCGAGTGACACGTAAACCGATACCCCTATAGGTCTCGGTGTGGGTTTATACAAGCCAACCGCAACCCACAAGGGTGCGGTGGCTGTTTGCTTTCCTCGGTCGCAACCCACGCACGCCCAACAGGGGCAGCGTTTGGCTAACAGTGGGAACCGAGAGCCCATGGCTCTCGGTGGGACTGCTGGTGGCAGTAGTGGCAACCGGCGCAAGCCGGTGGGTGCTGTTGTGCTGTCGGCGCCAAGGACCACAACCGGACGACTGTGGTGGTTTGGTGTTTTGGGCATGCCGAGACTTAGTGTCTCGGTGTGGTTTGGTTCACGGGTTTGAGTAAACACATAAATACTACAAGGGTGTGTTTGGTTTATTTTGATAAATTAGTTTTATTAATTAAATTAAACACATTAAATTAATCTTGTTATGTTTTAATATTAATTTAATTAATATTATATTAAATTAATCATGTCATGTTAGTTTAATTAAATAAATTTAGGATATAATTAAATTGTTAATTATTCATGATATATACATGGTCGAAGTAATAAATTAACTTAGACTAAAATAATTATGTTAAATAATTATTCATGACACGTTACATGACACATGTTGGTTTAATTAAATTAAATTATACCTTATAATAATTATACATATATTTATTCATGATAAACTATATGTTATGTTTATTTAATAAATAACTTAGCATAAGTGTTTAATTACATGTTAACCATGGTTTAATTAAATTAATATCATACTTTAATTTAATTATACAATATCAAGCTATAGTAAAGTATTATTACTATAAGTCTAGGTATATTATTAATTAATAATTATTAATAAATTATGTATTAAAATATTAATTAATAATTATCATGATAACCTAAAGTATTTTTTAATTAATAAACTTTACTATATAATAATTAATCATGACTTACACTTAAGCTTTAGTTTATATCACCATCTTATTAAACAAGCTTATTACTAATTATGGAAACATGTTATTTATGAAAACATAATATTTATGGAAACATGCTATTTATGGAAACTTTATATTTTTGGAAACTTACTAATTATGAAAGCCTTCTATTTTTTAAAACTTACTACTTATGGAATCTTACTATTTTTGGAAAGTTGCTATATATGGAAACCTACTATTTTTGGAAAGTTACTATATATAGAAACCTGCTGTTTTTAGAAAGTTACTCATTATGAAACATAAAGTATAATAACACATGAAAAATGAATTACATTAATCAAGAACACATGAAAACACCAAGAAATACATGATAACACATGAAACAGTAAAACAAGTCAAGAACATGTAAAACAAGTCAAGGACAAGTAATACAAGTCAAGGATAAGTAATACAAGTCAAGAACAAGCAAACTAAATATCAGTCAGTTAAACATGGACACATGACTTATTCACGTCCTTTATTATGTAGCACTCGTTGAAGTCCGAGTAGAGTTTCTTTCCGCCTTTCATCTTCTTCGTTACTGGACATAAGGTACGGATATTCCGTCCTCTAATAAGGACATTCCTATTCTATGTATGATTAGGATTTCTCGTCTGCTGCCATGTGTTTTATCTAGTAGATTACATGTCATTAAACTTATCATTAATTACCGTGCCATGATATTTAAATTGTGGCCGTGAACAAGTACGTTTTAAATTTTTAAAAGTATCTTTATGAAACCCGAGCCCCGTAAATATTTTGAAAATTGACTAATAATTATTTCCCGCTTTTTAGATAACTATTTACATTTCTAGCCACAACTTTCACTAAATTGCAACTTGGTCCCTACCCCACTATATATAAACATCAAACTAACACACACACACACACATATTTTTCATTTAAAATTTTTTCACTTCCACTCTCTCTCTCTCTCTTGAATTGCCGAAACACCACCACCATCACCAAACACAATCAAACTTCTATTTTTCTTGAGTTTTAGGTTGAATCAAGCTAAACTAACACTAGACCCAACCTTATTTTTGATCAAGGATCACATTGGTGTAAGAATTTTACACATGCAAGCAACTTTTTTTTCTTGATGCTGGTAGGTAGGAGCTATGATCATGCATGGCATTATCATGATGATCCATGGTGGTTTGTGCTAAAAATCTTGTTAGAAACTTCATTTTGATCTCATGATTTTTATTTTGATTATGATTTTGATGTTATGGTTGATGTATGATGATATTAGAGCATAGTAATGATCATTTCCATGATTAGTTTTTATCAAAAAGTTGATTTTGTACATGTTTTGAGTAGTCATTTTATAACAGTAAGTAAAAGGTAAAATCCGAATTTTTATGTTTTGAAAATGGCTTAACTTATAGCCTAGGGTTGTAGATAATTTTCATAGCTTAGATTTGTTATAAGGTAGAGCTTCTAGCTCAAAACGAGCGCGAAGTTATGATGTTTTGAATGATCGTGTACCGGGAGACGAGTATCGGCACTACAAGTAGTTGTTGTCGATATTTGGAGCGAATCTCGGGGACTCTAAATGGATGTTTTGAAAATTTTAACCTACTGATAATGAGGTGTTTACTTATTAGGTTGAGTTTACTTTAAAACCGAGTGTTGGTTTTGTAAACGGAGTCGTTTAAATAAGTTAAAACGGTTGTATGAAAAATTAACGTAAATCTGTCCGGATTTTGTAGTTTGAAAATGAGTCGGGTAAATTACTTTAAAAGTAATTTCATTTGATAAACTTGTAAGAGGACTTTCTATATATAGTAAGTTATTTTATCGATTCGTTTCATAAACGGTTGACGAGTTTAAAAGGAGTAAATAAGCTAGTACATGTAGTATGTACCGGTGGACTTTGTAAAAAGTGTAAAATGGTTAAGTAAAAGTGTAGTAAAGTATAATGAAGTTATTTATATCGTTTTCTCTCGATTTTATCGTGACTTTATAAGTTTGAGTTTGAAGTTGTTATGTATGATTTATTTCTCGATTCATTATTAACGAACGCGCCTTATTTGATAGGTAGCGGTTCTCGTGTTTGAAAGGCATCCATTATCGTCGACGATCATCTCGCTAGATCTCTTATACTAAGGTGAGTCTATAGCCTCGCTTTCTACTCGTTTTAATTGTTGATCCCAAACTTAGATCGATTAAGCTTTGTGTATACGAGATTAGATCAAGTGATACACGTAGAGAAACCTTTGCTTATGAATAAAGTAACTAAGTGTTATGCGGAATTAACACTTAACCTAGAACACAAAGATGTTAAACAAACTTTCACTTGTATTAGAATAATCGAACTTGATTACAATGAAAGAGATTTAACTTGTGAAAACTTATTATAACTGATGATAAACATTAACCTAAAAGACCTTCTTTTATAGATTAAGAAGTCTTGTACAAAAAGCTACGAATCAACTATTCTAGGTAAAGATAATAATGAAAAATACAATGTCGAGTTTATCTTTACCATATACAAATAAAGAAACAAAAGATTCGTATAAGATAACTTCCATCAGTGCTTGTCTTCCAGGCTATCAGCGTTGACTTTCCTAACTGTCAACGCTTGGCTGTCAGCGTCCAATGTCATCTTATCAGCGCTTGAACTCTTCTTATCAGCGTCTAGTGAACTGACCCATAATTTATTCCCAACAATCCTCCCCTAAACTTGATATCCACTCTAATGATCAAGTTTCTGAATAAATACAAAAGGCTAGGAGGAATCTTACAAAAACTTCTTATGTTGGTGATAAACATATCTAATTAAGTCCTTGGCCACGTCACTAGTATAATCAATCGGTGAGGAGAAGTTGTTTGGTGGGTGAAAGCTCTTCAGGGGGAGGAGTGGGTTTGTTGGAGTCCTTGGCCACAAAAACCTTTTTGTTCGCTTTATCATCGAGTTTAAGAATTGAATTCCCAGGGGTTTTGGTTGGAGGTTTTGGGCCAAGCAAGGAATCATATGGGTTAGCACCAGCGAGTCTAGGTGGGGCTGGTACCTCTGATTGCTTGTCAGAGTTATCTCATCCACAGAGGTGGACGATGGAGAAGAAACATCTGAAGGGACAAATTTAACACTGGGAACATGTATATGGTTTTTGTATCTACCCTTTCCCCCAATAGCCTGAACCACATCACCTGGTATGGATTCAACGATTATTTCTTCCACTGTGGATTGAGCCAAAATTCATTTTTCAATGGTTTTTCTAAGTTCAGTGTTTTCATCAGACAAAGACTCATTTTCAATGGATAATTTTCTTACTTCATTTTGAAGTTGATTGGAAAGATTCACAAATAGTTTAAGATTTGTTAATTCAGATTGGCAAAGATTTAACTCTGTTTTAAGACTATGAAATTTGTTTAACAGGTTTTTTCTTTGATCTTCCACAAAGTGGAGGTCAACCAAGGTATAGTCACTGACATGATCTCTATCAGGACCTTCAGGCATATATAGCAGTCTTTGTACCTTTTTCATGGTGATGTCCACCCATTGATTAGATCTTGCTTAACTTTTACCCACAACGGGTTCTTCATCAGCGACATCCATAAAGGCTCTGACGGTAGTGGTTCCTTCATCCTTAGATGTGAGGGGTTCATCATCCCAGTCGAATGAGGCAGCAATCAGACCTTTTTCAGTCTTCTTAACATCCTTTTTCTTAGCTGCATCATCAGATTTCTGGTTGAGTTTAACAGCTCACCTTTCAAGGCTTTGTACTTAACTTTTTAGTCCTTCATGCCCTCTGAGTCAAAGTGAGAAGTTTTCTTGAAGGGTGAGGTGGAAAACTTTTTCTTGCTGCTGTTGTTGCTGGATGAAGGAAAGCTTGGAGAGGAGGTTTTATTTGACCAGCAATCCTTCTGGAAGTGACCAGTCTTTCCACAAGTGTAGCATGACACCTTGGATTTATCAACCTTTGCAGCTCCAACTCTACTAGATCTCTTGTAGTACCTCTTTTGGTCAGCTATAAGGGCTCTATCATGGAACTCAACATGTAATTCATCAAGAAATTCTTATCTGCTTCTGGTGTCCTCTTCTATGTCAGAGTCGCTGTCCTGAAAAAGAATGGTTAGCAACAAGAGATTTTGAGCTAGTGATATTGGTGGTGAACCGATCAGTCTCTAATTTGTAAATGGAGTCAATTAGCCCTTCTTCATAGTTATATCTACCAAACAGTTGGGCTAAAGTATCATTTTTGATAGCATTATTTGCTCTTAAGGTCTGATTTAGGCTAAGCCATTTTCTAGGTAAACTATTGACAAATGTAGCATTAACCTAAGCCTTGGGAAGAACAACTACATTATTTCCCAAATCATTCAACAAAATCTTAAGCCTAGTATAAGTTTGAGCAACTGTTTCTGTTTCCAAAGCTTTAAAAGCATTAAACTTAAGTCTAAGGGCTTAGATCTTGGTTTCTTTTGTTTCCTCAGGACCTTCATACCCTAGAACTAACTCAGTCCACATCTCCTTAGCAGAGTTACATTTAATGAAGGACTTCATAATATTCTTGGGTAGGGAAGAGACTATGATACTTTTGATTCTCTTGTCTTGGTTAGCCAGACGTCTATCCGCTGGAGACCATTGCTTAACAGGCTTCTTAATGGGTCTCTCAGGGATAGAGGAAACGGCCAGTGGTACATAGGGACCATTTTCTAAGATTTCTATCAAGAAGGGTTCTAAGCCATCTAAATATATAAGAAATTCACTTTTCCAACTTGAAAAATATTCTTCATCAAACGCTGGAACATTGGACACATGTGACCCCCCACGAACATCAACTAGTTGGGGAAGGTCATCATCATTATTAACAATGCTTACAACTGGTGTAGGCATGGTAGTAGATGTGGTGGCCGGTGCGGTGGTCGAAGTGGTACCTTGACTGGTTTGACCAAAGGGTGGTGGAGGTATAGTATCAGTCATATTAGGATCTTGATATTAAAAACAAGAACGGGTTATAAAATGTTTTATAAATCAAACCGCTCTGATACCAATTGAAAGTCCCTTAATATGACAATTGTTGAAACTATAACTCTTATAACCACGAAAACAAAATGAAATACTTTTCAAACGCGTAATGCTTTATTAATTGTTATAAACAAAGTATTACAAAGTTCTATGAATACACTCGTTGAATGACAACAAGAAATGAACCCTAGAACAAGTAAACTAGATTCGAGACTCAAGTTTCCAAGGGAACCAATGAGACGCTGGTAGACAGCTGAGGGCTCAGCGGTTCCAAAGTGAGAAATAACTTAGATAATTTAGCCAAGCACAAGGGTTGATTTAATTCTCCTTTCTCACTCCTATTTATAGTGGTACGAGGTTGCTTCCTTAGTGGGAGTAGTTGATACGTGTCATCTTCTGAATGGAAGAGTACAACGTATTAAATGCATGTCCAAATCGAGACATACCTTTAAACAACTTTAGGTGAACAGTTCCGCCAACTGTTCACCTTTTGTCCCACTAGGTCGTACTAGGCTTTATCTTGAATCTCTTGTTTTGTCCCGCTCAAAACACTTGGTAGATTCTCCCGCCTAAACTATAAATGGATTGGACAAGCTTTACTTGTATCAAACTTCTAGGGTTCTTAAGTGATCTCTGAGTATTGTCAACTCAGAGATCCTTGAACACCAGCACATTCCTTCTACATCCCAGCTATCCATAATCGCTAGTGAGTATGACTTCAGATTGTCTTCGACTTCTCTGACGTTGTCTTTGACTTGAATTTCCTGGTGTGCTAGCTGAGGCTTTGCCTTCCACTAGTCTGGTCTTTGTCGCTGGTCCTCTCATCGATCAGTAACACTTAGTCTAATTAAACAAATCTAGACAGGGCCATAGTAAAAACTTTCATTGGCCAAACACCTTTTAATGTGATATTCCCCTGAACCAAATCTCCATATCCTAGGATCGGTGCAAATTGATCATTTCTGAATCGGACCGTACCTAGGAACTTCTCCAAGAAGTTAATTAGAAGCTTGAGATTCCCGGTCATGTGCTTGGTGCACCCGGAAACCAGTATGAATAGAATTATTTCGATCACCTGCAGAAGAATTAGAACACGATGGATCATTTGCTAAATTTGATTCCATGTTAGTTGTGATTTCTGAATCATTAGTTTCCCTAGATTCGACACTTAAAGGCACACTAACCCTCGTTATCACATTTTATGTTCTAACCTTAGGCACCCATTTATATCCTGGGGGACATTGATTAGCAAACCAACATTTCCAAGACTTGCTAGAAGACTCATATAAATCCCTAATTCGGCTTCTAGTATTCTGAGTAGTGGAGTCTGATGCAATACTTTTCTTAGGCGGGGTTGCACCAGAATGGTTCATTGTGCGTTTGGGTTTACTAGCACTAATAGGCATTGCAACTTGCATCTTAGGTCTAATATCCATGCCTTTAACATTATTCATAGCACACATAGAATGATTAGCATTAACAACATATTTTCCGCATTTCACACAAACAAACTTTACATTCAAATCATTCAAAGCAGTCAAATCATTCAAATCGTCATTACATGCGATTACAGACGTTTTATTCTTAGAAACATTCAAATTCCTAGGGTGGTCTTCTACTTTCTTCATCTTCCCTTGACTCTTTTGTTTCAAGACCTTATCATTCAGTTGAGTGCTCTTAAGCTGAGGCCGGTGATTGTGGTAAATTACACTCTTGTTTAGGAAAACAAAAGAGCGTAAATGAGCGATAAGTATTAAACAAATGATTTAGGAAAATCAAGTGTTAATGACCCAAATAAGATCGTTTCCCAAGGAGGTTTATTGTGTGTAAATAATTCGTAATGATTTTGGATTAATATAGAAGAAAGAAAAAGATGAGAAAAGAGGATGAGGATATGATAAAATTACACTACGACGATAAAACGTAAAACCGTAAAATTTGGCAAAAATAAAAATTAATTCTAAAAATATCAAAAAAATTACCAAAAATAGCTAAAAATGTAATTAGAGTTTAGAAATGATCAAAAAATTTTCAAACCTTTTAATTAAATATTAATTTTTAAATGCTAATTAAAGCCCTTAAAATCAAAATAATTAATAAAAAGCCTAAATTAGGATTTTTCAATTTGTAAAACTCTAAAATGACTTAATTAAACTAAAAGCTATTTTTATAAAATTTAAAACCAATTAAAACTATTTAAAATGAATAAATACTAAAATTAAATACTAAAATAATATTAAAAATTCAAAAATTATAAAAATTTCTAAAAACTTGCAAACTTGTTTATTTTAACATAATTAAACAAAAAATGAAAGTAAAATTACCAAAATACCCCTATTGGGTCCCCAAATGGGCAAAAACCAAAAACAATCAACCTTAATGGGCTTTTTGGCCCAATAAAATCAAACTCAACGAAATAAGCCCAAAATCACCAATCTGACTCAAAATTCATATTTAAGCACAAAAGTCTAAGGCCCAAAAGCTGAAATGTGCTTATCATAGCTTAATAAGTCAACAACTTATTCTTAATGGGCCAATAAGCCCATTAAGCTATAAGCCAATGCCATAAGCTCTGCTTGAACACACAACATCTTATTGAGATTCTAAACCAACCTACAAAAAGAATTTTTGAAAAAGCTCAAGAAATAAGCAAAAACTTTGAAAAGAACTTTTTCACTAAAAGACAAAATAGTCGGGTTTGAGTTCTAGAGGGTTTCAAAAGCTGATTCTTTTTGCAAAAGCTCAAAAATAGCTTAACTAACAATAATCAAAAAGAAAAATCACAAAAAGTCAAGTAGAATAAGCTATAGAAGCAAATAAGTTGGCTGGAAAAGCCAAATAAGCTAGTTTTCTAGCAAAAGCTTAACCACAAGAGTTGTAACTTCTCAAATATGATAGTAAGCTAAGAAAAATGACACCTATCACAAAAAGTAATTTGTTGCATGTGCCAATAAGTTGTTCTGAAAAATAAGCCAAATTGGGCTTATTTGACCAAAATTCAAAGTCCACCAAAATTAACCAAATTGACAGGGATTGTTTATGAGCTTGTTATAAGCAACTTTTGTGAAGAAATCAAGGTTGAGTCCTTGTGAATCAAGCGGCCAGTTAGCCAAATGACTTTCAGTTTTGGACAAATTAGGCCAATAAGCCAGTTGGCTTATAAGCGCTCAAATAAGCAAACCAAATAGCCAAATAAGACCACAAGCAGCAAAATAACAAAGTTCAAGCAATCAAACAGCAGGGCATACACTAGATAATCAAATGCAAAGCCAAAAGGAGGTGGTCACTTTGCTGATGCAAATGACCACTTCAGCCAACGTTAATAAGTCTAGCAACCACAATAAGCCACCAAATTCCACACATAGATATCGCACAGATAGCTTATCACCTAAACTCTTCCCAAAACAAAAATCATACCCTAACTCCAATCAACAAAGATTTTATAGGATCTGATGTTTTTGACCAAATTCAAACCAATATTTTTCAGAATTTTCCAAAACTTGTCAAACCCTTTCCAAACCTTTTAAAACATAACCAATGCTTAAAACATGTGACAAATGACTTGTTTTGAGTATCCAAACCCAAAAAACCAAGGGCACAAGGCCACAAGGCCTTTTGATCCCAAAAACCAAACAACCTTGTTTTAGCCCCTTTTCAAACTAACTATTTGATTTTACGCACAACCTACTGTTTTTATGATTCAATTAGCTCACCTAGGTGACAACTAGCAAATCTAAACCATAAAACACAAAGCACAAACACAAGAGCACCAAATCATATAGCAACATTTATAACAGACATCAACCAACAATTTTTAGAGGAAACTTTAAAGAAAACCAATACCTATCCTCCACAACTTCCTATGAGGATCAGCAATACTCCTTGGACCACTCTCAACAGCTAGAGAGTGACCAAGGTCCTTGAAACAAGAAGGTGAAGGTCTGCTGATGGTTCAAAGCAGAACCAGACCTTGATATGTATAGATCTTCGACAAAAGGCAGCAATCAACCTTTCCAAAGGCTCAAATCCCTTCACAAGCTTGGTGTCAACAAGCTTGTAAAAGCTTAGGGCTTATGGATAGGGGTTAGTACAACAAAAATAAGTAAACAGATTCAAGGATTTCAAACTTTTTCAAAGTTGAAAATCTTATCAAACCAAAACGTACTTCAATCTAAAGATCAAAATAGCTTTGTATCATAACATGGAACTCATAATCACTCTTAAACAATACAAACTTTTAAAAACATAAAAAGGAATTAAAATTTCTTAAAAATACCAAACTTTTATAAATTTTAAAAAGGGATTATAATGTTTAAGAGATGATGACGTATAGTCCCCAGCCGGGTCAGGAACCCGGCCCACGGGTACTACCCGTATCCGGCCCATCACAGATGGGTGGGAATAATGTCATTTAAGCTTATGGGATTGGATGAACAGTAACCGCACACACGTGTGCGGCCCATGGCCCGGCACGGCCAGTACAGGGTTAGACAGAATCATATTCTGTCTATGAATAGGATTTACCCTAAAGAAGAGGATATTCACTCACCATAATTAGAAGATAACAATCAATCTAATTCTGGTACTTATCCTTTCCTTGGGGCCGAAGTATCAGTGACAGCCCACTAGGGTTTCACTGCCTATAAAAGGAACCCCTAAGGGTTCCACAAAGGTATTACGTTCTACACTCTCAACTCACTAAATTCCTATAAACCCTAACCGATTACTTACTCTCACGCCTGAGTCTAATCGTGGGAAACATTCCCACGGTAAGCCTAACGCGCGTTGTTTAGTGTGCAGGATCTCAACCAAACAGTTCACTTGGTGCAGGAGCCGGAGCTCAAGCCAGCCCAAATTAAGCCTAATTCGGGTCAAGCAAGGATCACTCAACTTTTGCATCAACAAGTTGGCGCCATCCGTGGGACCCATTACACTAAGCTAGAGTAAAATCTCATCTTCAACTCTCAATGACGAAGGGTCATCCGCAAGCTAATCCCAAGAACACAAATCCTGGAAATCAGAAGTCCCAAGGGGAAGGGATACTCATCCCCAATCAATCCCCTAGCCGCCCAGCGGGCGGACCAAGTAACCGCGGTGGTTTTCAGTCCATGGGGGTGACGAGCACGATCTCCATAACTCCCCCACCCACTTCAACCCTGGACAACCCTGATCCAGGGAGTGCGTCCAATCCCCCTAACAAGGAACCGCGCAGACCATCGATTGAGGAGGAAGTAGAAGTCCAACCACTCAGCGAGGAGAATCTCACTCGAGTTCTCACGCATAACTTTTATAGGATCGTCCCAGGGATTGCATCAAGGTTGAATCTAGGGAGAAACCTCCAATCTAGACTCAACTTTGGCAATGTCGGACCAATCACCTCTTCCCAAAATCAGAGGAAAAGGAAAACCCGGCCTCAGGAGCAGAGCATCTTCGAGGAAACCCCTCCACCTAGGAATGTGTTCGAGCGCATAGGAGATCGCCTCATACAGGAACTAACGCAGTCTCGAGAAGGGGGAGAGAAGTCCGACGGTTCGCCCGAGCGACCAGACCGAGAGCTGACCAGAGCCGCTCGCCGCACAAGTGTGTGGGATAGGATGGACACTGGGAAGAAGGCTCATGGCTCTTCTCAGAAGAGTGGTCCTCACCCAAGAGATGGGGCACCACCCCCGTCTCCAGATCCATCAGGAGAGGACTCGGATGACCATCCGCCCAAACGTCACCGACCTAGGCGTACTCCTCCACCACCACCAAACAATGATGAGTATTATGGTGGCCCCTATTATCGAGAGGCAGAAGCGGAGGATCTTTCCCGCCCATGGTGTGACCCATGGGAAGACCCTAGGCTCACCCGTCCATGGGCGGATCCCAGGGAAGATCCCTTTACTCTCCGTATACGGAACTACTCCGAAGACACAAAGCGTCGCATGCCGGCGTGTGTCAAGACCTATGATGGAACCGGTGATCCGGATGATCACCTCAAAATATTCGATACGCAGGCTAAAATTGAACGATGGCCCATGCCTATATGGTGCCAAATGTTCAATTTAACTTTGATCGGCAATGCCCGTGACTGGTTTGAGGGACTCCCTCCACGAATCATTGACTGCTTCACGGATCTACGCACTGCGTTCAAGAATAATTATACTCAGCGGAAGAAGTATAATAGGGACCCGGTCTCATTGGCAACTGTCAAGCAACGGCCGGGGGAGTCTACAGAAGCCTTCACTGAAAGCTTCAACGACGAGTGCACACGCACAAAAATGATGTCGGAACTCCTGAAAATCTCCGACTACATGCACGCCATAACCGATAGGGAGTTAATCAGGCGTCTCAATGAAAAGCGTCCAGAGAAGTATGATGATCTCATGGAAAGGGTCAGAAATATCATAGAGGGAGAAACAGCGGTTGTCGCGGCCTACCCTTCCAAAGGAAACGGCTACCGATCAAACGACTAGTCCCGGAGACAGTCGGGCGGTCAAAGCAATCAAAACAATAGTAGGGGCTCAGACTACAAGAGCCAAAACAAAGGAGGACGGCCGGATGATAAGTTTACCCCCCTAAAGATGTCCTACCGGGAGATCTTGCTGACGGAAGGGGCAAATTTTCCGAGACCTCACCCAATGACAACTCCGCCGGACCGTCGTCAAGGAAATTGTTTCTGCGAGTTCCATAATGACAAGGTCCATGGCACGGAGGAGTGTATCCAGCTTAAGAAGTACATTGAGTCACTGATCAAGTCAGGTAAACTTAAGCATTTGGTTAAGGATTGGAAGGATGGAAAAGACAACAAGAAATATGACAAGAAGGATCCCCAAAAGGACAAACCTTCGACCATATACATGATCCAATCCAGACAACGCCGCATGAGGCAGAAAATCGGTCAAAAATTTTCACGCGGCAGGGAAATCTCATTTACTCCCATCACAGCAAGCGATGTGATTGATGCGCCTCTCACTATTGAGATAAGCATTGGAACACACAATGTTCGTCGCATGTATGTGGAAGGAGGGTCATCAGCAGAAGTACTGTACGAACACTGTTTTGTGCAGTTACGGCCAGAAATAAGAAGCCAATTAGTACCGGCCACGGCGCCGCTCACTGGCTTTAGTGGAGACACCATCTGGCCGATAGGGCAACTACGTCTCCTTGTAACCATTAGGAATGAGGAACACTACACTACGGCGTGGATGAACTTCATGGTAATACGCTCACATTCTCCGTACAATGGGATCATATGCATACCAGGTATTCTGGCTATACGGGCGGTACCTTCCACGGAACACGGAATGATCAAGTTCCCTGTTGAGGGAGGAATCGTCACCATTTACAACACAATCGTACCAGCATCCGAGTGTCATACTGTGACAACACCGGCTCCACCTGTTCCACCCAAGGATGGATCACTACCTCCCAATTGGAGGGTGGCAATCCATCCTGACTACCCGGAACAGGATATATCCATAGGGGGGCGCTCTCGAATAGCGACAAAAGGGCCATGTGCTCTCTTTTAAGTGCAAATCTAGATATATTCGCATGGGAGCCAAAGCATGTGACAGGCGTGCCATGTGCAATAGCAGAACATAAGCTCCAAATCCGCCAGGGGTACCAACCCGTCAAGCAAAAGAAACGCAGCCAGGCGCTTGAGCGCAGCCGAGTGATATTGGAGGAATTACGGAAACTAGTGGATGCCGGTATCATGCGCGAGGTATACTACCACGAGTGGTTATCCAATCCGGTCATGGTCAAAAAACATGACGGAAGTTGGCGCATGTGTGTGGATTTCACGGATCTGAACAAAGCCTGTCCACAGGATTGTTACCAGTTACCGGAGATTGACTGGAAGGTGGAATCCCTATGTGGATATCCCTTTAAGTGCTTCCTAGACGCATATAAAGGATACCACAAGATCCAGATGGCGGAGGAGGACGCAGAAAAAACGGCGTTCCATACTAGTCAGGGTGTATATTGCTATACGAAAATCCCGTTTTGACTAAAGAACGCCGGTGCTACATACCAGCGGCTTGTGGACAAAGCCTTTGACTCACAGATAGGCCGCAACCTGGAAGTCTATGTGGATGACTTAGTCATAAAAAGTCATACGGAAGATGCACTTCTCCGGGATGTCCAAGAGACATTCGACACACTAAGGAGGATTAATATGAAGCTAAACCCAAAGAAATGCACGTTTGGGGAAACGGAGGGAATGTTCCTTGGATATATGATTGATCCAAATGGCATCAAACCTTTCCCAGAGAAAACGGACGCAGTAATACAGCTGCCATCCCCTCAGACACGGAAGGAGGTATAATCCTTAAATGGGAAGCTGGTCGGGCTAAATAGGTTCCTATCAAAGTCCGTAGAGAAGTCATTACCCCTATTTAAGACACTCAAGAAGTGCATTAGGAAGGGAGACTTTCGGTGGACAAAGGAAGCCGAGGAAGCTTTTGGCCAACTCAAGCAGCACCTTGCATCTCTCCCTATGATAGTAGCTCCCCGGCCAAAGGAGGAACTTATTATGTATCTCTCAGCCACACATGAAGCAATAAGTGCGGTACTCATGACGGATAGGGATACGGTACAAACTCCGGTCTACTTCATAAGTAGAACATTACAAGGGCCGGAGTTGAATTACTCCTCTATGGAAAATTTGGTTTTGGCACTAGTGTTTGCTACAAAGCGGTTGCGCCGATACTTTCAGGCGCACCCAATTGTAGTCATTACTGACCAACCAATAAAGCAAGTAATCTCTAGACCAGTTGTCGCAGGAAGGCTACAAAAATGGAGCATTCTATTGGGGGAGCATAATATATCTTATAGGCCAAGGACGGTCGTTAAAGGCCAGATCTTGGCAGATTTCTTGATAGAGAAGTCGGATGAGGAAGGACCAATCGTAAAACAAGACGAGACTCCAACAGAACCATGGGTGTTATTTACGGACGGATCTTCGTGTACGGATGGGTCAGGAGCTGGCCTCATCCTCACAAATCCGGAAGGAATGGAGTTTACATACGCCCTCTGTTTTGAGTTCACAGCCACCAACAACGAAGCGGAATATGAAGCATTAATTGCGGGTTTAAAAATCACCACTAGAATGGGAGTCCGCAACCTTGAGGCCTACGTGGACTCACGGCTTGTCGCGAACCACGTTCTAGGTGGATATGTGGCTAAAGAGGACAACATGGTCCGATACTTGGAGAAAGTCAAGTCACTCATCGCGGCTTTCAGCAAGTTTTCCATCAAACAGGTGCCAAGAGGTGAGAATAAGAAGGCGGACGCTCTTAGCAAGATCGCATCCACAAGCTTCGCCCACTTGTCCAAGCAAGTCTTGGTGGAAATACTCAAGGAAAAGTCTATAACAGAAGGGGAGGTCGCTACTATAGTTGAGGAGGATGGACCTACATGGATGACCCCGATCATCAACTATTTGACTAGTGAAACCCTTCCGGACGATGAAAAAGCGGCGCGGCGCATCCGAAGGAAGTCGCAGCACTTCGAACTTCGAGAAGGTACCCTTTATAAGCGCTCTTTCTTGCAGCCGTGGTTGCGGTGTGTTGGACCACGGCAGGCTACTTATGTAATCAGTGAAATACACGAAGGGTTATGCGGCATGCACGAAGGTCCACGATCCGTGGTAGCTCGAGCCTTACGAACAGGATATTATTGGCCTACCATGCACAGGGACGCACGCGACATGATTCGCAAGTGTAGTGATTGCCAAGTGCATAGACCACTGCCGCGACATCCGCAGCAGGAGCTTACACCTATTACATCCCCATGGCCATTCTATAAGTGGGGAATCGACATCGCAGGACCATTTCATGTAGCTGCGGGGGGAGTTAAGTTCTTGATTGTCGCAATGGACTACTTCACACGATGGATAGAGGCCAAGGCAGTCAAATCCATCACAGGCAAACAAGTTAAAAAGTTTGTTTGGGAGAACATTGTGTGCTGTAGAATATTGATAACCTATGAATCTATGAAGGGGTTTGTTGATTTCTAGAGAGAGAAAGTTAGAGAGAGAAAGTGAGAGAAACTATGTGTTATTTCAATAAATGAAACTAGAAAAGTGACAACAACCAACCCCTTTCCATGGTGGAAAGGGGTATTTATACTTCCAAGCTACATGGGCTTGGGCCGGTCCATGACAAGCCCATGGACCGGTTCTTACTTAACTTAATAAGCAACTAATGACTACTTGTCAACTACGAGCTATTACAACATTAATAATATTGTGAAGTGACCGATACTTCTAATATACGTAAAAACGTATTTCTAACAATCTCCCCCTAAGGGAGGTCACTCCACGTTACAAAATTCTAAACCTAGCATCCTATACTAAGTCTTCGTTCTTTAGCTCGTAGTCTTTTCTTCTTTTCTTTCTTTTGTTGTGAATATGTTTGTTTGATCTTTTAGGCTTTGGCTTGAGAGCATTGTTCTTTGGCCTTTCACGTGCGATCTTTGCCTCTCTTGTGAATTTGCCTCCTCGTGACTCCATGTTCCACACACTTATGTCTTTTTGTTGAATTCTCGAAAGTTTCAGAGTTTGGTACAGCGGAAGACTTTATCTTGTACTTTCTTGAATTTTTGCTAAACTTTGATGCAGAAAAACATAAGCATGTGGGAACGACTTCTACAGGTACACCGCAACACCACCGTCTTCACTGGTACACAGCAACGCCACCGTCTTCAACAGGTACACAGCAACGCCACCGTCTTTAACAGGTACACAGCAACGACACGAATAAAATGGCTTTGAACATTTTATTCTAATTCGGTAGCATTTTACCTCCGGTCGGTGAAGACCGTTGGACGATATTAGATATCGTACCCGTGACGGATAGTTTCAATTAAGTAACTTCCTGACAGGATTTCGCGGGTAAACCCGTTCTCTTTATTCGACCGTCCAAAGCTGACTGCGAACATAAAGAGTGAATCACTTGGATAAATTATCCTTGTGATTTGAAGCCGTCAATTCATGAAACCTGGAACAAGTGAATTTCAATTAAGATTTTCACCATCGTTGCTTTCCAGTTGTCACGAGCTCAATTCATAAAGAATCTTGCACGTCACCTACCAAGTGCTGTTTGATGTTAACACTAGAAGGATTTCCACTCGTCACTGTGGTCAATAAAGAGTCACTCTGAGTGTTCTGGCAAGATCATATGATAATGCGAAGAGGCCTGGAACGAGTTTAAGTTCAATTAAGAATTAAACCACTGTTACCTTCCATTTTTTCACAAGATTGGTTCTAAAAGAACCGCACGTGTAACCTACCATGAGCTTGTTTGATGTTGGCTCAAGCAGGATTTCCATCTTCATTGTAATACTTACGTATTACTCGGATGTTCTGGCAATATTACAGGAATACTGCGTAGGACTCATGAAAATCTCTTACTTTTCACAGTGTGTGAGAAAGCAAGGAATAAATGGAAAGTGTCCTAATGAGACTTTTGATGATCTCTTGGCTCTAGACTCGATTGTGCGTTTTGATTTAGTGAGCGATGGCTGGAGAGGAGTGCCACCTTTTCAATACCAGTCTATTCGGAGTGAATAAACCAATAGATAACGTGTTGATCTCCGTGTGATTAAAACAAATACCTTTTGAGAGATATTTGAGTTAGCTGGGAAGGGTTGTGCATTGCATCACTGGGTCCATGATGTCTTTCTTCAATACCGAGAATCATTAGCAAAAATGACCTCAATAGCATATGTATTGACCCGGTTTCTGCCTAAAGTTGTAAGGAGGGCTTCTTTCTTTACACCCTTTATCTTTACAATTCTTTTTCATTCTTCAACCCCTTCAATGCTTACCAATACGTCATCACTAGCACCTTGTTGTGATTGTTCCAGTGCTAGCTTAAGTACTTGGTCGGCATTCAGCTACGTTCACATTCTTTCTCCATCTTTCCTAGGACTACTAATTCTATCTAGGGAATTGTCCTTGGGAATATTCCATCGGCTCTGATGAATCATTGGACTAAACCTATTCCTACCACCCTTTTGTCACCACATCCGTCGTGAATTAAGCGTGTTTTGGGAAGGAATTGCCACCATGAAAAATCATTGAAAAATCACCTAAAGTACTTGTGATATTGAAATCAAAAGTTTTGTACCTTAGGTGTTTTGTTCATAAAAAACGCTCCCCCTTAACACGTGCTTTACACATATTAAGATGGATTATCGTTAAGTCTTTTTCATCTTTTAGCCAAGTATCACTTAAGTTTCCTTAATCCCATTTTCTCCCCTTATCCAAAATGTTAACCATTAATATTTGGGATATTGAATGGATTAACCGGTCTTTGGGTAAAAATGAAATTGATGTTTGGCCATAGAACAAGTTATTGCTCCCCCTTAATTTAATAAGGGATATTTGTAGTGCTTTAGTGTGAAATATTTTGATAGATTTAGAATCTCGTGAGAAATTCTTGAAAAATTATCACACCTTAACACTACATCAAGCCGCAAAAGCACAATATTCACAAATATACATATTCACAATTGAAAACCAATATAAAGTGGACCTGAAATGTACGACCCATTAGATGGATCGTTGCAGTAGCTTGTGTTGCACTAAATACGGTCTTCCACCAACGAACCTTTCCAAGCTCCTCATCAATCTACGTTCACGGAGCTTTTGATCAATCTTCTTGATCACGTACTTCGCCATCTGCCGGTAACCCGGATGCCAATCCTCCGTCATCTCTGGCAAAGTCCCACCCGAGTTCAGATGCTCCAACTTTCCTCTGACTTGTAGAAGGGTCCCATCACTGTACTTATGGAGCTCACCCACCCTCATAAACTTCATTAAACCTCGACTGTTCAAGTAGCAGATGCCGTAATTCGGGACAGAAATGCCGGTATAGGGACATCTTTCTACATGTTGAGGTAGCACTTGATTCACTGGACGGGTTAGGTTAAGCTTCCTTTGATAGCTTTCGACTCCCAGCTGAAGATCATCAACTCGTGACTTGATGACAACGCTTCGTGTGAACATACGAAGTGTTGTATTCAAAGCAATGAGGTCTTCACGAGGAATATGTGTGAGTTGATCTCGGGTCATCAGAAGCAGCATATCTTCGATATCCTCAAGGCGAATGATGGAAAAATCTCCCTGATGGATTTTGTATTCCCTGTCATCCTCCCTTTTCAAGCGAACCTCCGTCACATGATAATAGCCGTTCTTGGCTTCAGTTTTCAACCCTAAAATGCTGGAGATGCGGATATCGGATCTAACGATACTTCCAGAATTGACTAGGCAGCAACCCTTGTACGCCCTTCGGACTCGTTCGTCCCAATGAGATGCACCTATGACAGCATACATATCATAATTACGATTTATATTTGGGACCCAGAGTCGGTTTACCTTTTCCTCGATAAAGGGTATTGTCCCCCAGTTGGCAGCTTTCAGCAAGGTCAGGGAGGTTGCGTACTTTGATGACCCCTTCAGTAGATACACAAGATCATTGGTGACGAAGAAGTCAAGAGCAATCTGATTATCTTGAGAAGGATCCATTGGAGGTGGAGCTCTTTCTGATTCATGAAGTCCTGGCCGTTGAACGGTATTCAGAGCCTTCAGGATCTCATCAGCATAATACTCGAACTCCATTCGGGTTAACCGGGTTTTGGCACGAAGTCTCTTATCTTTCAGCGCTTTCTTCACCAAGGATGGAGTAACCGAAGTCTTATACTCATGAGCAAAAAATGCACATAAGTCAATCGGACTTCGGATACGGAGATACAACACATCTTTGTCAGCGTCTGTGATCGGATCATATTGTGCTGCTGCCGTGATCCAAGCCTGTGGTGGTGCAGTCTCGTCTATCTCCAACGTGTCTGCCCAGTCTCGTGTGCTTAGTTCAGGAACCGTAGATTGTTGTGCTTGTTGTTGAGGAGTAGAAGTGCGAACATCTGTTGGTTCAGTTTCAGGCATTTCGGCAGTGTCGTGAACTGGTGAGTGTTGTGCAGCTTCGGGTTCCGTTACTGATTCTGCAATCACAGGAGCAACAACAACAGAACTAATGGGGTTAGTGGTAATAGGTAAAGATACAGCGATAGAGGTACCAGGAACCGATGACGCTGTAGTGGCATTCACATCGTGGCGCCACTTAGTTCGTCTTGATTCCGACGATGTTGATTTGTCCTTCTGCGCTGCATCTTTCTTGGACTTGGTTCCAGACTTAGCAGGTTTCTTGGAGCTGGTAATCTTGTCTCCCTCTTTAGGCTGTTCACCCCCATCATCATCCTCATTGTTATCCCCGTTGCTCCCCCTAGCACTCTCCTCATTCCCATCACCACCATCATCGCCATCATCATCATCATCATCATTATCGTCATCATCATCTTCATCCTTATCCTCATCATCACCATCATCGTCATCCTTTTCCTCTTCTTCTCCTTCTTCTTCCTCTTCCTCTTCACCAGTACCCTCTTCCTGCTCACTTTCTTCCCTTTCTTCTCCAGGTAGAATGTGATAAGGTACCACACTTCCAAACGTTTTGAATAACCTATCATCCTCCATAATAGCATCATTCAGGGATTTGTATAGAGCCCGTTGAATCCTAGACTTATCAAACGATCCAAGTTCCACCATACGAGCCTTAAGGATCTTCTTCAATTCAAAATCCGTCAAGTCATAAGCAATCTTGTAGGCGGATTCTGAAGGATTGGATGACTTGATCAACAAGTTATCAACTGCTAGCGTCTTGAACTCATCACGCAGTTTAGGCATAATGGATTCAACAGATTCTTGCACTCTTTCTTCAACAGAGGCTTCAAGTGCTTCTTTTTGCTCTTTGTATTTATCCCTCATCGCTTGAAGTCTGGTGATACGTGCAGCATGCTTATCAGCCTCAGCCTGCTTAACCCGAGCTAGTTCTTCTGCATGTGCTTTTCGAGTCACCTCCATATCTGCAGCGAACCTAGCAATCATCTCCTCTTGGGCTCTCCTAGATGCTTCTTCACTTTGAGCTCGTCTTTGTAACTCTTGGCGAAGTTCATCCATTTCTCGTTTGTGATTATCCACATGTTTATCCAACATTTCGGCCATCACCAATGCAGCCATTGTAGATGTTGCAGAGCTTCTTTGGGTTGATAGAAGAGGCTCGGTTGTTACTGCGGTACTAAGGATGGGAATTATAGGTGGTGGAAGAAATGGTGTTGAAGTCGGTCTGGTTGGTAAGGGTTGTATTGGTGGAGGTTGAGTTGCTAAAGGTTGGGTTGACACCATGATCGTAGGAGCAACAGACTCCTTTTCCACACTTGCTGAAATAGGGATTGATGGCTCCTTCGAAGTGGAATAATGTTCAGGTGACCCAAACTCATCAACATCATCTGGTTCCACGTACTCATCCTCAACATCTACCCTTGCACCTGAACCACTACCGCCAGTATCTTTCCTACTCCTTTGAATAGCTATCTTCATCATTTGTTTCTCAGTTTTATCAAGAGTAGGATCAACAACGTCTTCTTCGTCACGTAGATGCATCTCATCAGCCTTACCTTTTCCCTTCTTACCCTCTGTCTTCTTCTTCTTGGTTTCGGGTTCAGGTAACGCAGCTGGTTGTTTGCGTTTACCTTTACTCTTAACCGTTGTAGACGAGTCTTCTCCAGTCTGAAGGTTTGCTTTCAGCTTCTTGATTTCTATCTGCAGTAGCTTGTAATCAGCAGAACCTTTGATTTTCTCCGTCAGAAGATAATCAGGAATAGGACCCGGAATCACACCAATAGAAGGTCCTTCATGCCTCAGATCCACAGTATCATCAGCTTCTTCAGTGTGATAACGACTTGCTGCACGCCTATCAATAGTAGCATCATGTTTCATAAAATAATTAATGATAAGCTTGATAAACCTTGGATAAGGAAAGAAATTTGTCTTCAGCTTCTTGTTATAGAAAAGTTGAAAGGTGAATTCTTCCCATATCAACAATGCATAATCTGCATTTGCAGCTTTGTACATGCCATAGAACAGATTTATTATAGGACTGCGCAGAGCATCATGGCCACTCGTTTTTGGTGTAAGACATCTACTGAGAATACCCATCAATGCTCTCCAAGGTTATCCTACTTTAGCAGTGGTAAACTCAGACGCAACTCGTATTTCCGGACATCCAAGAGCGTCAAATAAAATATTTGGCATCCATCGACATCATGCTTGCTAATACTCCTTATACTTAATAAATATTAAATATAGACCTTCCAACATCGGTTTAAACTTAAACCTCCAAAAATAAATATCGTTTGAACTCTTTCAAAAATTTCGAAAATAATCGTAAAATAAGATTAAGTAATGACCTCGATTTTGGGTTGTCACATCCCCCCTTCTTAAAAGAAGCGACGTCCGCGGCGCTTAATCCTTCCTAAACAAATGAGGATACTTGTCCTTAAAGAAATCCTCACGTTCCCACGTAAAGTCTGGCCCACGTCTAGAGTTCCATCTCACCTTCACAATAGGAATTCTACTATGCTTCAACTTCTTAACTTCCCTATCTATTATCTCTACAGGTTCCTCTATAAAATGCAACTTATCATCAAGTTGAATTTCCTCCAATGGAATCACCACATCCCTTTCAGCTAAACACTTCTTCATATTAGACACATGAAAAGTATTATGAATAGCCTTAAGCTCATCAGGCAATTCTAACTTATAAGCCACCAATCCAATCCTTTGGATAATCTTAAATGGTCCAATATATCTCGGGCTCAACTTTCCTCTCTTCTCAAAACGTATTACTCCTTTCCATGGAGATACTTTTAACATAACCATGTCTCCTACTTCAAACTCCAACGGTTACCTTCTGTTATCAGCATAACTCTTTTGTCTACTTCTGCCAGATAACAAACGCTTCTTGATTTGCACAATCTTTTTAGTCGTCTCAAATATCATTTCAGGCCCAGTCAATTGACTTTCTCTTACCTCACTCCAACACACTGGAGATCTACACTTACGTCCATACAAAGCTTCATATGGTGCGGCTTTAATACTAGCATGATAACTATTATTGTACGAAAATTCAACCAATGGCAAATGCTTATCCCAACCATTTCAAAAATCAATCACACATGCACGAAGCATATCCTCTAACGTTTGAATCGTTCTTTCACTTTGTCCATCAGTTTCCGGATGATATGTTGTACTTAAACATAACTCCGTTCCCATCGCTTTCTGCAAAGACTTCCAAAATTCTGAAGTAAACCTACTATCACGATCAGAAATTATCGACAAAGGCACACCATGTCGACAAACAATCTCCTTCACATACACTGTTGTTAACCTCTCCATACTATCTGTCTTCTTCATCGGCAAAAAGTGAGCAGACTTAGTCAATCTATCTACTGTCACCCATATCATATCACAACCATTTGCAGTTCTTGGCAAACCTGTCACAAAATCCATTGTAATCTTCTCCCATTTCCACTCAAGAATCTCAGGTTGCACTAATAATCCAGATGGTTTCTTATGTTCAGCCTTCACCTTCGCACAAGTTAAACACTTATTAACATACTGTGCTATATCTGCCTTCATATTTGGCCACCAATAAACTTTCTTAAGATCTTGATACATTTTGTCCGATCCTGGATGTATCGAATACTTTGACTTATGAGATTCATTCATCACCAAATCTCGCACCCCTAACGAATCTTTCTCAGACGCACACAACGGTAACCAAATCCTATTCTTAAAATACCTCAATCCATTCGACCTTACTTCAAACAAAGTCTTCAACATTCTACCCAAATTTTCTGCCTCAACGTTCACTTCCTTCAAACCATTAGTTTGGGCTTTCAATATCTCTTCTGTCAAATCAACACTTTCCAACATCGTCAAAGCTCTAACTCTTATAGACTTATCTCTTTCCTTTCTACTAAGTGCATCAGCTACCACATTCGCTTTACCAGGATGGTAACGAATCTCGCAGTCATAATCACTCAGCAACTCAACCCATCTCCTTTGCCTCATATTCAATTCCTTTTGGTCCAAAATATATTGCAAACTCTTATGATCAGTGAAAACCACAGACTTGGTTCCATATAAGTAGTGTCTCTACAGCTTCAAAGCAAAAATAACAGCCCCAAGTTCTAAATCATGCGTAGTGTAATTCTCTTCATGCTTCCTTAATTGTCTCGATGCATACGCTATTACTTTCTCCCTTTGCATCAATACAACTCCAAATCCTTTATGAGACGCGTCACAGTACACTACAAAATCCTCAGATACTTCTGGCAAAGACAATATCGGCGCAGAACACAACTTATCCTTCAACATACTAAATGCAGATTCCTCTTCCAATCCCCATTCAAACACTCAATTCTTTTCTGTAAGCTTAGTCAACGGCTTAGCAATTAACGAAAACTTCTCAATAAACCTTCTATAATACCCAGTCAAACCAAGAAATTGGCGAACTTCAGTCGGCGTCTTCGGCACTGACCAATCCTTAATTGCCTCAATCTTAGCAGGATCCACACGAACACCTTCACTATCAATCACGTGCCCCAAAAATTGCACTAATTTCAACCAAAATTCACACTTAGAGAATTTCGCATACAACTTCTCCTTCTTCAACAATTCCAAAATTGCTCTCAAATGCTTCTCATGTTCCTCTTCACTCATGGAGTAAACGAGAATATCATCAATGAATACGATAACAAACTCATCCAAATACGGCTTACATACACGATTCGTCAAATCCATAAATACAGCAGGCGCATTTGTTAACCCAAAAGGCATCACTTGAAATTCGAAATGTCCATATCGAGTACGGAAAGCTGTTATAGGAATATCTTCTTCCCTAACTCTCAGTTGTTGATACCCAGATCTCAAATCGATCTTCGAGTATACACTAGATCCTTGCAACTGATCGAACAAATCATCAATCCTCGGTAGCGGATACCGATTCTTGACAGTCAATTTGTTATGCTCTCAATAATCAATACACATTCTAAAAGAACCATCTTTCTTCCGAACAAACAAAACAGGCGCACCCCACGGCGACGAACTCGGTCTAATAAATCCCTTAACCATCAATTCCTTCAATTGATCAGATAATTCTTTCATCTCAGATGGAGCTAAACGATACGGTGCACGAGCAACAAACAACGAAACGCAGAAGCACTACACCTGTTGCTTTTATATACCCCATCATCTTCAAACAAGAAACAACTCTCAAACGAGACGTACATTCATCACCTTTCACAGCCAATACCCTATTCCTTAGCGGTATCTGAACTAATCTTTCTCCACAAACAATTACTACACCATTACCAACTAACTAGTCCATTCCAATAATCACGTCAAAAGATCCTAACTCTATGTGCATCAAATCAATACTAAACACATAATTACCTAACTTCAAGGAACAACATTTCAATATAGAACTAGTGCTTACAACCTTACCATCAGCTAACTCCACATTATAACTAATTGTCAGTCTCACTGGTTCTCTATCCAATAGCTGACTGAATCTAACATCTACGAAACTTCTATCGGATCCAGAATCAAATAACAAACTAGCATAACAAGCATCAAGTAAGAACGTACCAGTCACCACGTTCGGCCCTTGAGGTTTGTCAGCATCTCCCACGACATAGGCTGGAGCAGCAATCCCAGCAGCAATAGCAGCAACATTGCCTCCCTATCATATGCCAACCCTCGGACAATTCCCCTGCTTATGTCTACGGCATCCACATCCAGAACAGTAAACTACCTTAACAGCATTACCCTAGTGGCTACACCCTTGTTTCTACAATCTGCCATCTTATGTCCGGCCTCCCCACACTTGTTGCAAGCAGGTGGACAATTTCCAACATGATACAGATTACACCGACCACACTTCGGATTCACCTTGTTACCTTGATTTCCTGTAGCAGCACGAACACCATCATTCCTTCTCAAATTATATTGCTGATTCCTATTCGGTCCTTGGTTATTGTTATTACGATAACCACCTCGATTCTGCCCTTGGCTTGAGTGTGCAGCTTCCCACTTTCTCTTATTCCCTTCAGCAATACTATCCTTTCGATCCTCCAGCTTTACATCCATTAAAGCATGAGCCATTTGAACAGCTTCATCAAATGACTTGGGTTTCGACGAAGTAGTTACTCCCTTGATATTACTAGATAAACCCCTAATATACTGCTTCATCTTCTTACGGTCATCAGCAAACGCATCAGGACACAACAAACACAAATCAGAAAACCTCCTTGTATAAGCTACAATATCATTGTGCCTCAGCACCAAATGCCTCAATTCATCTTCCAACTGACCTAACTCTTCCTCAGGACAAAACTTAGCAGTCAACAGTCCCTTGGTCACAGTCCATGTTCTAGCATTAGCTTCAACCAATCCTACAGTAGCTACTTGACTATTCCACCAACTCAACGCATCATCCTAAAAAGTAGCTGCAACAAATTTTACCGTACTAGCTTCTGAACATCCACTGATTTCAAAAGTACTTTCAATCTTCTCAATCCACCTCCTTAATTCCAATGCACCACCAGTACCACGAAATTAGGTAGGTCCACATTTTATGAAACTAGCATAAGAACATTCCTTCTGAACCTGCTGAACAGCAGCATTACCTCCAACTTGTCCCGCAGCATTTCCTTCTGCTTGCTCATCAGCATTACCTCCAGCTTGATTTCTAACATTCCCTCCAACCTGACCAACAACATTCCTATTCTCAGCCTCTTGGTTCCTCGCAGCACGTTCAGCTTCTAAAGCTCTAGTGATAGCTTGCTCAATCATGGTATTAACAGTAGCAGTCGTCAATTTAGGCGGCATGTTTACATGAAACTAACCAAAGAACAATTTAGTAAAGTCAGAAAAATGCCTCCCAACTCCTTCCTGTATAACCATAACAGAAAAAGAACAAGTAAGTATTCATATCATGATAAGAAGAAGGATTTCTCTATCAAGATGTAACAAGGATACTACATGCACCAACAACACAATTCACAATGAATCATTACCCAATCACACAAAAGAACTAATAAGACAAATCATAAGTCATGAAGGTAATTTTGGATTGCCTTGGAAAATCTCCACAAAATTGTGACAAGTAATGTCACTACAATCCTTCATCACAACAACTTAACGTCATTAAGTTTCATCACAAATTAAAGTCGAGTCTACATAAGTTATATTACAACAAGACTAAATAAAAATAACAAAAAGAACTAAACATCACATCCCCGCAGCTTCTTGCACATCGGCTGGTCATCACTGCTGCTATCATCATCATCATATTCTTCCTCCACTTTTTCATTCCCCTTTCGACTACCTACTTCACTCGGCTTCACCGACACTTGAGCTTTAACCTGATTCGGCACATCACGAATCACAATACCATGACTAGGAAAAGATCTCATCGGCAAACCCCACGCACTCACCCTAGCATTCCTTTCCTGCTCCCTACGCAACCTTTTAACTTGCCCACTCAAATTCAACACCATAGATCTCAATCTAACAACTTCATCCATTTCCCTTTCCCTAACAAACTCTGATCTCCTCACATTACCAACAAACCTGTCAAACTTTCTCTCATTCTGCTCAAACCTCCTAATCACACGAGTATCAACCAAATACCTTTCAAACAAAGACCTATCAAACTTCTTAAGAAACTAGAAAATATCATCATAAGACCTAGGACCTGGACAATAAACCTTAGGAATACCATCATGAATAGATCGAGCACTAGCAGCCCTACTCGACTCAACAAGAACATCACCCCTAGCAAATGCAATCCCAGGCAAACTGCTAATATAAGCATCACAAGTTGGAGTCGAAGAACGAACAACCGGTCGCTGACAATCTGGAACAGTCTGTGGCACAACATTGACCCTTGGAACATAACTACCTTGTATCAACTCAGGCTCTGTCTGACCAACTGCAGTAAGTGGAATCCCATCATCTAAAAACTCAAAAGGCTCCTCATCGTCACTAGCACCAAAGCTATCCATTTCCTCACCATCCACTACATTAGTCAAATCAATCCATCCATCCTCACGAGGTAAACCAGCCATTTTCTACAATTATAAGGGTTCAAGGATACTTAAGGGCATCTTTTAATAAAATAATAATTAGTATGCAATGCACATGCAAATGTCATACATTATCCATGCTATGCAACATAATGCAAATGATGTTTATGCAATGCTTGCAAAAAAATATGATACTAACAAGCACTCAGCATACTTTCAATAATTCCAATACAATATCGTAGTATTTACTTAATAAATACTCGGGAAATCATTTCAGTTATGAGGGATACATCTACAATGCAAAACAAAACTAAAAGTGATCTTACCGGAGCATTGTAGAGGAGTTGTGTGCTTTTGAAGAATAAATACTTTCGACACCAAAGTTATAGTCTAGGACAATTTTCAAAATCGACCCAGTTCTCTATAACTTGCAGCTCTGATTACCAATATCTAACACCCCCAATTTACATTGCGCAACGGAAATACACAATTGGGTGCTAGACACAAGCATCATCACACAAGGTATATTAAACGACTCTAAATAGAGACGTTTACACAAAATATAAACATGATTTTCATAAATGGTCTAAAACATAGATTCCAACCCAAATTGTACTGACACGATACCAGAGTAAAGCGTTTAGTCCCCATGGATCTCGAAAAACTATCAAAAAGTTTAGTACAGTACATCAACATAAAGTAAATTGTTCAACATTAAAAGGTAGAAACAGTTTAGACCAACATTCTTCCAAAAGCCTAGCCACAACCTCCATAGCAAAGCTCCATGCTCCATCACTTCCTAATACCTGAAATACATGCATAAAACGAGTCAACAATAATGTTGAGCGAGACTATAGGTTTATCAAATCACATTTGAACACAAGAAGAAAATCAATCATAATCATTTATAGAATTGTCGTACACACAATCTATATTCAAGGCAGTAATAATAATGATATTATTAAACAAACATTGTATTTAAGCTCATGACACCGACCCCTTAACCAAATAGTCACCCACGCCAAATGTCGGCATGACTAGAATAAAACCATTGCCCCTCTAGGGTATCAGTTGCTAGAATACCACAATCTTATTCACGTAAAATTATCCTTCCCAGCGGGTTACTCAACGTAATGTCCTGGTCTCAGATAGGATGGTCAACCCAATAGTACTGTCATTAGAATAAGCGGCTATTCCCGACTCACAACATCAAGTCAGAAGATAGTTAACGGCTCATGAATTTAGGGTCTTTAGCAACAAGTTACTCAATACAAAGAAATCAACTTTAGGCAACATTCGGGTCTAACAATTACTCATGACTTGTATTCATTTATTTTCAAATAGCATGTATCCCCCTCGCGGGTATTAAAATCATTAAAACGAGTAGAAAGCGAGGCTATAGACTCACCTTAGTATAAGAGATCTAGCGAGATGATCGTCGACGATAATGGATGCCTTTCAAACACGAGAACCGCTACCTATCAAATAAGGCGCGTTCGTTAATAATGACTCGAGAAATAAATCATAAATAACAAATTCAAACTCAAACTCATAAAGTCACGATAAACTCGAGGGAAAACGATATAAATAACTTCATTATACTTTACTACACTTTTACTTAACCATTTTACACTTTTTACAAAGTCCACCGGTACATACTACATGTACTAGCTTATTTACTCCTTTTAAACTCGTCAACCGTTTATGAAACGACTCAATAAACTAACTTACTATATAGAAATTCCTCTTACAAGTTTATCAAATGAAATTTCTTTTAAAGTACTTTACCCGACTCATTTTCAAACTACAAAATCCGGACAGATTAACGTTAATTTTTCATACAACCGTTAACTTATTTAAACGACTCCGTTTACAAAACCGACACTCGGGTTTTAAAGTAAACTAAACCTAATAAGTGAACACCTCATTATCAGTAGGTTACATTTTTCAAAACATCCATTTAGAGTCCCCGAGATTCGATCCAAATATCGACAACAACTACTTGTAGTGCCGATACTCGTCTCCTGGTACACGATCATTCAAAACATCATAACTTCGCGCTCGTTTTGAGCTAGAAGCTCTACCTTATATCAAATCGAAGCTAAGAAAATTACCTACAACCCTAGGCTATAATTTAAGCCATTTTCAAAACATAAAAATTCGGATTTTACCTTTTACTTACTGTTATAAAATGACTACTCAAAACTTGTACAAAATCAACTTTTTGATAAAAACCAACCATGGAAATGATCATTACTATGCCCTAATATCCTCATACATCAACCATAACATCAAAATCATAATCAAAATAAAAATCATAAGATCAAAATGAAGTTTCTAACAAGATTTTTAGCACAAACCTGTGGAGTCCATTGATCGTTAGACTCAATGGTTATGAACCATTATATCTAGGTTGATCATCATTTATATGATAACATAGCGGAATAAGAACAATGATCATAACAAGGTGTTTAGGCACAAGACACATAAATTACTCAACGATTGTTCATTATATTAATAACAAACAACCACTAGACGTGTATACATTGAATCCCACGTCTAGTGCGACACACACTTTAGGTTTACATTGTGAATGAATAATATGAATAAAAACCTAAGACTCTTGTTCCTTTTATAGTGGAAGGAACAGAATCTACAAGAGATAATATCAAATAAACATCTAAATATTCTATTTCTATAGATATATACTGAATATATTATTTAGAATATATCCAATATATTCCGTAAATAGAAATTCCATCAGCGCCGTAGACTTCTGTCAGCGTCCAAACATGGCGTTTCAGCGTCTAGCATGTTTTCTTCGTTTTGGAGTTTCTGCCACATCAACTCATATTAATTTTGACCCAACAATCTTCCCCTAGTTGATGTCGGCAAAACTCTTTGTATATCTCTTGTAAGTTGTACATGATCTTCAAATTGCTTCCCCTCAAGTGTAGCATGTATTTTCTTCCCCTTTTTGTCACATCAACAAGGAAGTAAACAATGTATGCAATGTTGAAGATTCTCCAAAAGTAGGCTCTATGTAATGATCTTGAAGAACAATTAATATAATATTTTTGATGTAGAAGTAGAATAGCCCAACCTTGTGTTCCATGTCTTGTACTATCCACGTGATAAAGTACTTATATCAGACCAAGTATAAGTAGACCTCGATCCCTTGCCAATATTCTCATCCTATGTGAGACACTGAGCACGATAATGTAACTCCTTCAAGTGTTATGACAAGTCTTCATCACCAACCATGTAAAGCACGAACAAGTTATCTTTAAAGTCTATGACTGGAAGTGCACGACTTTAAGATATGATGTTGGAAATACGTTTTACGTATTTATGAAGGATCGGTCGCTCCAACGATAATTATGTAATGGGCTCGTGATCCACTTAGTTAAGTATAGTCCATATAGCCCACATGTAGGGTGGGCTATATATATACCCCTCCTAGCATGTTAGGAGGAGGTTGGTTAATTCATTCATTAACACTTTCATTAATCTAATCTTACTTTCTCTCTCTACTTTTCTTCCCTCTCCTTTCTCTCTCTACACCTAATCTCCTTCTTCCCCATCTCTTCCACCAAATCCATAGATCTAATACATCCATTACCAAATCCATTACCAAAAGTTCCGAATTGACCAAAAGTTCCGAATAGACCAAAAGTTCCGAATAGTCAAAACTTTCCGAATAGGAAAATCTTCCGAATAGGAAAAACTTCCGAATAGGAAAAACTTCCGAATAGGAAAATCTTCCGAATAGGAAAAACTTCCGAATAGGACTTTCCGAATAGGTTTTTCTAACAACTCGACCCAAACAGTGACTCAATCTAAACCAAACAGTGACCCAAACAGTGACCCAAAAGTTCCGAATACACTCCCTCAACAAATGATTTGACTTGTGTGTTCGCCGACCCAAGACTCGAGCCTCGACCTCAAACTCTCGACTCACTAAACCATTAAGACTCATCACGATTTCAGTTTTTACCCTCCCTCACCCACATCAAACACCCTCGTCTCACCTTAACCCTTGACTCACCACAACTCCCACACTCGACAACCTCTCACCCTCACAATCTCTCGACTCTGTTAACCCAACCTCACAAACCCACCCTCGTTTACCAAAACAAACTCTCTTACACACTCACTCTCTCCTTTTTGACTCGACACCAATACTCAAACCCCTCCCCAACCCAAACCAACAGGACTCTCACCCTCGAACCCACAACCACCAACTCACCCCTCATACACACACCCGTAACAAACACCCTAATTCCCTCACCCCCAAACACACTCTCGTGACACTCACTCCCTCACCAAAAACTCCCTTAGACTCACTCCCTCACAACTCTCGACCTCTCACCCTCGACTCACCCTCACACCACCCTTACCCTCACCCTCGTCCCACTCACCCTCGCCCTCGAAACAACCCAACAAAACAGACTCCTTTTTTTATCAAGATTCAACCTTTTTCACTCGATTTCAGACCAAACCAAAAGACTCGAAACAACGACACCTCTTCCGATCTCCGTCTCACCAAACATCCTCGATCAAGACTAGATTTTTTCGACAAGAAAGACACGACAGTAGAAAGAAGACAGACTCCATTAAATAACATGCAATAAAATTAAGAAATACCTACCCGAGACCTTAATTAAAAGATCTTGAAGTCATTTTTTGGAGTGAATCTGCGTATTCTTGGGAGAAAAAGGCGGAGTATACAAAGATTATTTGTGTTTGTAAGTTGATTGAGAGAGAGAGACGGAAGAGAGAGTTTCTAGGCTTCTGATTTGATTGTTTTAAGAGAGAGAGATATTAAGCAGGTAAAGTCAAACGGAGGTTTTTATTTATTACTGGAGTGGGGCGGTGGATCAAAGTTGATTGGGCCACGTGTATAGACATGTGTGTGGACGGAGTAAACAAAGTTTTGGCAACTTTGAATGGGACACTGGTTGACAGGCGGATTTTACAACGTTTTTTTGTCACTTATCCTAGCCACGATTAATTTCTAATAAATGTTTTAATATTTTCGTTTAATAGTCTTTTATTTTACAAAGTTTGATAAAACGTGTTATAAAAGTTATTTCTTATTTCTCTACTTTTATTTTTCATTTTAAAATATCACACTTTTTAATTTTAGTTAAATTAATTTTTTGTATTTTTGTCACTTTTTTAATTTATTTTTTGTTTGGCAAATCGTGTTAAGCGGGTATTTTTTTTTAAAAACAAAGTTATCGTGAAAAAAATTTTTGACGGGTTATCGTGACGAGTTATAGTGACGGGTTAAAAGTTTTGTGGCCAGATTTAAAGACAAACGTGACGAGTCAAAGTGACGAGCTTCATTTATACCATCCATCGAGGAATTTTAAGTATTATTTACGGGTCTTTCGTTTTAATCGATCTTTAATGGATTCGTTCGATTCGACATGTCAAAAGGGAGAGTTGTATTTAAGGCAAAACGAAGTTAAGAAAAGTGGCATCACCTCCTTTCAACTACTCCAGTCTCATCTTGTCACTCTTTCGGGGATTCAAGGAGGGAGCGAATTTGTGACAATCTTTGGACAAGATCGTCATATATTCATCGACTCAATTTTCACCACTTTGACCGAACTCGCCGAGCAACTCAACCGTGACAACTTTAATCACTCTGCATCGGCACTTGCATACAAGACTCTTGTGACACAACTCACGCCTTTCCTCCAATTCAATATCATCATGCCTGAAAGTTTAGTGATTTGCCAATCATTTCTTCGAGATACACATACCGAGCTTCGAGTTTTCCGTGATACGATCTTGAAACTCATGACCTCGGTCTCGTCTTCGATTTATGAAAGATCTCGACTTCAGCAAGGGTATGATAATGGAGTGCAAGACTCTTCGATGCAAGAGAAAACTGATCATACGGTTGAAAACTTGGAGCCTAACGATGCCAAGAGCACAGAATCAGGAGGACAACATGATGCCAGTGGCACGTCAGGGAATGTTCACGAGATTTCTCTTAATGACACCTTACCCATTTATGACGAAGAGCCTGCAAACATGGTACAATGTGATGTTGGTTATGATGTATATGCTGATGACATGCCGCATATTGAGCATTATGAACCTAATTATGACAAACATGGGATGGAAAAGAGTGATAGAAATACCACTTCTGATTCATCCGATGTAAGTCATAATGGGGGAGAGATTGTTCAGAATGCTATAGTACATCATGAAAATTGTATTATAACTGCTTCATTGTCTGCTTCTGATTCCAAGATTAGAGAGCTCGAAATGATTGTAGCTCAACAATTAAAAGATCTTGAGGATGCCAAAATTGAATTTTCTAAGAAAACGGATAAATTTGAAACATACTTTGAAAAACTTGAAAAGTCAAACGTTGTTCTTGAAAGAAAATTGGATCAAACTGTTCTAGATTCTAAAGCTGAAAAGGATAATCTTTTGAAACAAATTCAACTGCTTGAATCTAAGTTGGCATCCCAAGATAACTTGCTCAAAGAAAATGAAACGTTAAAAGCCCAAGTTCAGGAAAAGGTATTTGCTATAGCTGCGTTGAAAAATGAGTTAAGGAAAAATAGAGGAACTAGTGTGGACACTAAGCTTGAAACACCATCAATCTTGGGAAACCGCCTACAAATCAGTTCGTCAGACAACCGATTGTCAGACAACCTACTGCATTTAGATCCGAGCGACCACAATCCTCGAGACCGCGGTTTGCCTCCCAAGTTGATTTGGTTCATCTTTCTAGACCAGACACTCCAGCAACTAGGCCCTATGTGATCACTCCAGCTTTAGCAAGACCAAATCATATGATTGCCTCTAGTTTCCCTAAAAATACCAAGACCACGTCTAGAACTAGTTCAAATGACGTTTGCCATAAATCTGGTCAAAGGGAAGCTATTCAAAAGACACATGTAAGAGATAGCAATGTCCAACCTAGTCAGATGCCTTCTAGATTACCCAACACTGCTAACCGTAGCATGCCATCTTCTAGGAGCATCGATCAATCATCTAGGAATTATTCAGACATTAAATATGCTACTTGTAAAACATGTAGAAAATGTGTCTTTACGACAAATCATGATGCTTGTGTCAAGAAATTACTTGATGAGGTGAACTCCCGTGCTAGAATTAAGTCCCAGTGGATAGCTAAAATCAAACCCTTTGGTAAAGTTTGGCGCCCCACTGGTAGAACTTTTACTCTTGTAGGAAACGAGTGCCCTTTAACTAGGATAGTCTCTGATTCTACGAAGACTACTAGGGAGGAAATTGCAAAGGATGATACATCACTTAAGCCTGAACTTAAGATTTTCTATAAAAGGAAACGTTTGCCAACTAAGACAAGTGAATCATCCCCTCAGGTCACCTCTGACACAAGTAAAGCCAACTGTGAACCCCCACGTGCTTCAAAAATAGATATCTCTAAACTATGCAAAAGTATACAAACTCCTAATGAGATTGCAGGTACCAAAGTTGATGTTCCAAAAGAACGAAGCGGTCCAATCATTGTATACCGTTCAACTAAGGACACTCTTAGAGTTTGGTTGCTGAAGAAGCAGATATCAGAGAAACAAATGTCTCAGGGGATTCATGATTAAGCTGCACAAAGGACTTACAGTCACATAACAGACTGTAACTCGATCTCCAAAGACAGGAAAGTTCATCCCGATGATGACTTATCCTAAAAACGAGAAATTCATTTTTCTCGGGCATGAGCTTATGTTAAAAACATTCCACGTTTTTAAGCTCATGCACAAGGACTTATAGCCACATCACAGACTATAACTCGATCTTTAAAGAAAGGAAAGTTTATCGCCGATGATAAACTTATCCTAAAAACGAGAAATTCATTTTTCTCGGGCATGAGCTTATATAAAAAACATTCCAAGTTTTTAAGCTCATGCATTATGGCTCATCGTTAAATGTCAGACGATGACCCGTACTTCAAATAAAGGAAAGTTTATCATTAATGATAAACTTATCCTCATAACGAGAAATTCAATTTTCTCGGTCATGAGCTTGTCTTAAAACATTCGAAGTTTTAAGCTCAGAAAGGAAAGTGTATCTTTTAAATAAGAGAACTTTTCCTCATAACGAGAAATTAACCTTTCTCGGTGATGAGCTTTCCGTTAAAACAGTCAAAGTTTTCAAGCTCATGAACATGACTTCTAAGTAAATGTCAGCTTAGGACTCGTTCTTCAGATAAAAGGAAAGTTTATCGCCGATGATAAACTTATTCTTAACAATGGGAAGTTCACAACTTCTCGGACTTGAGCTTGCTTTTAAGATATTCAACATCTTAAGCTCAAGTAATTATTTTTCAAAACTTTGAACACAATTTTTCGAGAATTTCTCAAAAGGTTTTTCTAAATCTTTCAAAATTGTGTGTTCAAAAACGTTTTGATAAAACGAGCATGTCTTCTGGAATCGATAATATTTACGAACCTAGAAATGTCATTCAATAATGACACGGGGTTGTAAATAAAGTTCGAGCAGAAGTTCAAACTTTTAAAACATGCTCAAAATGGTTTGCTATTATTTCAGATAGCAACCCGCTTTTCATAATCAAGTCAAGCATTTCACCGGAAAGCTTTGACTCTACAACGAGAATTAATTTTCTCGGGGACGTGACGAGGTGACCAACATTTGTGAACAAGAACCATGTGCTTCTTTCATATGCTGTTCTCCATTATTCAGGTCCAACCTCGTTCATTGCTAATCTTGTGAATTCATTATTATATATGATCTTTGCACGTGTTAAATACCTTACACTTGTGTTTAAAAGGTATTTAATTTACGTTTCAAGTACACCCTCATTAATTTGAGGGGGAGCTTGTGTAATTCATGAAGATAATTGGATTTACATTTTTCTTCCCAAATTTTCTTAAAAGGCTATTAAATCAATTGATATTAAAAACATCGATTGGGTTAATATTTTTAATATGGGGGAGAAAATGTGATTTAATATGGGATATGATCAATCATAAATGGTTTGACTTAACGTGTTAGCTCATCCCGACATGTGCGAAATGTTTTCGAATATCGTAGCATATGTTAAGGGGGAGCAAAATGGATTTGCACTTCAAAATGGATTTCATGGTGATTTATACTTACCCGCAACCCAATTATTTCACGACGATGAAGATTGTGGTGACATAAGGATGGTAGGATAGGTTAAAAGTCCAATGATTTCTCTAGAACCGGAGGAATCTTCCCAAGGACATTCCATAGCTAGAAATAGTAGTCCTTAGGAAAGATGGAGAAAGATTGTGAACGTAGCTGAATGCCGACCAAGTACTTAAGTTAGCACTGGAACAATCACAACAAGGTGCTAGTTATGACGTATTGGTAAGCATTGAAGGGGTCCTTAGGCAGAAACCGGGTCAATTCATATGCTATTGAGATCATTTTAATGATTCTTGATATTGAAGATAGACATCATGGACCCAGTGATGCAAGGCACAACCCATCCCAGCTAACTCAGATATCTCTTAAAAGATATTTGTTTTAATCACACGGAGACAACACGTTATCTATTGATTTATTCACTCCGAATAAATTGGTATTGAAAAGGTGGCACTCCTCTCCAGCCTCCGATCACTAAAAATCCAAAATGCACGATCGAGTCTAGAGCCATTTGAGATCATCAAATATCTCATTAGGACACACTTTCATTATTCCTTGCTTCTTCACACACTGTGAAAAGTAAGAAAGTTCTTAAGAGTCCTACGCAAAATCTTCATGATCTTGCCTGAACATCCGAGTAATACGAAAGTATTTACAATGAAGATGGAAATCCTTCTTGAGCGAATATCAAAAAGCTCATGGTAGGTGACTTGTGCGATTCTTTATGAATCAAACTTGTGATAACTGGAAAGCAACAGTGGTTTAATTCTTAAATGAATTTAAACACGTTCCAGGCCTCTACGCATTATCATATGATCTTGCCAGAACACTCAGAGTGACTCTTTATTGATCACAATGACGAGTGGAAATCCTTCTAGTGTTAACATCAAACAGCACTTGGTAGGTAACTTGCAAGATTCTATATGAATCAAGCTAGTGACAACTGGAAAGCAACGATGGTGCGGTTCTTAATTGAACTTCACTTGTTCCAGGAACATGAATTGACGGCTTCAAATCATGCGGATAATATTATCCAAATGATTCACTCTTTACGTTCGCAGTCAGCTTTGGACGGTCGAGTAAAGAGAACGGGTTTACCCGCGAAATCTTGTCAAGGAGGTTCTTTATTGAAACTACCTGCCACAAGTACGATATTTAATATCGTCCAACGGTCTTCACCGACCGGAGGTAAAATGCTACCGAATTAGAATGAAATGTTCAAGGCCATTTCATCCGTGTATATTGTTTGTTGCTAACTGTCTTATGCAGCGTAACAAGAAGGTGGCATTGCGGTGTACAATCCAGAAGAAGTCGTCACCACATGCTTATACTACATACACTTAGTACTTCAACAAATTCAAGAAAGTCTGAAGGTCAAGTCTTCCGCTGTATCAAACTCTGAAGCTTTCAAGAATTTAAAGGTATAAGTATGTGGAACATGAAGTCACGAAGAGGCAAATTTCACAAGTGATGAATGCACAAGGTCAAGGCAAGGAAACATGCTCAAGACTAAAGTCAAAGATCATATCAAGCATATTCACAAGAACAAGATCGAAGACTCAAGCATAGATGCTAGGTTTAAGATTTTGTAAAATGGTGTGACCTCCCTTAGGGGGAGATTGTTGGAAATGTGTTTTCCCAAAGAAAGTCTCGGTCACATCATTATTAGCATAGATCACGAGCTATAGACTATTTAGAACTTTGTAACTTGGAGCGACCTCCCTTAGGGGGAGATTGTTGGAAATACGTTTTACGTATTTATGAAGGATCGGTCGCTCCAACGATAATTATGTAATGGGCTCGTGATCCACTTAGTTAAGTATAGTCCATATAGCCCACATGTAGGGTGGGCTATATATATACCCCTCCTAGCATGTTAGGAGGGGGTTGGTTAATTCATTCATTAACACTTTCATTAATCTAATCTTACTTTCTCTCTCTACTTTTCTTCCTTCTCCTTTCTCTCTCTACACCTAATCTCCTTCTTCCCCATCTCTTCCACCAAATCCATAGATCTAATCCATCCATTACCAAATCCTTAGAAATCGTAGGCCTTCATATGATAGAACACAAACTCGCGAAAATCTTCTTCAATCATCAAACTTACCATAAGAACTCTTCCCCTTAAGTTAACACTTCTTCATGACAATTCTCAATCTTCATATCATATGTAAAAGCCATAAGATGGATAACTCTTTTACAAGGCTACCCCGATTACATAATCAAATCCAATAAATTACCTCACGAATTGTTGCTAACTTACTTTAAAATCATTAATCCGTTTAAAAATATCCGAGCCATAAATATCATCATGATATTCTAAATTAGAACGGAGATTCCATGTACCTTTGTGTGTATTTTCCTCCTTTTTGTGTGCTAAAAACGTCCAATTTTCTCAAACAGCAGCAAACCTTGTGTTGTCCAATATCCTCTTCTGTCCAATATCTTTGGCAGATGTATTGTCCAATATCGGACAATACCTATCAGCGTTGAAGTTTATATATCGGACGACACTTTCAACTCCATCAGCGTTGACTTATTCTGTCAGCGTCAAAATTAAACCTGTCAGCGCCTAAATAACAAACGTCAGTGTTAATCTTTGTCAGCGTCATGTTTCCTGCTGACGTCATCTTTGCATCCAAAAGTGGCGTATTCCATGTCTTGCATTCTTTGATGCACCGTGTGAACACACACTCAATAGCCAATCAAAAGCTTTTGGTCGTGTGAACACAAAATGAATAGACAATCGAACACCAATAGGAATTAAGTAACCGTGTGAATGCAACGTAAGACACTTGCTTAATCGTGTGAACACACAATTATATAACCGTGTGAATGCAATGTATTGACCAATTAGGATTAAGTGACCGTGTGAACACTCCATCACCAAACAATCGTGTGAACAGAATCTTCACATGAGAACCAATCATATGATTTGAATCGTGTGAACATAAACTAACTAAATCCCACGTAAGAATCAAGCAATCACACATCTCTTCCCAACAACGTTAATTTAAAGAATATTAATGTTATCGTTTTTCTCCACGTGAATATCCAAAAGTTGCTATCAACTTCCTTAATCGATTTAGGGTTTACCAGATTCATGCATCGAAACCCTAATTAGGGTTTGTAAATAATACTAGCTCGATTCTTCCATCATAACAGCCACAACCCTCGTAATATTTTGCTTCTTATGTCGATCTAGGGTTTGAGAAACCCTAGTTCATGATTTTATGTGAAAGCAAAACTTGAATACCTTTTACTGCAGCGAACTTCGACGGACTATAACTTGACAATGAAAGATCAAATCAAAGATCGCTCTGGTGAGATCCTAGACACAAGTGCCAAGAACCTACAGCAAAAATTTCACGAAGATCCAACGGTTAACGAAGGATAAATCGTGTTTTTACTAAGGCTGTTCACAGAAAACTGCATTCACTCTGCTGCTGACTTTGACGCTTAATAACTTTTGCCTGGGGATAAAACTCGACAATCCCTCCGGTGGATGTTTAGATCTATGTATGTAGAACACACATATAAAATTTCGTGACGATCCAACGGTTCAATCAAAAGTTATGACCTTCTGAATACTGCTGCGCACACAAAATCGCCCAGAAAAATCCATACGAAATTTTCTTTTCTTCACCATACACGAACACCTCGTCGGACCTAGATATCAAGAGCCTTAGGCTCTGATACCAATTGTGGAGTCCACTGATCGTTAGACTCAATGGTTATGAACCATTATATCTAGGTTGATCATCATTCATATGATAACATAGCGGAATAAGAACAATGATCATAACAAGGTGTTTAGGCACAAGACACATAAATTACTCAACGATTGTTCATTATATTAATAACAAACAACCACTAGACGTGTATACATTTAATCCCACGTCTAGTGCGACACACACTTTAGGTTTACATTGTGAATGAATAATATGAATAAAAACCTAAGACTCTTGTTCCTTTTATAGTGGAAGGAACAGAATCTACAAGAGATAATATCAAATAAACATCTAAATATTCTATTTCTATAGATATACTGAATATATTATTTAGAATATATCCAATATATTCCGTAAATAGAAATTCCATCAGCGCCGTAGACTTCTGTCAGCGTCCAAACATGGCGTGTCAGCGTCTAGCATGTTTTCTTCGTTTTGGAGTTTCTGCCACATCAACTCATATTAATTTTGACCCAACAAAACCACCATGGATCATCATGATAATGCCATGCATGATTATAGCTCCTACCTACCAACATCAAGAAAAAAAGTTGCTTGCATGTGTAAAATTCTTACATCAATGTGATCCTTAATCAAAAATAAGGTTGGGTCTAGTGTTAGTTTAGCTTGATTCAACCTAAAACTCAAGAAAAATTGAAGTTTGATTGTGTTTGGTGATGATGGTGGTGTTTCGGCAATTCAAGAGAGAGAGAGAGTGGAAGTGAAAATTTTTTAAAAGAAAAATATGTGTGTGTGTGTGTTAGTTTGATGTTTATATATAGTGGGGTAGCGACCAAGTTGCAATTTAGTGAAAGTTGTGGCTAGAAATGTAAATAGTTAGCTAAAAAGCGGGAAATAATTATTAGTCAATTTTCAAAATATTTACGGGGCTCGGGTTTCATAAAGATACTTTTAAAATTTTAAAACGTACCTTAAAAATAATAATATCGACTCTCGACTCGACTTAACACGTCATTTAAAATAAAACCTCAAAAATAATAAAAATCGAACAACCGACAATAAAACGTAAAATATTTGCCATCCATCGACATCACGCTTGCTAATACTCCTTATACTTAATAAATATTAAATATAGACCTTCCAACATCGGTTTAAACTTAAACCTCCAAAAATAAATATCGTTCAAACTCATTCAAAAATTTCAAAAATAATCGTAAAATAAGATTAAGTAATGACCTCGATTTTGGGTTGTCACAACGTCTATCTTAGCTTTATCGACCTCAATCCCCGCTTTCGAGACCTTGTGCCCTAAGACGATTCCTTGTTTACACATAAAATGACATTTTTCCCAATTAAGCACAGGTTGGTTTCTTCACAACGTTTTAACATTTTCTCGAGATTGGATAAACATGACGTGAACGAATCACCAAACACCAAAAAGACATCCATGAATACTTCCATCGACTTCTCGATCATATCATGAAAAATAGTCATCTTATACCGTTGGAACGTTCCCGGTGCATTACAAAGTCCGAAAGGCAATCTACGATAAGCAAACGTTCCATAAGGACACGTAAACGTTGTTTTCTCTTGATCATGAGGGTCGATAGGGATTTGAAAATAACCGGAAACACCATCTAAAAAGCAATAGAAGTCATTTCCCGCAAGTCATTCTCAACATTTGATCCATGAAGGGCAAGGGAAAGTGGTTTTTACGAGTGGCGTCATTTAACTTTCGGTAGTCAATACACACCCTCAAACCGGTCACAACACGAGTGGGAATTAACTCGTTGTTTTCATTGGGCACAACGGTCATTCCTCCCTTCTTAGGGACACAATGGATTGGGCTCACCCATGGGCTATCGGAGATAGGATAAATCATTCCCGCGTCAAGAAGTTTTAAGACCTCTTTTTTATTGACATCGTAAATTTTGGGGTTGACCCTTCTTTGAATTTGAATTGCGGGTTTGTAGTCCTCCTCCATTAAAATCTTGTGAGTACAAAATTTTGGGTCAATACCCTTAATGTCAGAAATTTTCCACGCAATTACCCCTTTATGAGCTTTAAGAATTTTCACAAGTGCGGCTTTTTATCATTGGATAGATCTTTCGTAATAATAAGCGGAAACTTGTCATCATCTTCCAAGAATGCGTGTTCAAGGTGAGATGGAAGATCTTTCAATTCAAGGATTGGCGGTTCCTCGATTGAAGATTTTTTTTCAACACTCATAACTTCCATCGGTGGAAGAAATGGTGGAATGAGAGTATCATTACCAATAATCACCTCATCTTCATTGTCGATTTCATTCTAAATAAAATCGCCTCCTTGGAATGGAGTGAGATTTAGTGTAGAATTAGAAAGAATCGGATCCATAATAGTGGGATTGCCACTTGACGAACTATCGGAAAAACCTAACACTTCTTGTGAAAACTCATCGCAAACTACATCGACTAAGTCAATATGGTTGATGGTAGAGATTGCATAAACATGAGAAGGTGTAGAGTTTTGAGTAGCGTTTATAACAACTTCCTCTTCGTTGAATCTCAAAGTAATTGTTCTTGCATGAACATCGATAAGTGATATCGAGGTGTCTAAAAATGGAGACCTAAAATTAGAGGAACTTGAGGATCCGCGGGGATGTCCACTACGATAAAATCAATGGGATAGTAGAACTTCCCCACTTTCACGAAAACATCTTCGGCTACTCCACATGCTAAAATCATAGAATGATCGGCCATCTCGATAGACATGTTCGACGGAGTAAGAGCCGGAAGCGATAACGATTTCCAAATGGAAAATGGCATCAAATTAATGCTCGCACCAAGATCGGCCAAGACGAGGCATTCTTTCATATCTTGTATGTCACAAGGAATGAGAAACTTCCCGGGGTCACCATGTTTTTCCGGTATTCGATTAAGATAAACCGAAGAACAATTAGATAGCTTCGAGAGCTTCTCCGTATCGTTCATCATACCATTGAAAGTGGAAGCGAAACGAGGCATATATAACAACACGTCGGCTAAACTCACATTAAAATGCACTTGTTGAAACATTTTTATAAAAGCCCAATTTGTTGTTTATTACGTTCTTGCAATTTCTCCTTGTTCGTCTCGAAGGGTAAGGTAAGGGTGGTGTGGGTTGGGGCATAGGCAACGGCCTTGGAATCTCGGTTTCCACAATGGATTTTGGTTCAACTGTAGGTGCGGTATGAGCGGTACTTCGTGGGCTTGTAATATGCTCCTTTCGACCATCACCTCGGGTTCTTTCTCGATTTCCTTCTCCATAGAAGTAATAGGACGAGAGATTGGTTCCTTGAAAGATTTACCACTACGATTAGTAATAACCTTCATTTCTCCCTTCGGGTTTGCAATGGTATCACTAGGAATACCACTCGAGGAAGAGGGTTTACACATGATTGCTTCAAACATTTTAGCCATTCGATCTTCAAATTTTGATTTCCTTATATCCGCTTTTAACAACTCTTGCTTAATCTCATGTTGACCTTGTTCCATTTCTTGTTGCTTTTTTTTGAAGACGTTGAACGTTTCTTTCTATTTTATTAGCATGAGTTTTTAATTCATTAGCAACTTCATTTTTAAGCTCGTTTTTCAACTCAGATCTTAAGCTAATCATCTCACGTTGTATGTTATCAAACCTAGCATCATTGCTTTTGCATAATCCAAAAATTCTCCATGAAGATTTTTAGTGTGATCATTTTGAAATCCTTGTGTAGTAGTTTGAAAATCACGGTTTTGGGTTTGATTTTGTACTTGGCCATTGTTCCCACTTTGGTAATTACCCTTGTTATATTTACGTTGATTGCCTTGATAACCACCATTTTGATTGTTGTTTCGATAGTTGTTAGCATTTTGATTTTGGGGAGCTTGATTTGGGCGGGAACCTTGGCCGTTTTGGTTGTAAGTTCCCGTTGCTACGTAAGCACTCAAAGTGTTGCCACCGGCGGTAATGCACTCGGAAATATCATGAGCTCCACCACAAGATATAAAACTCTTTTCAACCGCTTTAACCGATGCAGAATTCAAAGCATCTTGTTCTTTCCAATGAGTCATAAGCGTCGAAAACCTATCGAAAAACCGATTTTCCTCATTAGCTTCATCATGTAAGGCATTCATGTTACAAGACGATGACGATGACGGTGAACCCATAGTGGTAACACTCGGTGTGTTACGAGGGTTATAAACCATAGATCTATTCTCGAAAATCTTTAAAGCTTCATTGATCGTTTTGCACAAAAAATTACCACCCGCGGCGGCATTCAAATAATCTCGTTCATGATCGTTAAGCCCATTATAAAAAGTATCAATTTGATGCAATTCCGAAAAATCATGGTGAGGACATTCATGTAACATTTCCTTAAGTCGTTCACATGCCATTGAAAAACTTTCATTATTACGTTGGGTAAACCTTGAAATCTCATTTTTCAAATGTGTTGTCTTAGATGGCGGAAAAATTGGTTCACAAACTTAGAAACGAGATCACCCCATGTCAAAATCGAATTTGGCGGTTCTTTCTCGAGCCAAATTTTTGCGGGTCCATCTAACGAGTATGGAAACAACATCATCTTAATGGCGTCATGTGGAACATCTTTAAACTTGTTCGTTGCGGTGAGACGATTGAAATTCCGTATGTGATAATGCGGGTTGTATTTTTCATGTCCGCGAAACTTGTTTTCTTGTAGCATCGAAATTAAACCCGTATTGTTCTCGAAATTCTCCGCAAGGATGGCGGGAATCACAATAGCTTCTCCAAAACCCTCGGAGGGTGCTCGAAGAAACTCTATCATAGTACGATTAGCCATAGTGACTATTGGTTCTGTAGAAACTAGAAGGGGGGGGGGGTTAAATAGTTTCTTATATTTACTTGTTAAAATGTGGTTTCCAAAAATCCTTTTTCAAAAACTTAGGCTTGAGGAAATATGTGAAATCTTCTTATGCACAATATGAACAATGATAGTGTAACTAAACTAATACTAACAAAAATATATCCACAAAGAATAAAGAATGATAGTGTAACTAATCTAATACTAACACATGTATATGCATAAAGAATAAAGAATGTAAAGAGTTAAGGGTAAAGAAAGATCAAACCGAACACCAAGGATTTATAGTGGTTCGGCAACGAAGCTCACTCCTCGTTCCTACTCCACTCCTCGAGTACTCCTTACTCGAGAGTTCACTACACAACAAGCTCCTTATGGTGGAGAAAACCGTACACGTCGCTTAACCAATTTTTGACTCTAAGCTAAAAGTCGAGCCCTAATCGTAGCTAGGACCAATCTACACAACTATACTTAGTACATACACAACTTCCAAATAGACACAACTACTTGGATCTTCACAACTATGACACAACTACCAACTAATCCTCTTGTCCTACACTTCGCAGCTTTATGACCAGGTTTTCCTAACGCTAGTCGCAAATGTGGAAAATTACCTGCATGGTATAGAGTATAGCAAACACACTCGAGATGTATCTTGTTATTTCTAGACACAATGGCAGCACAAATTTCCTCATTCCTTCCATGGTTTAAATACTGATTTCGGTTATGTCTTTGGTTATTGTTATTATTGTAATCCTCACAATTCTGACCTTGATTTTGGTTGGACTGAGCAGATTCCCAGTCTCTCTTATTGTTTTCAACAATACTATTTTTCCTATTTTGCACTTTCACGTCCATTATATCATGCGCCATCTGAACAGCTTCATTGGAAGATTTAGGTTTTGAAGAAATAGTCTCATCCTTAATGTTACTAGACAATCCTTTAATGTACTGCTTCCTTGCTTTACGGTCATTCACAAAAGTATCAAGACATAGCAAATATAGCTCAGAAAACTTCCCAGTATATGAAGTAATACCATCGCTCCTCACCACTAACTACCTCAATTTGGATTCCAACTGTTCTAATTCCTCCTCAGAACAAAACCTAGCAGTAAAAAGTCCTTTCATCATGGTCCATGTCTTACCATTAGCCACAACTAATCCTAAAGTAGTCACTTGGTTGTTCCACCATTAGTGCACCATCCTGAAATATAGCAGTAGCAAATTTCACCTTATTAATTTCTGAACACCCAATAATCTCAAAGTACTCTCTTTCTTATCAATCCACCTTTGCAACTCTAATGCACCACTAATACCACAAAACTGCGTAGAACCACACTTCCAAAAACTAACATAAGTACATTCTCTTGAACTTGTAGAACAGCAGCAACACTCCCATCTGGATCAACAGCATCATCATTATTCTCAGCAGCATCATCATTATTCTCAGAAACATTAAATGCAGTACCATTATCTCCAGCACAACTAACTCCAGCATCTTGATTCCTTGTAGCACGATCAGCTTCATGTGCTCTAGCAATAACTTGTTCGATCATAGTGTTCAAGTAGCAGTTGTTAGCTTTGGCGACATATTTCTAGACACTTAGTCACGTGGTTATCCACTAATGACAAAAATATGATTCCCCTACTCCTTCTTCCATCATCACAGAAGAAAGAAACATGATAAGTATACATATCAAGATAAAAGAAGAATTCTTTATCAGGACATCTCATGGATACTACATGCACAAACAACACAAACTACAATGGTTCATCAACAAAAACTCAAAAGAGTTAATAAAGGCACATCATAGATCATGAGGGTAATTCAGATTGTGTTGAAGATTCAACAGGATAGTGGCAGTGTCTGTCACTATAATCATCTACCGAACAAACTTAAAAGATAATAAGTTCTATCACAATGTCATGACATAAAGGTTTAAATAAGTTCGATCACAAAAAGTAAATAAGATACAAAGAAATCCATTACGCGATTAGTTCCTTAGACACCAGCTCCTCATCCTCCTTACCAATCGCTGTCAACTTCATCACACTCGTGTATTTTCCCCTTTTACACTTCAAAATCAAATCCCTAACATGATGGCAGCTCACTCTTAAATTTCAAATACTCACTCATACATGGCAGACTAATCACAAGACAAATCTCAGTACGACTTTCAACATTCCTAAACTTCCATGCTTGACAATTGATCTCACATGAGATTCCCACTCACTTATCCTTTCAAAACTTACCTACTTCTCTTTAAACTTCTCAATTCAAACACAAAAATTCATCACAATCAAACTAAGACTAACAATCTCATCCTTCTTCCAAGTCCTAACAACTCAAATCTCCACATACCAAATACAACCTTTAAAACAACTTTTCTTTCACATCAACCTTCTAATCACACCAATTTCAACCACATATCTATCATACATCAGCTAATTAAACTTTCTCATACGCGATACAAGTCGCAAGAATTTAGTTGTAAAATCGTTCAACATTTGGTCTACTGTCCTAGACCCTCGGCCGTATATAAGGTCATTATTTAAAATTATATACATATGTATTACATAAGGAAAATTACGATAAGAAGTACTAATCGTACTTTCAACAACATCAGTACATCATTAATACATCATCATAGTATTTACTTAATAAATACTCTAAAAATCATTTCAGTTTTAAGGGATACATCTAACTATAAAACAATACAAAACAAATAATCTTACCGGAGCCTTACGAAGAAGTTGCGTGCTTTGGTAAATATTTTCGACACCAAAGTTATAGTTTAGAACATTTTTCAAAATCGACCTAATTCGCAATAACTAAAAAGCTCTGATTACCAGATACTTAACAGCCCCAAATTACATTGCACAACGGAAATACACATTTGGGTGCTAAACACAAACTACAATTCACAAAAGTCTTTAAACAATCTCAAAAAAGATACATTTGAAATATAAAAGCAAATAATTTAACCATTGTCTAAAACATTCGATCCTAAGTAAAACTATTTTAGAAATATCAGAGTAACATTTAGGTCCCCCAGAGATTCCATTCAATCAGCAAACAATTTACCAAAGTACATGACTGGACATTATTATTTTTTATGACAAAAGGGAAAGAAATTCGTTTTAGACCAATCACCACAAAAGCAACCCGCAATCGTTCTCCAGCAAGCTCCGCAATTCATCAACTTCAATCACCTGAAATACATGCTTAAAATCATCAACACAACGGTTGAGCGAGTCTATAGGTTTTCCAAATCATCATTTGAACAAAAGAGAAAAATCAATCATAATTATTTAATAGAATTCTCGTCACAATCTATTGATCAGGCATTCTGGCGTATAGCAATATCTATAGAATTGTATTAAGCTCATGACACCGACCCCTTAACTTAGTCACCCACGCCGAAAGACGGCGTGACTAGATGAATTCCAGTGCCCCTACTAGGGTATCAGTTGCAAGTATACCACATTCTCATTCTCGTAAAATTATCCTTCCCAGAGGTTACTCAGCGTAAAGCCCTGGTCTTAGATAGGGTCGTCAGCCCAATAGTACTATTATTATAATAAGCGGCTATTCCCAACTCACAATATCAAGTTAGAAGATAGTTAACGGCTCATGAATTTAGGGACTTTTGCAACTTAGGTACTTATACAGTTCAAATCAACAAAGGCAACATTCGGGTCCAACAATTACTCATGACTTGTGTTCATTTTACTTTCAAATAGCATGTATCCCCCTCGCGGGTTAAAAATCATTACATAATAAAAAGCGAGGCAATAGACTCACCTTGAGTAATAGCAGTAGCAAGACGACCTTCGACGATAGTTGATGCCCGATAAACACAAAAACCGCAAGCTATCAAATAAGGCGCGTTCATTAATAATAAACTCAAATAAAATCCATACTTAATATCATCAAACTCAAAATCATGAAATCACGACAAACCCGAAAGAAACAATACAAGTGATACTATTACTTCCTTCTATATGTTTATTCTATTAGTCTATTCGTTCAATAAAAATCTGCCGGTACACACCAAATGTACGAGCTCATCTACCCCACTTAAACACGTCAAATACTTATGATACTAATCAGAGATATCACTTACTATATATAGAAAGACCTGTTAAAAGCCCATCAAAAGATTTTACTTTTAAAGTTCCCTGCCCGACACATCTTTGAACTACAAAATCCAGACAGTTTTACGTCACCGACTCATACAACCATTTTGACCATTCTAAACAATCCCGTTTACAAATCCGACACTTGAGTTTGAAAATAGACTCACAACCCTAAGTTTAGAACAAAACATCAGACCTTGACCATTTTCACAACTCATTCTATAGTCCCCGAGATTCGATCCAAATACCGACAACAACTTCGGATTGTGTCGATACTCGTATCCCGGTACACGAATAATCAAATCATCGTAGCTTCTCGCTCGTTTGGAGCTAGAAGCTCTAACTTATATCAAATCGAAGCTAACGAAATTCTCTACTACCCTATGCGATTAGTTTATTCATTTTAAAATAGTAAGGAACCCAAAATTAGCCTTGAACATACTGATGTAAAACACCTCTTTAAAAATCAAGCTAAATCAATTTTTCAACCCATTTTACTCAATATCATACTCCTAATATTACCCAAATATCATCACAAACAACTAATCTAACCCATAACACCCTTGTATAATCATTCAAAATTTGGCCCACTCAAAAATCGATACATGCAATACTTTAATTTTATATATAATAGCACTAACAACAATTATATAATAAGAAACTAGATCAAATCACCATGGATCATCCCAATATTTGAAAGTTGCTGCATGTTGTAAATTTTTACACCAAAATGATCACCATCAAATTTTAGAGATGGGATATTGTTTAGTTTTTTAAGATTGAAAGTAAAAAAAATCAAAAACAACTTTTTAACAAATATTTTAGCATGATCATCTCTTGATCATCACCAACAACACATGCATAATCATAAACAAGACCTACCAAATCTAGAAAAATCAACCTTCATGCATGTTGAAGATTTTTATACCAAAAGAAAACCCTTGAAAATCTAAGATGTAGTCTCCTTTTATTTTTGATTAGATCATGGTAAAAATTGAAAGAAAATTGTATGAAGTGGTGGTGTAGGGTGACGGTAAAGAGAGGGAGGAGAGAGGGGATGGGTTTGATTTTGTTTTCACACATATTCTATGTATTTTTGTTAGTGGAAAATGTTTATATAGTGGGGTGGAGGGGTAGATTTTGCCAATTTTGCATAGTTTTGGTCTAAAATGCAATTAAATAGATTACAAGGTGGAAAATATAAATTGTCAATTTTGAAAATATTTACGAGGCTCGGGTTTCGTAAAAATACTTTTTAAAAATTAAATTCCACTCATAATACGATAATAATATGATCCCGGTACGACTTAATACGCAATTAAAATAAAAATGTCAAAAATATAAACATCGAGACAATAAATGATGAAACATAAAATCTCGGGCATCCGTTGATATCGTGATCACTAATAATCCTTGCTATTAGTAAAAAAATAAAAATAAGACCTCCAACGTCGGTTTTAAATAAACCATCAACCGTCATATCATTCAAACTCATAAAAAATTTCAAAATTATTCATAAAATAATATTATATAATATTAAATAATGACCGCGGATTCGGGTTGTCACAAAAACTCATTCATTCTTGATTGGAATAAAGAGGAGGTAGAACCATGTGAATGGTTAGTACTATGGGTTGAGGTTGTTTTCCATGAAGCAAGTGGTGGTGAAAGTGATGAGGAGATGAGAATAGGTGAGGCTTCACTTTTTAGTTTGAAAGGAAATGGAGAACCAAGTTTAGAGGACTTGAGATTCACCTTAAGGCTTCTTTTGGGTGAGGAGGTTTTGGAGGAGTTGGATGTTCTAGTGGATATCATGGTTGAATGTTGAGGTTAAGAGAAGAGTTGAAGGGATGAGGAACACAATCAACAAGAGAGGGTTTAAGAAGAGAAGGGGATGATCCAAACTAGTAATAGGTTAAAATCATTTTATGTGAACAATGAAATTAGGTAGCCTAGTTTAGGAAAGTGCAGGTTTTTGCAAAAGTTTTATCAAAGTTTTACACAGATTAAAGAAAACAGTATAAAGTAAAGATTCTGTTGAAACAGTACTAGGCAGTTCCTTACGTAGGTTTGTGGTTCCTTATCGCTAAAGAACCGAGGGTTTGATATGGAATCGCGACCAGAGGTGTTTAAAAATAGCACTTCCTTAAACTTTTACTAGCCCATATTTTATACTAAGGTTTATCAAGCCAAAGTGAACTAATAATCAAAAACTAGGAGGCTATCTAACAAATAAGATGCACAGAGCCATGTAAATCAAAAAATCGACACCATGGATAATTAGGATTAAAATACTAGGTAATCCAGACACAAATTGTTAGTTAAAGAATACACAACATCCTAAGAATAGAGATAAGAAAAGAGATAAATTTCAAAAATGCATACATGTTTATACAAATGTTAGTCTCACAAGAGTCGCATATATCATTCATCTATGAGCATTTCCTCCTTGCCTTGATTCACTTCTGATTTGATATTGAAGATGAAGATTGAGACAATACTGATAGTCTGAATCAATGTCTAGTGAAGACAATTGAGAGATAGATGATGACAAATCATAACGAGAAATGAGAGATTTGTCTTGAGAGATATTTTCATCTTCATTTGAATCATGCGTGGGAACTAAAGATACATTCCCTTCAATAGGAAGCATGACTTGAACCACGGAGTGAAAAGATGAAGGATTTAGAGGAGGATGATCAAGAAGAACTCTCCTAAGAAGCCATGAGAGAATCATGGCATAAGGAAGAGTAGAAAAAGATCCATTGAGAACAAATCTTATCCTTCTAGATATGAAAAATGCAAGGTTGTATGGAGTAGTGGTAACAACACAATACAACATATGTGCAAGACAAGCATGCACATGGTTGCGATCACCAACCAAACACATTGTATTTTCCCTAATGATATCGGCCCAAGGGACCATAAAATCACTAAGATTGCTAGTTAGTTATTCCCAAGGAGTGAGAGCATGAAACTTTCCTTCAAAATTACCATGAATAGGATGTTCACGAGGTGTAGGAGGGCACGAGAGATGGCCGAAGGAATTTCAGTCAAATAATGCACATCAATAGGGGCCGATTCTAAGTGGTTTAAACCCCAAGCATCGGTGAACCCACATTGACCTTCGTATGGTACTCCGAGAATCTCACCAAATTCCTCAAGAGTGTACACAAAGGTCATCCCCTTGATGGAAAATCTTATAGATAGACCATTGTTGATGTACATTAGCTTGAACAATTTGAAGAATTCCATGAGGAAAGAAGGAAAGATTTGCTCATCAATATCAAGCAAACAATCAAAGCCAATGGTATTGAACATGAATCGAATGAAATCAAGTCTACGAAGGTTAGAAGGAACAATACGTCCTTCATGGAAACAGCGAGATTCAAGATTATGATAAGTGTTTTGAAAAGAGCGAGTTTGATTTGTTAAAGAAGGATTAGGCATGTATCTTCTAGTAAGTAGATGGTCATTTTGATATCCTGTAGTCATGATGATAGTACCTAAAAATAACATATAAACATATTTCTCCAATTACTCATATGTTACATATAAACCAAAAATCAAAGGAAGTGAGAATGTGTTTTATCAATCTCTTGATAAACCAAGGTTTAACTCTTATCATTCTCATATTTACAATGTACCAAGTTCATCATCAACAATGACACATTGACCATGTAAGATCAACAATGAACTTGAACATTGGATTTTCAAAACAAGGATTTTAGGTAAGCATTTACCAATGCCATTACCAACCTTTTCATGGGTTCATATCAATTCCATCAATCAACCAAACTATTTAGTCAAAATTCGGATTTGTTCTACAAATGGGTTTTGGTGAAATCTCAATGAATATGAACCTAAGGAATCATAGTAACAATACTATGTCAACTCTTATTCCTAGTAAGGTTCTAATTCAATGTCAATTTTAAGAAGCCCCAATTATGAATGTATGAACCCTAGAACAAATTAGATGAAATTGAAAGAAACAACTTACAATTATTGATCTTGGATGATGGATGAGTGAAAGCCACGAAATTGAATCAACTAATTTAAGTAATTGAAGGTTTTTGAAGCTTCAACAATGGTGGAAAAACAAGAAACCTGTCGGCTGTGTGTGAAGGAGAGAGAAGGTTTTGTTTGAAAAAGTTATTTTAATAAAAACTGGTGTTCTGACAAAAGATTCTGCCCGAGGTTCCTTATCGATAAGGAACCGCGCAATGGGACCGCAAAGATAAAGAACCGCCTACAGAGGCAGGTTTTTATCAAAGTAAAACAATGAATTTTTGAAAACCAAAAAATTTAAAATACTTAAAAATATATCTTACACCTTTTAGGATATCATTGGACCACCACAACACTAGGTAATAATGTCTTGTTGAAGGATTAAAAATTGAATCGGGATAGGAAAAGACCGAAACGAACAAACGACTACTCGTAGCAAAGAAGCAAAGGGAGAGGAGTCAAGAGAAGTGAATCAAGACCAAGAACATTGCTCAAGAGAAAAATGGAATTCTTCAAATTGAGGAGGTGAAGAGCTCGTGTCATATATAGTGGTTTAAGACGTGCCTTTCCGGCGATAGTGTAAACGGCTTTGGTAATGAATTATACCAAGCAATTTTGATGCATAGAATAAAATTATTTTCAAAAGTAGCCTTATTCTATTTCAAAATATGAGCAAAGTATAGATTCACTTTCTCTCCCACATGATCGGATAATTGTTGCTAGAATTAACAATAACAATATCCTTGAAATATTTCAATTCCAAATGTGTAAAATCCACCTACAACTTAATGAAGTAGTTTTGTATCTCAAGGGATTCACTAATCATCCTAGAGATGAGCTTATTTGCACAAGTTACACATCATATAGGGCCTACTAACCGTAAGGGTGCAAACCATGGAAATCATGCTTGATACTTTAAGCTTCTACTAACTCACCCTACATCTCCATAGTGAGTCAAGTATCCAAGCAATGAAGGTTTGAGAAGGAAAAAGGAAAGAATCACAAACCACAAATAAATGTCAAGGCAAGGATGCCAAGAACAAGCATATAGTCAATTAATGATCAAAACAATGATCAATAGGGCGTGTGGAAGAACGAAAGCGTACCTTAGCCACAAATTGCATTCCGAGCTTTCAAGGAACCGATGTAGATCCCAACTATGACTAATAGTGACTACTAAGTCTTCAAAGACTTCACTTCTACCCATCTTGATATCATCATTCAATGATGTTGGAAATCAAAGAAGATGAGTCTTCTACAAGTGTAAGTAACTCGATCCACAATCAATAGAATGATTTATCTTCATGAGTACCTACACATAACAAGATGCAAACTAGTAGATACATTTCAAGAGTAAATCTAAAATGCATTAATACTAATAATTTAAGTAATATGCAATATTAATATTTTAAAATGCTTAATTTTAACAAAAAATAGTTTTGACCAAAGAAAAACTTTAGTACAACTTAACCTTCTAATTTGAGGAGACAATGGATCGATCCAAGTTTTAAAGTACAATATACTTCAAAGATCTTCTGTCACCATCGCTCTGATACCAATTATAGAAACTAGAAGGGGGGTTGAATAGTTTCTCATCAGTTTATCTCCTAATTAACATTCCTTTCAATTAGGTGAGTGCACAAAACTATCTTTTACTTCAAAATCTAGTTGCATAATGATTAGGTTCAATTCTAATGCATTATCAATGTGTAGTAAGTATAATGATAATGAATGTAAGTAATGAGTAAGGAAAGAAACAACCTAGTACGAAGACACCAAGATTTATAGTTGTTCGGAAACGAGGCTCTATCCTCGTTCCTACTCTACTCCTCGAGTACACCTTACTCGAGATTTCCACTATATCCACAAGCTCTCTTCTTGGCGGAGAAAGCCTTACAACATCACTTACATTATTTTCTGACACTAAGCTAAATGTCGAGACCTAATCTTAGCTAGGACCAATCTACACAACGTCGCCCACTTCACTATTTTACGACACAAGGCTAGATGTCAAGTTCTAATCGAAAGCTAGAACCAATCTTCACAACGTTTCCTACTTCACCATTTTCCGAGACAAGGCTAGATGTCGAGTTCTAATCCAAAGCTAGAACCAATCTTCACAACTCTTCACTTAGAAGCTAAGTGAGAACTTCACACAACAAAACTACTTATCACTTTATAGTTTAGTGAGAACTCACAAGACACAACCACATCACTTTATAGTTTAGTGAGAACTCACAAGACACAACCACATCACTTTATAGTTTAGTGAGAACTAACACAACTAATTACAACTCAACTAAACATATCCAAGTACACACAGGTAGCTTGGATCTACACAACATAAATCCAAGCACACACATGTGCAATGGATGTACACAACTCTAATCCAAGTATTCACATATAGCTTGGATGAACACAACTAGTCCAAGTACTCACAAATACATTGGATCTACACAAGACACAAATAAACAAATGATGAACATGACTAGATCTTTAGGAGAAGGTGATCTTCATCAATGCTACATCTTTAATCACATCACAAGTGTGTGAGTGATCTTCTCTTTGGACAAAGTAAAGAAGGAGATCAAGAGGATAATCATGAGTAAACAAACTTAACACATTAAGTGATTGATATGAGCAAAAACTCATATCAATTAATCAACAAATCACCCAAAAACACAAGGAAAATACCTAACTTTTGTGCTATAAAGCGGAATTATGTGGTATGTTTTGTGTTTGTGTATAAATAGGTAAGAAGGATACATTTTCAAGCAAACAAGAAGAAATCAAGCTTATTTGGATGAAAAAGACAAAGAAGGATTAAAGATGACAAGACTTTGAAGATAAAGGACCTATCTTGACAACACTCCAAAGTTGAAGGACTCAAAGTGTGAATTTGTCAAAGTCAAGATTCAAGTCAAACATGGTCACCTCTTGAGTCAACCAAGTCAAAGGGTCAAACTAGACAAGTATGCAAGTGGAAGGACCAAAAATGGCATTAAAATGAAGTTCCTAGCTCATTTGGATATTTTGCCTAAGTCTAAGGGTTTAAATTGCCAAAAAAACATAAAGTTTGTGTATAATCCGTGTGAAGGAGTTATTATCCAATGAGAGTGCAAGAAAAGGGTGACACAGATTGCCAACAAAGCTCACCAACAAATTAAATGAGCCGTTACTTGCTACAGTTACTCCACTAGACAACTTTTAACCAATCAGAACTTGACAACCCATAATGCCTTTATCCATAAACGGATAATAATCCGTGTGCTTACATTTCTCCCAACCAGAATCTGCCACGTGGCATCATCTTCCACAAATAAACCCAGGAACGATTTTGAGCTACACTGAATTTCAGGAAATGATTTCTACATGAAACTTACTCGTTTTCAAGTAAGGAATGTATTGGTAACACTTAATCAAGCTCAAACTCAAGGAATCAAAAATCCCCAATTCATGAAGAACATAAGAATTTTCAGTTAACCAATTCATGACACCTGGCAGCAATCTATTGGTGGGGATACGTCATCAACTCCAACAACTTCTCATCTCTTGTCTATAAATAGGGAATAGATCTCTTATTTGATGTATGTAGCTAAGTGTGAAAATTTCACACACTTCCCTTTTTCTCTCTCAATCTAGCTAGTTAGTTGTTAGTGTAACAAACTCAAGAGCTTGACAAACTCTTGAGTTAGTTATAGTTAGTTGTAACCTCCTACCTACTATAACAACTTTTCACATTCATAGCAATAAAATTCCCCTATTTTTCCTTCAATCTCCTTATCAGTTCATGCATACCTGTTGATCTTGTGTTGTAATGAGTTACTTGTGATCACACTTGATCATAAGGAGCTCATTGTGAAGAATTGTAGCTGTTCATTCCTGTTCATGTTGATCCAGTAGTTGAATTGTTGATAGAAGCATATTTTGGGTAGATATGGTAATGATGATGAATGTAGATGGTTGATTAGTTGTTAATATTTCTAAGGTGGTGGTTTAGCACTGTTTAGGAGGCTCAGCGCCTACCTACTCCATCAGTGGAGGCACATTGCTAAAAGGTTTCATGTTCTTGAGTTTTGTTCCACTAAATAGTCTTATGCCTGCTACATTCTAGTGTAAATAATACTTGGTGCTCTGATCAAGTGTGAATAGCATGTTTTTAGCTTGATTCTGATAGTTGAGATAGATACTTGTTGAATTGTTAGCTTGTTACCTGAATTTACTAGTTTATGTCATCATCTTATCAGTTCCTTAGCTTGATATAGCATTTTGAGTATTAGTCTGTTATCTTGCATATACTTGGTTCATTTGTGCTTCATTTTGATCATTAAGTTTCAGTAGATATCAGTCTTAGTTCTATTAACCATTTGCTTAAAGTCTCTTCACAAAAGTTGTTAAAAGTTCAGTTAAGTAGTGTTTGGATTTGCTGTCATGTTGTAGTTCAAGTGTTACAAATTGGTTAATCTTTGCTCATTTACCATTCTTTAGTCATTTTAAACAAGTTTTAGTAGTCTTCAAGTCAATAATAAGGTCAAACAGGCATTTGGTTGTTAAAATGTTTGGGTCAGCTTTGTGAACAAACTTCATTAGAAAAGTAGCACATTTCAAATTCATGCCATTACTTCATTACTTGATAAAAATCAGTCAAACCAGTTTCTACTTGTCATTTAACATCTGAAGTTTGAGTGCTTAAAAGGAAATCATACAGTATCTTGTTTCAAGTGAGAAATTAGCTTTTTCATAAGCTCTTAAGCAACATCAAGTTTATGTAATCAAAGTGCATACTGATTTTTTATTCTGGCAAATCCACTTCATAAATCTTGCTATTTTCTTTCACAATCTTGTTTAGGAACTTGTCTTGAGTAGATCTGGAAGTTTTTAGCTTTTTCAATTTTTTGGTCAAACATGGTCAATAAGCTAGTTTCAGCTTATTTGCAATTTCCAGCTTTAATACTTGATCATTTTCAATAAGAAAAGACATTCCAGACTCTCCTTAGACTGATTAACAAGATTTAGCTTAAAAGTATGTGTTGGGCCAATGAAAGTTTTAACTATGGCCCTGTCTAGACCAGTGGAAGGCAAAGCCTCAGCTGGCACACCAGGATCATTCAAGTCAAAGACAACGTCAGAGTAGTCGAAGACAATCTGAAGTCAGACTCACCAGCGATTATGGATAGCTGGGATGTCAAAGGAATGCACTGGTGTTCAGGGATCTCTAAGTTGACAACACTCAGAGATCACTTAAGAACCCTAGAGACTTGGATTAAGCAAAGCTTATCCAACCCTTTATAGTTTAGGCGGGAGAATCTTACAAGTGTTTTGAGCGGGACAAAACAAGAGATTCAAGTCAATGCCTAGTACGACCTAGTGGGACAAAGGTGAACAGTTGGCAGAATTGTTCACCTAAAGTAGTTAAAGGCATGTCTCGATTTGGACATGCATTTAATACGTTGTACTCTTCCACTCAGAAGATGACACGTATCAACTACTCCTACTAAGGATACAACCTCGTACCACTATAAATAGGGATGAGAAAGAAGTTAAGATTCAACCCTTGTGCTTGGAATCTTAATCTAAGTTCTTTCTCCCACTGGAACCACTGAGCCCTCAGCTGTCCATCAACGACTCATTGGTTCTCTTGTAAACTTGAGTCTCGAATCAAGTTTACTTGTTCTAGGGTTCATTTCTTGTTGTTATTCAACAGGTGTATTCATAACACTTTGTAATACTTTGTTGATAATAGTTAATAAAGCATTACTCGTTTGAAAAGTATTTCTATTGTGTGTTATTGTTTTTCGTGACTTAGTTTCAACAATAGTTGTAATTTGGGACTTTCAATTGGTATCAGAGCGGTTTGATTTATAAAACTTTTCTAAAAACCGTTCTAGTTTTTAAAATCAAGATCCAAATATGACTGAAACTATGCCACCCATCCCACCACCGTTTGGTCAATATAACCAAGCAAATACTTCAACAAACGCACCAGCCACCACATCTACTACCATGCCTACACCTGTTGTAAGCACTGGTGTAAATGAGGATGATCTTCCACAACTTCTTGATAATCGTGGAGGGTCACATGTGTCTAATGTTCCAGCGTTTGATGAAGAAGATTTCTCAAGTTGGAAAAGTGAATTTCTTATATACTTAGATGGCCTAGAACCCTTCTTGTTTGAAATCTTATAAAATGGTCCTTATGTACCACTGGCCATTTCCTCTACACCAGAGAGACCCATTAAGAAACCTGTTAAGCAATGGTCTCCCGCTGATAGACGTCTGGCTAACCAGGACAAGAGACTTAAAAGTATAATAGTCTCTTGCCTACCCAAGAACATTATGAAGTCCATCATCAAATGTAACACCGTACAAGAAATGTGGACTGAGTTGGTTCTAGGGTATGAAGGACCAGAAGAGACTAAAGAGACCAAAATCCAAGCATTAAGACTTAAGTTTAACGCTTTCAAAGCCTTGGAAACTGAAACTGTTTCTCAAACTTACACTAGACTCAAGATCTTGCTGAATGATTTAGGTAACAATGGTGTTGTACTACCCAAGGCTGAGGTTAATGCCACGTTTGTAAATAGTTTGCCTAGGAAATGGCTTAGTCTTAACCAAACGCTGAGAGCAAATAATGCCATAAAAAATGATACTCTTGCTCAACTGTTTGGTAGATACAATTATGAAGAAGGACTGATTGACTCTATTTACAAATCAGAGACTGATAGGTTTGCCTCTCCTATATCTGGGTCAAAAGCTCTTGTTGCTAACCACTCTTTTCAGGATAGTGACTCTGACGTGGAAGAAGACACAAGAAGCAGTCAAGAATTCCTTGATGAATTACATGCTGAATTCCATGACAGAGCCCTTTTAGCTGACCAGAAGAGATACTACAAAAGATCTGGTAGAGTTGGTGCTGCCAAGATTGACAAATCCAAAGTGTCATGTTACACTTGTGGAAAGACTGGTCATTTCCAAAAGGACTGCTGGTCAAACAAGACATCTTCTCCCAGCTTTCCATCATCCAGCAAAACCCTCAACAAAAAGAAGTTTTCTTCCTCACCTTTCAAGCAATCCTCTCTCAGTGACTCTGAGGGTAAAAAGGACTACAAGGTAAAATACAAGGCCTTGAAAGTTGAGCTGATTAAACTCAATCAGAAAGCTGATGATGCAGCCAAGAAGAAGGATAACAAAAAGACTGAAAAAGGTCTAATAGCTGCTTCTTTTGACTGGGATGATGAACCCCTCACCTCTAAGGATGAAGGAACCACTACCGTCAGAGCCTTTATGGCTGTTGCTGATGAAGAACCAGCAGTTGGTAAAAGTGAAGCAAGATCAGGTCAATGGGTTGACATCACTATGAAAAAGGTACAAAGATTACTCTCTATGCCTGAGGGTCCTGACAGAGACCATGTCAGTGACTACACTTTAGTTGACCTCCATTTTGTAGAAGAACAAAGAAAAAATTTGTTAAATAAGTTTCAAAATCTCAAAAACGAGGTTAACACTTCAACTGGATCAGCACCTTGTTTAAATACAGGAACGGGGACTTCCTCATCATCACAGTACATTGCTTGATCTTGAGCTGCATAATCACTAGAAGGAATACTCATTTGATCAGGGTAGCTTGTTGGATATGCTGCATTCTCTTGATAAGATGAATATGAAGATTGAGCATAAGGTGCAATACTTGCTGGGTGAGGTTGTGTAGCATATTGTGATGAAGGTGCATTGAACCGATATTGTTGCTGATGTGAGGTGGGTGGTTGTGGTAAAATCGAGTATTGGGGAAAGGCTGGTGTCATGTAAGGTGATGGATGATAGGCTTGATGTCCCAAAATATAAGGAGTGTTGTTGTGAGACAAGCTTGGTTGATTCGCCATCAAAGCTAATGAATCAGGGTACATACCTCGTGGAGAACGGTGCATGATCACATGTTTCTCATGCTGCTGAAGAAAAGCATATAGTTGATCCAAATTGCACTTATGCAGATCCCTGGTTAACTTAACATCGGTAATATACTCACCCCATTCAGCTTGAGGTAAAGTATTCAAGAATTTAGTGTTAACCTGGAATGGAGCAATCACCAGATTGTATACATTCAGATCATTCATGAGTGTGGTGAATCTGAAGTAATAATCATGAAGCGTTTCCCCTGGGTTGTAAGTGAATCTGTCAAACAGGTCATACAACTGACATTCCCTTTCCTGTTTGGTGAGAGACGTACCTTGTAGCAACACCTTAAGACGTTCCCATAAATCCTTTGCCACTGTATACTGACTTACCATCCTATAGATTTCATGGGGAAGAGCTTGGAGAATTGTTTGAAGAGCTTTCTCGTCTGCATCGGCAACAAGTTGTTGGGCTGGTGTAAGTTCTTCAAATTCTCTTGGTCGAGACACATTGTTAGCCACGATGGTACCATAGTCAAGTGGACCATTTAAGATTGACTTAACCATAAGCCTCCCATAAACCAGTTTACCCTTAAGATAAGACATCATCCGGCCTTGCCATGCTTCAAAAACTTCTTTGATGAGCATTGGCGGGCGATTATCCGTTCCCGTAATGACGGAAATATCCGTAAGTGATGTCATCTGAGGCATTACTGAATTCGGATTCATTTTGTTAACTTCAAAGAGACAAAGATTATCAGTTGATCGAGCAGTGAAGTAAAGCTTGTGAATTGTGTTGTGTTTTTGTTGTAAGAAACCAAGATTAAATCCTCTAAAAAATCGTCGAAAAAACAAGCAAAATAACCCTTGATTCGGAACTTTTTGTTGATTCGGAAGTTTGATTTGGAAGATTTAGCTTAGAATTACCTTGATTCGGAACTTTTGGCTTGATCCGGAACTTCTTGATTCGGAAGTTCTTGGTTCGGAACTTTTGGCTTGATCCGGAACTTCTTGGTTCGGAAGTTCTTTGGTTCGGAACTTTTGGCTTGATCCGGAACTTCTTGGTTCGGAAGTTCTTTGGTTCGGAACTTCTTGATCCGGAACTTCTTGGTTCGGAAGTTCTTGGTTCGGAACTTCTTGATCCGGAACTTCTTGATCCGGAACTTCTTGATCCGGAACTTCTTGATCCGGAACTTCTTGATCCGGAACTTTTGCTGGGTAATCAGAAACTTAATACGAAGAACAGTCGACCACAAAAAAGAGAGATTAAACCCAGATTTTGACCAAATGACCCAAAAAGTTTTGTGATTTCAACAATAATAAGTAAAAACTAATACTTATCCACTAATCCCAATCACAAAAACACCAAAAACACCAAGAATCAAGATGGATTTTCTTAAAGAACACTAATACAATCAAAAACTAAAAAACCACACAAATCACTACCTTAAATCACCCCATAGCTCTTGATACCAAATGTAGAATATTGATAACCTATGAATCTATGAAGGGGTTTGTTGATTTCTAGAGAGAGAAAGTTAGAGAGAGAAAGTGAGAGAAACTATGTGTTATTTCAATAAATGAAACTAGAAAAGTGACAACAACCAACCCCTTTCCATGGTGGAAAGGGGTATTTATACTTCCAAGCTACATGGGCTTGGGCCGGTCCATGACAAGCCCATGGACCGGTTCTTACTTAACTTAATAAGCAACTAATGACTACTTGTTAACTACGAGCTATTACAACATTAATAATATTGTGAAGTGACCGATACTTCTAATATACGTAAAAACGTATTTCTAACATGTGCCGTTTTGGCTTACCAGGATAAATCATCTCAGACAACGGTAAACAGTTCGCGGATAATCCATTCAAGGACTGGTGCGCATCATTGAATATCAAACGGCGCTTCGCGTCTGTTAAGCATCCGCAGACAAATGGCCTTGTGGAACGAGCAAATAGAAGCTTGGGAAACGGCATCAAGGCGCGTTTGGATGAACGAAGTGCCAAATGGGTGGATGAGCTACCACATTGTTCTATGGGCGCATAGGACTATGATCAAAACAGCCAACGGAGACACTCCATTTTCATTGGCCTATGGCACTGAAGCTGTCATACCGGCGCAAATCGGAATGCCTACCATCCGCACGCCGGAGGTTAATGTCGTCACGAACGACGAGCAACTGCGAATCAACCTGGATTTGTTGGAGGAAAAAAGAGAGATAGCAGCCATTAATGAGGCTAAGTCCAAGGCTAAAATGAAGGCTTATTATGACGCCAAGGTTAAAGGTGTCTCTTTTCGACCGGGAGATTATGTTTATCGTGCTAACGAAGCAAGTCGAGTGGAGAATACAGGAAAGCTGGGCCCTAAGTGGGAAGGACAGTATGAGGTCACGGAAGCCTTAGGACGAGGCGCGTACAAGTTACGTGACATGGATGGCCGCGATCTAGAACGCACATGGAACATCTGCAATCTCAAAAGGTGCTATCTTTGAAAGCTACGGCTTCCGCATGGGTACTTTGCTATATGTGGCTTTAATGAGGATCCATGCACTCTATCTGTTTTGCTTCTTATGTTTTGTCTAGGTTCCTTTTTTTCTTAGGACTTATCATTCTTGTTCAAACAAAAAATGTAAACGTTCTAATAAAATGCCGTGGTGCCTAGCTAGCTCCACGGCTTGTTTTGTGGAAATTATTTTTTAGGATTTTGTTAGTCATATGAATTTTAATTATTATTATAATATGCCATGTGTCATTCATATGCATTCATTCAATCACCCTACATGTACTATACGCCTCCAGGCGGGGTAAGAGGATTAAGTGAACCTACTAATTCAACTTGCCGCGTAAGAGAGATGCAACCCCAACGGCGCGGATCATGTATCCTTACTAGACACCTTACTCACAAGACGTTGTGATAAGTTTCCGTATGCCGTACTCACGTAGTGCTTTGCATAATAAAGACGCACGTCGCATGTCTAGTAAATTATAGACTTGAATGTATTTTCCCTTTTGGGTAAGACGTGACATGTCATGCAGTATCGGTATACGATATTTAACAAAATAAAAATACACAAGTTTCCAAATAAATAACAAAATGGCCGTGGTTATCACGGACCTATAAACAAAAGACAGTTATCTACCATATCAGTCTTAGCCATGTACATGCACGGACGAATAAAAGTTACAAATGTTTACAAGATAAATTACAAGGGAGGTAGGAACTCCCCTATGTCTTTCTTTCCTTCTTCGATCAGAGCACGGAGGGCCTCCCCACGAGCGTCCTTTCCAGCCTGTGCCTTGACCGTAGTCGCATCCAATGCCTCCGCAAGCAGCTTTTCACCTTTCATCACTTTCGATACGGAGTCGTAAGTAGGCAGGGTCAAGGGGATGGGATCCGCAGTAAGCTTGGACATTACCGCCTCGTTCGGAGCATCCTTAAGCGCCTCGAGTTCATCCAGAAGAGGGTGTTGGATCTCCGCCAGTGCATCCATCGACGCGGTCATATTGTCCGCAGCTGAAGGGTTATGATAGGGATGCTGCATGATGTCTTCGTTCTTCCCTATCAATTCCGCAGCCTTGACCAAACCCTCATGCCTACCACGGTCGATTCCATCCGACACGACCCCGGCGAATGCTTGCAGTAGGTGCGGAGCTTCCATGGCCTTGCTTACGGCGAGGCGCATTCCTTGTCCAATCATCCACCTGCGTCCAGCTATGGCGGATAGCATGGGAGGACATAGTCTTTCAGCACAACTTGTGGCCATCTTGCTCAGTTCCTCCTCCGCCGTTGCAGTTTGCTCTTCTAACTTGGCCCGCACTTGTGTTAGCTCATCCTTCAGCGTATCGCGCTCTTGGGCGATGTTGAAGGCTTGTACGGTTACGGCCTTGGTGGAATCTTCGGCCGCAGACACCTGCATATGGAACTTCGAGTTATCACAAGGATAATATGTTCTTCTTCTAAATATAAAATCAAGGAAAGAGTATATGTATAAAATTTTCGAAAGTGTACCTTCTCATTCGATTCGGCTACAAGAGCTTCGAGCTCGGCGATGCGCTTTTCTCGGCTGTCGGCATGATGAGCTTACTCTTTCATTGTGGCCTCGGCCGTTACCAGCGCCGCTTGCAATGACGCCATGGTCTTATCATTCTTCACAACCATTGCCTCCCGGCGAGCTATCGTTTTGTCTGCCCGCTTCACATTCGCCAGGGCCTTGATCAGACGGCGTCTTAGAGCGGCACCCACCGTCACTTGATGCGCGGACGACACGTCAAACTGCTCCAGAAGGGATTCATGATCCAGCTCATCTAAGTCTTGTGCAAGGGCTGGAGGGGTGATATGCTCGATGAATTCTGAACACTAAGATTCCGCCTCCAACCTTGTTAGACTTGAGAGATTCCATGTTAGGCGCAGGCTATTTTCTGGTCCTTCGGGGAGTGGCTCCTCGGCGTGTGTCGCAGCAAGGGATGGGGGTCTGTTTGATGGTGCGGGGGATGGATTCCTCTCCACTTCTTCCTCTTGGGCTACGGCCGACGGATCCGCCCTGTTATTGACATTGCAAATTTTGTTTAAGCATTATATATTTCACAAGCAAAATGACACGACTGACATTCGAAGGGTACTTACGTGGTACCAATTGCAGGTTCTGGGGCGGTAGGAGCTACGGCACTCACAGGGGTAGCTCGCCAGACTTGATCTTCCATGTGTGGGGTAGGGTCGGCCTGAGCAGTCGCAGTACCACTTCCCTCCTGGTACTGCGGATGGTCCTTCCTCAGTTTCTTTGGGGGAGCATTTGAGGCCCCGGCCCCATCCCCTATCGTCTTTGCAACCTTGCTGGTGGTCTTTCTCTTTCTAGATATGGGCGGGGCGGACCCGGAAGCTTGAGTGATGATAGGTGTGTAAACACCCATCCTTTTACCACTTATTTCTTACTAAAACAAGACCAAAACACGTATTTAATATCATTTGTTTGGAATACGCGTGGTTTTTATGTTTATTGTGTTTTCAGAGCCAACCGGATGAATATTGAAGAAAACATGGGATTGCATGGATTTTATCGAAGAAAAAGACTCAAGACGAAGTCTATTGTCCAAGAGATGCAAAAGATTTGAAGTCATTTGGCCCAATTAAAGATTTATCGAAGAAAAGGACCAAAGATGGAAGATTTACATAAGTCAAAGAAACTCAAGTCTATTAAACGAAGAAAATAAAAGACGAGTTGAATTTAATTGACGACAAATCCCGAATCAGAATCGAAAACGTCAACTTTTCTTAAAAGACGAGAAGACAAGAAGAAAGGGAGAAAGCCCACTCACCAACCAACCACTTAGCCTATATAAGGGAATCACCCTCACAATTTTTGGCATCTAGTTTTTCCTTTCTGTTACTTTTCTCCTAGTTCGTAGGAAACCATCTCCTTTAAGGAGTGGTTTTTCATCTCTTTGATTTCTTCTTTAATATTGTAAGCTTGATCCTTTCCTTTTGTTTTACTGAATCTTAATCATCAATACAAGTTCTTATTTAATCTTTTCATTACTCTTGTTCATCATCATCTTTTATTTCAAGTTCTTAAGTTCTTATTTGGTTGAGTTTTTATTTTAAAAAGTTGTTGAATTTGTGTTTTTACTGTTGGGATTTGTTGCTTATGGTTATTAAATGATTATTGGTTATTTTGGTAAAACCTTTTTGCTTATTTAGCTTGATTTTGGATATACGTAATTAATATTAGCTCGTGATTAAATTACGTTCATGATTTCATGATCGCATGTTCGTGATTAATTATTGTCAAATAATTATTGCGTTCTCATACGTAGTAAACTACTTATCGTGTTCTAACACGTACGTAATACGTAAAATCCTAACACGTAATCGTAATTATGCTATATTAGGAAAGTTTAAATCTAATACGTACGATCCTAAGGGTACTATTCATGGTAAAAGTATGCGGGTTTTACAACTCTTCCCCCTAAAAAGAATAATTCGTCCCCGAATTATAGGTAACGTAACTGGAAGCGAAACATACCCGAATCAGACTGGAAATGTATGCAAAATAACGAAAATGAAGGTGACATGGTAGAAGGGAACGTGGAACGTGACATGTCTTGAAAAGACATGGAACGTGACGTGACTGAAAGGACATATCTAATCGATAAGAGAAAAACGGATAAGAGTTTAATGAACTCATGGAGTAATACGTATACATAGTATAGATAATATTTTTCACGCCTAACAATAGTTTTGAAAGATCATGTAAATATGATACAGATTACACCGACCACACTTCGGATTCACCTTGTTACCTTGATTTCCTGTAGCAGCACGAACACCATCATTCCTTCTCAAATTATATTGCTGATTCCTATTCGGTCCTTGGTTATTGTTATTACGATAACCACCTCGATTCTGCCCTTGGCTTGAGTGTGCAGCTTCCCACTTTCTCTTATTCCCTTCAGCAATACTATCCTTTCGATCCTCCAGCTTTACATCCATTAAAGCATGAGCCATTTGAACAGCTTCATCAAATGACTTGGGTTTCGACAAAGTAGTTACTCCCTTGATATTACTAGATAAACCCCTAATATACTGCTTCATCTTCTTACGGTGATCAGCAAACGCATCAGGACACAACAAACACAAATCAGAAAACCTCCTTGTATAAGCTACAATATCATTGTTCCTCAGCACCAAATGCCTCAATTCATCTTCCAACTGACCTAACTCTTCCTCAGGACAAAACTTAGCAGTCAACAGTCCCTTGGTCACAGTCCATGTTCTAGCATTAGCTTCAACCAATCCTACAGTAGCTACTTGACTATTCCACCAACTCAACGCATCATCCTAAAAAGTAGCTGCAACAAATTTTACCGTACTAGCTTCTGAACATCCACTGATTTCAAAAGTACTTTCAATCTTCTCAATCCACCTCCTTAATTCCAATGCACCACCAGTACCACGAAATTAGGTAGGTCCATATTTTATGAAACTAGCATAAGAACATTCCTTCTGAACCTGCTGAACAGCAGCATTACCTCCAACTTGTCCCGCAGCATTTCCTTCTGCTTGCTCATCAGCATTACCTCCAGCTTGATTTCTAACATTCCCTCCAACCTGACCAGCAACATTCCTATTCTCAGCCTCTTGGTTCCTCGCAGCACGTTCAGCTTCTAAAGCTCTAGTGATAGCTTGCTCAATCATGGTATTAACAGTAGCAGTCGTCAATTTAGGCGGCATGTTTACATGAAACTAACCAAACAACAATTTAGTAAAGTCATAAAAATGCCTCCCAACTCCTTCCTGTATAACCATAACAGAAAAAGAACAAGTAAGTATTCATATCATGATAAGAAGAAGGATTTCTCTATCAAGATGTAACAAGGATACTACATGCACCAACAACACAATTCACAATGAATCATTACCCAATCACACAAAAGAACTAATAAGACAAATCATAAGTCATGAAGGTAATTTTGGATTGCCTTGGAAAATCTCCACAAAATTGTGACAAGTAATGTCACTACAATCCTTCATCACAACAACTTAACGTCATTAAGTTTCATCACAAACTAGAGTCGAGTCTACATAAGTTATATTACAACAAGACTAAATAAAAACAACAGAAAGAACTAAACATCACATCCCCGCAGCTTCTTGCACATCGGCTCGTCATCACTGCTGCTATCATCATCATCATATTCTTCCTCCACTTTTTCATTCCCCTTTCGACTACCTACTTCACTCGGCTTCACCGACACTTGAGCTTTAACCTGATTCGGCACATCACGAATCACAATACCATGACTAGGAAAAGATCTCATCGGCAAACCCCACGCACTCACCCTAGCATTCCTTTCCTGCTCCCTACGCAACCTTTCAACTTGCCCACTCAAATTCAACACCATAGATCTCAATCTAACAACTTCATCCATTTCCCTTTCCCTAACAAACTCTGATCTCCTCACACTGCCAACAAACCTGTCAAACTTTCTCTCATTCTGCTCAAACCTCCTAATCACACGAGTATCAACCAAATACCTTTCAAACAAAGACCTATCAAACTTCTTAAGAAACTAGAAAATATCATCATAAGACCTAGGACCTGGAAAATAAACCTTAGGAATACCATCATGAATAGATCGAGCACTAGCAGCCCTACTCGACTCAACAAGAACATCACCCCTAGCAAATGCAATCCCAGGCAAACTGCTAATATAAGCATCACAAGTTGGAGTCGAAGAACGAACAACCGGTCGCTGACAATCTGGAACAGTCTGTGGCACAACATTGACCCTTGGAACATAACTACCTTGTATCAACTCAGGCTCTGTCTGACCAACTGCAGTAAGTGGAATCCCATCATCTAAAAACTCAAAAGGCTCCTCATCGTCACTAGCACCAAAGCTATCCATTTCCTCACCATCCACTACATTAGTCAAATCAATCCATCCATCCTCACGAGGTAAACCAGCCATTTTCTACAATTATAAGGGTTCAAGGATACTTAAGGGCATCTTTTAATAAAATAATAATTAGTATGCAATGCACATGCAAATGTCATACATTATCCATGCTATGCAACACAATGCAAATGATGTTTATGCAATGCTCGCAAAAAAATATGATACTAACAAGCACTCAGTGTACTTTCAATAATTCCAATACAATATCGTAGTATTTACTTAATAAATACTCGAGAAATCATTTCAGTTATGAGGGATACATCTACAATGCAAAACAAAACTAAAAGTGATCTTACCGGAGCGTTGTAGAGGAGTTGTGTGCTTTTGAAGAATAAATACTTTCGACACCAAAGTTATAGTTTAGGACAATTTTCAAAATCGACCCAGTTCTCTATAACTTGCAGCTCTGATTACCAATCTCTAACACCCCCAATTTACATTGCGCAACGGAAATACACAATTGGGTGCTAGACACAAGCATCATCACACAAGGTATATTGAACGACTCTAAATAGAGACGTTTACACAAAATATAAACATGATTTTCGTAAATGGTCTAAAACATAGATTTCAACCCAAATTGTACTGACACGATACCAGAGTAAAGCGTTTAGTCCCCATGGATCTCGAAAAACTATCAAAAAAGTTTAGTACAGTACATCAACATAAAGTAAATTGTTCAACATTAAAAGGTAGAAACAGTTTAGACCAACATTCTTCCAAAAGCCTAGCCACAACCTCCATAGCAAGGCTCCATGCTCCATCACTTCCTAATACCTGAAATACATGCATAAAACGAGTCAACAATAATGTTGAGCGAGACTATAGGTTTATCAAATCACATTTGAACACAAGAAGAAAATCAATCATAATCATTTATAGAATTGTCGTACACACAATCTATATTCAAGGCAATAATAATAATGATATTATTAAACAAACATTATATTTAAGCTCATGACACCGACCCCTTAACCAAATAGTCACCCACGCCAAATGTCGGCATGACTAGAATAAAACCATTGCCCCTCTAGGGTATCAGTTGCTAGAATACCACAATCTTATTCACGTAAAATTATCCTTCCCAGCGGGTTACTCAACGTAATGCCCTGGTCTCAGATAGGATGGTCAACCCAATAGTACTGTCATTAGAATAAGCGGCTATTCCCGACTCACAACATCAAGTCAGAAGATAGTTAACGGCTCATGAATTTAGGGTCTTTAGCAACAAGTTACTCAATACAATGAAATCAACTTTAGGCAACATTCGGGTCTAACAATTACTCATGACTTGTATTCATTTATTTTCAAATAGCATGTATCCCCCTCGCGGGTATTAAAATCATTAAAACGAGTAGAAAGCGAGGCTATAGACTCACCTTAGTATAAGAGATCTAGCGAGATGATCGTCGACGATAATGGATGCCTTTCAAACACGAGAACCGCTACCTATCAAATAAGGCGCGTTCGTTAATAATGACTCGAGAAATAAATCATAAATAACAACTTCAAACTCAAACTCATAAAGTCACGATAAACTCGAGGGAAAACTATATAAATAACTTCATTATACTTTACTACACTTTTACTTAACCATTTTACACTTTTTACAAAGTCCACCGGTACATACTACATGTACTAGCTTATTTACTCCTTTTAAACTCGTCAACCGTTTATGAAACGACTCGATAAACTAACTTACTATATATAGAAATTCCTCTTACAAGTTTATCAAATGAAATTTCTTTTAAAGTACTTTACCCGACTCATTTTCAAACTACAAAATCCGGACAGATTAACGTTAATTTTTCATACAACCGTTTTAACTTATTTAAACGACTGTCGAGGTGTTTGTTGGCATCATCATCAGGCAATCCTCTAAAAGGATTTGTTTGCACTTGCTGAATCATGTGGTGCTTCAACGAAAACTCAAGAGCGTTGATTTGCATCGGCGCAATCGGTCCTCCTCGTCCAAACATGGTGGGTTGACAAAGCTCCTCCATGGTCCGAAGATCGGGCTGTGGAAGAACATTGTTGTTATTGTTTAGGTGCGGTGGATGATTATTGTTGTTGTTAACACCTGACATACTTAAATCTTCTTGAGTCTCGGTCTCTTGATAATTAGAAGACCTAGTACGCATACACCTGAAAATGCAAAAGAAAAAGAAACCAAACAAAAAGACAATATATATACACAATAAAGATAAAATCTTTTTGGATTTTTGAAATTTTTAAAATTTATGATTTTTTGAATTTTTTAGGTAAGAAAAATAAGGCTCACAAGTGAACGGATCCCAAAAAGCAAAGCCTCTCTCACAGAAAACCGTTAATCTTTACGAAAAGACCCGGAAGCGGCGCCATTTAATACAAGCTTTTAGCCCGTATAAAAATTATCGTTCTCGTGGTCTAATCGAATTGATCTAGGTTCTCTATGTGACTCAGTTTTATTTTGGTGAAACAAAAGTGTTGTCGTTGTAGTATATTAAAAGTGCAAAAACAATTAAAAGTAAATGACGTTAAAGTAAAATGGTGTAAAAATAAATCTAAGTCTAATTAAAAGAAAGTGCGATATTTAAAAAACTTTGAAAAGTAAAATAATTAAATGACTAAAAATAAAAGCGTGACGGAAATTAAAATTAGACAAGAATTAAAATGGGAATGTAAAAATTAAACAAGACAAAGTATAAAGAAAACAATCCTAATCAGAATATATTCCGATTAGGCTCACCATCGGAATGTACTCAACCCTGATCGGAATAAGAAATGGTCTGATCGGAATAACTGTCACCTTACCAATCAGAATATCACCCTTACCCCCAATCGGAATGATACTTACATTTGGTCGGAATGTGGAGTTGACCTTGATCGGAATGCTGATCGGAACCCTATGATCGGAATAACTGTCACTTACCTGATCGGAATACCAAACGAGCACCTCAATCGGAATGTTGAATGGACCACCAATCGGAATCCTGTCACTAGTTCAGATCGGAATGCCCAAAAAAACACTCTGATCGGAATACCAAAGCCTTCTCGTCGGAATGTGTAGTAGAGTCCAGATCAGAATACCACAAAACCCCCCCAATCGGAATACCAAAAGGAATGTCAAAACCCTTTTCCGACCAAGCAATGTAGCTATGGTCGGAATATATAAACCCCTTTCCGATTTACCAATCGGAATACGAAGGAAATAACCAAAAATAAGCTAGAACAATAAGCTATAACTCTAATAAGCAAACCACGAAAATCCTAAAGTAAACCGTATGAAAATAAGCTACTAAACTGATATTAAAGACTTTTAAAACACGAAATGAATAAGCTTTACGAAAAACAACTTTTTATACGAAAACAATTTTTATAAAAACTATATAAACTTGAAAAGAAACAAAATAAGCTATGAAAATAAATGATTTAAAACAATCAAAAGCATAAAATGAAATCTTTAAACAAATAAACGAGACAAAAAGCTTATAAATCAAAGATTAAAGAAAGGTAGAATGAGATCAACAAGATAAAGTAAAGGTGCGAGAATTAAAAGAAAAACTTACTTGAAATTAAATGGTAAATAAGGTGCAAGACATGTAATTAAAGGTGCAAGTAATTAAAGGTGCAAGGTAATTAAATGTGCATAAAAATAAAGGTGGAAGAACTAGTGTCACTCTAGCCAACAAAACTAAATGAAATGAAAATGAGAAGTATTTATAGGTGATTAGGGGGATGGTTAGAGGAAGCTTCCTCCCCTCCTTCCTTTCTTCTTAATTGCGCCCTTAAGTCCTTCCTTCTTAATCTTTTTGTTAATCTTGGACTTTGATGACTTTTGGCTCGGGATTTCTTTGGACTCGTCTTTTAATTCTTCGATAAATAAGACTTGAGTTCCTCGGCTTTAAGTAAACTTCCGTCTTTTGACTTTTTCTTCGATAAATCTTTAGAATTGGTCTTTGACTTCCGTTCTTTTTGCACTCTTGACTTCTTGACTTCGTCTTTCATCTTTTTCTTCAATAAAAGTCCGTAAATGCCCGTGAATTCCCGTGTTTTCTCCACTTTTCACCTTTTCGTCCTAAATCACAACAAAAACACAAACCACGCATAATTCCGACATAAAAGACATAAAATACATGTTTTGGTCCGGTTATTATTGTAATTAAGTGGTAGAAAAGATGTGTGTTTACACACATATCAACAGGCAGTTGCAATTGCTTCAGCCCAGAAGAATAGCGGTAATTTTGAAGGAGAAAGCATTGTTCGATCAGCCTCAACCAAAGTACGGTTCCGCCTTTCGACAACGCCGTTTTGTTAAGGAGTTCGAGCAATAGACGTTTGATGTTCGATGCCTTCTTCTTGAAAGTAAGATTGCAAGTTCTTGTTCAAAAATTTAGTACCCCTATCCGTTCTTATGGTTAAGACCTGAGCTTGAAGATTGCGTTGTATCATCTTGAGAAAGTTTTTGAGAACCTCTGGTGTTTCATATTTGGACCTTAAGAAGAAAGTCCATGTGTATCTAGAGTAATAATCAACAATCACGAGAATATACTTTTTCCCGTTAATACTCCCTACACGCATGGGACCACATAAATCCATGTGTAGAAGTTCCAATCGTCCTTTTGAGCTTGGGGTAGTCTTTGATTTGAAATATTTCCATTTTGCTTTCCCCAACTCACAAGAAGAACAAAGATGGTCTTTGACGAATTTTAACTTTGGGAGACCGGTAACAATATCATTTTTCGAAAGCAAGTTGATGGTGTCAAAGTTGAGATGTGATAATCGTTGATGCCATAACCATGCTTGAGATGATGAAGCTTTAGCCATTAAGCAAATTGGATTTGTTGAAGATGTGTCTTGAAGAGTTACTGTGTAGAGATCAGAACCACGAGAACCTGTAAGAAGGTCATTCCCATCGTAGACTCTAACATAGCAAGTAGATTTTCGAAAAGCCACTTCCAAATCCGCATCACAAAACTGACCAACCGAGAATAAATTGTGATTCAGTCCCTCGACGTAATAAACCCGTTTTATAGTGATATTCCCTTGAACCAAGTCTCCATATCCGAGTATCGGGGCAAATTGATCATTTCCAAACCGTACCGTACCCAGAAACTTCTCCACGAAGTTAATGAGAAGCTTGAGATTGCCTGTCATGTGCTTTGTGCACCCGGAGTCCATTATGAATAGGATGATTTCGACGAGCTGCAGAAGAATTAGAAGACAATGTATCATTTGACAAATGGGAGCCCTTGATAGAAACGGGTTCCAAAATAGTAGTAGACCTAGATTCTAAAGGCAAGCTAACATTCATAGACCCAATTAGAATAGTGGTTGTCTTAGGTACCCATTTGTATCCAGGTGGTGTAAATCTTGAATACCCCCGTGTACATGTCCTAATCATGTTCTCATTAGGCTTCTTTAACCTGCTTTGTTTATGTAGAGTAGTGGATTCTAACGCACTTAGTTTCTTAAGTGGTTGATCAGTGGATTGGTTCAAAGTTCGACAATGTCGCATACCCCACAAAAATACATGCATCACCTTTTTCTTTCATCTTGCCCAGATTCTCACCGTCTTTAAGAATGTAGCATAAAGATCCAAATACGTGAAAGAATTTGATAGTAGGTTTCCTGCCATTGATGATGTGGTAAGGTGTCTTTTCATGTCTAGGGATAACAAGAGAACGATTCTGAGTATAACAGGTAATACAAGCTTTTAGCCCGTATAAAAATTATCGTTCTCGTGGTCTAATCGAATTGATCTAGGTTCTCTATGTGACTCAGTTTTATTTTGGTGAAACAAAATTGTTGTCGTTGTAGTATATTAAAAGTGCAAAAACAATTAAAAGTAAATGACGTTAAAGTAAAATGGTGTAAAAATAAATCTAAGTCTAATTAAAAGAAAGTGCGATATTTAAAAAACTTTGAAAAGTAAAATAATTAAATGACTAAAAATAAAAGCGTGACGGAAATTAAAATTAGACAAGAATTAAAATGAGAATGTAAAAATTAAACAAGACAAAGTATAAAGAAAACAATCCTAATCGGAATATATTCTGATTAGGCTCACCATCGGAATGTACTCAACCCTGATCGGAATAAGAAATGGTCTGATCGGAATAACTGTCACCTTACCAATCGGAATATCACCCTTACCCCCAATCGGAATGATACTTACCTTTGGTCGGAATGTGGAGTTGACCTTGATCGGAATGCTGATCGGAACCCTATGATCGGAATAACTGTCACTTACCAGATCGGAATACCAAACGAGCACCTCAATCGGAACGTTGAATGGACTACCAATCGGAATCATGTCACTAGTTCATATCGGAATGCCCAAAAAAACACTCTGATCGGAATACCAAAGCCTTCTCGTCGGAATGTGTAGTAGAGTCCAGATCGGAATACCAAAAAAACCCCCCCAATCAGAATACCAAAAGGAATGTCAAAACCATTTTCCGACCAAGCAATGTAGCTATGGTCGGAATATATAAACCCCTTTCCGATTTACCAATCGGAATACGAAGGAAATAACCAAAAATAAGCTAGAACAATAAGCTATAACTCTAATAAGCAAACCACGAAAATCCTAAAGTAAACCGTATGAAAATAAGCTACTAAATTGATATTTAAAGACTTTTAAAACACGAAATGAATAAGCTTTACGAGAAACAACTTTTTAAACGAAAACAATTTTTATAAAAACTATACAAACTTGAAAAGAAACAAAATAAGCTATGAAAATAAATGATTTAAAACAATCAAAAGCATAAAAATGAAATCTTTAAACAAATAAACGAGACAAAAAGCTTATAAATCAAAGATTAAAGAAAGGTAGAATGAGATCAACAAGATAAAGTAAAGGTGCGAGAATTAAAAGAAAAACTTACTTGAAATTAAATGGTAAATAAGGTGCAAGACATGTAATTAAAGGTGCAAGTAATTAAAGGTGCAAGGTAATTAAATGTGCATAAAAATAAAGGTGGAAGAACTAGTCTCACTCTAGCCAACAAAACTAAATGAAACGAAAATGAGAAGTATTTATAGGTGATTAGGGGGATGGTTAGAGGAAGCTTCCTCCCCTCCTTCCTTTCTTCTTAATTGCGCCCTTAAGTCCTTCCTTCTTAATCTTTTTGTTAATCTTGGACTTTGATGACTTTTGGATCGGGATTTCTTTGGACTCGTCTTTTAATTCTTCGATAAATAAGACTTGAGTTCCTCGGCTTTAAGTAAACTTCCGTCTTTTGACTTTTTCTTCGATAAATCTTCAGAATTGGTCTTGGACTTCCGTTCTTTTTGCACTCTTGACTTCTTGACTTCGTCTTTCATCTTTTTCTTCAATAAAAGTCCGTAAATGCCTGTGAATTCCCGTATTTTCTCCACTTTTCACCTTTTCGTCCTAAATCACAACAAAAACACAAACCACGCATAATTCTGACATAAAAGACATAAAATACACGTTTTGGTCCGGTTATTATTGTAATTAAGTGGTAGAAAAGATGTGTGTTTACACACATATCAAATCCCCTACACTTGACCATTGCAATGTCCTCATGCAATGCATTAGTTACAAAGCACGTTTACATTTTTCATCATAATTAATCCATGTTGGCCTTTATTAAAGAGATAGAAAATTATAAACATTAAAAGTAAAGAAATCAAAAAGCATACCTTGGGTTTTGGAAATGTCATGAATAATCATCATCCTCAAGTTTTCACTTTTTCCAAACCAAGCTTAAAAACAAGATCATTGTTATTATAAGTCAGCAGACTAACACGAACTCATGTGGGCCAATTACTCACTTAGACTCCCTTATTCCTAGGTGTATCTCTTATATTTTATTATTGTCTTGAATGATCGCGAGGATGCATTTTTGACTTATTTCGATAGTTATTTAGTCCGAAAATAAAGTGAACGATTTAATCAATAGTTAGCTAAAGGACAAAATCTTTTAAAACTGCTTCTCGGGACCTCATAAAGTTCATATCTTGGCATAACTCGCTTCGCGATTTGAGACCTTTCTCGGACCGATATTTGGCAGTGACTTCATACTTCAAACCTTGAGAGACGTTCATGAAATTATGGTCTTCTCTTCATATAGGAATTTCTTCACTTGAAGTTTTGAGAGATTCATACTTGGACCACGACTTCTTCATTTTTCTCCAATCTTTATTTTGGACTTTGATATACAACGATCCGCCTCCTTTTATGACTTGGATCTATTTATCCTCATACCTTGTTAGGGTCTTTTCGGATACACTTCTCCATGACTTTTGGGGAGTATTTGCTTTTCGTCGTGTGTCTCGATCCTTCATATTGATGTTCGATAAATGATTCTTCACATCACTTTTGGATCTTTAGCAACAAAATATAGCCCTCATGCGTTGTTAGGGCCTTTTCGGACTCGCCAATCTTCGCATCCCGCTTCAATAAGTTATGCCTTGGCTATGAACTCTAATCCATACCGAGCAACTTTTAAACGATCTTGGGCTAGAAGCTAAGTAACTTTTCAAATCGTACAACCTTATTTATTAGCAGATAAATTATTTAGCAAGCGATGGGAGAATAGGCTCATAATTAACTCACATAAATTCACGAAAGAATACCGGACTTATAATTGGCTCTATCATCTCTCGTTCTCCACAGTTTAAAATCTCAAGGAATGAGACTCGTGGATGCTTAGCCTATTAAATCAAAGTTTTGGGTTTTCGAGTCGCCTATAGGATCTTGCAAATTCTTAGACTTTTTCAAGTTTTAGAAATCGCATTTTAAAGTTCCCTTGATAAACGACTCTCTAGGATCAATTATAGGAACTTGCGAAAAGTTCTTGTTCTTAACCCGTGAGAGTTAAGACTTTCACGTTTTATAGCTCCCTATATAAAAGCCTAGCAAAACTTGACTTAAACACGTTAAGGATACTAGCTAGAGTAACTTAGACAAGTAAACTCGGGTTGGGTCAAAAGATTCACAATGTTTGAAAATAAAAACCACTTATTCAAAGATTTATTCTAGCAAAGGAAGAAAGTAACTATACAAAGATAAAAACTAATAGGCCAAAATAGATCAAAAAATTTTGAAAAATGTCGAAAAATTGATTTTCCGGTTAAAATGAGGACAAATACAAGGAAAAGACCCACTTAACTTCGATAGAAGTCCCCCTACACTTAATATAAACATTGTCCCCAATGTTTAAGCATGTGGGAGTAAACTCCCCTACACTTAAGACATTGTGCACGTTGTTTAAATCTCTCTAAGGAAAGGACAACTAAAGAGATTCCTATTTTAATATTGAGAAAATATAAAATAGTGAATCGAAAAGAGTTTAGGATAGAACCGGGAAGAAGTAGAACACGGAATCACGGGTCGTCAAGAATCATCAAGAGTGGATCATTGAAGCTCGAATCCCTGATTAGTAGAAGAGAGGAGAGAGCAAACACCAACGGGTCTCCCCTACACTTATGATAAAGAAAGCGAAAAGATAGATTCATGGGTTGCCTCCCAAGAAGCGCTTGATTTTTGTTAACCTAGTCGTGAGCCTGACTCGACCTTGATCATCATAGGGAGAAGCATGAAACATGTCCACCAGGATCAAAGACAAGTTTTCGTCCATCAAATAGCACATGCTTAAGGCGAACAAGGCAAGCCAAAGAAGAGTAGGCAAGGTTCCCTTAAGCAGTGATGGAGCACGGTGGAAGCAAGGGTGAAGTGGTGCAAGCAGATTTCCATAAGTTCCAAAGATATTTCCTTTTATTTCATCAGGTGGATACTGAGATGGCTGCAGAATGTCAATACCGGGGTCGAACACCTTTTCCTTTAGGGGAAAATAGCACTCAGGCTCAGCAGAGTGTGAAGAAGATCCGCGAAGAAGCACAACCTCGTCCTCAGAAGGGGGACAAAGAGGTGTTAACTCATACGTGCTGCGGATATTGGTGTCGACCGGTTTCTTCTCCTTTGAAAGAATGTGCTTCAAATCCAAAGTAGGATCAAGACGATAATCTTCGAAATCTAAAGGAGGAGCATCACTCTCATGAGGGAAGTAAGTATTAAGAAATGCAGAGAAGTCTTCCTCAAATGAGTAATCGTCCAAAGTAGGATCGAGTGATGGCGGAGGATCTTCATCGTGAGAAGAATCGCTCGAAAGAGTATCAGCCTCATCAAAATCATCATATGTGGGCAGCTCGGGATACTCAGAAGTAAGGTCATCATATTCATCCGAATCTGAGCTAGAATCATCATCATCATAAGCATCAAAGACCGGTGGAGAATCATAAATGGGAGAAGGTTCCAAAGTAGGGAGAGAATCATCCACATCATCTTCAAAAAGTGGATTATCATCGCAAGACTCGAATAGAGGATTGTTGTAAACGACAAAGTCATCGAGCACATTAACCATATTCACAGATTCTCGTCCTCCAAAGGATTTGCCTATAAGCTTCCCCATTTTAAAAATTTGTGAATCATTCCCAACTCTTAAGATTAGCTCACCTTCGGCCACATCCAATAAAGCTCGTCCGGTTCTCAAGAATGGCCGACCAAGTATTAAAGGAATACGAGGGTCCATTTCATAATCAACAACGACAAAGTCGACCGGGAAAGTAAATGTGCCAACTTTGATGAACACGTCTTCGGCAATACCAACGGGGTAAGCGAGAGTGCGATTTGCAAGTTCAAGAGTCATCTTTGTTGGAGTGAGGTCGGGCAATGATAGTGTTTTTCAAACATTTAATGGCATCAAATTGATACTAGCCCCGAGATCAGCAAGGGCAGTAAATTCTTCAGTTTTGTTGAACACGCAAGGCAACACGAAACGACCGGGATCTCCAAGCTTTTCCGGCAGTTCTTTAAGAATAACTGCATAGCAGTTTTCATTTAAGCGTGTGTTGGCAAGTTCAATCAGCTTCTCCTTCTTGTTAAGCAATTCCTTAAATGCTTTAACAAATTTGGGCATGTGGACAAGTGCTTCAAGAAAGCTAATGTTGAAGTTCATCTGAGAGATCATCTTCACATAGCGTGTCACTTCAGAGTCATCCTTGGTTAGCATTTTGGTCTTGCCTAAACGAGAAGGCTAAGGGATATTAGGTTTGGGTGGTGAAGGTGCAGGTGTAGGTAAAGGTTGAGATGTTGAAGGGTCATTCATGGGAAATTCATCACGTCGAGGCGGAGACGGTAATGGTGCACTAATACTAGGTGTAGGAGGAGTAGGGATAAATGGTGGTGGAGGAGGTGTAGATAATGGGGGTGGGATTGGTGGATCGACAATGGTGACTCCACTACGAGTAGTAATAGCACTCACATTGGCTCGCGGATTAGTGACAGTGTTTGAAGGTAGAGAACTCGAAGTAGAAGGTTGAGCAGGGGGTAAGAAACTAGCCAGCATATTCTTTATATCATTCGTTTGAGTGCTGATGGAGGATTGAAGATTATCTCGAAGTTCAGATCTTTGATCGGAACTTTGATCCGGAAGTTTATCAGGAACTTTTGTTCGGAAGTTTATCCGGAACTTTCGTTCGGAAGTTCACTCGGAACTATTGACTCGGAAGTTTATTCGGAAGATTTGGAAAGAGCATTCATTCGGAACTTTTAAAAATTGATTCGGAACATTTTGAAAGGGAATTTATTCGGAACCTTTTTTAAAAATACTTTCACTCGGAACTTTTGAGAATAACATTCATCCGGAACTATTTGTTCATCCGGAAATTTTGGTTCATTCGGAAGTTTGTGTTCATCCGGAACCTGGGAATACTCAAGAACAGTAACTTTCCAGAAAAACAGGGAGATACGATTTAATCATTGTTTACAAAACAGGTCAGTCTATTCAAACTATGAATATGCTCAATAGAAATATGAAAACGAGTTTTGTCAAGCCTGAATATCTCAAGAAAGCTCAAAGTACCAAGCCTGCTCTTTATGATATCGGTTGTTATGTTGATAATCTTGCTCTTATGCTTTCCCCTGACTGCGACGAAATCATTCGTAAACAAGAAGAAAGTCGATCAAACTTAAGTGATTTAATAAACCTTTCTCATTCTGATAATTATACTAAGTTTGTTCCTCAAAAAGAACTTTCCAAAGAACAAAAGATGTACAATAGTGTTCCACCACCAAGTGATGAACCCCAAAAGAAAGTTTCTTTAAAAAGGAGTTTCAAAAAGCAATCAATTTTGTTAGAAAATCAAATTTTGGATGAAAAACGTAAATGGGATGAGAAAAGCAAAAGTGTTCAGCAATTTGAGTTTATAAAACAAGGGGTTTTAAATTTGTACAAAGGTGTCGTCGACTATGTTTCTAGGGATACCATTTGGAATATTAAACCTAACCCACAAGTAGAAGTCGTCATTCAACAATGAATTGTTTTAACAATTGATGATCTTTCAAAAAATACTTGTTCACGCCTAACAATAGGAGGCATCGAAAAGGAGCTAATGAACTCATGGAGTAATACGTATACATAGTATAGATAATATTTTTACCTTTTTAATTGCTTTGTGCCAATTAGATATAAATACAAAATACATTCTTTTTAACCAAAAACAATTAAGTCTTTGCTTGAAAAGTTATATCAATTCGATAAGACCGAGAGAAAAACGAACTTCCACTATACACTTTCAATATGCATACCGAGATCCAAGGCTTCCAAGGAACCGTGTGCAAATACGTGAACTCTCTTAGGCAGTTGTTTCAACAAAGATCACGACTTCAACTTACTTATGATAATTGGAAGCAAGAAAATCATATGCAGATGCACAAGGATAATGGTTAATCGGATGACACAAAGGAGACCGCTTTGGTTAACGATGATAGCCGCGTCATTGCATCACGACAACATGACTCAAGCATGCATGACGAAGAGCATGCATGACGAAGAGCAAATAGTTGAGGTACAATTGAATACTGTATCTAACAATGATTTACAACATGTTGAGAATTCCAAACCTACCTATGCCAAACATAGGATGGAACAGGGTGATACCACTTCTGATTCATTCGATGTGAGTCATAATGAGGGAGGAAATGATCAAAATACTAAAGATCATGATATATGCCTTATGACTGCTTCTTTAACTGTTGATCCCAAACTTAGATCGATTTAGCTTTGTGTTAACGAGATTGAATCAAGATTAACACATAGAGAAACTTTGTGTTATGAAACAATCCAAGTGTTATGTGGAATTTAACACTTAGACCAAGAACACACAAACACAGAATAACCCAAACTTTCACTTTGATTATTGATAAACTTGTGTACAATGAAAGTGTAAAACGTATATTAAACATAAACCTAAAGGCCTCCTTTTATAGAATAAGGAGCCTTATACAAGAGTCTATGTATCAACTATTTTAGATAAAGATAAATATAGAAAACAAAATATTAAACATATCTTTACTAAACATACAAAACGTGTAGACTAAGTATTCTATCAGTGGTTGACTTCCTTCTTGTCAGCGCTTCAATATCTCTTGTCAGCGTCCAGCTGTCAGCACCTCATTATCTGTTGTCAGCGTCTAAAGTTTTCTTGTCAGTGTCCCAGCAACTTAGCTATTTTAATTTCCAACAATCCTCCCCTAAACTTGATATCTACTCTAGTAATCAAGTTTCAATATAAAAAAATAAAAGGAGGATTCTTACAAACGAATCTTCTTTCTTGATCATGGAATAAATAAACCGAAGTAAATCCTTACTAACATTGCTGGAATAATCAACCTCCAATGGTGTGGATATCATCAACTTCAAAACCTCTTGTGACATAGGGTATCCATCATCCACCAAAAGATATTCTGAAAACTTGGATGTACAAAGATGATATACACCAGCAGCTAAGTAAATACGCCATGACATTCCACTAATAGAATCCAAATCCTTCCAAACTGGATCAACATCATTTGGCTCAATCATTCTCTTGAATGTGGACCAAATCTTTATTCCATTGACTGAAGTAGGTTCTTCTGCCCCATACTTGGCCTTTATCAACTTCCACAAGTCGACCAAGTCTTCTCTATCAAAGCTTGCAAATATAGAAATGAAAGAAGTAAAAGTGTGTACCTTATCACCAGCCCTCGTGATCATCCAAAAACCACTTGCATCCTCTTCATAATTAATTATAGGGTTCTTAAATTCAAGAGGTAACACTTCTATTACATCAGAGGCCTCCACTGGTGAATGCTTCATCATCTTCCTCAAGGCAGCCTCACTTGGATTCAATGGATCAAGTTTTGGAAATTCAGTTGGCACACCCTGCTTCACTGGCCTAGGAACTATGGATTCCTTCTTCATCCTCATATGTTCCTCTATTTCTTCTTTCCTTTCCTTGGAGAGTAGCTCAAATGTTCTATCCTTACACAGACAGCCCCAAATTGGATAAGCATACCACTCCAATTGATCAAAACTAAGAGCTTTGAGCTTTTTATAGGTCCATCTAGCCTGATGATTCCTTAACAGCAAGTAATACAACTCTCTTCTTATTGTCTTGTTTTCCATTTTGATATTGCTAGCCTTATTTTTCTCCCACTCCTTAATATCAGCCTGCAGCCTCAACATTCCTTCAAGACACCAAATCTTTTTAGACATGGACACCTTTGAATCACTCAAAACTTCATATTCATACCTGAAGAAAAGTTCAGCAATCTTGGGTATATTCAGATCAAACTGCATTTTCAATTCTCTAAGCTTCTCCAAACCCAACTCCTCCTCATATTCTAGCATTTCAGGCTCTTCAAGTATTACCACACTTGAATCCGAACTTTCATCATCACTGCCTTCTTTATCACTTTTAGAAGTCACAATCTGTGACTCAATAGCATTCTTCTTATTCACATCCTTTTCCATAACTTTTGTAGCCAAAATTGAATCAAAGTGTATTTGGGCTGCATTCTTGGGTACCTCTACCTCTACCATAATTCCTTTACCTTTATCCAATGCATCAATAGAAGGTAAGGAAGTGGGTACCTGTGGAATCACATTCTTGATGATGGCTGATGATTGGGATACACCAACCATATCTGTAGGTCTGTCAGCGTCCAAAACCTGCATGTCAGCGCTCCTATCAGCGTCTGATTTACTCTTGTCAGCGGCTGACTCTGTGACTTGATTCATCATTTCCACAAATGATATCTTTGTAGGAGTAATCAATAAAGTATCAAAACCTTGTTGATCCTTCAAACTTGTAAGGGCTTCAGCTACATCCAAACTAACTCTAAAAGAAGCTCATTCACCTTCTTGTAAGCCTTTCTCATAGGAACCCTTTTCACTGGCATTGAATGGCTCATCCTCCCCTTTGTAAGAATCCTCCCATGAAGAAAGGACTCTAGCCTGCCTCTTCCTTGTATTGGTAGTCTCCAAAACATCAATCCACTCCCTCAATTCCTTGAGTTCAAGGTCCTGTGTATTTACAACCTGTACAAGGTCTGCATTTTGCTTTTTAAAGCTCATACAGATAATCGTCAAATCCATAGCTGATAAAGGTTCCAGACTGCCCTCTTCTAATATGGGAAGTTTCCCTCCAATATGATATTCATAGGGCATGGGTGTGGACTTAATGATGTTGGGACTGACATGGCATGCATCTAAGCCAGTACCACTAGTCCCAGCCTCACCTATAGCACCAACCACACTTGTGGTGGTGGTTCTCTCTGCTACATGGCTAGGACCACTATAGGAGAACACTCTAGTAGTCCTTTGGCGTTTTTCCAACCTAAAATCATGGGGTTCAGAAGAAGAAGAATTAAGGGTTGTTTGGGTCTGTGGATGAATGGTGTCAGCGTCAAGGTTTGTGGTGTGAGCGTTGGGATTAGAAGTGTCAGCGTTTGGTGATGGAGGGTCAAGGTTCATATTTTGGGGTGATGGAGGTTGTTCTAGGATAGGGTCATAGGCAGGTGGTGGTGGTGGTATTGCAGCTGCCTGAATGACAGCATGCATGGCTGGGGTAAGAGGCAAGTCACGATAGGGTGCTGAATTCATGTTGCTAAAAACAGTTTTCTTTTGGTCAGGGACCTTATAAAAATGGTCATGGTCCCTGGTACAATATCCTTGCATTTCAAAAACCATTTGCAAAAATCTAGGGTACGCAAGAGTCATCTTGGTACCCTTGTTGTGTAACATGCCATCAAAAATCATCTTTGAAAAATTATAATTTTGCCCTCTTGCAATACAAACAATGGCACTCCCGATAGATCGTTTGATTTCATTGAATGAAGAGCATTTGGGACTCAAACATTGAAGGATGACATGAATGAGGAACTTATATTTGGGGGGAAATTGTTGTTTGGAATATTTGTTTAATTGCCCAACAGGGGGAAAATCATACCCCAACTCTCGAAGTCCTAACTCTAGCTCTAGCAAGGGAAGGGTTGTTATACCACCAGCATCATTAAGATGCAAATCTTAGCGAACCAAAGCTTCAGTAACAACACATTTAGCCCCATGCACAGTAGCATACAATGTAATCACTCCATCAACTGTTCTGGAACGAATGGTGTTCCAAAAGTATTTGATGTGTGTGATAGGGACAAGTGGAAGTGTGTAAAAGCATACCTTAAAGGATAATCATTCAAATAAGCAATCATCTCAGTATATTGAGGATGAAGCCTAGTATCCTCCTACAAATACGCCACCATGTTGTGTTGGCTCCTAAATCCCAACTCCACTCTATCTGGTTTGAACTTTGGGGCCATTGAAAATTATATGAAAACTGTGAATAATTAATAATGAAAGTATGAAGGTTGGAAAGAGTTTTTCGAGACAAGAATAGTTGTTACCCTGCTGAAACAATATGAGTCGTATTTATAGGAAAGAAACTAGCATACTATTGGTTGAAAAAGAAGGCAAAGATATTCAAAAAGTAATGATGCAAATCTTAAAAATATATAACTTATCTTTGCATTAATAAAAAGTTTACCAAGTTGCTAAAATTACGGCCCAAATTTTCGTCAAAAATAACAACTGGGTGGACCCCAATGATTTTCAACGGTCAAAAATTTATTGCCAGCGTAACGGCTATAACTTGTCAGCGTGTAAAATTTGCCATGTCAGCGTCCAAATTGGTCTTATCAGCATTTGGAGTAAACTATGTCAGTGGCAAAAAATAAAATAAAGAATAAAATAAAAAGACCTTAACAACGAAGTTTTACCCTAATAAAGATAACTATCATTCTGAAAAGACTGAATTTTGGCAAGCACTGTCCAGTCATGCACACTTGCATAAACAAGATAGACATAACTGTCCTCAAGTGTCCCTTGCTAAACACAATCCTTAAGAATGAAGAAATCTCATATAAACTCTTTGTAACTCCCAGGTAAGCCCAATTAACATTTTACACCAAGTCTCCCAACCGACCAATCCCAATTCTAGGTCAAAATGTCTTGGCAGCACACAAAAGTATAAAACTTTGCATGCTACAGTGCCTCAAGGTTTAGAAATTCCAACAATCCCATAAAGAGAAAGTCTTCACTATTTATAACCCCCACTCACCTATGGACACAATCTAGAATTGTGATAAGAGCATTCTAAGAAAACCCAAGTTCCTTAAAGGTATTCTAAACCTCCCCTTAAACTAGGATTAACATAGTTGCAACATAATATGTATATGACAAATTTTTATTTCAAGATAGGAATGTAAACATTCCAACCATCATAAATAAACTTTTGACACAGTACTTGAAGCTCAAAGGATCCATGAGCAACTCTGTATACAATGGTACAATGCCCACATTGCCTGCATGATTAGATGAAAAACCATAAAAACTAACATGTTGTTGTCAGCGTCCATTTTGACACTTATCAGCGTCTCAATAAATACTTGTCAGCGTATGTCCAAATACTTTGTCAGCGTCTTAACAAACACTTGTCAGCGTCTATCTTAACACTTGTCAGCGTCTCAACAAACTCTGTCAGCGTTAGAAAATAATAGTGGAAAAACCTAACACTTTTACAAAGACCAATAATAGTGCATATCCTGTACATACTTTTTACAATTATTTCAAAAACACATTTAAGTAAGATTGATTATTCCAATACCTGTTACCAAGTATTGAAACCTCCCAGCATCAAAAGGTTTAGTTAATAAATCAGTCACATTTTCTTCGGTGTCAACCCTATCTGGTTGTATTAAACCTTTTTCAAAACAATCTCTTATAAAATGATGTCTAATTTCTATGTGTTTTGTTTTAGAATGATGTACAGGATTCTTAATAATGCATAAAGTACCGTTATTGTCTACAAAAATCTTGGTATGCATAAAATTATACCCATAATCCAACAGTTGGTTCTGAATCCATAGCACTTGGCCACAACATGCAGCTGCAGCAACATATTCAGCATCAGTTGTAGAATTAGCCACCACTGTTTGTTTCATGCATTTCCAAGATATCAACCTGCTCCCAAGGAATTGGCATCCACTAGTTGTGGATTTCCTATCAAACTTGTCACCTCTATAATCACTGTCTGAATAGCCAATAAGCTCTAATGGAGAATCTTTAGGATACCATAATCCCAAAGAAGGATAACAACTAAGGAATCTAAAGATCCTTTTAACAGCATGAAGATGACACTCCTTAGGATTCACTTGATGACGTGCACATGCACATACAACAAACATGATATCAGACCTAGAAGTTGTAAGATACATCAAGTATCTAATCATGGATCTATAATGTCTGACATCCACATCTTTTCCATCTCCAATCTTTCCCCAAGGGTGTTCCCTATCCATGGGTGTGCTAGCCCGTGCTTCATGCGGAGAAAAACCAAACTTCTTTAAGATTTATGCTACATACTTGTCTTGAGAGATAAAGATACCATCTTCTTTATGTTGAACTTGTAACCCTAGATAGATGTTCATGTAACACCCCATTTTGATAATGGAATGTCACGCGTAATTATGGCGTGTCATCAAAGCATACAAGGAAAAATGTCTAAACATTACATGACCATAAAAGGAAAATACCGGAATCAAACATCGGTAGTCAAAAAGTAAAGCTCATCACACACAAACATAAGTACTGTAAAGGAAAGGACTAAACAATGTCCATAGCAAGTGTATCAAAGGAAAGATAATGCATAAAGTAAAGAAAGGCTAGAAAACTTCCAGTCCATATGCACGTACGCTTAAAGTCTACGAGCGTCCCTGAGTACCTGCCGTTTTGGGAACATAGAAAAGGAAAACAGCTGAGCAATACGCTCATTGCACGGATGTACAATAAAGGATGAATAGGATAAGCATATAACACATAACAGCGGAAGAAACTAAGTCCGGAGTAACCTGGTTAAGTCTGGGTAAAACTGGTTTTATAGTTTGAAAAGCCTTATGTTTATCTTATAAAAACTGTTTAGCCTGTTCTACCATTAGCCAATATAGGTCATGAAAATCCACCGTGCATGAATACTTGGAGGGGTGACCTCATCATGCAAATTAGAGGGGATGCCTCTAATTTAATATACTGGTTTGGGTAGGAGGGATCAGCTCCTTGTGAAGGATGCAAGGCACACACCACATTCACACTGAGTAATCTGCTGAAAAACATGTAACTAGGATGCACCCATACGCCCCACATGATAAATATAATAATATGGCCAAAAGCTGAACGGACGCCACGAGCAATCACTCCGCCGTGGTGAAGTCATAACATCAGTGCCTCTAATGTTATGGTTATGGTACCTCCATAACTAGGTGAAACTGGTCATGCATGTATATGGCTATAGGTATTCTCATTTAAACATAAGCAAGTCAAACATATAAACTTATACTACGGGAAAACATTTGGCTGCATACGGGGAATCCTAATAAGGAAAGAATGTCCATACTGAAAGGACGGGAATCCGTACCTTATGTCCAGTAAACGAAGAAGATGAACTGAAGAAAATCCTACTTCGGTATCACTAATGCTACATAAATACATACATGAATAAGTATATGCTTACTAAATACGTAACTGGTTTTATGTCATGTCTTAGCTTATTTTATATGTTCATATTATGTTTTACTGTTTTAAGCCTTAAACTGTGTTTATCTTACACTCTGTCTATTCTGATTAAGTATTTCTGGTATTTCATGTATTATTATACTTACTGTGTAATAATAAGTAACTTTCCAAGAATAGCAGTTTTTCTAAAATAGAAAGTTTCCAAAAATAGAAAGTTACCAAAAACAGAAAGTTTCCAAAAATAGAATTTTCCAAAAATAGAAAGTTTCCAAAAATATAAAGTTTCCAAAAATAGAATTACTGCTTAAAATAGATAAGTTTCTAAAAATAGAAAGTTTCCATAAATAGATTAGCTGCCTGAATTAAATAAGTTTCTAAAAAAATAGAAAGTTTCCATAAATAGATTAGCTGCCTTAGTAAGCTAAGTATATAAGCCTAAGTGTTTTTCTGATTATTTTCTAAGTCATACTGATATAATGTATAGTTTATTAATTATTACATGTAATTTAAATAAACTATAGGTTAAAAGTACTTAATTAAAATATATCATGTTTTTAATTAAATAGAGTTAAATACTTATGTTAAAACATGTACTATTATTTATTAATAATATAACCTAAGTCATGTTAATTAATTAATTATAACTATGGTTTTTAATAATTAATTAATTATAAATTCTAGAAAATATAAAATACTTAGGTTAATAATTCCATGATTCTAATAATTAAATTATAACCTAAGTCATGTTATTAAATTAATCATGTCATATTTATTAATTTAATTTTAACATATGATTATCAAAAAAATAATAATCTTAACATAAACCATGAACCGGATCTTGACTAGAAACCATGAACCGGACATGAAATCGACACCATACCCCGAACCACTTTGGGGTTCTCTTTGGTTTGCTGCTGCCGCGGGACCCACACTACCAAACCGGGACCATATGGTCTCGGTGGTGGTTTATTAGCCAAACCGAGACCCCCTTGGGGTTCGGTTTAGGCGCCGGCCAAACAAACACCCCTAAAAACAACCTTTTTGATTTTCCCAAAAACCATTTACATTTTTGATCTATGTTTTTAATTAGGTTTTTTTTAAAACATCATGTTCTTAATTATTTTATTAGATCAAATCAAAAAGAAAAGGATTAAAAGAATATACCGAATGCGTGGATCTAACGAGGATGAACACACATGAACACACGTACAAGATTCAAGATCAAAATCAACTAAACACCCCCTTTTTGGTGTTTATGTGCGGCGGCCACAAGAGAGGAAGGAGGAGAAGGAGAAAAATCTTTTAGGTTTTTGTTTAAGTTTATTGTAATGTGAAAATGACTAGCAAAATTTACCATAACCCCTTCTTAGTATGTTTTGAGATGGGCTTGGCCCATCTCCTTAATGTTGTCGCGGGTAGGGGACCCCACATGGGGTACCCGTACCGTTTTCCGTGTCTCGTTGTTTAATTGTTCGTTCGTGTTTATTTATGTTCGCAGTTTGTGTGTTCTCGTTAAATAATTACCGTGACCTCATATATTTATTCACACTCGTAATAAATATATATACGTAATTAATATTAGTTTTTGATTTAATTACGTTCATGATTTCATGATCGCATGTTCGTGATTAATTATTGTTAAATAATTATTACGTGTTCGTGCGTAATAAATACTTATCGTGTTCTAACACGTACGTAATACGTAAAATCCTAACATGTAAACGTAATCATACTATAAAAGGAAAATTTTAATATAGTACGTACGATCTTAAGGGTACTATTCATGGTAAAAGCATGCGGGTTTTACAACTCTTCCCCCCTAAAAAGAATAATTCATCCCCTAATTATAGATAAAGTAAACTGAAAAAGAAGAACATACCCGAATTCAAAATATGAAATGAGGGTAAGAAGCCCGGATAGACTCCTCTGTTTTCCAAGTAGCTTCCCGCTCGGTATGATCCCTCCATAGGATTTTGAAGAATGGAATCGTCTTCCTTCTCATAACTCGTTCTTGTCTGTCAAGAACTCGTTCGGGTTCTTTTATAAAAGTGAGATCTTCACGTATCTGTTCCAGTGGATACTGAACCACGTGAAGGGGATAATACTGGTACCCTCTGAGTAAGGAAACATGAAACACATTGTGTACATGCGAAAACTGCGGAGGTAACGCCAACCGGTAAGATACTTCACCGACTCGTTCAATGATATCAAACGGTCCGATGAAACGAGGTCTGAGCTTCCCTTTAATCCCGAAGCGTCTAACACCACGTGCCGGTGAAACCTTAAGGAAGACGTGATCTCCTACGTTAAAATGTATGTCCCTACGATGCTTATCGGCGTAACTCTTCTGACGTGACTGTGCTTCCTGAAGTTTCTGCTTAGCTACAGCGATCTTTTCATTGGTCATCTCTATGATTTTTGGTCCTTCAAGTGTTCGCTCGCCAACCTGATCCCAGCAGATTGGGGCGCGACACATCCTACTATACAACATTTCGAAAGGAGCACACTTGATACTTGCGTGCCAAGTGTTGTTGTATGCAAACTCCACCAAACAGATGTAATCGTCCCAATCACCCGTCCATTCCAACGCACATGACCTCAACATGTCTTCCAATGTCTGAATCGTTCGCTCCGACTATTCGTCCGTTTGAGGATAAAAAGCCGTGCTAAGCTTAAGTTGTGTACCCCAAGCTTTCTGTTGACTCTTCCAAAAGCGCGAAGTGAATCGAGGATCTCTGTCTGAGACGATGCTGGATGGAGCACCGTGGAGTCTCATGATCTCTCTTCTATACGTATCGGCGAGTTTACTTACCGGATCTTCCTTGCGGATCGGTAAGAAATGAGCTGATTTGGTAAGTCGATCTACGATAACCCAAATTGCATCGTGCTTCCTCTTGGTAGGCGGAAGACCGGTAACAAAATCTATGGTGATTTTGTACCACTTCCACTCTGGAATATCTAACGGTTGAAGGAGACCGCCAGATCGCTGATGCTCGATCTTAACCTGCTGACAGGTAATACATTTGGAGACGTAAGTGGCCAAGAACCTGTTTCATACCACTCAACCAAAAGTACTATTTGATGTCATGGTACATCTTAGTCGAACCAGGATGTATAGAGAATGGGGAGCTATGAGCTTCAGCTAACAAGGCTTCCCGGAGTTCTTGGTCATCAGGAACACAAATTCTCGTGCCCTGCCATACGATACCATCTGCATCTACTCTGAATTCCGTCTGTTTCTCCAAATTCTATACTATCGCCCAGATTTCACCGTCATCTTTCTGAGCTTCCTTGATCTTAGAGAGTAACTCGGGTTCTACTCTAAGATTAGCCCAATAACCGTGTTGTCCACGTACCATGATCTCGATGTCTAGTCGCTCCAAGTCTCTTATGATTTCCTCCTAAATTTTAATGCCGTTGATCATTCTGGACATCCTGCTAAGAGCATCTGCTACTACATTTGTCTTTCCGGGATGATACTGTAGATTAATGTCATAATCCTTCAACAGCTCTAACCATCTCCTCTGCCTCATGTTCAATTTACGTTGAGTGAAGATATACTTCAAGCTCTTGTGGTCCGTGAAAATGTCACATGATTCTCCATACAAGTAGTGCCTCCATATCTTCAATGCAAACACGACTACAGCAAGTTCCAAGTCATGCGTGGGGTAATTTTCTTCATAAGGCTTAAGCTGCCATGAAGCGTACGCGATCACTTTCCCATGTTGCATGAGAACACAGCCAAGTCCCTTCCCCGATGCATCACTTTAGATTTGAAATCCACCCGTACCAGATGGGAGAGTAAGAATAGGTGCAGATACTAGCTTCTGCTTCAGGTCTTCAAATCTCTTCTCTCGTTCTTCAGTCCAGACGAATTTCTCCCCTTTCCACATCAGTTTGGTCAATGGTAGTGCTAAGCGGGAAAATTTCTCCACGAACCTACGGTAATAGCCATCTAAGCTTAAGAAACTGCGGACTACCGTCGCTGAAGTCGGCCTTGGCCACTTAGTAATGGCCTCAACCTTCGCTGGATCCATAGTGATTCCTTCTGCTGATACAATGTGACCTAAGAATGCCACCTTGTCTAACCAGAACTTATAGCATACAGTTGCTTCTGGCGAAGAATCTATAGTACTGTACGAAGATGGTCTTCGTGTTCCTCCTTGGACTTTGAGAAAATAAGGATGTCATCGATGAAGACAATGACGAACTTGTCCAGAAATTCATGAAAGATTTTGTTCATCAAATCCATGAACACTACTGGAGCATTTGTCAGGCCAAATTGCATAACTACAAACTCGTAGTGGCCATAGTGGGTACGAAAAGCAGTCTTGGCGATGTCCTTCTCCTTAACCCGTAGTTGATGGTAGCCTGACCTAAGATCAATCTTGGAGAAGTGTTTGGCCCCTTGGAGTTGGTCAAACAGATCGTCTATACGCGGCAGTGGATACCTATTCCGGATAGTAATCTTGTTGAGCTCGCGATAGTCTATGCAAAGACGCATACGACCGTCCTTCTTCTTAACAAATAAGACCGGTGTGCCCCATGGAGATGTGCTCGGTCGAATGAAACCTCGTTCTAGAAGTTCTTGCAGTTGATCCATCAGCTCCGCCAGCTCTATGGGAGCCATGCGATAAGGAGCCGTGGATATTGGTTCAGCTCCTGGAATAAGCTCGATACTGAATTCCACTTCTCGTGCAGGTGGTATGCCCGGAAGTTCTGCTGGAAATACATCTTGAAATTCCGACACTATTGGTTGATCCTGAATTGATGGAGATTCAGCATCCATGTCGTGAACCGTAGTTAGATAACCCTCGCACCCATGTGACAGTAGTGCACGCTCTTGCAGGGTAGATATGATTTGTACAGACCGTCCGGGTACGAACCCGTTATGAATGTACTCTGGTGCATTAACATCACCAAAGATAACTCTATATGAATGGCAGTCTATGGTAGCATGATGTTTGGATAGCCAATCCATGCCCAAAATCATGTCGAAGTCATTCATGTTCAGCGGAAGTGCGTCAACAGGTCGAACCTTATTGTCAAATTCTAGGGGAAGACTCTTTTATACATGGGTGATTAATACAGAGTCCTTCAAAGGCGTGGAAATAGTAAGCCTATTCTCTAGTGGCATGGGGAGCATCCTAATGTTCTTAGCATAAGCAGTAGAAATAACCGAGTTAGTAGCACCCGTATCGAAAAGAACACATGGAGCTTGACCATACATATACAAGATTCCAGTGATGGTACCTATAGACTTGTTGGCCTGGTCTCGAGATGTCGTGTAGACACGCCCAGTGGTAGGAGGCGGCTTGGAATCAGCATGTCCCGATGTGCCCTCCATCTCGCCCTTTCGGCAATCCATCATGATATGGACAGGAAGACCACACTTGAAGCATGCATCAGTGTTACGATGACATTGCCCTAGGTGCCTACGGTGGCAAGTAGAGCAAAGAGGATGAGTAAATCCTCCAGCAGGTGCTCTGGGTGGCTGGGAACCTGATAAAACATTTTACATAAGACATGATAATAGGGTACAAAGGACAATGCGGATAATCATAAGATTGAATACCAGTGATAGCTGGACGGCTAGGCTGTGAACCTCTCTGGTTCTGGTCCCTACCGTTTCCATGGTTCCTGGTAGAAGTTTTTGCTAAAGTGTCATAATGTGAGTTATAACATGAAATCATAAGAAAATTGCGTAAGTATTAGGACCTGCTGCTGTTGGAGTGTCCAGCGTTGTTACGGTAATTATCATTACCGCCACGCCTATCCGTAGCAGAACGGTCGTTACTCTGACCGTTTCCCTTGGGCTGATGAGGCTGCTGCTGAGTAGCCGGCTGAGACCGGTCCCCAGTTTTCTGCCTGGAAGATACATTTTAAAGAGATGAATAATTGAAATATATGGAAAGAATACGGGTTGATCACCACTTGAATACGAATGTTTACCTCTTGTCGGGTCTCTTAGCTTCCCCGAACTCATCTCTCTCCTACAGCATATCCAACGGGGCACCTGATAAATTATTGATGATCCTTGGATTAAGAGCCCAACGAAAATGTAGTGCCTGCTCTTTAGTGGTGCCTGCGGCTGTTCTCAGGACACCGGCGTAACGAAGAAAACGCTGCATGAAGTCATTGCTGTCTTCGTCAGGTCGCTGTCTAATGGTGTAGTATTCCCTCATGAGACGATTTCTTCCTTCCATGGGGAAAATGTTAGGCGGGGGAGGAAAGTCGTCGTTTTGATGAAGGATGTCTTGCATTTCTACATCAACAGCTGCAAACATCTCCTAGAGATTGTCTGTGTTTGCCATCTGACAGTATAACATAAAACATATGATTAAACAGATCAAAACATAAAATATATATATACATGAAAAAAAAAATTATAACAAAATTTCAAGAGAAAAATTTTATGCAAGAAAATTTTGTGTATGAATGCATGATGCAGTTTTATGAAAACTTTTGTATGCTCGAGAGTGAAAGCCTATGGTCAGTTCACCCAAAATAAAAGACATGGCGAGGGGAGGCCTATGGGTCGGTCCCAAATTTAAAAGTTTTGATAAATCACATGCGACTAAATAGAGTCAGTCCTGTACCAACCATTACTTAGTCATAAACCTGCGACAATGACATGTATATGTATGCATAAAAATGATGAATGCATGAAAAACAACTGTTAGTTCTAGGGAGACCGTAGTGACTACCCACTAATCACAGGTCATATTTGAGAGCCTACAGGTCGAAGCCTTGGCTCTGATACCATAATTATAACACCCCATTTTGATAATGGAATGTCACGTGTAATTATGGCGTGTCATCAAAGCATACAAGGAAAAATGTCTAAACATTACATGACCATAAAAGTAAAATACCGGAATCAAACATCGGTAGTCCAAAAGTAAAGCTCATCACACACAAACATAAGTACTGTAAAGGAAAGGACTAAACAATGTCCATAGCAAGTGTATCAAAGGAAAGATAATGCATAAAATAAAGAAAGGCTAGAAAGCTTCCAGTCCATATGCACGTACGCTTAAAGTCTATGAGCGTCCCTCAGTACCTGCCGTTTTGGGAACATAGAAAAGGAAAACGGCTGAGCAATACGCTCATTGCACGGATGTACAATAAAGCATGAATAGGATAAGCATATAACACATAACATCGGAAGAAACTAAGTCCCGAGTAACCTGGTTAAGTCTGGGTAAAACTGGTTTTATAGTTTGAAAAGCCTTATGTTTATCTTATAAAAACTGTTTAGTATTTCTACCATTAGCCAATATAGGTCATGAAAATCCACCGTGCATGAATACTTGGAGGGGTGACCTCATCATGCAAATTAGAGAGGCTGCCTCTAATTTAATATACTGGTTTGGGTAGGAGGGATCAGCTCCTTGTGAAGGATGCAAGGCACACACCACATTCATACTGAGTAATCTGCTGAAAAAAATGTAACTAGGATGCACCCATACGCCCCACATGATAAATATAATAATATAGCCAAAATCTGAAGGGACGCCACGAGCAATCACTCCGCCGTGGTGAAGTCATAACATCAGTGCCTCTAATGTTATGGTTATGGTACCTCCTTAACTAGGTGAAACTGGTCATGCATGTATATGGCTATAGGTATTCTAAATTAAACATAAGCAAGTCAAACATATAAACTTATACTACGGGAAAACATTTGGCTGCATACGTGGAATCCTAATAAGGAAAGAATGTCCATACTGAAAGGACGGGAATCCGTACCTTATGTCCAGTGAACGAAGAAGATGAACTGAAGAGAATCCTACTTCGGTATCACTAATGCTACATAAATACATACCTGAATAAGTATCTGCTTACTAAATACGTAACTGGTTTTATGTCATCTCTTAACTTATTTTATATGTTCATATCATGTTTTACTGTTTTAAGGCTTAAACTGTGTTTATCTTACACTCTGTCTATTCTGATTAAGTATTTCTTGTATTTCATGTATTATTATACTTACTGTGTAATAATAAGTAACTTTCTAAAATAGCAGGTTTCCTAAAATAGAAAGTTTCCAAAAATAGAAAGTTACCAAAAATAGAAAGTTTTCAAAAATAGAAGTTTCCAAAAATAGAAAGTTTCCAAAAATATAATTACTGCTTAAAACAGATAAGTTTCTAAAAATAGAAAGTTTTCATAAATAGATTAGCTGCCTGAATTAAATAAGTTTCTAAAAAAAAAAAGTTTACATAAATAGATTAGCTGCCTTAATAAGCTAAGTATATAAGCCTAAGTGTTTTTCTGATTATTTTCTAAGTCATACTGATATAATGTATAGTTTATTAATTATTACATGTAATTTAAATAAACTATAGGTTAAAAGTATTTAATAAAAATATATCATGTTTTTAATTAAATAGAGTTAAATACTTAGGTTAAAACATGTATTATTATTTATTAATAATATAACCTAAGTCATGTTAATTAATTAATTATAACTATGGTTTTTAATAATTAATTGATTATAAAGTCTAGAAAATATAAAATACCTAGGTTAATAATTCCATGATTCTAATAATTAAATTATAACCTAAGTCATGTTATTAAATTAATCATGTCATATTTATTAATTTAATTTTAACCTATGATTATCAAAAAAAATAATCTTAACATAAATAGTGAACCGGATCTTGACTAGAAACCATGAACCGGACATGAAATCGACACCATACCCTGAACCACTTTGGGGTTCCCTTTGGTTTGCTGCTGCCGTGAGACCCACACCACCAAACCGGCACCATATGGTCTCGGTGGTGGTTTATTAGCCAAACCGAGACCACCTTGGGGTTCGGTTTAGGCGTCGGACAAACAAACATCCCTAAAAACAACCTTTTTGATTTTCCCAAAAACCATTTACATGTTTGATCTATGTTTTTAATTATGTTTTTTTAAAAAACATCATGTTCTTAATTATTTTATTAGATCAAATCAAAAAGAAAAGGATTAAAAGAATATACCTAATGCGTGGATCTAACGAGGATGAACACACACGAACACACGTACAAGATTCAAGATCAAAATCAACTAAACACCCCCTTTATGGTGTTTATGTGCGGCGGCCACAAGAGAGGAAGGAGGAGAAGGATAAAAATCTTTTAGGTTTTTGTTTAAGTTTACTGTAATGTGAAAATGACTAGCAAAATTTACCATAACCCCTTCTTAGTAAGTTTTGAGATGGGCTTGGCCCATCTCCTTAATGTTGCCGCGGGTAGGGGACCCCACATAGGGTACCCGTACCGTTTTCCGTGTCTCGTTGTTTAATTGTTCGTTCGTGTTTATTTGTGTTCGCGTTTTGTGTGTTCTCGTTAAATAATTACCGTGACCTCATATATTTATTCACGCTCGTAATAAATATATATACGTAATTAATATTAGTTCGTGATTTAATTACTTTCATGATTTTTTGATCGCATGTTCGTGATTAACTATTGTTAAATAATTATTGCGTATTCGTGCGTAATAAATACTTATCGTGTTCTAACACGTACGTAATACGTAAAATCCTAACATGTAAACGTAATCATACTATAAAAGGAAAGTTATAATCTAGTACGTACGATCTTAAGGGTACTATTCATGGTAAAAGCATTCGGGTTTTAATAGTTCATCTCTCCCATTGCAAATCTTGAATTTATTTGTCATGAGCTTGGAAAAGTCTTCACTCATCTTTGGATTTGATGAATCAAAGATAATATCATCCACATAGACATGGACAAGAAGAAAACTTTTCCTTTCTTCTTGATAAACAAATTCTGATCTATGGTGCCCCTCTTAAATCCATTTTCCACCAAATAGGTGGACAAAGTACCATACCATGCTCTTAGGGCCCGATGAAGTGTATACATTGCTTTCTTGACTCTATACACTTTCTCTGGATGCTCGGAATCTTCAAAACCAGGAGGTTGCATTACATACGCCTCCTCTGTAATTGTGCCATATAAGAAAGCACTCTTCACATCTATTTGATAAATAGTGAAACCCATTCAAGAAGCATAGGCTAGGAAAATCCTTATTGATTCAATCCTTGCAACATGTGCAAAAACCTCTTCATGGTCTATTCCTTCTTCTTGTCTATAGCCTTGAGCAACTAAACGTGCCTTGTTTCTGACCACAATCCCTCTTTCATCCTTCTTATTTCTAAGAACCCAACGTGTCCCAATTGGCCTAACATACCTTGGACAATCTACTAGCTCCCATACATCTTGAATAGCAAACTGATGAAGCTCATCCTGCATTGCTTCAACTTAGCTTGGTTCTTTAAGAGCATAAAAATTATTCTTGAGTTCCCGTTGTGACAGAAAACAAGCAAATAAATATGCTTGCATAAGAGAGGTATCTTCCTTCTTGTGAATATTTGTAATGAAGCCTGAATTGGAGCTTTTCTCAATCCGTGTCCTTGTCTGAACTGGTGATGTAATAGATCCAATAATTTGAGAGGTAGGATGTTTCTTTGCCAATTTCGTAGAAGTACCCTCTCTAAACAATGTGGAATGAGAAACAGTGGGTTGCAAAATCCCATTGTCCCAATCATCACCACTATCAAACCCACTTGAACCAGGAGAGCCATTATCAGTGTCTGGAAGAGAGACACTGACACTTTCATTGGGTGTTATATGTTCACCTTGTGCAAAGACTTCTTTGGAAGAAGATGAAGGTTGGCTGTCAGCGGCTGATATATTCCTGTCAGCGTCTGGTATAGGTTTGTCAGCGTCTGAATTAGACCTGTCAGCGTCCCTATTCTGGCTGTCAGCGTTGGATTCTGGTTTGTCAGCGTCACTGACTTGCTCTTCTTGAATCGTTTCCTCTTCTTCCCTTGCAGCAGCAGATGCTTAGACAAACTCATTACTCCATATAGGCATGGTGTAATAGTTAAGGAGTGGAGTGTGCTCATCCGTTGGTGATCCTGGAACATCCATGACATTTGAACCTGCATTTTCATCAACAAAAACTGATTCTTCCACAACATTTGGATCCTTTCCCATAATGCTTGGATTAGTAAGAGGCATATAATTCAAGGTCAAAGACAATGGTTCTAAGTCAAACAACAAATTTGGGCCATTTTCAGGATTACTTGGTTTACTTTCTAAAAACCTAACATGCACCCTTTCAAGAATGCGTCTCTCTTTCTTATGGTAAACCTTGTATCCCTTGCTATTTTTAGAGTAACCGACACAATATCCTTCATCACCTTTTGGACTAAACTTACCTAAGGTATCACTAGTATCTAGTATCACTACATGACATATAAAGGGTTTTAAAAAGTCTATCTTAGGCTTTCTATTCCAAAATAGTTCATAAGGTGTCTTATTGTGGATTTTGTTGACCAAGGCCCTATTTTGAACATAGTAAGCTGTGTTCACAGCCTCAGCCCAAAAAGCAATGGGAAACTTAGCATCTGCCAACATGGTTCTAGCTTCTTAAATTAGTTTTCTATTCCTTCTCTCAGCTACACCATTTTGTTGTGGAGTTCTAGTTATACTAAACTCTCTAGAAATTCATTTAATAACACATAAGGTATCTAACACGTCATTCTTAAACTCACCACCATTATCGCTTCTTAGTATGTTAACTGAATACCTTGTTTTCTTTTCAATTTGGGCAATAAAGTTAATCAAAGTCTGGGCAGTGTCACTTTTCATTGCTAAAAAGAAAGTCCAAGTAAATCTATAAAAATCATCAACAATGACAAAACAATAGGATTTACCATTCAAGCTTTCTATATTAGTAGGACCAAACAGGTCTATGTGTAGCAAATGAAGTGGTTTAGAACTAGAATGCACACTCTTAGACTTAAAGGAGACCTTATGTTGTTTGCCTTTAAGGCATGCAACACAACTATGATCGTTGTGGAAAGCCTTTGAAGGCAAACCTTCAACTAAATCATGTCTCACAAGTCTATTAATGTTTTTAAAGTTAATGTGCCCCAACCTTCTATGCCATAGATTACTCTCATCAACTGAAGCTTTTGCATAAAGACATGACATATTCTTGTTCATCTTAATTCCTTTTAAGTTAACATTATAGATGTCTTTATGCCTAGGTGTTCTATACTCTATTAACTTCTCATCAGGGATCTTAAAATCCTTACTCAACACTAAGCATTCAGTATCAGTGAAAAGAACTTTATTTTTGTTGTCACAAACTTGTGACACACTAAACAAGTTATAGTCAAGTTCTTTTACCAGGAAAGCATCTTCAAAACGAAGATTGTTGGTGATAAGTGTGCCTTCGCCAGAAATATTGCCATGACCACCACCAAAGTACACCCTGTCACCATTCTTTATGGGGATAAAATTTGACAAATAATCCTCTTTCCCCGTCATGTGCCTAGAGCATCCACTGTCCTAATATCCAAAATCATTGACCTGCTTTTGAATGCCTTGCACCTAAAGAAAACAAATTAGTTTTCTTTGGGAACCCAAGCCTTTGTAGACTTGGATTCATGTGGTTGTTCAACAAGAACTAACTTATGCCTTGTAACAACCCTTTGTTCATCCCTTTGTGCCATAAACAACCAGTTTGAACCAATTGGTTTAGTAATAACTTTTTCAAGATACTTAAACCTGTTGCATGTCATAGAAAAACCATTAAAGTTAGGGTTTTGTTCCTGTTTAGGTCTCCATGTCAAACTGGATGAAGCTTTAGACCTTTGTCCCTTAGGTTTTAAATACCTCTCATTGGTTGGTCAAGCATATGGTCTAACAGTAGCCAATTGTGGCATTTTCATACCAAACTTTGAGCTGTCAGCGTACATTTTGTTCTTGTTAGCGTCACGATTATACCTGTCAGCGCTGGATTTACTCCTGTCAGCGCCAAAACTAGGGTTTGCTACAGGAACCCATTGTCTGTTTGACCAAGTGTTGGTCTTTTGAAAAGGCATTTGTCCATGAATATCAGCTCCTTTAGAGAAGTAAGGAGCTGGTTTGGGGGCATGTAAGCTAGGTTAGACACTTGGTCTAGGGTTGACCATGGTTGACCTATTGTCAGCGTGTGATTTATGACCACTGATACATTTGTAGGCCAAATGTGAGAAACTCCTACATGTGTAATAGGCCTTCCTAGACATAACTTTAGGTCTAGACTGAAAGAATCCTGTCCCATTAACACTAGCTTGAATTTGGGTTGACCTAGGTTTTCTATACATCTCAACATATTTAACACTAGGTTTTCTTGTGGAGCTAAAGTCAACAGGTTTTCCAGTGATGGAATTGGTCACAGTTATAGGTGTAGATACAACTGGACTCTTGATAGGTGTGAAAAGACCCATCCTTTTACAACTTATTGCTTGATAAAACGAGACCAAAACGCGTATTTAATGTCATTTGTTTGGAATTATGCGTGGTTTGTGTGTTTGTTGTGTTTTCAGAGCCAACCAGATAAATATTGAAGAAAACATAGGATTGCACGGGTTTTATCGAAGAAAAAGACGAAAGACGAAGTCTATAGTCCAAGACATGCAAAAGATTTGAAGTCAATGGGCCTATTTGAAGATTTATCGAAGAAAAGGACCAAAGATGGAAGATTTTTATATGTCGAAGAACTCAAGTCTATTAAATAAAGAAATTAAAAGACGAGTTGAATTTATTCGTCGACAAATCCCGAATCGAAATCGAAAACGTCAACTTTTCTGAAAAGACGAGAAGACAAAAAGAAAGGGAGAAAGCCCACTCAGCAAACCAAGCCAAGGCCTATAAATAGAGTCCTTCACAAATTTGAGACTAGTTCATTTTCTGTTTTTTCTCTCCTGTTTCGTAGGAACACCAACTCCATTAAGGAGTTTGGTGATTTTTATTTTTCTTTGATTCCTCCATAATCTTGTAAGTTTTAATCTTTCCTTTTTGTTTATTTGAATCTTAATCCTTAATACAAGTTTCCATTTAATCTTGTTCTTTCTTTTCTTGTTGATTCAAAGTTTTAAGTTTTTATTTTATTGGTTTTGATCTTCAAAAACAAGTGGGTTTTGAGTTTTTGTTGATTTGGTTTGATGTTTATCATTAGTAAATGATGAGTGGTTAAATGGGTTTAAGTTTTGGTTAAAAACTTGGTGTATTTTGGTTAAATTCGTGTTCAAGTTATTCCCCTGTTCTTCGGACTGTTTCACCAGCCCAAATTCTGAACCAAGGGATTTATTAAAATTATTCCGGATAAAGCAGTCATTCTGAACGAGCATTTTTGTTTTAGATATTCTGAATCAACATTTTTTCCGAACCAAGCTTTTTCTTCTAATTATTCCGAACGAAGCATATATATTCCGAATGAAGGTTTTGGTTTAGAATATTCCGGATGAAGCAATATAAATGAACAACAAACATTCCGAACCAATTCTTTTGCTAACTTATTCCGAATGAAGCCCTTTTGTTTTAATTATTCCGAGTGAAGCATTATTCCGAGTCAAGCAATATATTCCGAATAAACAGATTTATTCCGGATCAGTCATTATTCCGAATCAGTTTTATTATTCCAAACGAATTAATATTCCGGATCAAGCAACTTATTCCGAGTGAACCAATATTCTGAATAAGCAAAATATTCCGAATGAGCATGAGTATTCCGAGTCAGTGTGTATTCCGAATGAGTCATCTTTATTCCGGATGAAGCACATTATTCTGGATCAGCCTAATATTCCGAGTGAGCAGTTTATTCCGAATGAGCCTTCTTGTTTTGATTATTCCGATGAAGCAAGTATTCCGAACGAGCACAAATTATTCCGGATGAAGCTTATTCCGAGTCAACAGAATTATTCCGAATGAAGGTTTCTGTTTAATTTATTCTGGATCAAGCATTTTATTCAGAATCAGTAATTTTTCCAAGTTAAGGTATTTTACTGTTTTATTTTAATTCAAGTTTCATCTTTATCATTAATTGCTTTTAGTTTATTTTTATTATTTCACACTTTTACCTTTTAAGTAACCAATTACAACTATTCCACTTTGAACCGTGATCAATTCGAGAAGATACCGAGAACGAAACAACGACAAATATAATTCGGTACGAGCAACACAAAGAAAGATCTTGCAAAAAACCTATTTTATTAACTAACCAAAAATCAGTTATTAAAATGGCGCCGCTGCCGGCTCTTTTCGTAAGGATCAACGGTTTCTTGTGAGAAAAATTTGATTTTGGGATCCTTTCTTTCGGAAACGTTATTTTCAAGTACAAAAATTTTCAAAAACCCATGAAAATATAAAATTTTCAAAAATACAAAAAAATTAAAAAACCTATAAAAACCAAAAATATTTTCTCTTGCATTTTCTTTTTAGTGTATGCATACTTGATCAACGTCTTATCCCGAGCCCGAGACTCTCGATAATTTAGACATGGCCGGTGTACACAACAACAATAATAATCCACCTCACCCCAACATGAATAATCCACCCCTACCCGACCTACGAACCATGGAGAATCTTTTGACAAAATAAAATTCAATAAAGTTTATTAAATTTTTTATACTTTATTTTCTTTGCTTGCTAAAATAAAGTTTAATAAAGTGGTTTTAAATTTTCAAACGGTGTGAATCTTTTGACTCAACCCGAGTTTACTTATCTAAGTTTACTCTAGCTAGTATCCTTAACGTGTTTAAGTCAAGTTTTGCTAGGCTTTTATATAGGGAACTTTAAAACGCGAAAGTCTTAACTCTCACGGGTTAAGAACAAGAACTTTTCGCAAGTTCCTATAATTGATCCTAGAGAGTCGTTTATCAAGGGAACTTTAAAATGCGAATTCTAAACTTGAAAGAGTCTAAGAGAATGCAAGATCTTATAGATGACTCAAAAACCCAAAACTTTATTTAATTGGCTAAGCATCCACGAGTCTCATTCCTTGAGATTTTAAACTGTGGAGGACGAGAGATGATAGAGTCAATTATAAGTTTGGTATTCTTTCGTGAATTTATGTGAGTTGATTATAAGCCTATTCTCCCATCGCTTGCTAATAAATTTATCTGCAATAAATAAGGTTGTACGATTTGAAAAGTTACTTAGCTTCTAGCACAAGATCGTTTAAAAGTTGCTCGGTAGTAATTAGAGTTCATAGCCAAGGCATAACTTATTGAAGCGGGATGCGAAGATTGGCGAGTCTGAAAAGTCCCTAACAAGGCATGAGGGCTACATTTTGTTGCTAAAGATCCAAAAGTGATGTGAAGAATCATTTATCGAAAATCAATATGAAGGACCGAGACACACGACGAAAAGCAAGTACTCCCCAAAAGATCATGCAGAAGTCTATCCGAAAAGACCCTAGCAAGGTATGAGGATAAATAGATCCAAGTCCTAAAAGGAGTCGGATCGTTGTATATCAAAGTCCAAAATAATGATTGGAGAAAATTGAAGAAGTCGTGGTCCAAATATGAAGAATCTCTCAAAACTTCAAGTGAAGAAATTCCTATTATGAAGAGAAGACCATAAATTCAAGAACGTCTCTCAAAGATTTGAAGTATGAAGTCGCTTCCAAATATCAGTCCGAGAAAGGTCTCAAATCGTGAAGCGAGTTATGCCAAGATATGAACTTTATGATGTCCCGAGAAGAAGTTTTAAAAATTTCTGTCCTTTAGCTAACTATTGATTAAATCGTCCCACTTTGTTTTCAGCCTAAATAACTATCGAAATAAGTCAAACAATGCATCCTCGTGATCATTCAAGACAACAATAAAATATAAGAGATACACCTAGGAATAAGGGAGTCTAAGTGAATAATTGGGCCACATGAGTTCGTTTTAGTTTGCTAACTTATAATAACAATGATATCGTTTTTAAGCTTGGTATGGGGAACGTGAAACTTGAGAATTATGAACATTCATGACAGCCTAAAACCCCAATGTAAGTCTTTGAATACTTTACTTGTTTTGTTCTTTTGGTTTCCTTAGTGTTTAGAATTTAATAAAGGCCAAGGTAGGTTATTTATGATGAGAAATGTAAACCGTGCTTTAAAATTAGTGCATTGCATGAGGGCATGGCAATGGTTAAGTGTAGGGGATTTGATAGGTGTGAAAACACCCATCCTTTTACCACTTAATGCTTGCTAAAACGAGACCAAAACGCGTATTTAATGTTATTTGTTTGGAATTATGCGTAGTTTGTGTGTTGTTGTGTTTTCAGAGCCAACCGGATAAATATTAAAGAAAACATGGGATTGCACGGGTTTTATCGAAGAAAAAGACGAAAGACGAAGTCTATAGTCCAAGACATGCAAAAGATTTGAAGTCAATGGGCCTATTTGAAGATTTATCAAAGAAAAGGACCAAAGATGGAAGATTTTTTTATGTCGAAGAACTCAAGTCTATTAAGAAGAAATTAAAAGACGAGTTGAATTTATTCGTCGACAAATCTCGAATCGAAGTCGAAAACGTCAACTTTTCTAAAAAGACGAGAAGACAAAAAGAAAGGGAGAAAGCCCACTCACCAAACCAAGCCAAGGCCTATAAATAGAGACCTCCTTCACAAATATGAGACTAGTTCATTTTCTGTTTTTTCTCTCCTGTTTCGTAGGAACACCAACTCCATTAAGGAGTTTGGTGATTTTTATTTTTCTTTGATTCCTCCATAATCTTGTAAGTTTTAATCTTTCCTTTTGTTTGTTTGAATCTTAATCCTTAATACAAGTTTCCATTTAATCTTGTTCTTTCTTTTCTTGTTGATTCAAAGTTTTAAGTTTTTATTTTATTGGTTTTGATCTTCAAAAACAAGTGGGTTTTGAGTTTTTGTTGATATGGTTTGATGTTTATCATTAGTAAATGATTAGTGGTTAAATGGGTCTAAGTTTTGGTTAAAAACTTGGTAGATTTTGGTTAAATTCGTGTTCAAGTTATTCCTATGTTCTTCGGACTGTTTCACCAGCCCAGATTCCGAACCAAGGGATTTATTAAAATTATTCCGGATAAAGCAGTCATTCCGAACGAGCATTTTTGTTTTAGATATTCCGAATCAACATTTTTTTCGAACCAAGCTTTTTCTTCTAATTATTCCGAACAAAGCATATATTCCGGATGAAGGTTTTGGTTTAGATTATTCCGGATGAAGCAATATTTCGGATGAACAACAAACATTCCGAACCAATTCTTTTGATAACTTCTTCCGAATGAAGCCCTTTTGTTTTAATTATTCCGAGTGAAGCATTATTCCGAGTCAAGCAATATTCCGAATAAAAAATTTATTCCGGATTAGTCATTATTCCGAATCAGTTTTATTACTCCGAACGAGTTAATATTCTGGATCAAGCAACTTATTTCGAGTGAACCAATATTCCGAATAAGCAAAATATTCTGAATGAGCATGAGTATTCCTAGTCAGTGTGTATTCCGAATGAGTCATCTTTATTCCGGATGAAGCACATTATTCCGGATCAGCCTAATATTCCGAGTGAGCAGTTTATTCCGAATGAGCCTTCTTGTTTTGATTATTCCGGATGAAGCAAGTATTCCGAACGAGCACAAATTATTCCGGAAGAAGCTTATTCCAAGTCAACAGAATTATTCTGAATGAAGGTTTCTGTTTAATTTACTCCAGATCAAGCATTTTATTCAGAATCAGTAATTTTTCCAAGTTAAGGTATTTTATTGTTTTATTTTAATTCAAGTTTCATCTTTATCATTAATTGCTTTTAGTTTATTTTTATTATTTCACGCTTTTACCTTTTATGTAGATATAGATAAAAAAACTCCCCCTTTTAGTCACCAATTACAACTATTCCACTTTGAACCGTGATCAATTCGAGAAGATACCGAGAACGAAACAACGACAAATATAATTGGGTACGAGCAACACAAAGAAAGATCTTGCAAAAAACATGTTTTATTAACTAACCAAAAATCAGTTATTAACTCTCAATTAGAGTTGGCACAAAAGGGCTTTCACTAAGCATCCCACCTTTAACAAACAAAGTAGGATTAGCCTTCTTCCACTCTTCTAGGTCAATAACCTTTTGTTGATATTCCTCAACTGGGGAAAGAACTCTAGGCGAAGGAATAAATTCCTCTTCTTGGAGTTCTGGTATACCAGTCCAAGAGAGATCTTTTCTATGGACCCCATAGAAATTCCCAGCAGGTGGTGGAACAACAACATATTCCTTTAACCCAATCCCAAACATATCCCTAGAATCTCTTTGTTCACTCACACATTTTTCTAGGGTTTGAGTGGCTTTATCAAACTTTTGAATCTTAAGCCCTACATTCTCTTTATCTTTAATGGCATCATCTAGTTTTTATTGAACCTCATATTTGGTTCTTATTAGAATATCCCTAAGCTCAATACTAACGTTAAGATCATGAGTCAAAACATTAATTTTATCTATTAGGTCAAGTTCCATTTTCTTATATTCTACAACAGTCTTTTCAATCTGTGTAAGAGCCATTTGATAACTGTCAAGCGTACATCTTACATCAAACGCATCTGATTTTAACTTAAGATTTTCTTTGTTAAGATTTTCAGTGTTCAATCGACAGCCTTTACTACAAAAAGCATCATCATATACCTTATTATCTGATGATGAAGAGGAGATGGCCGTGAGAGCAAAGTGAACATGCTCTTCTTCTTCCTTCTCAGCAATCAAGGCTTGATTCTCTTTCACATCTTTTGCCATAAAGCTCAAGTCCCATCCAATGCCATCAATGCCTTGTATGGCAAACATGGCTTTTGGCTCAGTGTCCACAATAGGAACAACTTGTCTTGCCTTCCTTCCAGCATCATCATTCTTTGGAGATCTGCATTCCCTAGCAAAGTGACCCATTATATGGCAATTGTAACAATCAACCTTGGATTTATCAAACCTAGCAGTGTATTTAGCATTAAAGGACATCTTCCTTCCAAATCTCCTATTCCACCTGTTGGCTCTCAGACTTGCAAGTGCCATAGACCATTTAATATCCATCTCTTCCAAATTTTCATCACTGATTTGCTCAAGATCCTCATAGGTAATCAAGGAACCATTTGAGAACTGAGCAATGTATGTACAAACTATGTCCAAATCAATACCAGCAGGTTTAAGCTTTGGTGATTCAACACAATATGTGTCAGCGTCAGAATGAGAGGCGCTGACAACGGTTGATCCACCGCTGACATAAGTAGATCCAGTAACACAATGCACATGAACCTCTCTTTCACTAGTTTGAGCACCACTATGTGAGATGAAAGCCATGTTCCCAGGTGTTGACTTACTTGCACGACTTGGTAAGATTTCACTTTTCACTAGCTTCAGTTTATTATAGACGTCATCAAAAGTAGAGCTTTTGTGAGCATTGGTAGCAATTATTGATCTAGCCTCAATTTTCCATTCATCACCAAGGCTTCTAAGAAAAGTAGCAATGATATCAACATCATCATGTTCTACTGCCATGAATGTCAACTTGCTAGTGATGTCTAGAAGTCTGCTTCTAACCTCACTTAGCTTCTCATTAGGATGAGCTTTAAAGACAGCATATTCATGCAAAAGTTGTTTCATCTTTTCTTTATTAGTGTCATCATTGCCCCCATAGATGATTTGAAGAGCTTCCCAAAGTTCTTTAGCAGACTCAAAGCTTCTATACTTGTGTTGATTGTTTGGACCCAGAGAAAGTTTGAGAACGCTCAAAGTTTTCACGTCATTCCTTCTCTTTGCAATATCCTCAGTTGAGACATCTCTCCCATCTGTAGGTATTTCTTTTCAATCTTCCTCAGTTGAACCAGTAACTGATCTTGCTGCAATAGCAGCAGCAATCCTTGCAGCTTTATTGAATGAGTTTCCATATTCAATAATTTCCTAGAGAACGTGATCATGAATTTGAAGGTATTGTTCAAAATTGAACTTCCACAGCTCAAAGTTATTAGGGTCTAGCATGGGGACTTTTAGGTTGTGAGTTGATGAAGAGGAGCTCATTGGCTCTAGAGTATACATCTTGTCTGGTTTTTAGGGTTTCTTGAATAATTAGGGTTTTTAGCGATTTTGGGTTTTTAAGGTTTCGTGTTCTTTAGATCAAAGTTCCTCAACAAGCTCTAATACCACTTGTTGATCCTAAACTTAGATCAATTTAGCTTTGTGTTAACGAGATTGAATCAAGATTAACACGTAGAGAAACTTCGTGTTATGAAAAAATCCAAGTGTTATGCGGAATTTAATACTTAGAGCAAGAACACACAAACACAGAATAACCTAAACTTTCACTTTGATTGATTGATAAACTCGCGTACAATGAAAGTGTAAAACGTATATTGAACATAAACCTAAAGGCCTCCTTTTATAGAATAAGGAGCCTTGTACAAGAGTCTACGTATCAACTATTTTAGGTAAAGATAAATATAGAAAACACAATATTAAACATATCTTTACTAAACATACAAAACGTGTAGACTAAGTATTCTATCAGTGGTTGACTTTCTTCTTGTCAGCGCTTCAATATCTCTTGTCAGCGTCCAGCTGTCAGCGCCTCATTATCTCTTGTCAGCGTCTAAAGTCTTCTTGTCAGCGTCCCAACAACTTAGCTATTTTTATTCCCAACATTAACCAATTCTGCTTCTAGGATTGTAGAGCTTGAAACGATCATTGTTCAACAATCAAAAGAGCTTGAGGATGCCAAAACTGAACTTTCGAAGAAAATGGATAAATTTGAAAAGTATTTTGAAAAACATGAAAATTCAAACGTTGTTCTTGAACGAAAATTAAATCAAAAAAATTCAAGATTCTAAAGCCGAAAAGATATTTGTCAAACAAATTACCTTGGTAGATTCTAAGTTGGCATCCCAATATATCTTTCAAAGGAACACGAGACCTTTAAAACAGCGTTGTAATGAGTTAAATAATACTATCCTAGAGATAAGGTCTAAAACTCTAGAGTCACCGACCTTGTTAACTACCGAAAATGCTGATTTAAAGTCTCAGGTTCAGAAAAAGGTCTTTGCTATAGCTGCTCTGAAAAACGAGCAAAGGAAAATTAAGGGCACTAGTGTGGACACTAAGCTTGAAAAACCATCAATCTTTAGGAAACCGCCTAAAAATCAGTTCGTTCGACAACCGACTACATTCAGATCCGAGCGACCAAAATCCTCGAGACCACGGTTTGCCTCCCAAGTTGATATAGATCATCTTTCTAGACCAGTCACTCCACTATCTAGGCCTAATGTGATCAAATCAGTCTATGCAAAATCTACAAACAAGACTGCTACTAGTGATTCTAGGTATAGTTCTAAGAATATGCCAAAATATAGGTCGACTAACATGCCTAAGACTCACTATGTAGAGGAACCTAAGAAAAGGACACTCGATAGAACTAGAATTTCTAGATCTCATTCGGACCTCAAACACGGTGTTTGTTCCATACGCATGAAAAGTGTCTTCACGACAAATCATGCGGCTTGTGTAACTGAAGTCTTGAAGGAGCTGAACTCAAGTGCTAAAAGAGGGATCCCTAAAGAAAATAGGTTTTCTACCGCTAAGTCTTCCGCTGTTCATAACAAAACCATGTCGCCTAGATCCAATCTTAGGTGGCAACCCACGGGTAGAATTCTCAATTTGAGTAATCTTCAATGGGTTCCTACAGGAAGGATGTTTCCATCTAGCACTACCAAGGTTTACTGTGAACCCCGCATGGATCTAAAATAGATATTGCTAACCCATGTGAAAGTATGCAAATTGTTGATGAAAGTGCGGGTACCAAAGTCAAGGATCAACAAAAAAAACCAGTCCAATCGTTGCATACCATTCAACTAAGGACACTCTCAGAGTTTGTTTGCTGAAGATGATATCTATGAATCAAGTGTCTCAGGGGATTTGCGGTTAAACTCACAAAGGCTTACAGTCACATGACATATTGTAACCCGCACTTCAAAGAAAGGAAAGTTTATCCTCGAGGATAAACTTATTCTTACTAACAAGAAATTAAATTTTCTCGGACACGAGCTTACATTAAAACTATTCAAAGGTTTTAAGCTCGTGTAAATGGCTCGTCGTTAAATATCATACGATGACCTGATCTTCAAAGAAAGGAAAGTTTATCGTTGATGATAAACTTATCCTCACAACGGGAGGTTTACAACTTCTCAAGTCCGAGAAGTTGGAAATAGAGCATGTCTTCTGGAATCGATAATATTGACGATCCTAGAAATGTCATTCAATAATGACACGGGGTTGTAAATAAATTTCAAGCAGAAGTTTAAAAGATTTAAAACATGCTCAACATGGTTTGCTATTATTTTATATAGTAACCCGCTTTTCATATTAAAGTCAAGTATTTCACCGGAAAGCTTTGACTCAACAACGGGAATTAATTTTCTCGGGCATGGTTTATTTGATAACCATGTAAGGGATTGTGTTTACGTAATAACACAATCTAACACGAATATATGTACGCTTCAGTGCATTTATTTGTTAAAACGAGATAAATCTTGTTTTTATGAAGTTATCATCTCTACATACCGTAGCAATTTACAATTGATATCTACATACTCGACGATGCAACTACTCAAACGGCGACTACAGCTCTTTTGATAGAGCACGTGTCAACAATTGAGGGGGAGCAATTGTCAAGCGTTCAAAATCTTTGATGCCGAAAGTGTCAAGTTCACAAATTGGTGTCAAGATAACGATACCAATCATGCATGTGGTGTCATGAAAGATTACCGCTTTTCAATAATGAAGAGATTATTTCATATGTTACGGGGGAGACCAACATTCGTGAACAAGAACCACGTGATTCTATCATATGATGTTCTCCATCATTCAGTGTTGGGAATAAAAATAACTAAGTTACTGGGACGCTGGCAAGAAGACTTTAGGCGCTGACAAGAGTTAATAAGGGCGCTGACAGATGGACGCTGACAAGAGATATTTGGGCGCTGACAAGGAGAAAGTCAACCACTGATAAAATACTTAGTCTACACGTTTTGTATTTTTAGTAAAGATATGTCTAATATTATGTTTGCTATATTTATCTTTACCTAAAATAGTTGATACGTAGATTTTTGTACAATGCTCCTTAATCTATAAAAGGAGGCTTTTTAGGTTTATGGTCGATATACGTTTTACTTTCATTGTACGCAAGTTTATCAATCAATCAAAGTGAAAGTTTGGGTTATTCTGTGTTTGTGTGTTCTTACTCTAAGTGTTAAATTCCGCATAACACTTGGATTGTTTCATAACACAAAGTTTCTCTACGTGTTAATCTTGATTCAATCTCGTTAACACAAAGCTAAATAGATTTAAGTTTGGGATCAACAAGTGGTATCAGAGCTTGTTGAGGAACTTTGATCTAAGGAAAACGAAACCCTAAAAACCCTAAATCGCCAAAAACCCTAATTATTCAAGAAACCCTAAAAACCAGACAAGATGACTATTCTAGAGCCAATGACTTCCTCTTCACCAAATCACAACCTAAAAGTCCCCATGCTAGACCCTGATAACTTTGAGCTATGGAAGTTCAATTTTGAACAATACCTTCAAATTTATGATCACCAGCTCTGGGAAGTTATTGAATATGGAAACTCATTCAATAAATCTGCAAGGATTGCTGCTGCTATTGCAGCAAGATCAGTTACTGGTTCAACTGAGGAAGATCGAAAAGAAAAAGCTACAGATGGGAGAGCTATATCAACTGAGGATATTGCAAAGAGAAGGAATAACGTGAAAACTTTGAGTCTTCTCAAACTTTCTCTGGGTCCAAACAATCAACACAAGTATAGAAGTTTTGAGTCTGCTAAAGAACTTTAGAGGCTCTTCAAATCAGCTATGGTGGCAATGATGACACTACCAAAGAAAAGAAGAAACAATTGTTGCATGAATATGTTGTGTTTAAAGCTCATCCTAATGAGAAGCTAAGTGAAGTTAGGAGCAGACTTCTAGACATCACTAGCAAGTTGACATTCATGTCAATAGAACATGATGATGCTAACATCATTGCTAATTTTCTGAGAAGCCTTGGCGATGAATGGAAAATTGAGGCTAGGTCAATTACTGCTACCAATGCTCACAAAACTTCTACTTTTGATGACGTTTATAATAAATTGAAGCTAGTGGAAAGTGAAATCGTACCAAGTCATGCTAGTAAGTCAACATCTGGAAACATGGCTTTCATCTCACATAGTGGTGCTCAAACCAGTGAAAGAGAGGTACATGTGCATCCTGTTACTGGATCAACTTATGTCAGCGGTGGACCAAGCCTTGTCAGCGGTGGATCAACCTTTGTCAGCGCCTCACATTCTGACGCTGACACATATTATGTTGAATCACCAAAGCTTAAACCTGCTGGCATTGACTTAGACACAGTTTGTACATACATTGCTCAGTTATCAAATGGTTCCTTATTTACCTATGAGGATCTTGAGAAAATCAGTGATGAAAATTTGGAAGAGATGGATATCAAATGGTCTATGGCACTTGCAAGTTTGAGAGCAAACAGGTGGAATAGGAGATTTGGAAGGAAGATGTCCTTTAATTCTAAAGACACTGCTGAGTTTGATAAATCCAAGGTTGAGTGTTAAAATTGCCATAGAATGGGTCACTTTTCCAGGGAATGCAGATCTCCAAAGAATGATGATGCTGGAAGGAAGGCAAGACAAGTTGTTCCTATTGTGGACACTGAGCCAAAAGCCATGTTTGCCATGCAAGGCATTGATGGAATTGGATGGGACTAGAGCTTTATGGCAAAAGATGTGAAAGAGAATCAAGCCTTGACTGTAGAGAAGGAAGAAGAAGAGTATGTTCACTTTGCTCTCATGGCCAAATCCTCTTCATCATTAGATAATGAGGTATATGATGATGCTTTTTGTAGTAAAGGCTGTAGATTAAACAATGAAAAGCTTAGTAAATAAAATATTAAGTTAAAATCAGATGTGGAGCTTGTCCATTAGTATGGTGCTGTTCTAAAAGATAAGAAAATGGAGCTTGTCCTAAAAGATAAAATTAATGTTTTGACTCATGATCTTAGCATTAGTATTGAGGTTAGGGATATTCTTATAAGAACCAAAGATGAGATTCAACAAAAATACTAGATGAGGCCATTAAAGATAAATAAGATGTAGGGCTTAAGATCCAAAAGTTTGATAAAGCCACTCAAACCCTAGAAAAATGTGTGAGTGAACAAAGAGACTCTAGGGATATGTCTAGGATTGGGTTGAAGGAATATGGTGCTGTTCCACCACCTGCTGGGAATTTCTATGGGGTCCATAGAAAAGATCTCTCTTGGACTGGTATACCAGAACTCCAAGAAGAGGAATTTATTCCTCCACCAAGAGTTCTTTCCCCAATTGAGGAATATCATCAAAAGGTAACTGACCTAGAAGAGTGGAAGAAGGCTAATCCCACTTTATTTTTTAAGGGTGGGATGCTTAGTGAAAGCTCTTTTGTGCCTTCACCTATTGAGAGTCCAGTTGTGTCTACACCTATAACTGTGACCAATCCCATCACTGGGAAACCTGTTGACTTTAGTTCTATTAAAAAACCTAGTGTTAAATATGCTGAGATGTATAGGAAACCTAGGTCACCTCAAAGTCAAGCAAGTGTTAATTGAACAGGCTACTTTCAGTCTAGACCTAAAGTTATGTCTTGAAAGGCTTGTTACACATGTGGCAATTTTTCTCATTTGGCCTATAATTGTGTCAGCGGCTCTAGATTCAACGCTGGCAAAAGGTCAACCATGGTCAACCCTAGACCAAATGTCCAATCTAGCTTACATACCCCCAAACCAGCTCCTTACTTCTTTAGAAGAGCTAACATTCATGGACAAAGGCCTTTTCAAAAGACCAACACTTGGTCAAACAGATAATGGGTTCCTGTAGCAAACCCTAGGTTTGGCGCTGACAGGAACAAATCAAGCGCTGATAGGTATAAATATGACGCTGACAGGAACAAGTTGAACGCTGACAGCTCCAAGTTTGTTATGAAAATGCCACAATTGGCTGCTGTTAGACCATATGTTAGACCAAGCAATGGAAGGTATTTGAAACCTATGGGACAAGGGTCTAAAGCTAATTCCAGTTTGACATGGAGACCTAAACAGGAACAAAACCCTAATTTTAATGGTTTTTCTATGACATGCAACAGGTCTAAATATCTTGAAAAAGTTATCACTAAACCAATTAGGTCAAACTGGTTGTTCAGGGCACAAAGGGATGAACAAGGGGTTGTTACAAGGAATAGGTATGTTCTTGTTGAACAACCACATGAATCCAAGTCTGCAAAGGCCTGGGTTCCCAAAGAAAACTAATTTGTTTTCTTTATGTGCAGGGCATTCAAAAGCAGGTCAATGATTTTGGATATTGGGACAGTGGATACTCTAGGCACATGACGGGGAAAGAGGATTATTTGTCAAATTTCATCCCCAATGAGAATGGTGACAAGGTGTACTTTGGAGGAGGACATGCAAATATTTCTGGCAAAGGCACACTTATCACCAACAACCTTCGTTTTGAAGATGTTTTTCTGGTAAAAGAACTTGACTATAATCTCTTTAGTGTGTCACAAGTTTGTGACAACAAAAATAAAGTTATTTTCACTGATACTGAATGCTTAGTGTTGAGTAAGGATTTTAAGATCCCTGATGAGAAATTCATAGAGTATAGGACACCTGGGCACAAGGACATCTATAATGTTAACTTAAAAGGAATTAAAATGAACAAGAATTTGTCATGTCTTTATGCTAAAGCTTCAGTTGATGAGAGTAATCTATGGCACAGAAGGTTAGGGCACATTAACTTTAAGAACATTAATAGGCTTGTAAGACATAATTTAGTGGAAGGTTTGCCCTCTAAGGCTTTCCACAATGATCATAGTTGTGTTGCATGCCTTAAAGGCAAACATCATAAAGTCTCTTTTAAGTCTAAGAGTGTGCATTCTAGTTCTAAACCACTTCATTTGCTACACATGGACCTTTTTGGTCCTACCAATATAGAAAGCTTAAATGGTAATCCTATTGTTTTGTCATTGTTGATGATTTTTCTAGATTTACTTGGACTTTCTTTTTAGCAATGAAAAGTGACACTGCCCAATCCTTGATTAACTTTATTACCCAAATTGAAAAGAAGACAAGGTATTCAGTTAACATACTTAGAAGTGATAATGGTGGTGAGTTTAGAAATGATGTGTTAGATACCTTCTATGTTGGTAAAGGGATTTCTAAAGAGTTTAGTATAGCTAGAACTCCACAACAAAATGGTTTAGCTGAGAGGAGAAATAGAACACTTATTGAAGCAGCTATAACCATGTTGGCAGATGCTAAGTTTCCTATTGCTTTTTGGGTTGAGGATGTGAACACAACTTGTTATGTTCAAAATAGAGCCTTGGTCAACAAAATCCACAATAAGACACCTTATGAACTATTTTGGAATAGAAACCCTAAGATAGACTTTCTTAAACCCTTTGGATGTCATGTAATGATCTTAGATACAAGTGATACCTTAGGTAAGTTTAGTCCAAAAGGTTATGAAGGATATTGCGTGGGTTATTCTACAAATAGAAAGCGATACAGGGTTTACCATAAGAAGAAAGACGCATCCTTTAAAGGGTGCATGTTAGGTTTTTAGAAAGTAAACCTAGTGATCCTGAAAATGGCCCAGATTGGCTGTTTGATTTGGAACCATTGTCTTTAAATGAGCATCAAATAAAATATAGCATAATGAATGACACAATATGCTTCAAGGTATTCAACACGAAATTTAGGAAGCAAAACGGTGAATGTCGTTCATAATTTAAGTTTCAAGGTGCAATGTAGGCAAATCTCCTTGGTGCCACGATTGTCCAAAAACATAACACATAACAATAAAATAATGGAACATTAACGGGTTGCACTCCGGGATCAAGAAGGTTAATGAAAAACAAATGATACAATTTTATAGAAGTAAAATCGTATTCCAATCTAGCGCCATAATCTAGACGATGATTTATAAAATGACGATGACGTTACCGAGATATAAGCGAACAATACACTTCGGAGTCGATACATATAAATGTCAATGAATTAAATCTTCACATACCGTGCAAAACGGTGATAAAAATCAACAAAATATTATGAAAAACCATGATATTATTCAACAGGATTTTAAGAAATGTTTCAAGACGTATGACTCACACGATGGAGGTTAGTCTATTCGAAGGACACATTGAGTTACACAATGGTCTAGAGATTACGTTTCAAGACGTCTAAGCACAAACAGCCGGAAGACGATTTAGATATCTATATAGATATCTCAAAAGGTTAAACAATGAACATTGCACACGCAGATGAAGGGATGAAAGGTCATAATATAAAATTTTGCAATAAAAGCAATTTAAATACTTCAAAAATAAATACAAAAAGATCTTGAAAATTCATTGTATTTATTTACGTTAATCATTACTAAATGATAAACTTTTATTGAAAAGTTTAACGACATAAATATATATATCGAAAAAGGGATCCTAGATATAAATATATATCCGTAAATGGATCATAGTATTTATTTATAAATACTTGCCAATAAGGTATACGTAATAACGCATACTAAAGTGGTAATCCCGGAAGTAGCTTGAACCTGAAGTCACGCGAAGTCCTGTGCACCGACTCTTTGAAAAATAAAAACTGATAGTTATAGTTTAGGTTTTAAAAATAAAGACCTAGTTCTCTATAACTCATGGCTTTGGTACCAATCTTTAACACCCCCAAATTTACACGCAGCGGAATACATCTTTGGGTGCTAAACAATGATACAACAACACATAATTTATAAAGAACGACTGGAAAATAGACGTTTCAAATTTATCGTTCCTAAAACATTCATCAGAGTAGCGTAGTCCCAAATAATCGTTACCAAAAGATATGTTAAAACAACATATTAGTTCGTTTTTAAAAATGGAACGATAAATAAATCAAAGAGTTTGAACAACATAGCATTGCACAACTTCATTCCCCGTGACCTCCAAGCTTCCACTTCTTGATTACCTGAAATACATGTGAGTAAAACAATCAGCAAAAATGTCGAGTGAATCTATAGGTTTATGTAATCAATTTGAACCCAAGCAAAGATTATAAGTTTGTGGCATGCTTATAAGCATCAAATAATAATTTGCATCAACAATAATAATTGTATATAGCATAAATTGCAATAAGCTCATGGAACCGAGCCCTTAAACACTCCTTTTAGAGGTCTAATAAGACAGGAGATTTATTAATTGTCGGTTACCTCCAGATTTTTGGTACATTGCCGTATACCTGACTTCTCAATACAATATGTCCAAACAGTGTGGAGGTCGGGCCTAAGCTTCTGTGACAAGTCCACACAAACTGAATCGGGGCAGCTTCCCCCATAGATCTATTAATTGTACTAGCGGCTAGCCCATCATAAGCTAGTTAACGGTCCATAATTGAGGCTTTAACAAAGGCAATCACTTAATGCAATTTAAAGGCAACCACGGGTCCATTCATAGAAGGAGAAGCATACCATAAAAATCTTGTGTTCTAAGTTTATAAACCATGTATTCCCCCTCGCAGGTTTTTAAAATCATATAATTGCGCAAGCGAGGCTATAGACTCACCTTAGCCAATAGTGGTAATGGGACGATCGCCGACGATAGATGATGCCTTTCAAACACGAGAACCGCAACCTATCAAATAAGGTGCGTTCATTAATAATAGACTCGAGAAATAAACCATACATAAGAATATAAAACTCGACTCATAAAATCACGACAAACTCGAGAGAAAATGATATAAATAACTTCATTATACTCTACTACACATTTACTTTACCATTTTACACTTTTAACAATGTCCGTCGGCACATACTACATGTACTAGCTTATTTACCCCGTTTAAACTCGTCAACCGTTTATGAAACGACTCGATAAACTAACTTACTATATATAGAAAGTCCTCCTACAAATTTATCAAATGAAATTACTTTTAAAGTCCTTTACCCGACCCATTTTCAAACTACAAAATCCGGACAGATTTACGTTAATTTTTCATACAACCGTTTTAACTTATTTAAACAACTCCGTTTACAAAACCGACACTCGAGTTTTAAAGGTGACTCAACCTATAAAATAAAAACCTCATTATCAGTAGGTTAAATATTTCAAAACTTCAATTTAGAGTCCACGAGATTCGATCCAAATATCGACAACAACTATATGTAGTGCCGATACTCGTCTCCCGGTACACGATCATTCAAAACATCATAACTTCGCGCTCGTTTGGAGCTAGAAGCTCTACCTTATATCAAATCGAAGCTAATAAAACTATCTACAACCCTAGGCTATAAGTTAAGCCATTTCAAAACATAAAAATTCGGATTTTACAGTTTACTTACTGTTATAAAATGACTAGTAAAAACTTGTATAAAATCAACTTTTTGATCAAAACCAACCATAGGAATGTTCATTCCTATACCCTAACATCAACATATATAAACCATAACATCTAAATCATCATAAAAATTAAAACCTTTAGATCAAAATGAAGTATTTAACAAACTTTTTAGCAAGAACCACCATGGATCATGTAAGGATTTTTTATACCAAAATGATCCTTGATTAAAAATAAGAATGGGTCTAGTTTTGGTTTAGCTCAAATCATCCTAAATATCAAGATAAATTGAAATTTGTATGGAATTGGGGTGTGGTGGTGGGTTTCGGCATTTTAGAGAGAGAGAGAGATGGTGGGTGAAAAATTTTAAGTGGAAAATGTGTTGTGTGTGTTTAATTTAGCTTTATATATAGTGGGGTAGGGACCTTGGTTGCAATTTGGCAATAGTTGTGGCTAAAAATGTAAATAGTTAGCTAAAAAGCGGGAAATAACTATTAGTAAATTTTCAAAATATTTACGGGACTCGGGTTTCGTAAAAATACTTAAAAGTTTAAACGCACACGAAAAATAATAATATAACGACTCGATACGTAATTAAAACGATATCGTCGGAAGTATTAAATATCGAAACGATCGATAATAAAATATAAAATTTTAGGCATCCGTCGGTATCGCGATCACTAGTAGTCCTCGTTGCTCGTCAAAATATTAAAATATAATATTTAATATCGGTTTCAACTTAAATCGTTAAACATAATAATATTTAACGTTATAAAATACTTCAAAATAATTGAAAAATAGGATTAAATTATGACCTTATTTTTACGAGTTTTACATGGGTCATGAGTAATGCTGCAAACAAAGGTAAACCGGTTAGACGTGGACCCGAGGCCGGAGCCCCGGGGTCCACCTCCGACGGTCAAATTAGTATTGATCGATATATTGTATAAGAGGTGTGGTTAAGAGAGAACCTGCTGTAGAATGAGACCCCTAGCCTTGTTTATATAGTGCTAGGGTTTCTTGAAGGATAAGTTAAGTGTGTGTGGGCCGCGGGCCTGTTGGGCCGGGCCGAATACCAAGTGTACGTCGACAACGCTTTATAACTTTTTCTTGGGGATAGGTCTCGACAATCCCTCCGGTGGATATCTATATATATGTGTATAGAACAAACACAAAACATTTCGTGGCGATCTAACGGTTCAATAAAAAGTGGAAACCTAAGATTCCTAGAATCTTTTAGCTACTAGGGACATGTTACATTCACTTGATTGAATCAAGGCGGAATAGAATACAACATGCTAACAAGGTGTTTAGGCACAAGACACAAAGATGAATTTCTCAACGATTGTTCATTATATTAATAATAAACAACCACTAGACGTGTATACATTAATCCCACGTCGAGTACAACACACGCTTTAGGTTTACATTGTGAATGAAAGATCTGAATAAACCTAATACCCTTGGTTCCTTTTATAGAGTAAGGAATAGGGTTTACAAGATATAATATCAAATAAACATGCATATTGATAGTTGTAAAGTAAATACGTCTTTTAGGAAAAAGAACGTAATTAGGGTAAGTACGACGGTTTAGGAAAACCGTGCACAAATGACCCAAAGGTGGGATCGTTCTCAAGGAGGCTAGTGTGTTGTGTAAGAAATGATTAATGATGTGATTATGATTTATGAGAAAAGAAAATTAGAAAAGAGATTAGAAGAGAATGACGGTTACGATTATGAATTAAACTAAGACGATAAGTCGTGCACGTAAAACCGTAAAAAGTGACCAAAATTAAAAAATTACCCTAAAAATTCCTAGAAAATTTCAATAAATCCTAAAAAATATAATTAGAGTTTAAAAAAATAAAAAATTACTCAAACCTCTTATTTAATAAAATATTAATTTTTTAATGCTAATTAAAGCCCAAAAAATCAACTTAATTAACAAAAAGCCCAAAATGAGATTTTTTAACTTGTAAACCTCTAAAATGACTTAACTAGATTTAAAAGTATTTTTGAAAATTTTAAAATTAATTAAAACTATTTAAAAACATTTAAAAACTATCAAAACTTAAAATAATTCTAAAATTTAATCTAATTACAATAAAATTAATCTAAAAATTGAAAAATTCCTAACTTTATGTATTTGAAGTAAGAAAAATGAAAAACTTGTAAAAATCTAAATTTTAATTTTTAATAATAAAATAATAATAAAATATTAATAAAAATCCAAAATTTATAAAAAATTCTAAAAAGTTGCAAATTAGTTTATTTTAACCTAAATAAAACAGAATTGCACTTGAAATTACCAAAATACCCCTATTGGGCCTTAAAATGGGCTAAATGACAAAACATTCCCTTAATGGGCTTAAATTGGACCCAAGAAGAGAAAGTCAACCAAATAAGCCCAAAACTTCCAGTCTGACTTAAATTTTGATTTTAAGAACAAAACTTTGAAGGCCCAAAAGCTGAAAATGTGTTTAAGCTAGCTTATTTCAAAGCAACTTATTCTTAATGGGCGTTTTGGCCCATTAAGCTATAAGTTGATGCCATAAGCTAAAATTTGACACACAAGCTTCTTTTGAGTTACCAAAGAGATCTGTAAAAAGAAAATTTGAAAAAGCACAAGAAATAAGCCTGAAATAAGCCAAGACTCTCTTCACAAAACGACAAAATAGTCGTTTTTTAGTTCAAGACCACCTCAAGTGCTGATTCAAGTTTCAAAAGGTTTTAAATGACTTAATTAAGTAAAATAATCAAAAAGTTTTCCAATAAGCACAAGAAATAAGCCAGAATAAACAACTAAGCACTTATGTAAAAGTGAACTTGTTGAGTTATCTAGTCAAACTTAAAAGTCAAACCCCAGATCAAATAAATGAGTCAAATAAGGAAGATCTATCACAAAAAATAAGTTGTTGCAAGCCTGGATAAGCCAAAATGGCTTATGAATAAGTTGTTTGATATTTAACACTAGCAGGGGCTAGTTTTGGAGGTTCAGCAGTGGGAAAAGTTTCCACTGCTTGACCTTTTTGACTTTTCGTCTTATGTGACTTTTTTGTGGATTCAGGTTAAGCAAAGGCACCCAAGTGATCAGTTAATCACAAAGAGTCAATAACAACAATCAAATCACAATTTCAATCAGCCAATTAATACAGTTTAGTCAAAAGATCACCAGACCTTGCCCAGATATGAACAATAAGTAGTTTCAACTCAATAAGCACTTTTAGCAAAAGTAAGCTTGCCAAACTTCACCAAATGCATACACAAGCTATAAATAATTCAAATGAACAAATATAAAAAGGTTTCTTGCATTGATTCAAAGTTTAGATCAAGATTCAAGCCAATGAATGTTACTGATGAACACTAAACAAGCAGTTATGATACTTAGCTGATATACTTGACCACAAATCCAATTTCGAACACTCAAATCTTCTTAACAGGTTACACAAACTTTGATTTAACACTTGTTAGCCCTAAACATGCATAAACTCTAGGTGTTTCCAAAATCTTAGGTCAAAATACGCAAAATCAAGTGAGTTATAGCACAATCTTAGATTTGATCTTTTAAAGCTGAAAACTTGCAGATATTAGCACACAACCAAGTATTAAGCAGATACAAACACTAAACAACACCTTCCAATAACTCAATAACAACTTATGATCTTAAACAGGTTAACCCAAACACCCCTTATCTTTTTCATATCCAAATTTAACAAAGTATAAGTGTGATTTAGTGTTACCAAATCCCAATCAAACACAATAACAAGTATATTATGCAGTATCAAGCAATATTAAGCCTAAAAAACAACAAGAACAATAGCAAAACTCAAAATCACAAAATTCAAGTATTTTGACAGATTTTTGGGTTCAAGAACTCAAACCTCATGAATGTACATCCACACTCACGAATTTTTGAGCTGATGTGCCTATCAAAACAAGGCATAAGCTTCTACAAACAAGCTGCTAAGATTTAACAAGGTTAGAACATATATATGAAAAACAGAAAATAGAAAAAGGCTTGATTAATGCAACCTTTGTACCCACTCTTTGATTATCCCCAAACCACAAGCCTCACAACACCTTGATAACTCTTTATCAAGGTGCTATGATCAACTTATAGCCCAAAAATTCCAAAGGTGTACCAAAGAACTTAGTAAAATATCAAGATTTTGGACTTTGAGCAATTTCTTGCACAGAGTTTGAAAACAGGTTTTGAGATTCAACAATAGCAAACATATATCAATAACAAGTAACTAAAAAGACAGGCACTTGGAATTCGTCACACAATTCAAACACATTTCATTAATAATGAAGGAGGATTTACAGAATGTTGACCAAATAGAAAACTAAGAGCAACTGAAAATGTAAAGCCTAAATGCCTTTATATAGGCTACAAGTGTTCTAGAAATACAAGGAAAATCGTAAAACCTAATGTATTAAAGTTCCTGAAATGCCCTTGAGGAATTTGAAAATTTTGTTGACATGTGAAGTTCCTTGGACGTTTGTAGAGGTGCCAGTGGTGAAAGGACGATCAAAGGGCTCAAAACAAGCTTAGGTTTGAAGCTTCATTGTGGGTGGTTGATTTTATGCATCACTTTGTCATTTTCCCAAAAACGTGTGCATAGGAGGTTTCATGTGACTTCTTGGTTGATGATGTGGCTTGTTTAAGAGTTGGGTTATGTTAAGGGTGACCTTAATCATTAATCTTGACAAGATTAGGGTATAATTCATTGTGGTTAGTGAATCCCTAATTTTGATATGAACATGAAGAACAACGGGATTTGATCTTGTAAAAAGTTTAAATGGGTGTTTAGCGCCGTTTTTAACTAATTAATAAGATTAGTTTAAAAACGGTGAGTGGGATGGTGACATGGAACAAGGGTGTTGTGTGATTGGCTGAAAAGTGTGAGTGGGACACGTGGTGGGTGTTGGTTGGTTAAGGTATCTTTGGTTGTCTGCCAACTTCAGTCCCTTGGCTTCTTTCTTCCTTTCATTTAAGTTTTATTTAGCAAAACTCAGATTTCCTTTGTTATGAAAGTTTTACTTTTCACACTTTTGCCCCAAATACTTTTCCAAAGTATTTTCAGGGGTATTTCTTGCCATTTCTTGATACTTGACGGGATGTTTTGGCATTTTCTTCAAACATTATGGTCTTGACTTGTATGATTGACTTCTTGGAGGACTGAAATTGACAAGTCTTCCATTTTGAGGGACCATTCTTGCCACTTCTTCAAAGTGGAGGGCCCTTTTTGTAAATTTGACAAACTTTATGGACCAAACTTGTAATTATGAATATACAAGGGTTTAAAGTGTCAATTATTTAATATTGGAGTACCCTTCTTGTATAATCTTCAAATCTTCAAGGGTTATTCTTGGAAAACCAACACTAGGGCATGGTTCATTGTGCGGCTTCGTTTCCCGTGTTTGTTTTTGCTTGTTTCTTGTGATCTTTTGTCATTTTCTCAATATCCGTACCTAAAATACACATGTAACAAACACAAGCATATATTTGGCATTTTTCATGATAATTTATGCATTTTAAGTGCGTTTTGGACGATGAGACTATGTATAAAAGCAGTCTCATCACTCCCCCATACTAAACAATTGTCGTGCCCTCACGCAATGCAAGAATGAAGTATCGTAGAACCTCCAAAATTCATTTTATGCTTTTTTATTGAATGATAAACTAGCTACACTACTACTATTACTACTACTTGTGTTTTAGACATAATGTATTATTTTCATCGCAAAATGGGACGTTTAGGTTCATAGAACAAGAACACGTGAATGCTTCGTTAGAAATATTTTCGTCGTCCTCTATTTTCACCCCAATTCCATGCTAAGCGTGCACCGAGATCATTGTCATTATAAGTTAGTAATGATAACACTACTCATATGCCCTAATCACGTACTTATCCTCCCAATTTCCTAAGTTGTATCTCTTATATTTTATTTTGTCTTGAATGTTTCACGAGGATACATTTTTTACTTTTGCGATAATAGAGATTTAGGTCTAAAAATAGAGTCATAACGGTGTAAGCAAGACCATCGAATTAATAGCCCCTAATAATAGACAACGATGTCAAAAAATTAAGTCAACAAGAAGGATCGATAAACACGGTTTTATAATGGTTTTAAACATGAGACTTATTACCAAAACTTTTATACGCCCCTAACGGAAGGGCCTTATTATCATGGGTTTACCTCCATCTTTTATTCAACTTCGCCATGAAGCTTTTATTATGACTTCGGTCTTGCCTTGCCTTTTATTTAACCTCTCCATGAGGTGTTTATTATGGCCAAAGACGTATATCCTCATGCTAAAAGCGAATTATGGATCTTTAAAGCTTCAAAGATTAAGGATTGATTCACTTTCAATTTCGCATAGATTTTTCGGCCTTGTGAGCTTCAAATTGTTTGCTTGATTTAGGTGAGCACTTGAAATCTTATTATTAGGTGAAGCTTTCGATTATTCGGGTTGCCAATACTTCAAAACCGTGACGCTGGTGATACCTTAATGTCTTCCCAATTTAATTACATGGAAGCTACTAGAAAATACTAGAAACCGACAATCAAGACTAAACCGCTAAGTCAATATTTATTAAGTAAAAAATATTTACAAGCGAAGGGAGAATAAGCAAAAAACGAGAACACATGAGTTTTTGAAAGAATACGAGTACTCTACGTTTAGCATAGTAACTTATAATTAACTCTATCATTTCTCGTCCTCATTTAAGAGACTTAGCCTAATATAAAGTTAAGGAATTGAAGCTAAGTGCTCAACAAGCACGGTCGAGTCAAAAATTACTCTTATTCTCGCCATCAGAAAATATACATTCGTGTCTTAAACACTTATAAAACATGAGAAAATTTTTTAAATTTGTATATTTTTAGCCTTATTTTGCAACAAAATGATAAACAAAAAGATAAATTTTGGAAAGCGTGATGGTTTGGCAAGGCGAGTATCTATTCACCCCCCATACTAAAGTTAAACATTGTCCTCAATGTTTCGAGTCTAAGGGTTGGAAACCCCCATACTAGAGACTTAGTCGAATGCTTAATCTAGCATGGAAAGGGTGTAACCGGTAAATTTAAAGCCGTTTATGAAGTGAGCTAAAAACCTAAGGTTAGAACATCAAAGGATATATCATGGATATTGAGAAATTATTCAAAAGCAAACGATCGAGTGATCCCATAAAACGAACACGAGAGGCTCCAATCGTGAAGATCATGATCATCTAAAAACCACATATCACAAACAACCACGAAACAAAGGTCGGAAGGGTACAAATCCCCACACGTTACTACATTAGAAAGCGGTAATATGTACATAGGATAAGCATGGGACTCCCCCACGAGGCACCTTGTTTTTGATTACCGAGTCATGAGCTCGACTCGATCCCCTCATTACTAATTATCATTGGGGAAGGTGATTTGGTCGAGGTAGTTCAAGGATGGAACTTCCCCGCCAAAGTAGTGCTTCAACCTATGTCCACTCACCTTGAAATTGGGGCCATCATTTTGAGCTAGCTCGATAGTCCCATAAGGAAAAACTTGAGTCACGGTGAATGGACCAGACAAACGGGATTTCAACTTGCCGGAAAATATTTTCAAATGAGAGTTAAAAAGCAACACTTGATCTCCAATGTTAGAAACCCGGTTTTTAATTTTTGAATCACGAAACTTTTTAGTCTTTTCTTTATAAATCAATGAACTTTCATAAGCAATATCTCTCAATTCATCCAATTCATTTAATTGCATTTTCCGGTGTTTTCACGCGGTCTCCATATCATCATTACAATGATTAAGGGCCCAATAAGCTTTGTGTTCGAGTTCAATTGGCAAGTGACAATTCTTCCCATACACAAGATTATAAGGAGTGCACCCGATGGGCGTCTTATGAGCGGTCTGAAAGGCCCATAAAGCATCTTCCAACTTATCCGACCAAGATTGTCGGTTCTCTCCAATCGATCTCTCCAAGATCCTCTTCAACGCTCGGTTTGAAACCTCGACTTGCCCACTCGTTTGTGGGTGATAAGCCGTAGAAAGCCAATGTGTAACCCCATATTTCCTTAGGACCCTTTCGAATTGGTCGTTACAAAAATGGGTTCCACGATCGCTTATGATAGCACGAGGGGTTCCAAACCGAGAAAACAAGCTTTTCAAAAACTTGACTACCACACGAGCGTCGTTCGTAGGCAAAGCCTTAGCTTCCACCCACTTAGATAGGTAGTCAACGGCGACAAGCATGTACTTATTACCACGAGATGATGGGAACGGCCCCATAAAGTCAATGCCCCAAACGTCAAAGATCTCACACACTTGGATGATATTTTGTGGCATTTCATCATTTTGTGAGGCTTTTCCTTGTCGTTGGCATGAGTCACACGACTTCACAAGTGCATGTGCATCTCGGTAAATAGTAGGCCAAAAGAAACCGGCATCAAAGACCTTCTTAGCCGTGAGATTAGCACCGTGGTGACCACCCGTGGGTCCCTCGTGACAAGCTCTAAGGATGTTAGAAGCTTCGGTGCCAAATATACAACGTCGAATAACTTGATCCGCACAAGTACAAAACAAGTAAGGGTCGTTCCAAAAATAGAACATGACGTCACGAAAGAATTTCCGTTATTGTTGAGTCGTCATACCGTTAATGATGAAGTTACCCGCATTGTAATTTGCGATGTCCGCAAACCATGGGGTGGATGAATCAAGGTTATAATTCACTACACCAAGTGTTTCGAGCGGAAGTGTTTCAGTGATTTCCTTTGGCTCGTAAACACTTTGGTGAGGATCTTCCAAACGAGAAAGATGGTCGGCCGCTAGATTCTCGGCTCCTTTTTGTCAAGGATTTTGACATCAAATTCTTGTAGGATGAGAGTCCAACGAAGTAATCTCAGCTTTGCATCTTGTTTAGCCATAAGATACTTGATAGCCGAATGATCCGTATACACTATACATTTAGTCAAGACGAGATAAGGTCGAAATTTCTAAAATACATACACCGCGGCAAGGAATTCCTTCTCCGTTGTAGTGTATTTTAGTTGAGCCTCGGTCATCGTCTTGCTTGTATAGTGGATAGGTAAGAAGTGCTTATCATGACGTTGCCCCAATACGGCCCCAATAGCATAGTCACTAGCATCACACATGAGCTCAAAGGGGAGGTTCCAATTGGGAGCAACAAGAATGGGAGCTTTGGTAAGCTTCCTCTTAAGGATTTCAAAGGCTCGTACACAATCTTCGTTAAAGACAAAAGGTGTATCTTTTTTGGGGAGATGTGTAATAGGTCGAGATATCTTTGAAAAATCCTTGATAAATTGACGATAAAAGCCCGCGTGGCCTAGGAAACTCCTAACTCCCTTAACGGTTTTAGGATGAGGTAATTTGGCGATGACGTCTACCTTAGATTTATCTACCTCAATCCCCGCTTTTGAAACCTTGTGCCCTAAGACGATTCCACCTTTAACCATAAAATGACATTTTTCCCAATTTAGCACAAGGTTGGTTTCCTCACAACGTTTTAACATTCTCTCAAGATTCGACAAACACGAAGTGAACGAACTACCAAACACGGAAAAGTCATCCACGAAGACTTCCATCGTCTTCTCGATCATATCATGAAAAACAGCCATCATGCACCTTTGAAAGGTTCCCGGTGCATTGCAAAGTCCGAATGGCATTCTACGATAAGCAAACGTTCCATATGGACACGTAAACTAGTTTTTTCTTGATCACGAGGATCGATGGGAATTTGGAAGTAACCAGAAAAACCATCTAAAAATAAATAGAAATCGTTTCCCGTAAGACGCTCCAAATTTGGTCCATGAAGGGCAAGGGAAAATGGTATTTTCGAGTGGCATCATTCAACTTACGATAGTCAATGCATACTCTACATCCGGTCACGATTCTAGATGAAATTAACTCGTTGGCATCGTTTGGCACAACGGTCATTCCCCCTTCTTAGGGACACAATGAATAGGACTCACCCAAGGGCTATCGGATATAGGGTAAAATAATTCCCGCGTCAAGTAGTTTTAGGACTTCCTTTTTGATAACGTCGTGAATTTTTTGGTTCACCCTCCTTTGACATTGCATTGCGGGTTTGTAATCCTCCTCCATTAAGATTTTGTGGGTACAAAATTTGGGATCGATCACCTTAATGTCGGATAACTTCCACGCAATTTCCCCATTGTGATCCTTTAGAACATTGACAAGTGCGGTTTTTCATCATTCGAAAGATCTTTCGCAATAATAATCGGCAACTTGTCGTCCTCCTCCAAAAATACATATTCAAGGTGAGGAGGTAAATCTTTCAACTCGAGGATTGGTGGTTCCTCAATTGAAGATTTGGGCTCGATACTCATAACCTCCTCGGTTAGAGGAAATGGGAAATCGTTAAGAAAATCCTTGATAATCGAGAAGTCCTCATGTCGAGGTCTTCGTCACAAGTACGTGGAACATCGAATTATTCCAACGTAAAACCACCACATTCAAATGGAGTGAAGGTTGGCGTCGAGTTATCAAGAATGGGATCAAGCATAGTGGGATTGCCACTATTTTCATCATCACCAAAACCTAAAACTTCTTTTGAATATTCCTCGCAAACAACGTCAATCATATCAACGAGGTTTACAGTTGCAACAGAATAAACATGAGAAAGTTGTGAGTTTTGAGTTGCGTTTATAACAAGTTCCTCGTCGTTGAAACGTAAGGTGATCTTTCTAGCATGCACATCAATTAAAGCCATAGACGTATCTAAAAACGAACGACCTAAAATGAAAGGAACTTGAGGATCCGTGGGAATATTGATAACTGGGTTTTTACCTAGTAAGAAAATTTTATCGTCCGATCTTTTCAAATTGAAAAATGGATTAATGTGCGATTCGGCTGTCTTTTGGTGAAAACAAAGATATGATCGTTGTAGTAAAATTAAAAGTGCATAAACTTTAAAGTAAAAGGTGGGTAATTAAATCTAAAACTAATTAAAAAGTAAATGGTGCAATATTAAAAATTTTAAAAGAAATTAATTAAATGACTTAAAATTAAAGCGTGACGAAAATTTAAATTGACAATGTAATAAAAAAATGTGAACTTTGAAAATTAAACTAAAAGAAAAATAGTAGGAAAAATAAATGCTTTAAAGTAAAACAGATGATAAACAAAACCTGAGTCCGAGCCCGTAATACTGTCACTATTCGGAATACCCAATAAAGTATGCTTATCCGGAATCCTGTCGAACAACTTATCCCGAATAATGTACCCTGCAGCTTATTCGGAATAATCTAGATGCCCTTATTCGGAATATTTTCCAGTAGCTTATCCGGAATCCCTGATGAGTGCTTATCCGGAATATGGAGTTAAACTCCTTATCCGGAATTAATCCCTAGTAGCTTATTCGGAATCAACTTCTGAATACTATCCGGAATATCACACCAAAATCCTTATCCAGAATAAATTGCTGAGTGCTTTATCCGGAATATGTCAACCCCTGCTTATCCGGAATAACCTGAACTTGGCCCTTATCCGGAATAATTTGACCTAGCTGTTATCCGGAATAACTCGAAAACCACCTTATCCGGAATAACTTCCCAAGTAGTTTATCCGGAATATTTTCCGGGTACTTATCCGGAATAACCTGTTAAGTTGCTTATCCGGAGTTTTGGTGATGTTGGCTATTCGGAATATGAAGATCAAACCACTTATCCGGAATATTAGGTTTTGCAATGTTCGGAATAATGGGGTTTACCAAACCCGGATAACAACAAAATTCTAAATTAGCTAAAATATAACATTAAGCTAAACACAAATAACCACTCAACTAAAACTTAATCAAAATCAATTTTAAGAAAAAGCTATAAGACCAAAATTTAAAAACTTTCAAAAACACTAAATGATAAAAATATTTAAAAACAACTTTTTATAAAAATTAACTAATAAGCACTTGATTAAATTTAAGGAAAACACAATAAGCTATAAAATCAATAAGCTAACAAGATCAAAAACATAAAATCATAACAAGTAATCAAATAAGCATGACAATAAGATAATAAGCACAAAGATTAACAAAATTAAGAAAGGTAGAATGAGAGGTTAAAATAAAACTTGATTAAGATAAAGATTCAACAATTAAAGTAAAGACAATAATTAAAAGCTTACAAATTTAAGGTGCAAGACAAGTAATTAAAGGTGCAATTAAGTAAATGTGCAAGTAATTAAAGATGGAAGAACTAATGTGTCAAATTAGCCAACAAGAAAAAATGAAAGGAAATGGATCCTATTTATAGGAGATTAGGGAGGTGCTTAGTGGAAGCTTCCTCCCCTCTTTCTTCTTTCTTTAATTGCTTGATTAGTCCTTAATCTCTTAAATCTTCGACTTTTGTCTCGGGATTAATAAACTCGTCTTGTAATTTCTTCAATAAATTAGACTTGAGTTCTTCGGCTTTTAGTAAACTTCCGTCTTTTGACTTTTTCTTCGATAAATCTTCAGAATTGGTCTTGGACTTCCGTTCTTTTTGCACTCTTGATTTCTTGACTTCGTCTTTTGTCTTTTTCTTCAATAAAAGCCCGTGAAAGCCCGTGTTTTCTCCCCTTTTCACATTTTTTTCCTAAATCACAACAAAAACACAAACCACGCATAATTCCGACATTTACGACATAAAATACACGTTTTAGCTTGGTTATTATTGTAGTTAAGTGGCAAAAAGGATGGGTGTTTACACACCTATCAAAACCCCTACACTTTACCATTGCAATGTCCTCATGCAATGCATTAGTTACAAAGCACGTTTTATATTTTCCATCATAATCAATCCATATTGGCCTTTATTAAAGAGATAGAAAATTATAAACATTCAAAGGAAGAAAGTAAGTAAAGAAATCAAAGACATGCCTTAGGGTTTTGTAAATGTCATGAATGATCATCATCCTCAAGTTTTCACATTCTCCAAACCAAGCTTAAAAACGAGATCATTGTTATTATAAGTTAGCAAACTAACACGAACTCATGTGGGCCAATTATTTACTTAGACTCCCTTATTCCTAGGTGTATCTCTTATATTTTATTATTGTCTTGAATGATCACGAGGATGCATTGTTGACTTATTTCGATAGTTATTTAGGCTGAAAATAAAGTGGGACGATTTAATCAATAGTTAGCTAAAGGACAAAATCTTTTAAAACTGCTTCTCGGGACCTCATAAAGTTCATATCTTGGCTTAACTCGCTTCGCGATTTGAGAACTTTCTCGAACCGATATTTGGCAGCGACTTCATACTTTAAATCTTGAGAGACGTTCATGAAATAATGGTCTTCTCTTCATAATAGGAATTTCTTCACTTGAAGTTTTGAGAGATTCTTCATATTTGGACCACGACTTCTTCATTTTTCTCCAATCATTACTTTGGAATTTGATATACAACGATCCGCCTCCTTTTTGGACTTGGATCTATTTATCCTCATACCTTGCTAGGGTCTTTTCGGATAGACTTCTCCATGATCTTTACGGGAGTATTTTCTTTTCGTCGTGTGTCTCGATCCTTCATATTGACTTTCGATAAATGATTCTTCACATCACTTTTGGATCTTTAGCAACAAAATGTAGCCCTCATGCCTTGTTAGGGCCTTTTCGGACTCGCCAATCTTCGCATCCCGCTTCATTAAGTTATGCCTTGGCTATGAACTCTAATCCATACCGAGCAACTTTTAAACGATATTGGGCTAGAAGCTAAGTAACTTTTCAAATCGTACAACCTTATTTATTGTAGATAAATTTATTAGCAAGCGATGGGAGAATAGGCTTATAATTAACTCACATAAATTCACGAAAGGATACCAAACTTATAATTGACTCTATCATCTCTCGTTCTCCACAATTTAAAATATCAAGGAAAGAGACTCGTGGATGCTTAGCCTATTAAATCAAAGTTTTGGGTTTTCGAGTCATCTATAGGATCTTGAAAACTCTTAGACTTTTTCAAGTTTAGAAATCGCATTTTAAATTTCCCTTTGATAAACGACTCTCTAGGATCAATTATAGGAACTTGCGAAAATTTCTTGTTCTTAACCCGTGAGAGTTAAGACTTTCGCGTTTTATAGCTCCCTATATAAAAGCCTAGCAAAACTTGACTTAAACACGTTAAGGATACTAGCTAGAGTAAACTTAGATAAGTAAACTTGGGTTGAGTCAAAAGATTCACAACGTAGAAAATTAAAACCACTTTATTAAAATTTATTCTAGTAAAGAAGGAAAATAACTATACAAAGGCAAAACTACTAGGCCAAAATAGATCAAAAATTTTGAAAAATGTCGAAAAATTGATTTCCCGGTTAAAATGAGGACAATTACAAGGAAAAGACCACTTAACTTTGATAGAAGTCCCCCCTACACTTGATATAAACATTGTCCTCAATGTTTAAGCATGTGGGAGTAAACTCCCCTACACTTAGGACATTGTGCACGTTGTTTAAATCTTGCTAAGGAAAAGACAGCTAACGAGATTCCTATTTTAATTTTGGAAAATATAAAATAGTGAATCGAAAAGAGTTTAGGATAGAACCGGGAAGATGAGAACACGGAATCACGGGTCGTCAAAAATCATCAAGAGTGGATCATTGAGCGCTCGAATCCCTGAATAGAGGGAGAGAGGAAATAGCAAACACCAACAGATCTCCCCTACACTTAGGATAAAGATAGCTAAAAGATAGATACATGGGTTGCCTCCCAAGAAGCGCTTGATTTTTGTTCACCGAGTCGTGAGCCTGACTCGACCTTGATTATCATAGGAAGAAGCATGAAACACATCCAACGGGATCAAATACATAGTTTTCATCCATCAAATCGCACAAGCTTAAGGCGAACAAGGCAAGCCAAAGAAGAGTAGGCAAGGTTCCCTTAAGCAAAGATGGAGTACGGTGGTAGCAAGGGTGAAGAGGTGCAAGCATATCTTCAAAAGTTCCAAAGAGTTTTCCTTTTATTTCATCAGACGGATACTGAGATGGCTGAAGAATATCGATACCGGGGTCGAACACCTTTTCGTTTAGGGGAAAATAGCACTCAGGCGCAGCAGAATTTGAAGATGATCCGCTAAGAAAATGCACAACCTCGTCCTCAGAAGGTGGACAAAGAGGTGTCAACACATACGTGCTGCGGATGTTGGTGTCATCCGGTTGCTTCTCCTTTGAAAGAATTTTCTTCAAATCCGAAGTAGGATCAAGACCATAATCATCAAAGTCTAAAGGAGGTGCATCACTCTCATGAGGGAAGAATGTATTGAGAAAAGTAGAAAAGTCTTCCTCAAATGAGTAGTCATCCAAAGTAGGATTAAGCATGGTTGGCGGAGGATCTTCATCATGAGAAGAATCACTCGAAAGATTATCGGCCTCATCAAAATCAACATAAGTGGGCATGTCGGGATAATCAGAAGTAAAAGCATCATAATCATCTCCATTGGAACTAGAATCGTCATCATAAGCATCAAAGATCGGTGGAGAATCATATATGGGTGAAGGGTCCAAATTGAAGAGAGAATCATCCACATCATCTTGAAACAGTGGATTATCATTGCAAGAATCGAATAGAGGATTGTTGTAGACGACAAAATCATCAAGCACATTAATCATATTCACCGATTCTCTTCCATAGGATTTGCTTGTAAGCTTCCCCATTTCAAAAACTTGTGCATCATCCCCGACTCTTAAGATGAGCTCACATTTATCAACATCAATTAAAGCTCTACCGGTTCTCAAAAATGGGCGTCCAAGTATTAACGGAATACGAGGGTCCATTTCATAATCAACAACGACGAAGTCGACCGGAAAAGTGAATGTGCCAACTTTAATGAACACATCTTCGGCAATACCAACGGGGTAAGCGAGAGTGCGACTGGCTAACTCAAGAGTCATTTTGGTGGGTGTAAGGTCGGGCAATGATAACTTTTTCCAAACACTTAAAGGCATCAAATTTATACTTGCCCCGAGATCGGCTAAGGCAGTAAATTTGTCGGTTTGGTTAAAACTACAAGGTAGGACAAAACGATCGGGATCTCCAAGTTTCTCCAGAAGTTCTTTAAGAAGGACGGCAGAACAATTTTCATTCAATCGAGTATTTACAAACTCGACCATCTTCTCCTTCTTGCTAAGCAATTCCTTAAACATCTTAACAAATTTAGGCATTTGTGCTAGAGCTTCAACAAGGCTAAAAGTGATGGTCATTTCCGAAACTTTCTTCAAATAGTTTGACACTTGAATGTTATCCTTGGTGTGCATTTTGGCCTTGTCTAAGCGAAATGGATAAGGAATTTTATGTTTGGGTGGTGGAGGAGTAGAAGGTGAAGGTTGAGATGTTGAAGGGTTAAAGGTGGAAGGTGGGGTTGGTGGAGGATTCGTCTTGGGTACTTCTTCACGACGAGGCGGAGACGGTAATGGTGTACTAATACTAGGTGTGGGAGTAGTGGGATAAATGGTGGTGGAGGAGGTGTAGATGGTGTAACTAGGGGTGGGATAAGTGGTCCTACTAAAGTAACTCCACTACGGGTAGTAATAGAACTCACATTCGCTCTCGGATTGGTGACGGTGTTTGAAGGTAGAGAACTCGAAGTAGAGGGTTGAGTGGTGGGAAAGAAACTAGCCAGCATATTCTTCAAGTCATTCGTTTGATTGCTGAAGGAGGATTGTATATCATTTCGAAGCTCGGATCTAATGTCATTCTCTTTCTTGGTGATATCCCCTTTCAAATTGATAATTTGGCTTTGTAGATTCTTGATTTGCTCTCCTTGGGTTCTCATTAAGGCTTCAACATCTTGATTAATGGGTGAGGCTTGTTGAGCGGGTGGGTGATAAGGATTAGAAGCTCTAGGTGGGATTTGGTTGCTTCTAGTGTAGTTGTTGTTGGGGTTGTGGTTTTGAGGAGAAAAACCGGGTGAAAGATAGTTGGTGGACCGGTAACTTAGCAAATTTCGATCCCCTTGAGGTCGGGCTTTGTAATTTTCCGGTGAATAATTACCATAAGCCGCATACACGTTTTCCGGATTTCCTTGAGTAGAAGGACAATCAGTGTATGAGTGAGGACCGCCGCATGTCTCACAAGGATTGGCTACCGCTTTAGCTTGTTGTTGTTGGTTTGAAGCGATGAGCAAGATATTTTTGTTCATTTCGGCCATCATGCGGGTGAATTCGGTCATGTCGGGGTTTGCTGAAGTAGAAGAAACATTGACTCTCGGGTTGTTCCTTGAAGAAGCGGAGGAATCCCAGTTTTTGTGATGAGTAGTCATGTTCTCAATAAGCTCTCTACACTCCTCGGGTCTCCTTTTCATAAATGTGCCACCGGCGGCTGCATTAATCGTATCACGATCACGAAAAGTCAAATCGTTGTAGAAAGTATCAATTAAGGTCACGGGGAGCATGTTGTGGTTTGGACAACGATCGATCAATACATTATGTCTTTCCCAAGCATCAAAGAGAGATTCATCGGATTCTTGAATGAAACCGCTGATTTGATTTCGAAGGCTCGTGACCATGGATGGTGGAAAGTAGCGCGATAAAAAGCGTTGAGTCATGGCATCCCAAGTATGAATGGAATTCTTCGGGAGACGATCAAACCATTTCTCGGCGTGGTGTGATAAAGTATGTGGAAAGAGTTGAAGGCGAAGAACATCCATTGTAGCACTGGGCAACTTCATGCTTTGAGTGATAGTAATGAATTTGTCGAGGTGTTTGTTGGCATCATCATCAGGCATTCCGCTGAATGGATTAGTTTGCACTTGTTGAATCATGTGATGCTTCAACCAAAACTCCGGAGCCGTGATTTGCATCAGCGCAATCGGTCCTCCTCGTCCAAACATGGTGGGTTGACAAAGCTCCTCCATTGTCCGAAGATCGGGCTGTGGAAGAACATTGTTGTTGTTATTATTGAGGTGCGGTGGATTATTGTTGTTGTTCACACCTGCCATAGCTAAATCTTCAGGAGTCTCGGGCTCTTGATAAGTAGAAGATCTAGTACGCATACACCTGCGAAAGCAAAAGAAAACAATACCAAACACAAAGAGAATATATATACACTATAAAGATAAAATCTTTTTGGATTTTTGAATTTTTTTTTAATTTTTATGGATTTTTAACAATTTTTAATTTTTATGGATTTTTGGAAATTTTTAAGCAAGAAAATAGCGTTCACGAATGAACGGATCCCAAAAAGCAACGCGTCTCTCACAGAAAACCATTAATCTTTACGAAAAGAGCCGGCAGCGGCGCCATTTGATACAAGGCTTTCACCTAGTAAGAAAATTTAAATTCGTTGTGGTGGTCTATTCGAATTGATTACTGGTTAACTATGCGACTCAGTTGTCTTTGGTGAAACAAATAGTTTTGTCGTTGAAGTAAAGTTAAAGGTGCAAAACAATTAAAGTAAAGAGCAAGAAAAATAATGCTAAATCTAATTGAAATAAATGACAAGAATTTAAAACTTTAAAAGAAAATTATTTAAATGACTTAAAATTAAAGCGTGACGAAAATTTAAATTGACAATGTAATAGAAAAATGTGAACTTTGAAAATTAAACTAAAAGAAAAATAGCAGGAAAAATAAATGCTTTAAAGTAAAACAGAGGATAAACAAAACCTGAGTCGGAGCCCGTAATACTGTCACTATTCGGAATACCCAACAAAGTATGCTTATCCGGAATCCTGTCGAACAACTTATCCGGAATAATGTACCCTGCAGCTTATTCGGAATAATCTAGATGCCCGTATTCGGAATATTTTCCAGCAACTTATCCGGAATCCCTGATGAGTTCTTATCCGGAATATGGAGTTAAACTCCTTATCCGGAATTAATCCCCAGTAGCTTATTCGGAATCAACTTCTGAATACTATCCGGAATATCACACCAGTATCCTTATCCGGAATAAATTGCTGAGTGCTTTATCCGGAATATGTCAACCCCTGCTTATCTGGAATAACCTGAACTTGGCCCTTATCCGGAATAATTTGACCTAGCTGTTATCCGGAATAACTCGAAAACCACCTTATCTGGAATAACTTCCCAAGTAGTTTATCCGGAATATTTACCGGGTACTTATCCGGAATAACCTGTTAAGTTGCTTATCCGGAATTTTGGTGATGTTGGCTATTCGGTATGAAGATCAAACCACTTATCCGGAATATTAGGTTTTGCAATGTTCGGAATAATGGGGTTTACCAAACCCGGATAACAACAAAATTCTAAATAAGCTAAAATCTAAAATTAAGCTAAACACAAATAAGCACTCAACTAAAACTTAATCAAAATCAATTTTAAGAAAAAGCTATAAGACCAAAATTTAAAAACTTTCAAAAACACTAAATGATAAAAATATTTAAAAACAACTTTTTATAAAAATTAACTAATAAGCACTTGATTAAATTTAAGGAAAACACAATAAGCTATAAAGTCAATAAGCTAACAAGATCAAAACCATAAAAGCATAACAAGTAATCAAATAAGCATGACAATAAGATAATAAGCACAAAGATTAACAAAATTAAGAAAGGTAGAATGAGAGGTTAAAATAAAACTTGATTAAGATAAAGATTCAACAATTAAAGTAAAGACAATAATTAAAAGCTTACAAATTTAAGGTGCAAGACAAGTAATTAAAGGTGTAATTAAGTAAATGTGCAAGTAATTAAAGATGGAAGAACTAATGTGTCAAATTAGCCAACAAGAAAAAATGAAAGGAAATGGATCCTATTTATAGGATATTAGGGAGGTGCTTAGTGGAAGCTTCCTCTCCTCTTTCTTCTTTCTTTAATTGCTTGATTAGTCCTTAATCTCTTAAATCTTCGACTTTTGTCTCGGGATTAATAAACTCGTCTTGTAATTTCTTCAATAAATTAGACTTGAGTTCTTCGGAATTTAGTAAACTTCCGTCTTTTGACTTTTCATCGATAAATCTTCAGAATTGGTCTTGGACTTCCGTTCTTTTTGCACTCTTGATTTCTTGACTTCGTATTTTGTCTTTTTCTTCGATAAAAGCCCGTGAAAGCCCGTGTTTTCTCCCCTTTTCACATTTTTGTCCTAAATCACAACAAAAACACAAACCACGCATAATTCCGACATTTACGACATAAAATACACGTTTTAGCTTGGTTATTATTGTAGTTAAGTGGCAAAAAGGATGGGTGTTTACACACCTATCAAATATCGACAACGATAAAGTCTACCGGATAATATAACTTTCCCACTTTCACAAAAGCGTCTTCGGCCAATCCACATGCGGGAATAGTGGATTGATCGACCAACTCGATAGACATTAGTGAAGGAGTGAGATTGGGAAGATTGAGTGACTTGAAGATTGTAAGTGGCATCAAGTTAATACTAGCACCAAGATCGACCAAGGCATAGCATTCTTCCATATCTTGGATTGCACATGGAATAAAGAATTTACCGGGATCACCGACTTTTTGAGGTATGCGGTTAAGATAAACCGATGAACAACTAGACAATTGTTGCAATTTCTCCTTGTTGTTCAACATACTCTTGAAGTTAGCGGCAAATCGAGGCATCATGACCAAAGCATCGAAAAAACTCACATTAAAATGAACGTCACGAAACATTTTCATAAAAAGATCAAATTGGTAATTGTCGCGCTCTTGACGTTTCTCCTTTCTAAGTCTCGATGAATAGGGCAAAGGTGGTGTGGGTTGAGGCATAGGCATAGCCTTTGGATCTCGGATTCCAAATGTTGTAATGGGTCAAGCGTAGGTGTGGCATGAGCGGTACTTCGTGGGATTGGGACATGCTCCTTTTCGACCACCATATCGGGTTCTTCCTCAATTGCATCATCCATAGGAGCAATTGGTTAAGGATTCGGTTCCTTAAGTGTCTTACCACTTCGTGTGGTAATCACTTTCATCTCTCCCTTAGGGTTCGATATGGTATTGCTATGAAGACTACTGGAAGACGGTTTACACATTACGGCCTCAAACATGGATGAAATTTTATCCTCAAACATAGATTGCCTCTTCTCGGCCTTAATCATCTCTTGTTTTATTTCATGTTGCCCTTGTTCCATTTTTTGTTGGTTTTGTTGTAACCTAGTTACATTTCCCTCCATTTTGTTTGTATGGATCTTAAGCTCATTTGCTAACTCCTTTTTCAAGTCATTTTTAAACTCGGATCTTAGGCTAATGATCTCTCTTTGAATATTATCAAACCTATCATCGTTTCCATTTGCGTATTAAACAAATTCATTTGGAAGATCTTTCAGAGTTTGTAAACCCTTGTTGTTTTGAAAATCATTGTTTTGATTTTTGTTTGAAACTTGATTGTTATTAGCCCCTTGATTCCCATAGTTCTTTCCTTTGTAATTGTTTTTGAAACCAACTTGATTGTTTTGATAGTTGTTGTTAGCATTTTGATTGGGAGAAAAACCCGGTGGAGTCAATTGATTAGAGCGGGTAACTTGACTGTTTTGGTTGTAAGTTCCCGTGGCCGCGCAGGCACTCGAAGTGTTACCACCGTTGGTAATGCACTAAGAGAAATCATGACCTCCACCACAATACATACATGAAACCTCAACCGCTTTGGCCGTAGCGGGAGCACTTTGTTCACCAACTTTGAATTCAATTAAAAGTCCTTTAAGTTTATCAAAGATTTTGTTTTCCTTGTTCGCCTCAATTTGGAAAGCATCGATGGTATTGGACAATGAAGGTGAAGCCGAAGGCGAAGCCTTACGAACACTCGATGTGTTACGAGGACTATACACCTTAAATCTATTCTCAATTATCAACATCGCTTCCTCAACCGTTTTACACAAAAAATGACCACCCGCGGCGGCATTAAGATAATCTCTCTCATGATCATTTAAACCATTTTAAAACGTGTCAATTTGATGCAAGTCAGAAAAACCGTGATGAGGACACTCATGTAACATTTCTTTAAACCTATTCCAAGCCGTTGAAAAACTCATTAAATTCTTGTGAAAATTTTGAAATCTCGTTTTTCAAATGCGTAGTCTTAGAGGGCGGAAAAAATTGGTTCATAAATTTTGAAACGAGATCCTTCCACGTCAATATAGAATTGGGTGGCTCTTTCTCTAACCAAATTTTAGTGGGCCCCGCTAAGGAATACGGAAAAAGAATCATCTTAATCGAGTCTTTATCAACATCCTTAAATTTGCAAGTGGCGGTAAGACGATTGAATTGGCGGATATGGTTGTGCGGGTTGTCCTTTTCATCACCACGGAATTTGTTGTTTTGAATCATCGACAACAAACCCGTTTTCACTTCAAATTTCTCCGCAAGGATAGCGGGAATAACAATAGCCTCTCCATAACCCTCGGTGGGTTCTTGAAGTAACTCTATCATAGTTCGATTCGCCATGGTTGGTTCTTCTTCTACGATAGGTTCGTCAATAGGAGACTCCTCACTAGAAAGATTAGGAGTAGGTGTGGACTCCTTTCGGTTTTTTCGTTTACATGCACGTCTGGCTTGATTTCGAGTAAGCATAAACGGCACGTACAATGTGGGGATTAGCAAAGAAGATTCTTTTTGGTGTTTTTAATTTTTCCACTTTTTTGGTGGTTTTTGATTGTTTTTACTTTTTTTGGATTTTATGATTGTATTAGGTAGACAAAAATCTACAAACCTCCTCCTTAATCAAATCTCTTGATTAAGGAAGCCTCAAGGAATGAAAACGATCACGTGAAGTGAACGCCTTCGATGACTTTAGAACGTTGGTGGAACACCAAAACGTTCAAGAGGGTTTAATCAAATGAAACCAAGAAAATATATATGATACTTAGATAATACTTTGGTTGGCAAACCCTCGATTAGCCCTTTTTATCTAAACACTCACAAGCAAGCGGGGAAACGAGGCGGCGCGAAGCACTTAAGAGCCTTTTTCCTTAGGGTATATTTTATAATACCCGCCTTATACCTACCTTATAGTTTGTGTTTGTCAAAATTAAGCTTCACGAAAGTATTTATCTATTTTGCCTTTTCTTTCTTGTTTGAGATTCAAATACAATGATTGAGTAATGACCTCCCAATCAAAGTTGTGTTTTCACATTTTTGGAGTACTTGTGAATTTATTGTTTTACGTATACAATATAGTAATAGTATTCACACAAAAAACGAAAACCGATAATACGTATTAGGAGAGTGCTACTAATACAAATAGATATTATGGTTAGTATAAAAACAACAATTCTTCAAATCAAAACACAAAATGCCACACCGGCAGCGGCGCTAAAAATTGATAGTTGTAAAGTAAATATGTCTTTTAGGAAAAAGAACGTAATTAGGGTAAGTACGACGGTTTAGGAAAACCGTGCACAAATGAACCAAAGGTGGGATCGTTCTCAAGGAGGCTTGTGTGTTGTGTAAGAAATGATTAATGATGTGATTATGATTTATGAGAAAAGAAAAATAGAAAAGAGATTAGAAGAGAATGATGGTTACGATTATGAATTAAACTAAGACGATAAGTCGTGCACGTAGAACTGTAAAAAGTGACCAAAATTAAAAATTACCTTAAAAATTCCTAGAAAATTGCAATAGATCCTAAAAAATATAATTAGAGTTTACAAAAAATTAAAAATCACTCAAACTTTTTATTTAATTAAATATTAATTTTTTAATGCTAATTAAAGCCCAAAAAATCAATTTAATTAACAAAAAGCCCAAAATGAGATTTTTTAACTTGTAAACCTCTAAAATGACTTAACTAAATTTATAACTATTTTTGAAAATTTTAAAATTAATTAAAACTATTTAAAAACAATTAAAAACTATTAAAACTAAACATAATTCTAAAAATTAATCTAATGACAATAAAATTAATCTAAAAGTTGTAAAGTTCCTAACTTAATGTATTTGAACTAAGAAAAATGAAAAACTTGTAAAAATCTAAATTTTAATTTTTAATAATAAAATAATAATAAAATATTAATAAAAATCCAAAATTTATTAAAAATTCTAAAAAGTTGCAAACTAGTTTATTTTAACCTAAATAAAACAGATATGCACTTGAAATTACCAAAATACCCCTATTGGGCCTTAAAATGGGCTAAATGACAAAACAGTCCCTTAATGGGCTTAAATTGGGCCTAATAAGAAAAAGTCAACCAAATAAGCCCAAAACTTCTAGTCTGACTTAAAATATGATTTTAAGAACAAAACTCTAAAGGCCCAAAAGCTGAAATGTGTTTAAGCTAGCTTATTTCAAAGCAGCTTATTCTTAATGGGCTTTTTTGCCCATTAAGCTATAAGCTGATGCCATAAGCTAAAATTTGACACACAAGCTTCTTTTGAGTTACCAAAGAGATCTGTAAAAAGAAAATTTGAAAAAGCACAAGAAATAAGCCTGAAATAAGCCAAGACTCTCTTAACAAAATGATAAAATAGTCGTTTTTGAGTTCAAGACCACCTCAAGTGCTGATTCAAGTTTCAAAAGGTTTTAAATGAATTAATTAACTAAAATAATCAAAACCTTTTCCAATAAGCACAAGAAATAAGCCAGAATAAGCAACTAAGCACTTATGTAAAAGTCAACTTGATGAGTTTTCTAGTCAAACTTAAAAGTCAAACCCTAATAAGCTCCAGATCAAATCAATGGGTCAAATAAGGAAGATCTATCACAAAAAATAAGTTGTTGCAAGTCTGGATAAGCCAAAATGGCTTATGAATAAGCTGTCTGATATTTAACACTAGCAAGGGCTAGTTTTGGAGGTTCAGCAATGGGAAAAGTTTCCACTGCTTGACCTTTTTGACTTTTTATCTTATGTGATTTTTTTGTGGATTCAGGTTAAGCAAAGGAACCCAAGTGATCAGTTAATCACAAGGAGTCAATAACAACAACCAAATCACAATTTCAATCAACCAATTTATACAGTTTAATCAAAAGATCACCAGACCTTACCCATATATGAACAATAAGTAGTTTCAACTCAATAAGCACTTTTAGCAAAAGTAAGCCAGCCAAACTTCACCAAATGCATACACAAGCTATAAATAATTCAAATGAACAAATATAAAAAGGTTTCATGCATTGATTCAAAGTTTAGATCAAGATTCAAGATAATGAATGTTACTGATGAACTCTAAACAAGCAGTTATGATACTTAGCTAATATACTTGACCACAAATCCAATTTCAAACACTCAAATCTTCTTAACAGGTTATACAAACTTTGATTTAACACTTGTTAGCCCTAAACATGCATACACCCTAGGTGTTTCCAAAATCTTAGGTCAAAATAAGCAAAATCAAGTGAGTTATAGCAAAATCTTAGATTTGATGTTTTAATGCTGAAAATTGCAGATATTAGCACACAACTAAGTATTAAGCAGATACAAACACTAAACAACACCTTCCAATAACTCAATAACAACTTATGATCTTAAACAGGTTAACCCAAACACCCCTTATCATTTTCAAATCCAAATTTAACAAAGTATAAGTGTGATTTAGTGTTACCCAAGCCCAATCAAACACAATAACAAGTATATTATGCAGTATTAAGCAAGATTAAGCCACAAAAACAACAAGAACAAGTATATTATACAGTATTAAGCAGTATTAAGCAAGATTAACAAGTATATTAATGCAACCTTTGTACCCACTCTTTGATTATCCCCAAACCACAAGCCTCACAACACCTTGATAACTCTTTATCAGGGTGCTATGATCAACTTATAGCCCAAAAATTCCAAAGGTGTACCAAAGAACTTAGCGAAATATCAAGATTTTGGACTTTGAGCAATTTCTTGCACAAAGTTTGAAAACAGGTTTTGAGATTCAACAATAGCAAACATATATTAATAACAAGTAACTAAAAAGATTGGCACTTGGAATTCATCACACAATTCAAACACATTTCATTAATAATGAAGGAGGATTTACAAAATGTTGACCAAATAGAAACCAAGAGCAACTGAAAATGTAAAGCCTAAATGCCTTTATATAGGCTACAAGTGTTCTATAAATGCAAGGAAAAACGTAAACCCTAATGTATAAAAGTTCCTGAAATGCCCTTGAGGAGTTTGAAAATTTTGTTGACATGTGAAGTTCCTGGGACGTTTGTAGAGGTGCCAGTGGTGAAAGGATGATCAAAGGGCTCAAAACAAGCTTAGGTTTGAAGCTTCATTGTGGGTGGTTGATTTTCTGCATCACTTTGTCATTTTCCCAAAAACGTGTGCATGGGAGGTTTCATGTGACTTCTTGGTTGATGATGTGGCTTGTTTAAGAGTTGGGTTATGTTAAGGGTGACCTTAATCATAAATCTGGACATTATTAGGGTATAACTCATTGTGGTTAGTGAATCCCTAATTTTGATATGAACATGAAGAACAATGGGATTTGATCTTGTAAAAAGTTTAAATGGATGTTTAGCGCCGTTTTTAACTAATTAATAAGATTAGTTTAAGAACGGTGAATGGGATGGTGACATGGAACAAGGGTGTTGTATGATTGGCTGAAAAGTGTTAGTGGGGCACGTGGTGGGTGTTGGTTGGTTAAGGTATCTTTGGTTGTCTGCCAACTTCAGTCCCTTGGCTTCTTTCTTCCTTTCATTTAAGTTTTATTTAGCAAAACTCATATTTCCTTTGTTATGAAAGTTTTACTTTTCACACTTTTTCCCCAAATACTTTTCCAAAGTATTTTCAGGGGTATTTCTTGCCATTTCTTGATACTTGAAGGGATGTTTTGGCATTTTCTTCAAACATTATGGTCTTGACTTGTATGATTGACTTCTTGGAGGACTGAAATTGACAAGTCTTCATTTTTGAGGGACCATTCTTGCCAATACTTTAAAGTGGAGGGCCCTTTTTGTAAATTTGACAAACTTTAAGAACCAAACTTGTAATTATGAATATACAAGGGTTTAAAGTGTCAATTCTTCAATATTGGAGGACCCTTCTTGTATTATCTTCAAATCTTCAAGGGTTATTCTTGGAAAATCAACACTAGGGCATGGTTCATTGTGCGGCTTCGTTTCCCGTGTTTGTTTTTGCTTGTTTCTTGTGATCTTTTGTTGTTTTCTCAATATCCGTACCTAAAATACACATGTAACAAACACAAGCATATATTTGGCATTTTGCATGATATTTTATGCATTTTAAGCCCGTTTTGGACGATGAGACTATGTATAAAAGCAGTCTCATCACATATCTTCTATTTAAATAAACTAATATAGAATATTCATAAATAATATTCTGAACACTTATCCTAAATAGATTTCCAACAGCGTTTGAATGCTGTCAGCGTCTCGGTTAACATTTGTCAGCGTCTAGACACAATGTGTCAGCGTTGAATCAAATGCCTTCATGTTTTCTTCGTTTTAAGTTTCTGCCACATCAACTTTTTGACCCAACAATCTTCCCCTAGTTGATGTCGGTAAAACTCTGTGTGTATCTCTTGTAAGTGGTACATCATCCTCAAATTGCTTCCCCTCAAGTGTAGCATGTATATGAATCACGAACCATGTAGACTCTAATTGTAGATAACAAATGAATAAAAACGAATATAACCTATTTGTTGAAGAAGTAGAATCTCCCAAATGTGGACCAACGATTGAAGTAAACAAAAGGAGTACTAACTGGTACAGTACATGGTTTCGTTTTTATCCAACAAAATAGAGTACCAGTCGTTTTAACGTGTTGGGATGGAAGAACAATATGACAGTAAGAAAAGGTTTTATTTAAAGATGGGACGAGTGATTTGCTTTATAGCTATTATTATTTATCCATTTGTTTGATATGGATAGTCAGTTCTTGGTCCAAGATTTTTGTTGATGTTAAGAAAGAAGAAAAGGTTAGATCTCATTGGTGTACAGTGGTTCACATGCTCGATTCCAGACAGAAGGTTGAGTAAGTTTTGTTTTGGTTTTGAAGTTTGTTTCTTACTGAATAAAGAAAAAGAATTGGACGAAGGCAAGAACAAAAAGAAAGTGGTATACAGTAAGGTAATGGTAGTAGTTGCAGATGGTTTCAGTGGCTGAGCCGAGCCGCTGACAAGAATAAAACACACGCTGACAGAGAAGACGCTGACATGTTGTAATTTAGACGCTGACAGCGTGTTGTCCGATATATGGTTTTTAAACGCTGACAAGTATCGTCCGATATTGGATAGTACATACCGATGTTATATTGGATGACTAAGAATCTCGGACAGAACTGTCTGTCTAAATTTTATGGCTCGTTTTTTAAGATTGTTTTTGATACAATAATGTTTTATTTGATTATGTGACACGGCTAACCTTGCGGTTACGTACCGACTTGGATTAGAAGCAGAACGCCGACAGAGGAAGCATTTGCATAAAAGAAGAGGATGATATTGTACTTAGATGATTTCCATTGCAAATTGGAGGTTTCGATGAAGATGATTGATTATTGCTTATTTGGTGTTGGAGTTGTTTTCACAAGTTTGTGTTTTATCATATCTCAAGATGTTTCTATTCCATCTTGAAGATAACTTGTTCGTGCTTACATGATTGGTGACGAAGACTTGTCAAATCTAGCAAATTGTCATCTTGCTATCACTTAAAGGAGTTACCTTATTCGTGCTCAGTGTCTCATAAAAAGATGAGGATTTTGACAAAGATATCGAGGTCTGCTTATAGTTTCCTACATTATATAAGTTCGACGTCACATGGATAGTGCAAGATATAAGGTACAAGCTTGGGAGATTCCACTTCTTCAACAAATAAGTTATATTCGTTTTTCTTCATTCGTAATCTACAATTAGAGTCTACATAGTTCGTGATCCATTTACATGCACCACTCAAGGGGAAGCGTTTATTAGTTGTTTATCCCCTATTGGATGAGACAAAAAGGGGAAGAAGAAAAGGTTAAGGTATACAACTTATTTTATGTGGTGATATGTTTTACAAGAAATCTTACTTTAAGGGGAAGCTTGTTTCATTCGTGAAAGATCAAGATTTAAAGATTGATTTTGTCATCATCAAATAGGGGAAGATTGTTGGGAATTAATTTGATGAGACAAAACAAGAATAATGAAACAAGAAGGACTTATATGCAAAAATCAAGATATACAAGAATATGGAGCCCTTTCATACAACAAGGAGGACTTATTATCAAAAGATGGAGGGACTTCTGATGTAACTAAATTTTTCTTGTAAGAAAAGTCTTGTATTCTATTATATAAAGAATACACAGGCGTAGGTTTTCATTATCTCATAATTCAGAATGTAAACCTAAAGTGTCTTCGTCTTCTAGGCGTGGGATTAAATGTATACACGCCTAGAGGTTACTTGTAATCGTTTAGTGCAAGTAATCGTTTGGAATAAAGTAAATGTTGGAGAGAATTCATTTGTTGTTTAAAGACCTTGTTTATGTGTCTTGTTCAATTCCGCTATGCTAATCACATATGAACGAGATGCATTCCTAGTAAGCTTAATCGATCCGTGAATTATGGTTTTCACAAAAACATCGATTGGGTTAATATTTTTAATATGGCGAAGAAAATGTGATTTAATATGAGATCAGTTAATTCAACGACTTGATTTAACATGATGGCTCATTCCCGACATGTGTGAAATATATTCGAATATCGTGGCATATGTTAAAGGGGGAGCAAAATTGATTTGTACTTCAAAATGGATTTCATGTTGACGTATACTGTGACAATCCGTCAATTTATGGTTGATATTTTATTCTCAAATATTATTTAAAAACATTATTTTAATGTTATATTATGAACTCACTTATTTTTGGGAAGAAATTTGGCTTTACGTCTTGAAGTAGCATCGACTACGTCTAAACCGGAGGATTCAACGTTACGTGCTTACGTTTACATACACCGTCTTTGGTGACAGTCCGACATTTCAGAAAATAAATTGTCCGTGAATATTATTTTGAGATTTTAAATTTGAGTTGGTTCATAAACTCACAAATTTACGAGAAGAGATTAGGACTTACGATTTAAATTTAACGTCCTTTACGACTAAACCGAAAACCTTAGGATTACGTATTTACGTTTTCAAACTCCGTTTTTGATGAGACAATTTTTATTAGATTCGTTTTGTGCCGTTGATTCATAATTTATAAAAACGTTTTTCGTAAAACGACCCGAGGGCACGCAAATCGAGGAAACTAGAATCGAGGAATACCCGTAAATTAGTGGGATGAGACAAGATAAATCTTGCCCCACCCTACACATGGGACGGACAACTTGCTACACCACACCAACCTTGGTGTCAAGTGTAAGCTAAGTTTACTTAGACTTGTCCATTAGCTTACAAAGTAAGCCACCAACACACAAAACCATCTATCCTAAACCACTTTTCATTTGCAACTCATGCAAACAACTCAAAACTCTCTCAACCCACTCACCATTGCCGTCCACTTTACCACCATAAACACCCCATTTGATCTAAATTTATCCATGAAATCCTATGTTATTTACATATATGATGATGCCTTTTTGAAGTCCTATTGATTGGTGGTGATTATAACATCCAAGGAGGAGTTTCTATGGAGTCTTAGGGCTGATTTTCCACAAGGAGTTCTTGAAGAATGGTGGTCTTGAAGATGGTCTTGGTTTATCACAAGTTTCTCCATCAAAATCCATGTCTTGATCATAACCTACATCATCATGGTGGTATAAAGATCGTTCTCCCCATCCTTTTTGTTAATTTTGATTATGTAATCATGTATTTTCTTCTTAAATGTATATATGTATGATGATATGATGATAAAAATATTGTGTGGGGATTTTGTGTTGATAATCATGGGTAAAAAGATGAAAAACTATATGTAAAAAGGTTAAAATCATGCTTAAAATGATGGCTGTATAAAACAGTAAAGAACCATGTGATGAACTGATAAAATGGCATAGATTAAGGGATATACAGTAAGTAATATGTCTTGTACACATGTGAGAGTTGGCCATGCAATGGAATCATTAGGATGAGTGAGATATGATCAAAACAAGTTTAGAGTACAAATCTGAGTACACTGTTTTGGACGATTTTTATAAAATACTTAGATGCTGAATCAACAGTAGCCATACAAGAGTTAAATGGAGCACATATCATGTAGTTTATGTGAAATTGAGTATAATGCAGTTCGTTTTTTCTCAGTTCTTGCTAATGGAAAGTCCAACCAATATCGGGTTTTTAACTGTTTTTGGTTGTTAATCTTGTTTGGATATTCTATTTGCTAATTCAACAAAGTCTTGCAAAATGGAAAAATATTACCTACTTATATGTAAAACATCTTGCAAATTCCAAGTTTTTATTCAAGTAAAATTCAAAATGTAAAATATGAAACTTAAAGGACTGAAAATGTAAATTCTAGGAAAGATAAATGCTTGAAATGTAAATTCTAACAAGTCTAGGGACTAAAAGTGTAAATCAGTTAACTAAAAGGATCAAATTTGTAAAACTTATAACCAACTAACCAAAATGTAACAAATTTAACAACTTGCTAACTGAAAATAACCAATCTCAAAACTACAAGGACTTAAAAGCTGCAAACCCTAAAAACAATGAAGTTTAGCCAAGTTTATAAACTGTTTAAAACATCAAGGACTAGATTGCAATTTTAAAAACTCATTAAGCCAAAAAAGGGTTTAGACTGAAAATAAGCTCGTTTGAGCTTATTTCTGAACCAAATTCAATGAAACAAGTTTCAAAACTCTTTAAATCCAAAATAAGCTACGTGTGTAAAAGGATTTTGGCTAAAGTTGTAAAATAAGCAAATGAGAACTTATCAATAAGCCCAAAATAAGCTACAGCAAAATCTAGACAATCACAACTTGATTTTCTTGTTGAAACTGATTAAGCTATTCAAAAGATGAATGGGAAATCAAACTAGAACGAATTTCATCAATTAATAAGCTAGGAAATGCATTAAGCTGAAAAGAGCTTATCGTTGACCAAGCGTTGACCAACTTTTTTCCAAAAAGCTGAAACTCTCAAAAATCAAGTATCTCTATGTTCTAAGTGGATTTGTGAAGAAAAATGGCCAGGTTAATGAAGAGGATCAAGAGATACAAAATCTCAGTTTCAATTTACAGAAACTTGCCTCAACTCATATGTTCAGATTATTGCTTATTTCTTCTAGCTTAATGGAAACTGTACAAATTCCTTTTAGACTATTAAACTTCATATATTGATCAACAATTGAGAACAGGTTTGGTTAAATTTCATCAAGTATCAAGTAAATGCTAAGCAGTTGAAATTGACAACTTTTCTGAGTTAAAATGACTGAATATTGACCCAATACTTTTTCTTGCCAATTGCCTTTTTGAACTGAGAGTTGACTTGAAAATGGTACAAAACTACTTTTTATCACTTTGTAAATGAAAATGAACTCTAACTTGCCAATTACCAACACTTTAAAATCAAAAATTAGTTAAGGCCAAACACTCCTTAATCTGATCTATATGAAAATTTGTGAAGACTATTTGATTCTGAAATTGAACTGAATGAAAATCTATAGCAAACCAGACTTAGTGATCAAAATGAAATGTTTAAAAGAAGTATGCAAGTAATTAACACTAATAGAACTTCAATCAAAGTAAAAGGCTAAAAATGACTGAATAAGGCTATAAGCTAGAACTTAATCCAAATCTAAGAACAAGTAAACAGAATCAAGCTACAAGCAATCAAAGATCAAGCAATGAGCAAATCTAAACAACTTTTATCAGGAAAACATCAAGATTACACTATGAAAGGTAGCATGATTTGACTTATTGAGTGGAACAAAAATAAGAACTTTAAAACCTTTTGTAGTAAACCATTAGGAAGAAGAGGAGTGCTGAACTCTCTTACCCTAGTGATAACCACCACCTTATCACTAGTTCAGCTAATCAATCATCAAAACAGCCATCAATCAACAGAAATCATCAAAATGCTTGAAAACTTCAATGGAACTAGTTTCTGAACTGGAATCACAACAAAATGCTCTCAAACTTCTTCAAGGTCAGTTATGATCAATCAATGATCATAACAAACACAATGCAGCAACACAAGTATCCAATATCAGCAAGTAATGAACAGTAGAACGAAGAACAAATTTGGCGGGAAATGAGAAATTTGAATTTTATTCCATGAAAGTTGTTACAAAGCTGTTAGAAAGCTACTAACTAACTAACTAACTCAAGAGTTTGTCAGACTCTTAAGTAGTTAGGGTAAAGAGGAAGGAAAAATGAAAGGAAATTGAGAAGTGTGTGTTTTTACAAAATTAAGCTACAAGCACAAATGAGGTCCTATCCATCTATTTATAGATTTGAGAAAGATGATTGTTGGGGTTGGTGACGTGTCAGGACCAATCCCAGCTCTCCACGTGGACTAATTCTGCTTAAGTGATTTCCAGGTATGAACAATGATTTGGGCTTTCTTGATTGAGTGGATGAAATGTTAATTGATGATAACCATTGAATTCGTCTCTCAAAATTGAGCAACTTTGATGTTTATACTTTTCCATGAAATCATCTCTAGCTCAAAATCGATCCTAGCAATGTGTTTTGTTGAAGATGACACGTGGCAAGATATTATTGGCCAAGAGAATGAGTTGCGGATCATTATCCACATTGGATATATGGATTATTGCATGGCACAAGCTGATTGGCTGAAAAGAGTCTCAGTGGGAGTTACTGTTAGGATTGAGTATTTAATACTTTGGCGGCTGAGTGCATTTAATAGCAGCTTAGCTGGTGATCCTTGTCATTGTTTTCTTGGCTTCTCATTGGTTCATTCTCCTTTCACACGGATTAAACTTGTATAACTTTCCAGAATTGGCAGAAATGACCCCTTGACTTGGCAGATTGTATTTTTAAGCTAGCAACTTCATTTCTTTGGCATATTTGGTCCTTCAAACTTCATTTTTGAGCAGAAATCACCCTTTGACTTTGTTGACTTGATAGTTGACCAATTTTGACTTTGATCTTGACTTTTCACAATATTTGCACTTTAGTCCCTCAACTTTGGCAATTTGTCAAGATAGGTCCTTGTACTTCAAAGTCTTGACACTTTTGATCCTTTTTTGTCTTTTTCATCCATTTGAGCTTGATTTTTCTTTGTTTGCTTGAAAATGTATCCTTTTAGCTACACAAGTGTACACAAACACAAACATACCACATAACACTGTTTTTGCAAGATAAATTGGTATTTTGCTTCATGTTTTAGGGTTATTTGTTGATAAAAGGATATGAGTTTAAGCTCATATCAAAATCCCCTACACTTGAACATTGTCATGTCCTCATGCAATATTATATATTAAAGCTCAAATTTACATTTCCCTCATAATTAATCCACCTTGGCCATATGAGATGCATCTACACTACTCTAAACTAAATGATGCATGATTTTGACTTTTAATAATGCAATGAACAAAATACAATTCTATCTATTTCTTTTTGATTTTTCTTGAAATGGTTTTGATGGAAATAACTCATAAAGAATTCAATGGCTTAGATTAGGGCTTGGGTACCATGGACATTTATCACCCTCAAGTTTCACTTTCCCCATACCAAGCTTAAAAATGGGATCATTGCATTCACAAGTAAAAAGTGCATCAACTTATTCATGACAATTAAATGTGGAACCGGTTATTATTTGAGCAAATTGTTTGTGGGCAAATTTGTCATTATTCAAGTGAGAAGTATAAGAAGTGTAAAATCCAAAATAAGGAAGTACGGTTTTAATCCTAAGTAATCCTCTCATCCATTACTTGAAAAACCGCTCACAATTAATATAAGTCCGTTTTAAGAGTAATAAGTCATTCGCCTTATGTGTAAAATCCTCATGTAATGCTTTCATTAGTAGCTACACACTCGCTAAGGAAAGGAAAATAAAACTCACGCAATAATTTACATCCGCCATCTTTTTGAGACTTTGGATCTTCAACCCCGCAACCCGTCAAGGCAATATTGGATTGGAGCAATCTATTGAATCCCCGCAACCCGTCAAGGTAATATTGGAACTCAATAGTCACTATAATTAACACCACACTGCCCCTCTTGGGAGTCTTGTATTATTTTTTTTTTCTTTTTCTTTTTTTTTCTCTTTTTTTTTATAGCCACTCATTTTTTTCATAAGCCGCTCTTATTTTTCTTTATTCCTCACAAAGAAATTTGCTATATCCCCGGCAGCGGCGCCATTTAATATTTGTCTTTTTAGTTTGTTTTTCTCGACTCGATTCGAATTGATGTAACTATTCAAGCAAAGACTTAATTGTTTTTGTTTGTAAAACTTTGTTTGGAATTTATGTCTAATTGGCACAAAACTAGTAAAAATGTAAAAATATTAACTATACTACGTATATGTACTATTCTACAAAACACATTGCACATACAAAATTTAAATGCACAAATTATGAAAAGAAAGTAGAATACAAATTTATACTAGTACTACAAATTGAAATACAAAATATAAAAACTAATACAAAGTATTAAAACTAAATCTTACAAAACCAAAATTACAAATTCTATTAAACTACAACAATTCTATGAAAAAGAAATACAAATCAAATCATTTATAGAATCTAACAATAAAATATACACAAGTTTACTTTTAACCAAAAATTGAAATCAACAATTCATTTATAAAACGTGATTGAAGTCCAAGCAAAAATTAGTAAGCCCAACACCCTAAATGGCCCAACTATCAAACGTGACTAGTTATGCATTTACAAAGTAAAGGATCTAAATAGTGTGCAAATGATATTCACTGTAAAGTATTTACCGACTAACATGAGCAAATGCAAACTTTCAATATCAGTACGAGTAAATTTTATTACTTTAATATCAATCTCAGTTTTATTCTAAACTTACAAAAATCGTCAACAGTCCTCAATCTCAATTACTAGTTTCCATTATCTAATCTTGCTACTACTTTGGAATGAATTAAAATAAAATGAAAAGACTAAAACATTCCCCCTACTAACTGCTTAAAACTGAAAAATAACAGAATTAATTCGAATCTACACTCAACTCAACAATTCAATCTTAATCACAAACACAGCTATAAGAAATAACAGCACTACTTAAAATCAATACCAAGAACAGTTCAAGTAAAAAGTAGAAGCAGATTACGCTCAACTAGAAACAAGAGAATTCAACAACTTGCAAGTATCACGTTCTAAACTGAACCGAGGCTACTTAAATGCAGCAACTAAAAATCTCAAGATAGCTAATGACTAGAATTAAAATGCACACAGGAACAAGTAACATATCATAGCAGAGAAGATCAAATTGAACATATTGTAAGCAAAAGAATAATGCGACAGTAACGAGACAAAACTATGCAGAAAATTAGAACGTGCTTGACCTATTCATCCGACGTAAAGTCCTTTGATGACGAAGCGGAGCGCTGAGCTCGCTTATCTATCACAACCAAACGCCTTCTTTCGTCGGATCTTATGAACAGTAACTCTCGAACAAAACCTGCAAAATCAAACAAAAGTACGAATACCAAATATAACCTATCTATATTAGCTACCTTCCGAAACCAACCGCTGTGAATATGATAGCTTCTCTACTAAACTAAACACGAATCACAACCGAATCTTAAACTAATCTGCTATGGTTAACAGCTAATCTGAATACTACCATCTGATCTCAATTTCTACAGTTTGACTCGAAACTTACTTGATCCTTGATAATTACTGATTAAACCAATTCCTAACTGATTCCTTTAACTTTTTATCCTTCTAACTGTTTTCTATCAGAAGCTTATGGAAAGAACTTTTAATAGACTTTTACAATCTAGTGAACAGTAACTCTTAGCCGAATCAATATTATGACTACTACTATTATCTAGTCACAACGATATGAACAGTAAACGGTCTACCAAATATCCGTAAGATATTATCTGTAACAGTAACAGTAGAAGAAGAGTTAAAATGTGAACAGTGACTAACTTGAATGATTAGTAATAGAATACTTCATTTAACTTTTTAACTCTAACAAGAAAATATAAGAAGCATGAAAAGATAAGAAGCTGTTAAAGGAAGAAATCATATTATCAATAGGAATAGATGAAAGCTTTTAAAAGAACAAGAACATTTCATTAATGGAAGAAAAACGGTTACAAGATTAACAGAACGAGTAACTGAACTAACTAACTGACTTAACTGAAAAGCTTAACTACTCCTAATCTACACCTACTACTATGTGTAATCTACACCTAGGCTAACCGATTGCAAATGAAGTCTTCATCTTCTTTATATAGCCGTCGAGAGAGGGTGTTGTGACAACGTGTTCGCTCCAATGAGGAGTGGACACGTGTTTAATACGAGGTTTAAACTCGTCCTTCATTCTTGAATTTGGGGCTTTCTTCGTTCTTCATTCTTGATCGAATTAAGTGGTACCATCATGTTGAGGAGAGGAAGGTGATCATTTTTTCTGTTTAAAGCTTTTATTGACTCTTCGTGTATCTCTTGTTATCTCGATTTGCAGGTTAAAGAGATAGAAGTGATAAAAAGCTGAAATTCGTTTCTCTCTCTTTGAAGGTTGAAGAAGACGCGTATTGTTTTTGTGTTTGTGTGTTGACCGGTCTTGGTCAAATGACCAAGATAATATAACTTTTCATTTAATTTCTTTTTAAGTCCCTCATCTTTGATCTCTTTCCAAATGTGTTTAATTACTTTTAGCAAATCTATCTTTTCATCCTTTATGTATGTAGAAGTTTCAACTTAAGCCCTCCATCTTTGGAAATTTGGCAAATAAGGTCCTTGATCTTTAACAATATGGCATGATTGGCCCTTGAAAGCATCTTTCGTCTCTTTCTTCGTCTTTTCATCAAATAAATCCATGAAAACGCATGTTTGCTCGAAAATGTATCTTCTTACCTGAAAACACATGAAACACAAATACACGCATAATTCTGATATTTTAAAGTTAAATATAAGGTATTTGACTGTGTTTTGAGTGGTATTTGGATCATTATTGATGAGTGTTTTCACACTTATCATTATGTCATAAAAATTTGAGCTTCTATCTCCATATAGAACTCTAGATATGGCTGTTTTGGTGAACATGAAAGTAAAAATCAGATTTTGAGAAAATTAAAGTATAATAGTATTATATAAGCACTCAAATAAAAATAGTATAAAATGTGAATTAAAACCTACTAACTTATATAATACATTTATATAAATATGTATAAGGATAAATAAATGGACATTTTATAAAAATGGTAGTTTGATAAGTTTTATCAGTTATAAAACTATAAACATGATTTTTATGACTTTTTCCGCTATTATCGAAAAATTAACGTTTTTCGCCAATTAAAACTTAGACAATCAAACCCGTCTAATGTAAAGTTTTTAAAATTCACATACTGATATATAAGTATCTAATACAAGTAAAAACCGATAAAACCTGAACTATAGGACATACGGACATTAACGAGCTAAGTTTGCATATTGGACTAATAATTTAACTAAATAAGTTAAACACTTATAAAAAGTACTTATTGGGCTTAACCCATTTGGGCCCAACATTTAAAGTGTAAATACTGATAATAGAAGTATAAAATGGATTAATACAAGTTAAAGAACTTATAATAAGTTTATTGGACTTAAAATATGTAAATAGGTAAAACTAGTAAACTAGTATAAAAGTTATCGACACATAACACTAAAATGAGTAAATAAGAATATGTAAACCCACTTGATCATCATATATATATAATCATCAAATATATACATAATTGTTATTTTGATAAAGTCATTGGACAAAAGTCTAAGACGAGTATTATTTGTCTAGGTTTCCGTGATTGAAGCACGTACCGTACATCCGAATTGCCGATAACCCCCTTTCCCACATCAACGTGAGTTCATAGCTCTCCACTCTTTTAAATGTTTTTATGAAATATTTTATAAACCCGCGAGGGAGATAACATGTTAGTTTTACTAAAATAGGACACCATTTGTCCCGATTGTTTGTTTATTGATTTGGACCCGGATGATTGTATGACCCTATGAAAGATTAAATGACCCGATAGATGAAATAAAATGGATTATTAAAGTTAGGTTATGTCACTAAAATTCCCATTAGCATGAATTGTGAACTACCGGGATTTGGTAGACGCTTATGCATATAATAGTACTATTTGGGGACGATCACCCCAGTTCGCGCCTTGACGGTTGATCCCCGTCGTGCCACATTGATTGGTAAGCGAATTTATGTATGAGAAGATTTCCATAGCGTGACCTTTGTGACGACACGCTAATTTAGATGGGAAAATTGAGTTTCGGGCTAGCTACCCGTTGTTTGGTTTAGTAAGGTAACAATATCATGCGGCTTGTAATAATCCAATTAACGAAATACTGCTTTAAGCATTGAATTGCGATATATTGCCTGACTAGCAATACAGGGTCTTACTGTTGATATTATGTTCGTGTTTTGGTTTTATATAACCATATTCATATAATGGTTTTTATTTAATCTATACAACGTTGTAAAACGTATTGTATGATGTTTTTAACGACAATGGTTCGTATAATGACTTTGAAGGTGAAAGCCTATATTATGATTTTAATAAGGATTTGTATAAAATGACTTTGGCTATTTTATGGCCTATTACAAAGATTTGTACAAAAATGATTTTCGGTAATAATTTTATACCGATTTTATATTGATGGATTTTACTAAACTCTATGAATTCACTCGGCGTTATCGCTGACCTTTTCTTTTAACATGTTTTATCTCAGGTACTTGAAGGTAATTCTCGGGAAGACAACAAGAATTCATGGCCCACACTTAAATAACAATTTCCATTCAAATCTTTTGTAAAATTGTATGAAATGAATATGACTTGGGACCTATGTAACTTTGATATTTTATGAATGGAAATGCTTTATTATTAAACGACGCGATTTTTAAGCGTTGTCTATGATGTGAGTAATGTGCTATCCCGTAACACCAAGGAGTCTTCCGCTGTACTGAGTTATATAAATTTGGGGGTGTTACAGTTTGGTACCAGAGCTCTCGCTATAGAGAACGAAAGATTTTTAAAAACCAAGATTTTGAATAAAACATTTCAAAATCTTTTAACTATAAACATTTTTCACAAAAGGTCTAAAAATATTTTGACTATAACTGTGCCGAAGAATTCCCGAGTTACCGACAAGGCCAGACTGAGAAGTGTTATTTTAATATATATGTATATAACTTGGATTATATATATATATGATGTAATTTTATTACATGATTGTTTGATGATTATTTTTATATTTATACGAGGTATTTATACGACGTAGATTGTCACAAGGTACCCTAACTCCCCTAGCAAATCAATCGAAGCTATTCCCGTAGGAATTCTAGATAACCTAGATCTAAACCAAGTTGTGGATATTTATGATCCCAACAAAATGGTTGATATTCGTAAAAATGTAGATATTAGTTGATGGTGATATTGAAGAAGAATTGGCGAGATTAAAACTGATATCGATGTCATGACGATCTTTCCTTATAGAGTGGAGTTTGACAAAACGTTACCACCTAGAAAGATTTCATCTGATTCGTTGTCATCCAATTCTTAAATTGAAATCGAACGGGTGAATGTTGCACTAGAGGCTGTCAATGGAACCATTACCAAAAAGCCTCATGCCACTAGTACCTTTCCGAGAAGCCTAATTGAAGGTATGAGTCATTTCATACTAGTGACTTGTTTGATAACTATTGTTGTAAGAGCTATAGGATTGGAAATTAATTGTTGTTCATATCGAGCTTTTATTGCACTTTGAAGGTCTAAGAATAAGTTGAAAGTATTGGAGAATGAGGTAGGATATCGAATTGAGTATAAGTTGATTGAAACTTGAATAAAAGTAAAATTTAACCCGTACGGAATATGAGATTATTAAGAGGAAGTCATTAAGTCTTGTGATTGAATTATAAGGTTTTAAATGATTGTTAGTTGTGTTAAGGGTTGTTCCTAAACCATTGTCCAATAACGAGGATGCCCATTGTCCAATAAATAATTGAAGAAATCTTCTTCTGAATTGGGACCGATAGATCTTCTGGGACATGTGGAACACCCAATGACTCTTGTAGATTAGTATTCATTGTGGTATCTTTTAAAAATAATCCCTAACTTAACTGAGACATCAGTTGGTAGGATGAGATCTTGGAATTGTATGACATAGTGACCCAAAATATGTTACGGTACAATTTGACTTGTTTGTGATTAATGAAAAGACTACCTTTGATTGCCAAATTCTACATGTATCGATGTTATCTATCTTTTCTTGCTTGGTCCTAATGTTCGCATTAGTGATGCAACCATTGAACAAGTACTCATCTCGAATTGAGTTACGTTGTGAATTATTCTTTTTGAGTGCCATCGAGGTCATGAACCTCATGATTAATTGGCTAAAGCTCATTTCCTATCATATTGTAGTTAATTCTTGGCGAACAACTTTTCATCATTCTTTTGCAGATCACTCATTGTTTTTATAAGATAAAACAGTATCATTTGAGGAAATTGAATTTTCATCACTATAAGGATTACTCAAAGTGAGATTTATAAGTGATTGTTATCGAAATGAAGTTTTTTATAAAACACCTTGGAAAACTTAATTGTTTTCATAACAAAGAAAATCTTTGTAAATTATTTTTGATTCTTATTTAAAAATTAAGCATGAAAATGTTTTTATTATAAACATGATGATAAAAATTTTGACGAACTGAGTATTGTATCGTTAATCTTGAAATTGTATATAGTTGCGCGCCTACATACAATTTGGAATGGACCATGCAAGGCTGATTAGTAGTCACCATAAAACTAATCAATAAACACTACATTTTCTTTGAAGATTGTGAAAGAATAAATTTTATGAGATCTGCAAGAAGTGAAAAATAAGGCATAGTGTTAGGGACACCTACATATGTGCTTGTAGCATCTATTCTTCTGAGTCGAATTTACTCATCTGTGGAAATTGTCTTATTTGACAATTGACAATTCTTTCTAGTCCAATTCTCCCGTAGTGAGATTGTAACACCCCATTTTGGAAATGGAAATATCACAGTAATTAAGGCGTGTCATCAAAGCATACAAGGTAAAATGTCTAAACATTACTTGACCATAAAAAGGAAAATACCGGAATCAAACATCGGTAGTCCAAAAGTAAAGCTTATCACACACAAACATAGTATAATAAAGGAAAGGACTAAACAATGTCCAAAGCATAAGTATCATAAGAAAGGAAATGCATAATGTAAAGAAGGCTAGACAGCTTCCAGTCCATATGCACGTACTCTTAGTGTCTATGAGCGTCCCTGAGTACCTGCCGGTTTGGGAACATAGAAAAGGGAAACGGCTGAGAAATACACTCAGTGGACGGATGTACAATAAAGCATGAATAGGATAAGCATATAACATAATAACAGCGGAAGAAAACTAAGTCCCGAGTAACCTGGTTAAGTCTTAATAAAACTGGTTTAATAGTTTGAAAGTCTTATGTTTATCTTATAAAAAAACTGTTTGTCATATTTTACCATTAGCCAATATAGGTCATGAAAATCCACTGTGCATGAATAATTGGAGGGGTGACCTCATCATGCAAATTAGAGGGGCTGCCTCTAATTTAATATACTGGTTTTTGGGTAGGAGGGATCAGCTCCTTGTGAAGGATGTAAGGCACACACCACATTCACCATGTAATCCTGAATAAAAACATGTAACTAGGATGCACCCATACGCCCCACATGATAAATATAAATAAATGGCCAAAAGCTGAAGGGACGCCACGAGCAATCACTCCGCCGTGGTGAAGTCATAACATCAGTGCCTCTAATGTTATGGTTATGGTACCTCCATAACTAGGTGAAACTGGTCATGCATGTATATGGCTATAGGTAATCTTAATTAAACATAAGCAATCAAACTCATAACTTATACTACGGGAAAACAGTTGGCTACATACGGGGAATCCTAATAAGGAAAGAATGTCCATAATGAAAGGACGGGAATCCGTACCTTATGTCCAGTGAACGAGAAAGACGAGCTGCGAGAATCCTACTTCCGAATCACTAGTTCTACATAAATACGTACATGAGTAAGTATCTGCTTACTAAATACATAGCTGGTTTTATGTCATGTCTTAGCTTATTTTATGTGTTCTTACCATGTTTTACTGTTTTAAAGCTTTAAACTGGGTTAAATCTTATATTCTGTTTAATCTAATTAAGTATTTCTGGTATTTCATGTGTTATTATACTTACTGTGTAATAATAAGTAACTTTCCAAAAATAGCAGGTTTCCTAAAATAGAAAGTTTCCAAAAATAGAAAGTTTCCAAAAATAGAAAGTTTCCAAAAATAGAAAGTTTCCAAAAACAGAAAGTTACCAAAAATAGAATGTTTTTAAAAATAGAAAGTTTCCAAAAATAGAAAGTTTCCAAAAATAGAATGTTTCCAAAAATAGATTTACTGCTTAAAATAGATAAGTTTCTAAAAATAGAAAGTTTTCATAAATAGATTAGCTGCCTTAATTAAATAAGTTTCCATAAATAGATTAGCTGCCTGAAACAAATAAGTTTCTAAAAATCGCTGGTTTCCATAAATAGATTAGCTGCCTTATTTAATTAAGTTTCTAAAACTAGAAAGTTTCCATAATTAGAAATAAGCTGGTTAAATAAGCTAAGTATATAAGCCTAAGTGTTTTTCATGATTATTTTTAAGTCTTATGGTATATTGTATAGTTTAATAATTATTTCATGTAATTTAATTAAACTATAGGTTATAATATTTAATTAAAGTATAACATGTTTTTAATTAAATAAGTTAAATACTTAGGTTAAAATATGTATTATTATATATTAATAATATAACCTAAGTCATGTTAATTAATTACTTATATCCATGGTTTTAAAATAATTAATTAATTATAAGTCTTAAATATATAAATACTTAGGTTAAAATAATTGCATGATCATTACTAATTAAATAACCTAAGTCATGTTATTAAATTAATTACATCATTTTATTAATTTAATTTTAACATAAGTTCATAAACATAAGAAAAAAAACTAACATACACCATGAACCGGATCTAGGCTAAAAACATGAACCGGACATGAAATCGACACCGTACCCCGAACCAACTCGGGGTACCCCTTGTTCCCTTGCTGCCGTGGGACCCACACGCACCAACCAAGACCATATGGTCTTGGTGGTGGTCGGCTTGGCAAACCTTAACCCCTTCGGGTTCGGTTACAGCCTGCGGCCAAAACAAACACCCCCTTAAAACAACCCTTTGATTTAATTGACACCAAAACATGTTAGATCTATGCTTAATTATTATGTTTTTATAAAAACATCACATGTTCATAATTAATAAAAAGATTAAATCAAAAGAAAAGGTTTAAAAAGGTTTTACAAAATTCGTGGATCAAGAGAACGAAGAACCAACACGATAAATCACTAGAATTCTGAGATCCAAGATAAAAAATCACCTTGTATGGTGTTCTTAGGGTGGCGGTACAAAGGAGAAGGAGGAAGGAGGAGGTTTTAGGTTTTCTTAAAATCTTCTGTAAAGTTATTTTGTGTAGTGTAAAAAGTAAATACCCCCTTTAGTAAATTTGACAAATGGGCTTGGCCCATTTGTCCTTGTTGGCCGCGGGTAGGGACCCCACTTGGGGTACCCGTACCTTTTTCCGTGTCTCGTTATTTAGTTACTCGTTTGTGATTATTTATGTTCGTGTTTTAAAAGTTCTCGTTACGTGAATACCGTGATCTAATATATTTAATTACGCTCGTAATAAATATATATACGTAATTAATAATAGTTCGTGTTTTAATTACGTTCATGATTTCATGACCGCATGTTCGTGATTAATTATCGTTAAATAATTATTACATGATCGTGCATAGTAAATACTTATCGTGTTCTAACACGTACGTGATACGTAAACTCCTAACACGTAATCGTAATCATGCTATAATAGGAAAGTTTTAATCTAGTACGTACGATCCTAAGGGTACTATGCATGGTAAAAGCATGCGGGTTTTACAACTCTTCCCCCCTAAAAAGAATAATTCGTCCCCGAATTATAGATAATGTAAACTGGAAAAGAAGAACATACCCGAATTCAAAATATGAAATGAGGGTAAGAAGCCCGGATAGACTCCTCCGTTTCCCAAGTGGCTTCCCGCTCGGTATGGTCCCTCCATAGAATTTTGACGAATGGAATTGTCTTCTTTCTCATGACTCGTTCTTGTCTGTCAAGAACTCGTTCGGGTTCTTCTATAAAAGTGAGATCTTCACGTATCTGTTCCAGTGGATACTGAACCATGTGAAGGGGATGATACTGGTACCCTCTGAGTAAGGACACATGAAACACATTGTGCACATGCGCAAGCTGCGGAGGTAACGTCAATCGGTAAGATACTTCACCGACTCGTTTAATGATATCAAACGGTCTGATGAAACGAGGACTGAGCTTCCCTTTAATCCCGAAGCGTCTAACACCACGTGCCGGCGAAACTTTAAGGAAGATGTGATCTCCTACGTTAAAGTGTATATCCCTACGATGCTTATCGGCGTAACTCTTCTGACGTGACCGTGCCTCCTGAATCTTCTGCTTAGCTACTGCGATCTTCTCATTTGTCATCTCTATGATTTCCGGTCCTTCGAGTGTTCGCTCACCAACCTGATCCCAGCAGATTGGGGCGCGACACTTTCTGCCATACAACATCTCAAATGGAGCACATTTGATGCTTGCGTGCCAGCTGTTGTTGTATGCAAACTCCACCAAACAGATGTACTCGTCCCAATCACCCGTCCATTCTAACGCACATGACCTCAACATATCTTCCAATGTCTGGATGGTTCGCTCCGACTGTCCGTCCGTTTGAGGATGAAAAGCCGTGCTAAGATTAAGTTGTGTACCCCAAGCTTTCTGCAGACTTTTCCAAAAGCGCGAAGTGAATCGAGGATCTCTGTCTGAGACGATGCTGGATGGTGCACCGTGGAGTCTCGTGATCTCTCGTCTATACGTATCTGCGAGTTTACTTACCGAATCTTCCTTGCGGATCGGTAAGAAATGAGATGATTTGGTAAGTCGATCAACAATAACCCAAATTGCATCGTGCTTCCTTTTGGTAGGCGGAAGACCGGTAACAAAATCCATGGTGATTTTGTCCCACTTCCACTCTGGAATATCTAACGGTTGAAGGAGACCGCCAGATCGCTGATGCTCGATCTTAACCTGCTGGCAGGTAAGACATTTGGAGACGTTAGTGGCCACATCCTGTTTCATACCACTCCACCAAAAGTACTGCTTGATGTCATGGTACATCTTAGTCGAACCAGGATGTATCGAGAATGGGGAGCTATGAGCTTCAGCTAACAAAGCTTCCCGGAGTTCTTGGTCATCAGGGACACAAAGTCTCGTGCCCTGCCATACGATACCATCAACATCTACTCTGAATTCTGTCTGCTTCTCCAAATTCGGTACTATCGCCCATATTTCTCCGTCATCCTTCTGAGCTTCCTTGATCTTAGATAGTAACTCGGGTTCTACTCTAAGATTAGCCCAATAACCGTGTTGTCCACGTACCATGATCTTGATGTCTAGTCGCTCCAAGTCTCTGATGATTTCCTCTTCGATTTTAATGCCGTTGATCATTCCGGACTTCCTACTAAGAGCATCTGCTACTACATTTACCTTCCCGGGATGATACTGTAGATTAATGTCATAATCTTTCAACAGCTCTAACCATCTCCTCTGCCTCATGTTCAATTCACGCTGAGTGAAGATATACTTCAAGCTCTTGTGGTCCGTGAAAATGTCACATGATTCTCCATATAAGTAGTGCCTCCATATCTTCAATGCAAACACGACTGTAGCAAGTTCCAGGTCGTGCGTGGGGTAATTTTCTTCATAAGGCTTAAGCTGACGTGAAGCGTACGCGATCACTTTCCCATGTTTCATGAGAACACAACCAAGTCCCTTCCCCGATGCATCACTGTAGATTTGAAATCCACCCGTACCAGATGGTAGAGTAAGAATAGGTGCAGATACTAGCTTCTGCTTCAGGTCTTCAAAGCTCTTCTCTCGATCTTCAGTCCAGACGAATTTCTCCCCTTTCCGCGTCAGTTTGGTCAATGGTAGTGCTAGGCGGGAACAGTTCTCCACGAACCTACGGTAATAGCCAGCTAAGCCTAAGAAACTGCGGACTTCCGTCGCTGATGTCGGCCTTGGCCACTTTGTAATGGCCTCAACCTTCGCTGGATCCATAGTGATTCCTTCTGCTGAAACAATGTGACCTAAGAATGCCACCTTGTCTAACTAGAACTCACACTTGGAGAATTTAGCATACAGCTGCTTCTGGCGAAGAATCTGTAGTACTGTACGAAGATGGTCTTCGTGTTCCTCCTTGGACTTTGAGAAAATCAGGATGTCATCGATGAAGACAATGACGAACTTGTCCAGAAATTCATGGAAGATTCTGTTCATCAGATCCATGAACACTGCTGGAGCATTTGTCAGGCCAAATGGCATAAGTACTGAAATGTGTATAGTTAAGTTCGTTTTTCTCAGTTCTTGTCAAATTGAAAGTCCTAACAATATCGGGTTTTTAACTGTTTTTGGTTGTTAATATTTTTGGGATATTCTATTTGCTAATTCAAACAATGCCTTGCAAAACTGAAAAATATTGTCTACTTATATGTAAAACACAGTGCAAATACCAAGAATTTATTCAATTAAAATTCAAAATGTAAATTTTTCAAACTAAAAGGAATGAAAATGTAAATTCTATGAAAAGTAAATGCTCAAAATGTAAATCTAACAAGTACAAGGACTGAAAGTATAAAAACAGTTAACTATGAGGATTAAAAATTAAAACTATGCAAACAACTAACCAATTCTTAACAAATTCAAAACTAACTAATTGAATTTTAACAAACTTCAACGTTAAAGGACCTGATTTAAGCACACCCTAAAAAGATTCAAGTTTAGCCAAAAGTAAAACCAGTTTAAAACATCAAGGACTAAAGTGCAATATTTGGAAAGTTTTAATCAAAAACGGGGTTCAAACACAAATAAGCTCGTTTGAGCTTATTTCTCAACCAAAATCAACCAAAGCACTTGCAAAATGCTTAAAATCAAAAATCAACTAGACCTGTAAAAGGAAATAGGCTAACAATGGCTAAAACTCTGATAAGCAATTTTCAATAAGCACAAAATAAGCTATAAAGGAATCTAGACTTGCACAACTGAATTTTAGTAATGAAACTGATTAATAAGCTCAAAATATGAATGGGAAATCAAGTCTTGTTCAAAAGCATCCAGTAATAAGCCCAGAATTTGAAATAAGCTAAAAGTAGTGCTTATGTTGACCAGCGTTGACCAAACTTTTTCAATAAGCTCAAATTCTCAAAAATCAACCATGAGCACTTACTAAGTGAATTTGTAAAAGAAAATGGACCAGTTTATTAAGAGGATTATGAGATATGAAAATTCAGTTTACAAGTTACAGAAACATTAGTTTGCTTATAGGTTTAGAATTTTGCTTATATCTTGCTGAATACTAGAAACTGTACAAAATCTTTATAGAATCTGAATCTTCATATATTGAGTGAGATTTGAAAACTGGTTTGATGAAATTTCATCAAGAAACAAATGAATGGTGAGCAAATCAATTTGGTAACTTTTCTGAACTAAAATTAACTGAAAATGACCCACACCATTAAACTGCCATTTGCCTTTTTGACTTAATAATTGACTGCAAAATGGTTTAAAACTACTAGTTATGACTTCGTAAATGAAAATGAAACAAAGTGAACCAATTTCTAACTCTAGATTATCAAGTATAAGCTAATGCCAAACACACTTAAACTGATATTTTTGGAATTTTTGTGAAATCTTTTTGAGTAAAAGTTTAAACTGAGTTACAAGCTTTATCAAAACAAGTTCAGTAATCAAAATGCAATATGTGAGAGCTGATTACAAGCACTTACAACAACTAGAATACAAAATGGATAGAAAAGCTTAACTGAATGATAAAAGCTGAAAACAGGTTAAGGATTAAGGCAATAAGCTAGATTTAGCTACACTTAAACTACAAACTCAATGAAACCAAATCAATAAAAGCTAGAACACGTTTTATCATGCAATCAGGTAAGCATTAGACTAGGAATTAAGCATGAAGTTGACAATTGAGTGGAACCAAAAACAAGAGGCGATTTCACCTTTTTGAAACAACCTTTGAGAAGTAGAGGAGCGCTGAGCTCTCTATTCTAGTGCTAACCACCACCTTAGCACTAGAAAAACACTAATCAACAATCTAATCAACTGCAAGAATCATCAACATGGTTAACTTTTGGCTAGAACTCTTCAAAAACTGAAAAACTGGACTGGATGATCAATTCAGCTACAATCTTCAATCAAAGCTCATTATGATCTAGGAATGATCATAACAAACTCAGAACAGCAACACAGTAACAATGGTGCAAGGAATGAACAGTATAGAAGGTAATGAGAATTGGGGGGAAAGTGAAATTTGAATTTTATTGATGGAAAAGTTGTTACAAAGTTGTTAATTGGTTACAAACTAACTAACAAACTCAAGAGTGTGTCAAACTCTTGAGTTGTTGAGCTAAGAACTAGAAAATGGTGAAAGAAAATAAAAGTGTGTGTGTTTTCACACTTTTCTACAACAACTGAAAATGAGAGCTATACATGCTATTTATAGACTTCAGGGAAAAAGCAGTTGGGGTTGGTGACGTGTTGGAGCCAATCCCATACTTCCACGTGTCACAAATCTGCCAAAGTGATTTTGCTGATGAAGAACTGAATTGGGGTTTTTGACTTGAGTTGATTTCAGCCTAATTGATTGTGCTCAATGGATTCGTCCTTCAAAAATAAGCAATTTTGATGTTCATAACTTTTCTTGAAATTCATTCTAGCTCGAAATCGATCCTGGCAATGTATTTTGTTGAAGATGCCACGTGTCACGATGTTATTGGGTGAAAAGAGTGCACACGGATTACTATCCTCATTGGATATATGGATTATTGCATGTCCTTTCCCTATTGCTTGAAAACTGGCTAGTGCGTTTGACTGTAGAGATTTTGCCCAATAAATGAGAGGCGGCTGAATGCAATAAATGCAGGTTAAGTGGCAATCCGTGTCACACTTTTCCTGGCTTCCCATTGGTCTAGAGCTATTCACATGGATTGAACTTGTTCAACTTTCCAAAATTGGCAGAATGAACCCCTCAACTTTGGCAGATTGTATTCTTTAGCTAGTAACTTCATTTTAATGGCATTTTTGGTCCTTTCACTTGTATTCTTGAATACTTTGACCCTTTGACTGAGTTGACTTGATATTTGACCAAATTTGACTTTGATCTTGACTTTTACAAAATTACACTTTTTGTCCTTCATCTTTGGCAGATTGTCAAGATAGGTCCTTTGTCTTCAAAGTCTTGTCACTTTTGATCCTCTTTTGTACTTTTCATCAATTTAAGCTTGATTTTCCTTTGTTTGCTTGAAAATGTATCCTTCTTACCTATTTGAGCACAAACACAAAACATACCACATAATTCCGCTTTATAGCACAAAGTTTAGGTATTTTCATTGTGTTTTAGGGTGATTTGTTGATAAATTGATATGAGTTTTTGCTCATATCAAATCCCCTACACTTGAACATTATCATGTCCTCATGCAATACTATATATTTTAAAGCACAAATTTACATTCTCCTCATAATTAATCCACCTTGGCCATTATGGAATGCATTTATACTACTCTAAACTACATGATGCATGATTTTGATTTTTTAACAATGCAATGAACGAAATACAATTCTATCTATGTCTTTTTGGTTTTTCTTGAAATAGTTTTGATGGAAATAACTCATAAATAATTCAATGACTTTGATTAGGGCTTGGGTACCATGGACATTTATCACCCTCAAGTTTCACTTTCCCCATACCAAGCTTAAAAATGGGATCATTGCATTCACAAGTAAAAAGTGCATCAACTTATTCATGACAATTAAATGTGGAACCGGTTATTATTTGAGCAAATTGCTTGTGGGCAAATTTGTCATTATTTCAAGTGTGAAGTATAAGAAATGTAAAATCCAAAAATAAGGAAGCACGGTTTTAATCCTAAGTAATCCTCTCATCTATTACTTGAAAAACTGCTCACAATTAATATAAGTCCGTTTCAAGAGTAATAAGTCATTCGCCTTATGTGTAAAATCCTCATGTCATGCTTTCATAAGTAGCTACACACTCGCTAAGGAAAGAAAAATAAAACTCACGCAATAATTTACATCCGCCATCTTTTTGAGACTTTGGATCTTCAACCCCGCAACCCGTCAGGGTAATATTGGATTGGAGCAATCTATTGAAGCCCCGCAACCCGTCAAGGTAATATTGGAACTCAATAGTCACTATAATTAACACCACACTGCCCCTCTTGGGAGTCTTGTATATATATATTTTTTTTCTTTTTTTTCTTTTTCTTTTTTTCTAGCCACTCATTTTTTTCATAAGCCGCTCTTATTTTTCTTTATTCCTCACAAAGAAAGTTTAAAAGAATAAAAGGAAAAACACCCGCTAAGTATTAAGCATGAGATAAATCTAGTACACATAAAACGTTCTAACTTAGAATCTTAAGACGTACTTATATCAACCGTGAATGATTAGACAAAAATGCATAAAAGATTACAAACCAATTAAAACCGTTCTTGATTATTTATTAACATATATACATGCGAAGAAGTTAGAGGTTAAGAAGAGAAGGGTTTAGCCACAAGTAATTATCATGAAGTTTATCTAGCCCTTTTATACTTGCTTCAACTCTATCATTTCCCATTCTCCACAAATTTAAAATCTCAAATAATGAGATTGGTGGATGCTTAGCCTAATAGACCAATGAAGGACTACATGGTTAAGGATACTAGCTAGAGAATGCTAAGATAAGCAAACTCGGGTTGAGTCAAAATATCCATGGCGGGCCTAATATGTCAAAGAAGTCTAAATTTGTTAAAACCATGTTTTTATTATATTTTTCTTTTTATATCTTTTTGATGAAAAATAAAAGAAAAGATATATACAATGCAAATGTGATATGCAAATGAAAAATGATTAATGCAAAAATTATGAATGCATATTTTTGGTAGCCAAAATAGATCAAAAATTTGAAAAATGTTTGAAAAGTTAATTTCCCAATTATCATGAAAGACAATGAGAAGTTCTAGGTAAGGTCACTTCGATAGAAGACCCCCCTACACTTAAGCTAAACATTGTCCTCAATGTTTAAGAGCATGGAAGTATAAAAACTTCCCCTACACTTATGACAATGAATAGACTTTGCTTAACCCAAGTTAAGGAAAGGACAACTATTAGTGAAATCATGTTTAAGCACAAGGTGTCAATGAAAAATCACAATAGTAACAAAGTGAACTGGATACAAGGGCCTCCTCCAAAAGCTCCAAAGCATGAAATGAGTGAGCAACCCTACAAACAATCATGAAGACTAAAGAAGGTCTCCCCTACACTTATCTCCAAGTCTATACCTTTATTTCTAACCTACAACACTCTAAACCTAGTTATACGATGCTTGAGTTAATGAGTCTCTAGCTCGACTCGTCCCACAATGAATTAATTCATGGGGAAAATGGGGATCTCTTGGACCATTTCAACGGAAATGTCCTCCCCAAAATAATGCTTCACACGGTGACCATTCACTTTAAAATTTGGACCATCGGGTTGTGACAACTCAATAGTTCCATATGGAAACACTTGAGCAATAGTGAATGGACCGGACCATCTCGACTTAAGCTTACCCGCAAAAAGTTTCAACCTTGAGTTAAAGAGGAGAACCGGATCTCCAACTTTGAACTCACGGTTCTTGATCTTAGCATCATGCAATTTCTTAATCTTTTCCTTGTAAAGCAAAGAATTTTCATAGGCATTGGCTCTCAATTCATCCATCTGATTGAGTTGATCTTTCCTATGTGAACCGGCTTGGTTTAAATCAAAGTTAGCCCACTTGAGAGCCCAATATGCCTTGTGTTCTAACTCGAATGGGAGGTGGCACGCTTTTCCATAGACAACCCTATAAGGAGTACAACCAATTAGTGTTTTAAAAGCCGTCCTAAATGCCCACAAAGCATCATCAAGCTTATCCGACCAAGAAGCTCGATGCTCTCCCACCGTTCTCTCTAAAATTCTCTTTAAACCACGATTTGTGACCTCGGTTTGACCATTTGTTTGAGGGTGATACGCGGTAGAAAGTCTATGATTAACTCCATATTTCTTCATAACTCTCGTGAATTGATCATTACAAAAGTGCGTACCACGATCGCTTATGATGGCCCGAGGTACACCAAATCTAGCAAACAATTGTTTCAAAAACTTCACAACAACTCTAGCATCATTGGTAGGTAAGGCTTTAGCCTCCACCCATTTGGACACATAATCCACCGCCACAAGTATATACTTGTTTCCCTTAGAGGATGGAAAAGGTCCCATGAAATCAATGCCCCATACATCAAATATCTCGCACTCTTGAATAAAATTTTGTGGCATCTCATCACGTTGCGTAATTTTTCCTTGACTTTGACACACATCACAAAATTTCACCATTTCATGGGCATCGTTGTAAATGGAAGGCCAATAGTAACCCGAATCAAAGACTTTCTTGGCGGTATAGTTGGGCCCAAAATGTCCACCCGTAGGTCCTTTATGACACGCTTCTAAGATCTTAAATGCCTCGGGCCCATCTACACACCGTCTAATGATTTGGTCCGCACATTGCCTAAAAAGATAGGGATCATCCCAAAAGTAGTACTTAACTTCCTTAAGAAATTTCTTCTTTTGTTGATAAGTAAGACCCTCAATAAGCACATTGCCCACAAGATAGTTTGCAATATCTGCAAACCAAGGAGTGGCATCCTCTTGGGAAGAGATAGACATGAGCTCCTCTAATGGAAAGGATTCATTGATTTCTTGATGTGGCGAATCTCCTTGAAAAGGATGCTCAAGTCTACTCAAGTGATCCGCCACTAAATTCTCGGCCCCTTTCTTATCACGAATTTCTATCTTAAACTCTTGAAGCAACAAAACCCATCTCAAAAGCCTAGGCTTAGCATCTTGTTTTGTCATAAGATACTTGAGAGCGGAATGATCCGTATACACTATGGTTTTGGAAAGCACAAGGTATGGTCTAAATTTCTCAAAAGCATATACTATAGCAAACAACTCTTTTTCCGTGGTAGTGTAATGAAGTTGTGCACCGGTCATGGTTTTACTCGCATAGTGTATAGGTTGAAAATGCTTATTAACTCTTTGTCCTAAGACGGCCGCCACCGCATAATCACTAGCGTCACACATAAGCTCAAAAGGTAATTCCCAATTTGGAGAAACCAAAACGGGAGCCTTTGTCAATTTCTCCTTAAGAGTCTCAAAAGAGTCCAAACAATCTTGGTTAAAAATGAAAGGAGCCTCTTTTTCCAAGAGGTGAGTCATCGGTCTAGCTATCTTAGAAAAATCTTGTATAAAGCGACTATAAAATCTCGCATGACCTAAGAAACTCCTCACACCTTTAACCGAGGTGGGTGGGGGAAGCTTAGCAATCACATCAATTTTAGCTCGATCCACTTCTAATCCCTTGTTGGATATTTTGTGTCCTAAAACAATTCCCTCTTTCACCATAAAGTGACATTTCTCCCAATTAAGCACTAAACGTGTTTCCTCACAATGCTTAAGCATTCTCTCTAGGTTGGTGAGACATGAGTTAAATGAATTTCCAAAGACGGAAAAATCATCCATAAAAACCTCCATAGTTTGCTCTATCAGGTCATGGAAAATCGCCATCATGCACCTTTGAAACGTCCCCGGTGCGTTACATAAGCCAAAAGGCATCCTCTTGTAAGCAAATGTACCGTAGGGACAAGTGAATGTGGTCTTTTCTTGATCCTTAGGGTCAATGGGTATTTGGAAATAACCCGAAAAACCATCAAGAAAGCAATAGTACTCATTTCCCGCTAAGCGTTCAAGCATTTGATCCATAAAAGGTAATGGGAAATGGTCTTTCCTAGTCGCCTCATTGAGTTTTCTATAATCAATACAAACTCTCCAACCGGTGACAAGTCTCGTAGGAATAAGCTCATTGTTCTCATTAGGTACCACGGTGATTCCACCCTTCTTTGGAACACAATACACCGGGCTAACCCATGGAGAGTCGGAAATTGGGTAAATCATACCCGCATCTAAGAGTTTAATCACTTCCTTCTTAATGACCTCATGGATTTTTGGGTTAACTCTTCTTTGACTTTGAATGGCGGGTTTATAGTCATCCTCCATAAGGATTTTGTGTGTACAAAAATGTGAATCAATTCCCCTTATGTCGGATATTTTCCATGCTAAGGCTTTCTTATGTTTCTTAAGGACTTTAATAAGTTGCTCCTTCTCATCCTCTTTCAACTCTTTAGCAATTATCACAGGTAATTGGTCTTTGCCCTCTAAGAAAGCATACTCTAAGTGGGATGGAAGGTCCTTAAGTTCAATTAGAGGTGGACTCTCTATGGAAGGTTTTACTATGGAGGGATCCTCAATGGTAACTTCTTGTGGAATAGAAGAAGGAATAGGGTCCTCATTGAGCAACTTTTAGATCGTAAGAATATCTTCTTCCCAATTAATGGGAGAATCATCATCACCAAGAAAGTTTGACTCAAATTCCTCCAAGAGGAAATCACTCTCTCCAAAAGGTGTTAAAGAGGGAGCAATTGAGGCCACGGTTTCAACATGGGGCATCTCATCACTAGTACTCTTACAAGCATCATGAAAGTGTTCATCACACACCTCATCTAGCACATCAACAATGTTAATAGTCTAACAAGGTCTAGACTCTTTAGCCTCTTTCCTATCACAAACTTTCCCTAACATAAACACCACTCTCTCATCTTCTACTCTCATAATTAGTTCTCCTTCCGCCACATCTATCAAAGTACGACCCGTTCTTAAAAACGATCTACCAACAATCAAAGGAACTCTAGGATCCATGTCATAATCAACCACTAGAAAGTCGGCCGGAAACGTAAACTTATCCACACCTACAAGCACATCCTCCGTGATACCTACGGGGTAATCTATGGTTCAGTTGGCTAATTCAAGGGTCATCCTAGTGGGAGTGAGCTCGGGAAGAGAGAGTTTTTTCCAAACCGATAAAGGCATGAGGTTAATGCTTGCTCCTAAATCCGCCAAAGCCATGCAATTTTCAACACCGGAAAATTACAAGGTATCAAGAAGCGCCCCGGATCTCCAAGTTTTGTTGGTAAGGTTTTAAGTAACACGGTGGAACAATTTTCATTAAGGGATGTGTTGGGCAAATCAACCAATTTTTCTTTGTTTGAGAGTAAATCCTTGAACATCTTAGCAAACTTTGGCATATAAGAAAGAGCTTCCGCAAAGGATATATTGATGTTGAGTTGCTTGAACATCCTTAAGAAATTTGAGACTTGGATGTCATCCTTGTTCTTTAACTTGTCCTTTTTCAACCTTGAAGGATATGTAAGAGTAGGTTTTGGTGTAGGTGGAATAGGTGTTGTAGTGGAAGATTTGTCTTTGTTAGCTTCTTCATTGGGAGGTGTGGAAGGTAAAGGAGAAGTATGAATGGGTTGAGAAGGTGTGTTTGAGTGAATGGGAGCATTTTGAGGTGGTGAAGTAGAGGTAGAAGGCTTGTCACAAGTAGGAGCACAAGTGGATGGAAAAATAGGAGGTTTAGGAGGTGAAGGATCCTTTGTTGTCTTTCCACTTCTTGTTGTAATAGCATTGACATTTGCCCTTGGATTTGTTTGTGTGTTGGAAGGTAAAGCCCCTTGTGGTCTTTGATTATAAAGCATCATAAACTTCTTATTTGTGTCTTCATGCATTTCTCTCATTCTTCTCTCATGAGATTCATTCATTTCTCTTAATTTCTTCTGATTAGCTTGGAACCTCCTTTCATTCTCTTGATTCATTTTGTGAAAAAGATCAATTGTGTTATAATCTTGTGACACATTTCCTTGAAAACCTTGGGGTTGGAAAGGTGGAGGCTGAGCATTAAATCCTTGATTTGGTGGATAAAAGTTATTTCCTTGAGGTTGAAAATGATTGGGTGCCTTGTAGTTATTTCCTTGGTAAGGTGGTCTTTGCCCTTGATTCCTTGGTAAAATTTGAGGAGGATTTTGTTGAATTTGGGTGGGTTGTTGGGGTGGGAATCCCGGTGGAGTAAGGTAATTTTGGGACTTGTAAGAAAGGTTATTTGGATTGATATTTGGCTTGAAGTGTTCACGATGTTCCTCTTGGTAAGCATATCATTCCCCTTGATAAACTTGCACCTTATCACATTGTTCATAAGAATTAGGGCCTCCATAAGTTACACAAGAAAGAGTAATGGCATTCACATCATTTGAAGAATTGTTCAATGAAATGTTCTTAATGGCTTGAACCATCTCTTGAATCATCTCTTGTTGACCTTTATTCATTTGTTGAATGATCTCTTGTTGATATTTGAGGAATTGGTTATCACAAGGTGTTTGAGAAGTGTTTTTGATAACATGAACCCTTTCTTCAAATTGAGTGTTTGTTTGAACCATTGCTTTAGTCTCAATGATGTCCATGGCCTCTTGCATGGATTTAAGAAGAATATTCCCTCCCGTGGAAGCATTGAGTGAATCTTGGTGGTGAGATTTAAGGCCATTATAGAAAGTATTGATTTGGTGAACTTCATCCAATCCATGGTTAGGGCATCGCCTCAATAACTCTCTATACTCTTCCCAAGCATCACTAAAGGATTGACTAGGTTTTTGTTGAAAGCCTATAATTAAGTTCCTCAAAGCCGTGGTCTTAGATGGAGGAAAGAACTTGTTCAAAAACATAGTGGTGAAACCATCCCATGTGGTGATACTATCGGGTGGTTGGGTGTCTAACCAATGCCTAGCTTGTCCCTCTAGTGAAAATGGCACTAATATCAACTTGATAGCATCATGTGGAACTCCATTGTACTTAAGGGTATTGCAAAGAGCAAGGAATCTCTTAAGGTGATCATGAGGATCATCATTCTTGTTACCATAGAAAGGTGTTTGTGAAACCAAGGAAATCATAGCCGTTTTTAGCTCAAATGTATTTGCGGGAATGTCGGGAATCCTAATAGCACTAGCATATCCATGAACATTAGTTTGCAAACGTTCCATCAAAGAACGATTATCAACAGCCATGGCTTCTTGTTGTGGATGAGTGATTCTCGTGATCGGCTTGATGGACGGTGGTGGTCTTACTCTTTCTCTTTTTCTTCCTTTTCGGAGGAAGAGGTTGTACACCAATCGGTATTTGTGCACGCCCGCGAGTGAGCATGCAACTCAATACGAGGAATGAGAGAGAAGCTCTCGTGTGACTTTGAAGAGAAAAGGATTATACTCTTCGAGTTTCAATATGAAATATCCACAAGAAAATAATATATATGTATGTACTACTTGGGTGCAAGACCCCCAATGAAGCCTTCCTTCTTAGAATACTCACAAGTGAACGGGGGGTTAGGTGGCGGAAGCACTTAAGTACCTATTGACCCTTAGATGGCATTTTATAGCGCATCGCCTTTCTATTCACTTAAATGTTCGTATTCTTCGAATTGTTGCTTATTGAGAGTATTTATCTATTCTTGCTTTATTTTGTTTGATCGATACACGTGTCAAGGACCGGAACGCCCCTCAACACGGTGTATTGCCTTGGCAATACTGATGGAGAATATGTAGATTGGTTGTTCTTATACGTATACGTATTTACTTATAATAATATATGGAATATATTTTTGTATTTATGACTTTTTAAGAGAAAATACTATATGTACATAAAAACCGAGAGAATCCAATAATATTTTTGGGTGCAATTTCTTAGGAAAAAGATTGCTTTTTAGATTTTTTAATTTGTTGGGTCAATTCTTTAGGAAAAGAATTGTTTTGTTAATTTTTTAGTTTTTATATATTTTTGATTTTTTATTTGTTTTTGATTTATGATACGTAAAAATAACGTTCACAAGGTGAACGGATCCCAAAAGCCAATGAAAACCGTCAATCGATAGTCTCTCGTAAAGTCAAAGAACCGGCAGCGGCGCCATTTGAAATGTGTATAGTTAAGTTCGTTTTTCTCAGTTCTTGTCAAATTGAAAGTCCTAACAATATCGGGTTTTTAACTGTTTTTGGTTGTTAATATTTTTTGGATATTCTATTTGCTAATTCAAACAATGCCTTGCAAACTGAAAAATATTGTCTACTTATATGTAAAACACAGTGCAAATACCAAGAATTTATTCAATTAAAATTCAAAATGTAAATTTTTCAAACTAAAAGGACTGAAAATGTAAATTCTATGAAAAGTAAATGCTCAAAATGTAAATCTAACAAGTACAAGGACTGAAAGTATAAAAACAATTAACTATGAGGATTAAAAATTAAAACTATGCAAAAAACTAACCAATTCTTAACAAATTCAAAACTAACTAACTGAATTTTAACAAACTTCAAAGTTAAAGGACCTGATTTAAGCAAACCCTAAAAAGATTCAAGTTTAGCCAAAAGTAAAACCAGTTTAAAACATCAAGGACTAAAGTGCAATATTTGGAAAGTTTTAATCAAAAACGGGTTTCAAACACAAATAAGCTTGTTTGAGCTTATTTCTCAACAAAAATCAACCAAACCACTTGCAAAATGCTTAAAATCAAAAATCAACTAGACCTGTAAAAGGAAATAGGCTAACAATGGCTAAAACTCTTATAAGCAATTTTCAATAAGCACAAAATAAGCTATAAAGGAATCTAGACTTGCACAACTGAATTTTAGTAATGAAACTGATTAATAAGCTCAAAATATGAATGGGAAATCAAGTCTTGTTCAAAAGCAAACAGTAATAAGCCCAGAATTTGAAATAAGCTAAAAGTAGTGCTTATGTTGACCAGTGTTGACCAAACTTTTTCAATAAGCTCAAATTCTCAAAAATCAACCATGAGCACTTACTAAGTGAATTTGTAAAAGAAAATGGACCAGTTTATTAAGAGGATTATGAGATATGAAAATTCAGTTTACAAGTTACAGAAACATTAGTTTGCTTATAGGTTTAGAATTTTGCTTATATCTTGCTGAATACTAGAAACTGTACAAAATCCCTATAGAATCTGAATCTTCATATATTGAGTGAGATTTGAAAACTAGTTTGATGAAATTTCATCAAGAAACAAATGAATGTTGAGCAATTTGGTAACTTTTCTTAACTAAAATTAACTGAAAATGACCCACACCATTAAACTGCCATTTGCCTTTTTGACTTAACAATTGACTGCAAAATGGTTTAAAACTACTTGTTATGACTTTGTAAATGAAAATGAAACAAAGTGAACCAATTTCTAACTCTAGATTATCAAGTATAAGCTAATGCCAAATACACTTAAACTGATATTTTTGGAATTTTTGTGAAATCTTTTTGAGTAAAAGTTTAAACTAAGTTACAAGCTTTATCAAAACAAGTTCAGTAATCAAAATGCAATATGTGAGAGCTGATTACAAGCACTTACAACAACTAGAATACAAAATGGATAGAAAAGCTTAACTAAATGATAAAAGCTGAAAACAGGTTAAGGATTAAGGTTATAAGCTAGATTTAGCTACACTTAAACTACAAAATCAATGAAACCAAATCAATAACAGCTAGAACACGTTTTATCATGCAATCAGGTAAGCATTAGACTAGGAATTAAGCATGCAGTTGACAATTGAGTGGAACCAAAAACAAGAGGCGATTTCACCTTTTTGAAGCAACCTTTGAGAAGTAGAGGAGCGCTGAGCTCTCTATTCTAGTGCTTACCACCACCTTAGCACTAGAAAAACACTAATCAATAATCTAATCAACTGCAAGAATCATCTACATGGTTAACTTTTGGCTAGAACTCTTCAAAAACTGAAAAACTGGACTGGATGATCAATTCAGCTACAATCTTCAATCAAAGCTCATTATGATCTAGGAATGATCATAACAAACTCATAACAGCAACACAGTAACAATGGTGCAAGGAATGAACAGTATAGAAGGTAATGAGAATTGGGGGGAAAGTGAAATTTGAATTTTATTGATGGAAAAGTTGTTACAAAGTTGTTAATTGGTTACAAACTAACTAACAAACTCAAGAGTGTGTCAAACTCTTGAGTTGTTGAGCTAAGAACTAGAAAATGGTAAAAGAAAATAAAAGTGTGTGTGTTTTCACACTTTTCTACAACAACTGAAAATGAGAGCTAAACATGCTATTTATAGACTTCAGGGAAAAAGCAGTTGGGGTTGGTGACGTGTTGGAGCCAATACCAGACTTCCACGTGTCACAAATCTGCCAAAGTGATTTTGCTGATGAAGAACTGAATTGGGGGTTTTGACTTGAGTTGATTTCAGCCTAATTGATTGTGCTCAATAGATTCGTCCTTCAAAAATAAGCAATTTTGATGTTCATAACTTTTCTTGAAATTCATTCTAGCTCGAAATCGATCCTGGCAATGTATTTTGTTGAAGATGCCACGTGTCACGATGTTATTGGGTGAAAAGAGTGCACACGGATTACTATCCTCATTGGATATATGGATTATTGCATGTCCTTTCCCTATTGGTTGAAAACTGGCTAGTGCGTTTGACTGTAGAGATTTTGCCCAATAAATGAGAGGCGGCTGAATGCAATAAATGCAGGTTAAGTGGCAATCCGTGTCACACTTTTCCTGGCTTCCCATTGGTCTAGAGCTATTCACATGGATTGAACTTGTTCAACTTTCCAAAATTGGCAGAATGAACCCCTCAACTTTGGCAGATTGTATTCTTTAGCTAGTAACTTCATTTTAATGGCATTTTTGGTCCTTTCACTTGTATTCTTGAATACTTTGACCCTTTGACTGAGTTGACTTGAGATTTGACCAAATTTGACTTTGATCTTGACTTTTACAAAATTACACTTTTGGTCCTTCATCTTTGGCAGATTGTCAAGATAGGTCCTTTGTCTTCAAAGTCTTGTCACTTTTGATCCTCTTTTGTATTTTTCATCAATTTAAGCTTGATTTTCCTTTGTTTGCTTGAAAATGTATCCTTCTTACCTATTTGAGCACAAACACATAACATACCACATAATTCCGCTTTATAGCACAAAGTTTAGGTATTTTCATTGTGTTTTAGGGTGATTTGTTGATAAATTGATATGAGTTTTTGCTCATATCAACTACAAACTCGTAGTGGCCATAACGAGTAGGAAAGGCAGTCTTAGCGATATCCTGCTCCTTGACCCGTAGCTGATGATAGCCTGACCTAAGATCAATCTTGGAGAAGTGTTTGGCCCCTTGGAGTTGGTCAAACAAATCGTCAATGTGTGGCAGTGGATACCTATTCCGAATGGTAATCTTGTTGAGCTCGCGATAGTCTATGCAAAGACGCATACTGTCGTCCTTCTTCTTAACAAACAAGACCGGTGCGCCCCATGGAATTGCGCTCGGTCGAATGAAACCTCGTTCAAGAAGTTCTTGTAGTTGATCCTTCAGCTCCTTCAGCTCTATGGGAGCCATGCGATAAGGAGCCTTGGAGATTGGTTCAGCTCCTGGAATCAGCTCGATACTGAATTCCACTTCTCGTGCAGGTGGTATGCCCGGAAGTTCTGCTGGAAACACGTCTTGGAATTCCGACACTATTGGTTGATCCTGAATCGATGGAGATTCAGCATCCATGTCGTGAACCGTAGCTAGATAACCCTCGCAGCCATGTGACAGTAGTGCACGCGCTTGCAGGGTGGATATGACTTGTACAGACCGTCCGGGTATGAACCCATAATGAATGTACTCTGGTGCATTGATATCACCGAAGATAACTCGATATGAATGGCAGTCTATGGTAGCATGATACTTGGATAGCCAATCCATGCCCAAAATCATGTCGAAGTCATTAATGTCCAGCGGAAGTGCGTCGACAGGTCGAACCTTATCATCAAATTCTAGAGGAAGACTCTTGTATACATGGGTGATTAATACAGAGTCCCTCAAAGGCGTGGAAATAGTAAGCCTCTTTTCTAGTGGCAAGGGAGGCATCCTAATGTTTTTAGCATAAGCAGTAGAAATAACCGAGTGAGTAGCACCCGTATCGAAAAGAACACATGCAGCGCGACCATACATATACAAGATTCCAGTGATGGTACATGTAGACTTGTTGGCCTGGTCTCGAGATGTCGTGTAGACACGCCCGACAGTAGGAGGCGGCTTGGTATCAGCATGTCCCGATGTACCCTCCATCTCGCCCTTACGGCAATCCTTTATAATATGGCCAGGAAGACCACACTTGAAGCACACATCAGTATTACGGCGACATGGTCCTGGGTGCCTACGGTGGCAAGTAGAGCAAAGAGGATGAGTGTATCCTCCAGCAGGTGCCCTGGCTGTCTGAGAACCTGATAAAACATTTTACATAAGACATGATAGTTGGGTACAAAGGACAAAGCGGATAAACATAAGATTGAATATCAGTGATAGCTGGACGGCTAGGCTGCGAACCTCTCTGGTTTTGGTCCCTACCGTTTCCATGATTCCTGGTAGAAGTTGGTTGAAGTGTTAGAATATGAGTTATAACATAAGAAAATGCGTAAGTATTAGGACCTGCTGCTGTTGGAGTGCCCAGCGTTGTTACGGTAATTGTCATTACCGCCACGCCTATCCGTAGCAGAATGGTCGTTAGTCTGACCGTTTCCCTTGGGCTGATGAGGCTGCTGTTGAGTAGCCGGCTGAGACCGGTCCCCAGTTTTCTGCCTGGAAGATACAGTTAAAGAGATGAATAATTGACATATGGAAAGTATACGGATTGGTCACCGCTTGAATACGAATGTTTACCTCTTGTCGGGTCTTTCAGCTTCCCCGAACTCATCCCTCTCCTGCAGCATCTCCAGTTTTCGTGCTGCATCGGCTACTTGTGCTACAGTGTTGAACGTAGCACACACCAGATTGTTTGCGACCGATGTGCGAAGAGCCCATCTGAAGTGATGTGCCTGCTCTTCAGGAGTACCTGCTGCCGCACCAAGGAAACCAGCCTAGCGAAGAAAGCGCTGCATAAACTCGTTGCTATTCTCCCCAGATCTCTGTCGGATCCCATGGTACTCTCTCTTGAGCTTGTCCTGCTCAGACTTGGGAAAGAACTGCTTCATCACCCTGTCCTTGAACTGAGCCCAAGTCAAACCAGCAACCCACTCATCACCACCTTCAGATTGCATCAATGCTAACCACCAGTTGAGTACATCGCCTTCGAACCGATAGCATGCCAACCTCGCCTTGTATGCGGGGTCACAGCCCATAGCGTTGAAAATCTTCTTGATGTGAGCCAACCAGCTTTCAGCATCGCTGGGGCTATCTGTCTTCTCAAAAGCTCGAGGGCGGAGCTTGTTGAATCTCTCCAGCCATACTGCTAATGTCACTGGAGGAGGAGGAGGAGGTGGCTGATTGTGCTACTGATTGTTGGCAGCTTGAACTTCAGCCCTGATGTCATTCCTCAGTTGAGGAAGCAAGGCTTGCATGGCAGCCTGAATTGCAGCATTGAGATGCTCCTGTTCGCGTATGAGAACCATCTGACAGTATAACATAAAACATATGATTAAACAGATCAAAACATAAAATATAAATATATATATGAAAAAAATTTATACTAAAAATTCACGAGAAAAAATTTATGCAAGAAAATTTTGTGTATGAATGCATGATGCAGTTTTATGAAAACTTTTGTATGCTCGAGAGTGAACGCCTCTGGTCAGTTCACCCAAAAGAAAAGACATAGCGAGGGGACGCCTATGGGTCGGTCCCAAATCTAAAAATTTCGATAAAACACATGCGACTAAATAGGGCCAGTCCTGTACCAACCATTACTTAGTCAAAAACCCTGCAACAATGACATGTATATGTATGCTTAAAAATGATGAATGCATGAAAACAAATGTCAGTTCTAGGAAGACCGTAGTGACTACCCACTAATCACAGGTCATATTTGAGAGCCTACAGGTCGAAGCCTTGTCTCTGATACAATAATTGTAACACCCCATTTTGGAAATGGAAATATCACAGTAATTATAGCGTGTCATCAAAGCATACAAGGTAAAATGTTCTAAACATTACTTGACCATAAAAAGGAAAATACCGGAATCAAACATCGGTAGTCCAAAAGTAAAGCTCATCACACACAAACATAGTATAATAAAGGAAAGGACTAAACAATGTCCAAAGCATAAGTATCACAAGAAAGGAAATGCATAATGTAAAGAAGGCTAGACAGCTTCCAGTCCATATGCACGTACTCTTAGTGTCTAAGAGCGTCCCTGAGTACCTGCCGTTTTGGGAACATAGAAAAGGAAAACGGTTGAGCAATACGCTCAGTGCACGGATGTACAATAAAGCATGAATAGGATAAGCATATAACATAATAACAGCGGAAGAAAACTAAGTCCCGTGTAACCTGGTTAAGTCTTAATAAAACTGGTTTAATAGTTTGAAAGTCTTATGTTTATCTTATAAAAAACTGTTTGTCATATTTTACCATTAGCCAATATAGGTCATGAAAATCCACCGTGCATGAATAATTGGAGGGGTGACCTCATCATGCAAATTAGAGGGGCTGCCTCTAATTTAATATACTAGTTTTTGGGTAGGAGGGATCAGCTCCTTGTGAAGGATGCAAGGCACACACCACATTCACCATGTAATCCTAATTAAAAACATGTAACTAGGATGCACCCATACACCCCACATGATAAATATAAATAAATGGCCAAAAGCTGAAGGGACGCCACGAGCAATCACTCCGCTGTGGTGAAGTTATAACATCAGTGCCTCTAATGTTATGGTTATGGTACCTCCATAACTAGGTGAAACTGGTCATGCATATATATGGCTATAGGTAATCTTAATTAAACATAAGCAATCAAACTCATAACTTATACTACGGGAAAACAGTTGGCTGCATACGGGGAATTCTAATAAGGAAAGAATGTCCATACTGAAAGGACGGGAATCCGTACCTTATGTCCAGTGAACGAGAAAGACGAACTGCGAGAATCCTACTTCCAAATCACTAGTGCTACATAAATACGTACATGAGTAAGTATCTGCTTACTAAATACATAGTTGGTTTTATGTCATGTCTTAACTTATTTTATGTGTTCTTACCATGTTTTACTGTTTTAAAGCCTTAAACTGGGTTAAATCTTATATTCTGTTTAATATGATTAAGTATTTCTGGTATTTCATGTGTTATTATACTTACTGTGTAATAATAAGTAACTTTCCAAAAATAGCAGGTTTCCTAAAATAGAAAGTTTCCAAAAATAGAAATTTCCAAAAATAGAAAGTTTCCAAAAATAGAAAGTTACAAAAAATAGAAAGTTTCTAAAAATAGAAAGTTTCCAAAAATAGAAAGTTTCCAAAAATAGAAAGTTTCCAAAAATAGATTTACTGCTTAAAATAGATAAGTTTCTAAAAATAGAAAGTTTCCATAAATAGATTAGCTACCTTAATTAAATAAGTTTCCATAAATAGATTAGCTGCCTGAAATAAATAAGTTTCTAAAAATAGCTGGTTTCCATAAATAGATTAGCTGCCTTTTTTAGTTAAGTTTCTAAAACTAGAAAGTTTCCATAATTAGAAATAAGCTGGTTAAATAAGCTAAGTATATAAGCGTAAGTGTTTTTCATGGTTATTTCTAAGTCTTATGGTATATTCTATATAGTTTAATAATTATTTCATTAAATTTAATTAAAATATAGGTTATAATATTTAATTAAAGTATAACATGTTTTTAATTAAATAAGTTAAATACTTAGGTTAAAATATGTATTATTATATATTAATAATATAACCTAAGTCATGTTAATTAATTACTTATATCCATGGTTTTAAAATAATTAATTAATTATAAGTCTTAAATATATAAATACTTAGGTTAAAATAATTGCATGATCATTACTAATTAAATAACTAAGTCATGTTATTAAATTAATTACATCATTTTATTAATTTAATTTTAACATAAGTTCATAAACATAAGAAAAAAACTAACATACACCATGAACCGGATCTACGCTAAAAACGTGAACCGGACAAGAAATCGACACCGTACCCCAAACCAACTTGGGGTACCCCTTGTTCCCTTGCTGCCGTGTGACCCACACGCACCAACCAAGACCATATGGTCTTGGTGGTGGTCGGCTTGGCAAACCGAAACCCCTTCGGGTTCGGTTGCAGCCTGCGGCCAAAACAAACACCCCCTTAAAACAACCCTTTGATTTAATTTGACACCAAAACATGTTAGATCTATGCTTAATTATTATGTTTTTATAAAAACATCACATGTTCATAATTAATAAAAAGATTAAATCAAAAGAAAAGGTTTAAAAAGGTTTTACCGAATTCGTGGATCAAGAGAATGAAGAACCAACACGATAAATCACTAGAATTCTGAGATCCAAGATCAAAAATCACCTTGTATGGTGTTCTTAGGGTGGCAGAACAAAGGAGAAGGAGGAAGGAGGAGGTTTTAGGCTTTCTTAAAATCTTCTGTAAAGTTATTTTGTGTAGTGTAAAAAGTAAATACCCCCTTTAGTAAATTTGACAAATGGGCTTGGCCCATTTGTCCTTGTTGGCCGCGGGTAGGGACCCCACTTGGGGTACCCGTACCTTTTTCCGTGTCTCGTTATTTTGTTACTCTTTTGTGATTATTTATGTTCGTGTTTAAAAGTTCTCGTTATGTGAATACCGTGATCTAATATATTTAATTACGCTCGTAATAATATATATACGTAATTAATAATAGTTCGTGTTTTAATTACGTTCATGATTTCATGATCGCATGTTCGTGATTAACTATCGTTAAATAATTATTACATGATCGTGCATAGTAAATACTTATCGTGTTCTAACACGTACGTAATACGTAAACTCCTAACACGTAATCGTAATCATGCTATAATAGGAATGTTTTAATCTAGTACGTAGGATCCTAAGGGTACTATGCATGGTAAAAGCATGCGAGTTTTACAGAGATTCTTAGGAAAAGTATCTGATTACCGAGTGTTGATACCCGACTGGATGTATCGACGTTCCTATCATTTCTTTTGATTTGGTTTCATTTGAATGACCTGGGTAACGCTCCGAGGAGCTTTCGAATGCGTACTCAAATTATGAAAACATAGGATATATTCATATTCGTTAAATGTTTTCGTCTGTGTCTGATTTGAAATTCTCTCGCATAGATTATGCGTTGACCTTACTCTTTTAATAGTAATTGTGTCTCCATATATCCTTGAATTTGCGAAGGATTATGAGTTATTATTAGTCTTTTGAGAAATTCACATCTTATCGACGGCAATGAAACTGGAAAGTTCATAGTGCCAGTAGAATGGATTGATTGATTATGACATGACGACATTGTCATAATTGATGGGAACTCGAGTAGAATTCCCCTAAAAGATAAATGTTGATTATCAAAAGTGATATAAATAATTCTTGTTGGGTAACCATATCCTGCATTTAGACTTGAAATTATACCGTGAATGGTTGTAAATTAGTCATAGATATTATAATCTAGAAAGAACCTAATATGAATTTATTAAAAGATGTTTATGTTATCTGAAACTTTAGGAGGTATTTATTGGTGAATTACCTAGACTTTCGCCATTAAGGCAAGTTGAAATTAGTATTGATTATATTCCCGGTGCTGCATCTGTGGCTTGTGCACTGTACGTCAGCACCATCTGAATTAAAGGAATTACCGTACAACTGAGAGAGTTTTCGGAGAAAGATTTTATTCTACCGAGCTCGTCATCATGAAGAGCTATGGTGTTATCATTCCTTATATTTATAGATTACTGTGAACTGAGTAAATTGACAATCGAAAACGATATCCATAACTCGAAATGGAAGAATTGTTCGATCATTTACAAGGTTCTAGCGTATGTTTTAAAGATTTGATCCACGACATGGTTATTATCAACTTCGTGTCCGCGAAGAAGATTATCTATTCCAATCATCACATCCAGAACTTGTAATGAGCATTATGAGTTTCACGTGATGTCGTTTGGATTGACCGATGCACATGTAGCATTCATAAATTGGCGAATCACGTGTGTAGGCTGTAAATTGATAAATTCATGCTTGTGATCATTAAGGACAATTTGTTTGTTTCTATTAATAAGAAGGAGTTAATAATTAATTATAGATTGCCCTGAATTGGCCGAACAATAAAAACCTGTACCTTAAATATTTAACATATGATTAAAGACTTAATCCTTTATATTATTTGACCATGTGATTAAAAGATAACGGAATCTATATTGACTTTTCAAAGATTAGAGCCATTAAGACTTTGGGTTTTACCAAAAAAAAAGTGCAAATGTGTTTTGACAAATGTTTTATTGAAAATAACTTTTGAGGGATTATTCCCTTATACCCAGAACATTTAACTAAACTCCTGTTTAGGGGTAAATGTTCGTGTATACCTCAAGACAACCTAAGAGGGACTGAGGAAACCATTTAAACCATGACTTGAAATTTGAAACGAAACTTTTTGCTTTTCAACTAAGAAAATTTTGACCAAAGTATAACCAAAGATTTTTCAAATATTTACGAATCTTATTAATTATTTTTGATAAATCAGCAAAAATCGTGTTAATTAAATTCAAATTTGTTTTGAACATTTTATTATAATTGGTCGAACTAAGAAATTTAAACTTTTAACGTTTACGTTTCATAAAAACTTAATATTTATTATTTAATTACGTGTAATAAATATCGACGCTTTAAAACGTCGTATCAAGCAAAACTGATAAAAATAATAGTGAGATAGAACTAAGACTTAGAAAATATAAAGGAATAATTTTTGAATAAATACGGTCATGATATTTATTTCATCGAGGAAGGTGAATATAATTACTGACACGTTATGTAGAAAAGATAAAGAACCAATTAGGACATGTTCCTTAATAATGAAGGTGCAAAATAAATTGCCGAACAATATAAAAATAAACAATACTTGTAAAAAGGATAATATAGATAATAAAAAGGGGTTCGCGGCTAATGTGAACCATTAGAATTGAGAAGCCAATGGCGTTAAATGTTTTAAAAGGCCATTTATGGTTGCCTAAATATGGAGGATTGTGAGATATAGTTATGTTGGAATCTTGTAAGTATAAGTATTTTATTCTTGACACTTATGATTTAATGTCTTTTTATCTGAAGAAGTTGTACTAATGGAAAAATTATGAAGGCAGACATCGCCTCATACATTAGTAAACGTCTAGCTATTGCAAAGGTCATCATCTGAATTTGATTCGATTTGGGTCATCGTCGATAGACTGACAAAATCTACTAATATCATTCCTGTTAATGATAGATTCTTGATGTAGAAATTGACTCTTTTGTATTTAAAGGAGTTGTGTAAACATAGTGTGCCTGTATCGAACATCTTTATCAAGATCCTCGCTTCGCATCGAATTTCTAGAGATTTGCTCAGAAGTAATTGGGAACGAACCTTGATGAGAGTACTGTTTACCACCCCAATCAAAGGGATGAGGTAAAGTAACGATACAAAATACTATAAGTGTTGTTTTATGTTTGAATGATTGACCTTTTGTAATAAACTGTAAAATCATTTTCCTTTAGAGAGATTATAATTGATAATTATCGTGTTAGGATCGAGATTGAATCTTGTTATGATCTAAATATTAGAGCATCTGTAAGCAGGAGTTGAGATGAAGACACCCGACATACACCCATTGTGAGTTGGACATGTCTTTTAGGTTTAAGGTTTCCTATGATGGCGAACCTATCCTTGCAAAATATCCAACCCACGAGACCTAAAATGATTGTTGAAATTAGGATCTGATTATTGACTGCTGGTAGTGGGCAAGAGGTTATGTGAATATGAAATGTAGATCTTGAAGTGCCAGATGGGTAGCGAAGTTATGCCAAAATTTTAGCCATGGAAAAATGAATTGATGATCTGGAAGATCATGGGATATAAGTCCCCGTTGTATGGGACCATTGAGATGATGTAAAAGATTGGTTTGAAAGGCATATAAGCTGGATCTACCCTAGGACTTCAAGAGCTGCGTGAATTATGTTTCGTATATCGAACTTGATAAAATGTCAATCAAGTGAAAATCTGATTACTTCTTGATAAAGTTCAGATCGGCGAAAAGTTGCATTCATCAAAAACCCGTGAACATCATGGATAGAGAAAGTAAGTCAACATTAAGCCTGATCTTATTCCCGTAGTTATGTTTAATGAAACTCGCGTATTGTAATGAATTATACTTGTGATAAAAGACCGAATGTGGAGGAAATACCCACATGGCTTTAACTCTATAAGAAGCGAGTAGTAAGGTAAGATGATCTTTGAGGACAAAGATCCTGTTTAGGGGTAAATGTTGTGACAATCCGTCAATTTATGGTTGATATTTTATTCTCAAATATTATTTAAAAACATTATTTTAATGCTATATTATGAACTCACTTATTTTTGGGAAGAAATTTGGATTTACGTCTTGAAGTAGCATCGACTACGTCTAAACCGGAGGATTCAACGTTACGTGCTTACGTTTACATACACCGTCCTTGGTGACAGTCCGACATTTAAGAAAATAAATTGTCCGTGAATATTATTTTGAGATTTTAAATTTGAGTTGGTTCATAAACTCACAAATTTACGAGAAGAGATTAGGGCTTACGATTTAAATTTAACGTCCTTTACGACTAAACCAGAAACCTTAGGATTACGTATTTACGTTTTCGAACTCCGTTTTTGATAAGACAACTTTTATTAGATTCGTTTTGTGCCGTTGATTCATAATTTATAAAAACGTTTTTCATAAAACGACCCGAGGGCACGCAAATCGAGGAAACTAGAATCGAGGAGTACCCGTAAATTAGTGGGATGAGACAAGATAAATCTTGCCCCACCCCACACATGGGACGGCCAACTTGCTACACCACACCAACCTTGGTTTCAAGTGTAAGCTAAGTTTACTTACACTTGTCCATTAGCTTACAAAGTAAGCCACCAACACACAAAACCATCTATCCTAAACCACTTTTCATTTGCAATTCATGCAAACAACTCAAAACTCTCTCAACCCACTCACCATTGCCGTCCACTTTACCACCATAAACACCCCATTTGATCTAAATTTATCCATGAAATCCTATGTTATTTACATATATGATGATGCCTTTTTGAAGTCCTATTGATTGGTGGTGATTATAACATCCAAGGAGGAGTCTCTATGGAGTATTAGGGCTGATTTTCCATAAGGAGTTCTTGAAGAATGGTGGTCTTGAAGATGGTCTTGGTTTATCACAAGTTTCTACATCAAAATCCATGTCTTGATCATAACCTACATCATCATGGTGGTATAAAGATTGTTCTCCCCATCCTTTTTGTTAATTTTGATTATGTAATCATGTATTTTCTTCTTAAATGTATATATGTATGATGATATATGATGATAAAAATATTGTGTGGGGATTTAGTGTTGATAATCATGGGTAAAAATATGAAAAACTATATGTAAAAAGGTTAAAATCATGCTTAAAATGATGGCTGTATAAAACAGTAAAGAACCATGTGATGAACTGATAAAATGGCATAGATTAATGGATATACAGTAAGTAATATGTCTTGTACACATGTGAGAGTTGGCCATGCAATAGAATCATTAGGATGAGTGAGATATGATCAAAACAAGTTTAGAGTACAAATCAGAGTACACTGTTTTGGACGATTTTTATAAAATACTTAGAAGCTGATTCAACAGTAGCCATAGTAGAGTTAAATGGAGCACATATCATTTAGTTTATGCCATAAACTTTGAGCTTCTATCTCCATATAGAACTCTAGATATGGCTGTTTTGGTGAACATGAAAGTAAAAATCAGATTTTCGGAAAATTAAAGTATAATAGTATTATATAAGCACTCAAATAAAAATAGTATAAAATGTGAATTAAAACCCACTAACTTATATAATACATTTATATAAATATGTATAAGGATAAATAAATGGACATGTTATAAAAATGGTAGTTTGATAAGTTTTATAAGTTATAAAACTATAAACATGATTTTTATGACTTTTTCGGCTATTATCGAAAAATTAACGTTTTTCGCCAATTAAAACTTAGACGATCAAACCCGTCTAATGTAAAGTTTTTAAAAGTCACATACTGATATATAAGTATCTAATACAAGTAAAAACCGATAAAATCCGAACTATAGGACATACCGACATTAACGAGCTAAGCTAGCATATTGGACTAATAATTTAACTAAATAAGTTAAACACTTATAAAAAGTACTTATTCAGCTTAACCCATTTGGGCCCAACATGTAAAGTGTAAATACTGATAATACAAGTATAAAATGGATTAATACAAGTTAAAGAACTTATAATAAGTTTATTGGACTCAAAATATGTAAATAGGTAAAACTAGTAAACTAGTATAAAAGTTATCGACACATAACACTAAAATGAGTAAATAAGAATATGTAAACCCACTTGATCATCATATATATATAATCATCATATATATACATAATTGTTATTTTGATAAAGTCATTGGACAAAAGTCTAAGACGAGTATTATTTGTCTAGGTTTTCGTGATTGAAGAACGTACCGTACATCCGAATTGCCGATAACCCCCTTTCCCACATCAACGTGAGTTCATAGCCTCGCACTCTTTTAAATGTTTTTATGAAATATTTTATAAACCCGCGAGGGAGATAACATGTTAGTTTTACTAAAATAGGACACCATTTGTCCCGATTGTTTGTTTATTGATTTGGACCCGGATGATTGTATGACCCTATGAAAGATTAAATGACCCGATAGATGAAATAAAATAGATTATTAAAGTTAGGTTATGTCACTAAAATTCCCATTAGCATGAATTGTGAACTACCAGGATTTGGTAGACGCTTATGCATATAATAGTACTATTTGGGGACGATCACCCAAGTTCGCGCCTTGACGGTTGATCCCCGTCGTGCCACATTGATTGGTAAGCGAATTTATGTATGAGAAGATTTCCATAGCGTGACCTTTGTTACGACACGCTAATTTAGATGGGCAAATTGAGTTTCGGTCTAGCTACCCGTTGTTTGGTTTAGTATGGTAACAATGTCATGCAGCTTGTAATAATCCAATTAACGAAATACTGCTTTAAGCATTGAATTGCGATATATTGCCTGACTAGCAATACAGGGTCTTACTATTGATATTATGTTCGTGTTTTGGTTTTATATAACCATATTCATATAACGGTTTTTATTTAACCTATACAACGTTGTAAAACGTATTGTATGATGTTTTTAACGACAATGGTTCGTATAATGACTTTGAAGGTGAAAGCCTATATTATGATTTTAATAAGGATTTGTATAAAATGACTTTGGCTATTTTATGGCCTATTACAAAGATTTGTGCAAAAATGATTTTCGGTAATAATTTTATACCGATGTTATATTGATGGATTTTATTAAACTCTATGAATTCACTCGGCGTTATCGCTGACCTTTTCTTTTAACATGTTTTATCTCAGGTACTTGAAGGTAATTCTCGGGAAGACAACAAGAATTCATGGCCCGCACTTAAATAACAATTTCCATTCAAATCTTTTGTAAAATTGTATGAAATGAATATGACTTGGGACCTATGTAACTTTAATATTTTGTGAATGGAAATGCTTTATTATTAAACGACGTGATTTTTAAGCGTTGTCTATGATGTGAGTAATGTGCTATCCCGTAACACCAACGAGTCTTCCGCTGTACTGAGTTGTATAAATTTGGGGGTGTTACATATACTTACCCTCAACCTATCTATTTCACGAGGTAACAATTTTGGTGACATAAGGATGGTAGGATAGGTTAATGTCCAATGATTCTTCCAAAACCGGAGGAATCTTCCCATGGACATTCCATAGCTAGAAATAGTAGTCCTTAGGAAAGATGTAGAAAGATTGTGAACGGAGCTGAATGCCGACCAAGTACTTAAGTTAACACTGGAGCAATCACAACAAGGTGCTCGTTATGACGTATTGGTAAGCATTGAAGGGGTTGAAGAATGAAAAAGAATTATAAAGATAAAGGGTCTAAAGAAAGAAGCACTCCTTACAACGTAGGCAGAAACTGGGTCAACACATACGCTATTGAGATCATTTTTAATGATGCTCGATATTGAAGATAGACATCATGGACCTAGTGATGCAATGCACAACCCATCCCAACTAACTCATATATCTCTCAAAAGGTATTTGTTGTAATCACACAGAGACAACGCATTATCTATCGATTTATTCACTCCGAATATATTGATATTGAAAAGGTGGCACTCCTCTCCAGCCTCCGGTCATTAAAATCCAATATGCACGATCGAGTCTAGATCCATTTGAGATCATCAAATATCTCATTAGGACACATTTCCATATTTCCTTGCTTCTTCACACACTGTGAGAAGTAAGAAAGATCTTAAAAGTTGATAGGTGTGAAAACACCCATCCTTTTTACCACTTAATTACAATAATAACCGAGCCAAAACGTGTATTTTATGTCATTTATGTCGGAATTATGCGTGGTTTGTGTTTTTGTTGTAATTTAGGACGAAAAGGTGAAAAGTTGAGAAAACGCGGCATTCACGGGCTTTTATCGAAGAAAAAAGACGAAAGATGAAGTCGAAAGATCAAGAGTGGAAAAAGAACGGAAGTCCAAGACCAATTCTGAAGATTTATTGAAGAAAAAGTCAAAAGACGGAAGTTTACTAAAAGCCGAAGAACTCGAGTCTTATTTATAAAGAAAAATCAAGACGAGTTAATGAAATCCCAAGACAAAGTCCAAGATTAACAAAAGATAAAGTAGAAAAGGACTTAAGTGTGCAATTAAGGCAAAGAGGAAAGAGGGAGGAAGCTTCCTAAGCTCCTCCCTAATCACCCCTATAAATAGATTAGGCCTAGTTCATTTTCATGTTGTTGGTGGCTTGACAAACCACTCTTCCACCATTTTCATTTCTTGTTAATTTCTTTCTTGCACTTTAATTACTTGTTATGCACCTTTAATCATTTAATTTTCAAGTAAGTTTTCATTTATTGTTCTTGAATCTTTACTTTTCTTGTTTAATCTCTCATCTTCCTTTCTTGATTCTAGTTTACTTTTGGTGCGAATTACATATGATCCGTGTTGTTCATTAATGTTTTCGTGCTTAAAAAGTTCATCTTTTTATGGTTTGATTTAAAAGTTTGTTTATTTTAAGCTTGGAAAAGTTGTTATTTGTGCTTATTGGTTCCGTTTAATTATTGTTTTCATTCTAGTTTTGGTTTGAGCTTATTACCATAGCTTATTTCCCTTTGCTTAAGTTTCGGATCAAGATAGTGATTGGAAAGGGTATTAAACCCTTTTCCGATTTGTCCATTCCGACCAGACCCCCTTATTCCGATCACCCGATCGGAAAAGGGTTTTGCTCATTCCGATTTGAGCATTGTTATTCCGATAGGTCCCTAGTTTCCTTATTCCGATTGAGTCTCATTTTTACACATTCCGATTTGGGTTGTTTTATGGATATTCCGATTAGCTTATTTTACAACATTCTGATCATGATGGTTTTCTAGCATTCCGATCTGTTTCCCTTTTATATTCCGATTGCACCATTTTTAGCTACATTCCGATCATGTCCCTTTTTAATATTCCGATCATGCTTGTTTTTACTCATTCCGATTTGTACTTTCCGACGGGTACATTCCGATCGGATCCTTATGGATTCCGATCGGGGGTATTCCGATGGATTGTTTTGTTTTGTTTTAGTATTAAGCTTGTTCGTTTTTCTACACTTTACTCGTTTTGTTTTTAGTTCATTTTAATTTCGTTTTGCAATTTTATTTAATTGTCAATTTACTTTTTGTTAAGTTTTAATTTTACGTCATTTAATTTATCGTCATTTACTTTTAAAAGTTTTAAACATTACACCGTTTACGTTTCACTTAGTTGTAGTTTTAATTTCCCGTCATTTATTTTTAAGTCTTGCACATTTAGTTTATCAAAACCAAAAATATTGTTTTCACCAAGAACAACTGAGTCGCACATTTACCCGGAAATCAATTCGAGAAGATACCGAGAATAACGAACATTCAACTAGTAAAATCTCTACATTAAAATGGCGCCGCTGCCGGCTCTTTTCGTGAAGATTAACGGTTTTTTGTGAGAGACGCGTTGGCTTTTGGGATCCGTTCACTTGTGAACGTTATTTTTCGTGTCCAAATATTTTCAAAAATCCAAAAACATTTGAAAAATCATAAAAAGCATTTCTTTTTCAAAGTTTTGCACCAAAAATATTCTTCTTGCTTATCTATCTTTCTTTATGGATTTTTATGTCCATTGCGTCGGGTGCGGGAGACGATTGTACGGGAACGACTCTTGTCAATGGTGTACATGTGAGCGGTGCGGAAACGATATCGACAACACACAATTCGGATTTTGTCCTTTGTGCAACTCGACTAATTCGTCCTTTTTGAACCCACCTCCTGTTCCCTCGTGCATCTATTGTGGAAGCCATTCTCATTGGCATGTTTCGTGCCCGGTTCAATCCCGTATGGTCACGGGCAAGAACCGGGGTACAATTATGACAATGATAATAGCTATCCACAAGACGCACCCACTCTTTCTCCTTACCCATTTTGCAACAACTGTGGGGGTCCTCACTATACCTATTATTGTCAACCAATGAATTATTATGAGCAAAATCCGTGTCCTCAGTTTTCTTCACCAATGGATTATTATGACCCAAACCCGGTTTCTAATTCTTCTCAACCGATGAACTACTATGAACCACAACCATGCTATAATTCAGGTTTCAACATTTTGAGCCCCCACAACACCCCATCGATCATCAACCCTCCTTCGAATATTTGAGCCCCCACGAACAATGGGATACTCTTGTTAAGCAAGGTCAACAACTTCAAGAAGCTTTCACCAAGATCATCGAGAAATGTCAAGAGGATCAACGACAGGAGCAAATATCGAATATCGAGACTTATACTCCTCCTCCGGTGTATCCATACTATTACGATGATGATGACGATGAGCCTACTATTTCTTGGAATGATCTTACTGCTCAATGTCCTAGTGCTATTGTCATACCTCCTCTCAATATCCCAAACGTGTCCAAGGATTGTAATACATTGAGTAAGCTTAGTGATGTTGGTCTTGATAAAGTGTGTGATGATGAGGTTTGTAACATACCGGCTATGGAGCTTGAGGACGACGTTACTCTTACGGAAGAGGTCGATCCAAATGATGACGATTTTTCTCCAAGCTATGAGAATTTCACTTTTGAAATTTCTCAATCTCCACTGGGAGATGCGGGTGATGACGATTTATTCTCTCCGGTTTACGAGAAGTTCACCGATGAACATGATCTTGTGGATAAGGTGGAAGACGTGCTTCTTCGCCATAGATTACAGAAAGTTCATCTTCTTATTGCTCAAATCGTAGCGTTGACTCCTCCTCCTCTTTCCGCGTCTTTGCCTCCATCTATTCCCCCCGTTGAAGATAATGACCCATTGCTGGAAGAAATCGACATTCACTCCATACCACCAGGTAATAATGACAATGACATGGAGGGGGATATTATTTTTGATAATTTACTGCAGGAAGGTATTGCCCCAAGTCCCCCTCCCGAGCACCTTTCATCCTCCCCTTTAGCCACTATCAAGGAGGATGAGTGCTTTGACCCAGGAGGTGACATTGATTATGCTATGATTAATAACAATACGACTTTGCCGCTTGCTCAGCATCCATTGTCTTTGGGGGAGGACAATGCGCTTACTTTACCCAACCCACCTCCCATGGATCTTGATTTCACATACTTTACGTATGTTGAAAGGACCTTTCTCACATACAAGACTTATTCCCCCGCCTCTCCTTTGTTGATGTCAACCGGGAACGAGGACAATATCTTTGATCCCGGTATCACATTCGAGGCTTCCCCATGGACCATTTAATTCGGGGACGAGTCAGGCTCGTGACTCGGTTAATATAAACAAGCCCTTTTTGGGAGGTAACCCAATTATCTATCTATTTTCACCATAAGTGTAGGGGGAGCCCCCGTGGTGTTTCTTGCTTTCTTTCTTATCATGTGCATGGATTAGAGCTTCAAAGACACACTCTTGATGACTTTTGACGAACCGTGATTCCGTGTTCCCTTCTTCCCGGTTCTATCCTAAACTCTTTTCGATTCACTATTTTATATTTCTCAATATTAAAATAGGAATCTCTTTAGTTGTCTCTTTTTTAGCGAGATTTAAACAACGTGCACAATGTCCTAAGTGTAGGGGAGTTTACTTTCACATGCTTAAACATTGAGGACAATGTTTATCTTAAGTGTAGGGGGGACTTCTATCAAAGTTAAGTGGCATTTTCCTTATATTTGTCCTCATTTTAACCGGAAAATCAATTTTTCGACATTTTTCAAAATTTTTGATCTATTTTGGCCTATTAGTTTTTCCCTTTGTATAGTTATTTTCTTTCCTTATTAGAATAAATTTTAATAAAGTGGTTTTAAATTTTCAAACGTTGTGAATCTTTTGACTCAACCCGAGTTTACTTATCTTAGTTTACTCTAGCTAGTATCCTTAACATGTTTAAGTCAAGTTTTGCTAGGCTTTTATATAGGGAGCTATAAAACGCGAAAGTCTTAACTCTCACGGGTTAAGAACAAGAACTTTTCGCAAGTTCCTATAATTGGTCCTAGAGAGTCGTTTATCAAGGGAACTTTAAAATGCGAATTCTAAACTTGAAAAAGTCTAAGAATTTGCAAGATCCTATAGACGACTCGAAAACCCAAAACTTTGATTTAATAGGCTAAGCATCCACGAGTCTCATTCTTTGGGATTTTAAATTGTGGAGAACGAGAGATGATAGAGTCGATTATAAGTTTGGTATTCTTTCGTGAATTTATGTGAGTTAATTATAAGCTTATTCTCCCATCGCTTGTTAATAAATTTATCTGTAATAAATAAGGTTGTACGATTTGAAAAGTTACTTAGCTTCTAGCCCAAGATCGTTTAAAAGTTGCTCGGTACGGATTAGAGTTCATAGCCAAGGCATAACTTATTGAAGCGGGATGCGAAGATTGGCGAGTCCGAAAAGGCCTAACAAGGCATGAGGGCTACATTTTGTTACTAAAGATCCAAAAGTGATGTGAAGAATCATTTATCGTAAATCAATATGATGGATCGAGACACACGACGAAAAGCAAAAACTCCCCAAAAGTCATGGAGAAGTGTATCCGAAAAGACCCTAGCAAGGTATGAGGATAAATAGATCCAAGTCATAAAAGGAGGCGGATCGTTGTATATCAAAGTCCAAAATAAAGATTAGAGAAAAATGAAGAAGTCGTGGTCCAAGTATGAATCTCTCAAAACTTCAAGTGAAGAAATTCCATTATGAAGAGAAGACCATAATTTCATGAACGTCTCTCAAGATTTGAAGAATGAAGTCGCTGCCAAATATCGGTCCGAGAAAGGTCTCAAATCGCGAAGCGAGTTATGCCAAGATATGAACTTTATGAGGTCCCGAGAAGCAGTTTTAAAAGATTTTGTCCTTTACCTAACTATTGATTAAATCGTTCACTTTATTTTCGGACTAAATAACTATCGAAATAAGTCAAAAATGCATCCTCGTGATCATTCAAGACAACAATAAAATATAAGAGATACCCCTAGGAATAAGGGAGTCTAAGTGAATAATTGGCCCACATGAGTTCGTGTTAGTTTACTAACTTATAATAACAATGATCTCGTTTCTAAGCTTGGTTTGGAGAAAGTGAAAACTTGAGGATGATGATCATTCACGAAATTTCCAAAACCCAAGGTATGTTTTTGATTTCTTTACTTTGAATGTTTATAGTTTTCTATCTCTTTAATAAAGGCCAAGGTGGATTGATTTTGTTGAAAAATGTAAACATGCTTTGTAACTAATGCATTGCATGAGGACATTGCAATGGTTAAGTGTAGGGGATTTGATAGGTGTGAAAACACCCATCCTTTTTACCACTTAATTAGAATAATAACCGAGCCAAAACGTGTATTTTATGTCATTTATGTCGGAATTATGCGTGGTTTGTGTTTTTGTTGTAATTTAGGACGAAAAGGTGAAAATTGGAGAAAACGCGGCATTCACGGGCTTTTATCGAAGAAAAAAGACGAAAGATGAAGTCGAAAGATCAAGAGTGTAAAAAGAACGGAAGTCCAAGACCAATTCTGAAGATTTATCGAAGAAAAAGTCAAAAGACGGAAGTTTACTAAAAGCCGAAGAACTCGAGTCTTATTTATAAAGAAAAATCAAGACGAGTTAATGAAATCCCAAGACAAAGTCCAAGATTAACAAAAGATAAAGAAGAAAAGGACTTAAGTGTGCAATTAAGGCAAAGAGGAAAGAGGGAGGAAGCTTCCTAAGCTCCTCCCTAATCACACCTATAAATAGATTAGGCCTAGTTCATTTTCATGTTGTTGGTGGCTTGACAAACCACTCTTCCACCATTTTCATTTCTTGTTAATTTCTTTCTTTCACTTTAATTACTTGTTATGCACCTTTAATTATTTAATTTTCAAGTAAGTTTTTATTTATTGTTCTTGAATCTTTACTTTTCTTGTTTAATCTCTCATCTTCCTTTCTTGATTCTAGTTTACTTTTGGTGCGAATTACATATGATCTGTGTTGTTCATTAATGTTTTCGTGCTTAAAAAGTTCATCTTTTTATGGTTTGATTTAAAAGTTTGTTTATTTTAAGCTTGGAAAAGTTGTTATTTGTGCTTATTGGTTCCGTTTCATTATTGTTTTCATTCTAGTTTTGGTTTGAGCTTATTACCATAGCTTATTTCCCTTTGCTTAAGTTTCGGATCAAGATAGTGATCGGAAAGGGTATTAAACCCTTTCCCGATTTGTCCATTCCGACCAGACCCCATTATTCCGATCACCCGATCGGAAAAGGGTTTTGCTCATTCCGATTTGAGCATTGTTATTCCGATAGGTCCCTAGTTTCCTTATTCCGATTGAGTCTCATTTTTACACATTCCGATTTGGGTTGTTTTATGGATATTCCGATTAGCTTATTTTACAACATTCCGATCATGATGGTTTTCTAGCATTCTGATCTGTTTCCCTTTTATATTCCGATTGCACCATTTTTAGCTACATTCCGATCATGTCCCTTTTTAATATTCCGATCATGCTTGTTTTTACTCATTCCGATTTGTACTTTCCGACGGGTACATTCCGATCGGATCCTTATGGATTCCGATCGGGGGTATTCTGATGGATTGTTTTGTTTTGTTTTAGTATTAAGCTTGTTCGTTTTTCCGCACTTTACTCGTTTTGTTTTTAGTTCATTTTAATTTCGTTTTGCAATTTTATTTAATTGTCAATTTACTTTTTGTTAAGTTTTAATTTTACGTCATTTAATTTATCGTCATTTACTTTTAAAAGTTTTAAACATTGCACCGTTTACGTTTCACTTAGTTGTAGTTTTAATTTCCCATCATTTATTTTTAAGTCTTGCACATTTAGTTTATCAAAACCAAAAATATTGTTTTCACCAAGAACAACTGAGTCGCACATTTACCCGGAAATCAATTCGAGAAGATACCGAGAATAACGAACTTTCAACTAGTAAAATCTCTACATTAAGAGTCCTACGCAAAATCTTCATGATCTTGCCTGAACATCTGAGTAATACGAAAGTTATTACAATGAAGATGGAAGTCCTTCTTGATAAAACATTATAAAGATCATCGCAGGTCACTTGTGTGAACTTGTGATAACTAGAAAGCAACAGTGGTTTAATTCTTAACTGAATCTGAACACGTTCCAGGCCTCTACGCAATATCTTCGTGATCTTTTTAGAACACTCAGAGTGACACTCTTAAGTGTTTACAGTGATGAGTGGAAATCCTTCTAGTGATAACATCAAACAACACTTGGTAGGTAACTCGCAAGATTCTATACGAATCAAGCTCGTGACAACTGGAAAGCATGGTGCGGTTCTTAATTAAATTTCACTTGTTCCAGGTATTTGTATTGACGGCTTCAATCATGCGGATAATGTAATCCAAATAATTCACTCTTTATGTTCGCAGTCAACTTTGGACGGTCGAGTAAAGAGAACGGGGTTACCCGCGAAATCTTGTCAAGGAGGTTCTTAATCGAAACTACCTGCCACAAGTACGATATTTAATATCGTCCAACGGTCTTCACCGACCGGAGGGAAAATGCTACCTAATTAGGTTGAAATGTTCAAAGCCATTTCATCCGTGTATATGTTTTGTTGCCAACTGTCTTAGGCAGCTTAACAAGAAGGTGGCGTCGCGGTGTACCAAAAGAAGTCGTCCTCACATGCTTATGCTTTCTGTACTTAAGACTTCAACAAATTCAAGAAAGCTTAAAAGTCAAGTCTTCTGCTGTATCAAAATCTGAAGCTTTAAAGAATTTATAAAGGATAAGTATGTGGAACACGAAGTCATGAGGAGGCGAATATCACAAGTGATGAATGCACAAGGTCAAGGCAAAGAAACATGCTCAAGACTAAAGTCAAAGATCACATTAGCATATTCACAAGAAAATACGACTACGAGTTCATGACAAGCATAGTATGCTAGATCTATTTTATTATTGTAACTCGGGTAACGCCCTTGTTTGGAGTGACCTCCCTTAGGGGAAGATTGTTCAAAATACGTTTTTACGTATTTAGGAAGGATCGGTCACTCCAACAATATATACGTAGTATGGGCTCGTAGTCATAGTCTAACATATAACCCACAAAGCCCACATGTAGGGTGGGCTATATAAATTCCCTCCTAGCATGTTTGGAGGGGTGGTCGGTGGTTGGTCATATTTCATCTAATCTAGTATTTCCTTTTCTCTCCAACCTCTCTCTTCTTTCTCTCTCTAAGATCTTAATCTATCTCTCTCTCTTTGATTCATTCAATCAATAATATAAATCAAGGAATACGATAAACTACATTGACTCAGTACACAACATCAAAGGGGACTTCTGCTTGGTTTATGGATCGCGTGGCACAGGGAAGACTTTTTTACACGACTATAATATCAAGGTTAAGATACGAAAGAATAATCATACTACCAGTCGCATCTTCAGGTATACTACTCTATAAAAAATTATTTACTCTTATACCCATAAAATAAGTCCCAAAACACCTCATGTTTAAAAATCTTAATTTTAATTATACTTTCAAACATGGTATATGAATAGCTTCATTGCTCCTTGCGGGAGGCTGAATCGCTCATAGCAGATTTGTAATATCATCAGAAGTAGTGGAGAACACTACATGTGGAATAAAGCAAAATACTCAACTAGTACAGTTAATGCAAGAAACCCGGCTAATTATTTAGGATGAAGCACCAATGACACAAAGATATGCTTTTGAATCATTAGACAAAACGTTAAGAGATATATTAGGATTTGAAAATCCCAAGAAATGGAACAAGCTATTTGGTGGGATGACCTTTTGCTAGGTGGTGACTTCAGACAGATCCTACCAGTCATACCAAAAGCACGAAGACCAGAAGTGGTTCAATCTTGCATTAACAGGTCTAAGCTTTGGAATACTACAAAGTCTTCACACTGACACAAAGCATGCGAGTGAATGAGTATGGATGTAATGGTCAAATTGACATTGAAAAATGAAGTTTCAATCGTTGGGTTTTAGATATTGGCGATGGTGTAGTTCCAACCAAAATTAAAGAAGAAGAAGATCAAGCGTCATGGATTGAAATTAAAGAGAAGTTCCTGATCACATCATGGGACTCTCCAATTGCAAAAATAGTAGAAGAAACCTATCCATATTTTTTACAGTAAGACAAAGAGATAATGCATTCCTAAAGGAGAGAGCCATTCTAACACCCAGAAATGAAGACGCTGATACAATCAACACATACATGGTCAACCAACTAGAAGGGGCATCTATGACTTACAAAAGTGCAGATCAAATATGTATGGGTTCAACGGAAACACTAGCTCAACACAATCTGTATCCCGTGGAGCTGCTAAACACCTTAACTTTCTCTGGTATGCCACCACATGAACTCTGTTTAAAAAAGGAATTACCCATAATGCTAATGCGGAATCTTTATATAGGGCTTGGTCTATGCAATGGAACAAGGCTTCTTATTACAGATTTGGGTGAATTTGTGCTTCATTGTAAAATCCTAAATGGATCAAACGCTGGCGATAGCGTTGTAATCCACATAATCATTCTCACTTCAGCTCAATAAAAATGGCCCTTTGTACTCAAAAGAAGGCAATTTCCTGTCAAACCGTGCTACACAATGACTATTAATTAACAAGAGTCAGGGCCAGTCACTAAACTATGTTGGCCTATACTTGCCAAGCCCAGTTTTTAATCATGGGCAACTCTACTTGGCATTATCAAGAGTAACAAGTCACGAGGGGCTAAAAATCTTAATGATTGAAGATCAAGACTGTAAAACCCGCATGCTTTTACCATGCATAGTACCCTTAGGATCGTACGTACTAGATTAAAGCTTTCCTAATATAGCATGATTACGATTACGTGTTAGGAGTTTACGTATTACGTACGTGTTAGAACACGATAAGTATTTACTATGCACGATCACGTAATAATTATTTAACGATAATTAATCACGAACATGCGATCATGAAATCATGAACGTAATTAAAACACGAACTATTATTAATTACGTATATATATTTATTACGAGCGTAATTAAATATATTAGATCACGGTATTTACGTAACGAGAACATTTAAAACACGAACATAAATAATCACAAACGTGTAACTAAATAACGAGACACGGAAAAAGGTACGGGTACCCCAAGTGGGGTCCCTACCCGCGGCCAACAAGGACAAATGGGCCAAGCCCATTTGTCAAATTTACTAAAAGGGAATTAGGAGGTTTTCACTACTCAAATAAACATTACAGAAGATTTTTAAGAAAACCTAAAAAAACCTCCTTCCTCCTTCTCCTTTGTGCCGCCACCCTACAACCACCATAAGGAGTGATTTTTGATCTTGGATCTCTGAATTCTAGTGATTGATCGTGTTTGTTCTTCGTCCTCTTGATCCACGAATTCGGTAAAACCTTTTTAAACCTTTTCTTTTGATTTAATCTTTTTATAAATTATGAACATGTGATGTTTTTACAAAAACATAATAATTAAACATGGATATAACATGATTTGGTATCAAATAAAAACAAAAGGGTGTTTTAAGGGGTGTTTGTTTTGGCCGCAGGCTGCAACCGAACCCGAATGGGTTTCGGTTTGCCAAGCCGACCACCACCAAGACCATATGGTCTTGGTTGGTGGGTGTGGGTCCCACGGCAGCAAGGAAACAAGGGGTACCCCGAGTTGGTTCGGGGTACGGTGTCGATTTCATGCCCGGTTCATGCTTTTTAGTCTAGATCCGGTTCATGGTGTATGTTAGTTTTCTTATGTTTATGATCTTAGGTTAAAATTAAATTAATAAAATGATGTGATAAATTTAATAACATGACTTAGGTTATTTAATTTTTAATGATCATGAAATTATTTTAACCTAAGTATTTATATATTTAAGACTTATAATTAATTAATTATTTTAAAACCATGGATATAATTAATTAATTAACATGACTTAGGTTATATTATTAATATATAATAATACATATTTTAACCTAAGTATTTAACTTATTTAATTAAAAACATGTTATACTTTAATTAAATATTTTAACCTATAGTTTAATTAAATTACATGAAATAATTATTAAACTATACATTATATCATATGACTTAGAAAATAATCATGAAAACACTTAGGCTTATATACTTAGCTTATTTAACCAGCTTATTTCTAATTATGGAAACTTTCGATTTTTAGAAACTTAATTAAATAAGGCAGCTAATCTATTTATGGAAAACTTCTATTTTTAGAAACTTATTTATTTCAGGCAGCTAATCTATTTATGGAAACTTATTTAATTAAGACAGTTAATCTATTTATGGAAACTTTCTATTTTTAGAAACTTATCTATTTTAAGCAGTAAATCTATTTTTGAAAACTTTCTATTTTTGGAAACTTTCTATTTTGGAAACTTTCAATTTTTGGAAACTTTCTATTTTTGGTAACTTTCTGTTTTTGGAAACTTTCTATTTTTGGAAACTTTCTATTTTAGGAAACCTGCTATTTTTGGAAAGTTACTTATTACTACACAGTAAGTATAATAACACATGAAATACCAGAAATACTTAATCAGATTAAACAGAATATAAGATTTAACACAGTTTAAGGCTTTAAAACAGTAAAACATGGTAAGAACACATAAAATAAGCTAAGACATGACATAAAACCAGCTATGTATTTAGTAAGCAGATACTTATTCATGTACGTATTTATGTAGCACTAGTGATTCGGAAGTAGGATTTCTCGCAGTTCGTCTTTCTCGTTCACTGGACATAAGGTACGGATTCCCGTCCTTTCAGTATGGACATTCCTTCTTTATTAGGATTCCCCGTATGCAGCCAACTATTTTCCCGTAGTATAAGTTATGAGTTTGATTTCTTATGTTTAATTAAGATTACCTATAGCCATATACATGCATGACCAGTTTCACCTAGTTATGGAGGTACCATAACCATAACATTAGAGGCACTGATGTTATGACTTCACCACGGCGGAGTGATTGCTCGTGGCGTCCCTTTAGCTTTTGGCCATTTATTTATATTTATCATGTGGGGCGTATGGGTGCATCCTAGTTACATGTTTTTATACAGGATTTCATGGTGAATGTGGTGTGTGCCTTGCATCCTTCACAAGGAGTTGATCCCTCCTACCCAAAAACCAGTATATTAAATTAGAGGCAGCCCCTCTAATTTGCATGATGAGGTCACCCCTCCAAGTATTCATGCATGGTGGATTTTCATGACCTATATTGGCTAATGGTAAAATATGATAAACAGTTTTTATAAGATAAGCATAAGACTTTCAAACTATAAAACCAGTTTTATTTAAGACTTAACCAGGTTACTCGGGACTTAGTTTTCTTCCGCTGTTATTATGTTATATGCTTATCCTATTCATGCTTTATTGTACATCCGTGCACTGAGCGTATTTGCTCAGCCGTTTTCCTTTTCTATGTTCCCAAAACGGAAGGTACTCAGGGACGCTCGTAGACGCTAAGGGTGCGTGCATATGGACTGGAAGCTGTCTAGCCTTCTTTACATTATGCATTTCCTTTCTTTTGATACTTATGCTTTGGACATTGTTTAGTCCTTTCCTTTATTATACTATGTTTGTGTGTGATGAGCTTTACTTTTGGACTACCGATGTTTGATTCCGGTATTTTCCTTTTATGGTCAAGTAATGTTTAGACATTTTTCCTTGTATGCTTTGATGACACGCCATAATTACTGTGATATTTCCATTTCCAAAATGGGGTGTTACAAAGACAGGGAACTAAGGCATCACACCCGTAACATAGTCTTTAAAGAGGCATTTACCAACTTATCTTAACGTAAAAGAAAATTGCCACCAGAATAAACATCTACTTCTATAAAAAAAATTTGAATTTGTTGATTCTTTTTATTTACCGTTTGGAACTACTTGATATCAATATGTAAATGTATGCTATAAAGGAAATCATGCGTGTCTAATTGAATCCTATGCCTTCAATCCAATGACAAGCAGCATTTTTGTGATTTGAAAATAATATAAAATCAAAATTAAAAATGAAACAGCTGAATACTAATTGTGTAACAGCTGTAGTATCTTACCCTTTATGATATATAAAATAAAAAATTTCAAAAATAACACCACACTTTTATGGTATACGTATTTACTAACTTCTCTCATGTGTCTTAATACCATTCCATAATTACACATAGCATAATTTAGAATTCAAAAATTATTAAGACGAATAAAAATAAATAGTATTTCCTTAAGATAAAATGCTTTATAGCTGAATAAAACAAAGCAACAAAACTAATAATGCAAAAATTGCTACACCAACCTCAAAAGCAACCTATAACTCCCTGAATCTTCATTCCAGCGACTCATATTCAAACGGTAAAATCCTTCAAGTTAGTAATAAACGCTGACTTATCATTCTTCTTATGCTTAGTCTCTCTATACATTAACTGCAAAACCACACACTTAGCCGCATCATCCTTATGAATCTGTTGTAGCAACTCAACTCCTTGCTGCATTTCAATACTACCACTTAACTTCTTTAATTCACATAGGTATGGAGCTCTTTTAGAAGCGCCATTTTTTAACATTATAAACAATGATTCTAAACTATCAGCCACCATATCATCATCTAGCATTTCCTTTTTCAAAAAACTAACATATCCATCGGGCTATTACAATGAGCAGCTTTTGAAGACTCAGACATGACAGAGATAATACTTAATTCCAAATACATTTTCTATAGTTCAAATCCCATATAAATATGCAATAAACACATACTTTCTAAACTGATAAGCATTTATTAAAGTAGCCAAACAGATTTAAAACTCTTATTCTCTTCACATCCTCACATTAAACAAATAATAACACTCATACTCATGCCTATATAACTAGGGTACTCTGATTACATAGGTGAGTCACAAGCTGTCTACAAATACTTCCTATGTATTATGCCTAACAAAAATAATACCAACTCCCAAATGAACCTTCGATCACAAGCCAGCTAAAAAGCTGTAGGTAAGTACAACATATGTGTGAAAGGTGGGTTTAACTCACATTGCTTGAAGTCCATTTAGATCATGTGGTGAATCATGAAATTCCATTTCACCAGCTCTCACCCTGAAACACATAATAACTTGCTTTCCATTTCACTAGCTCTCACCCTGAAACACATAATAACTTGCTATCATCACAGCATCATATCATAATGTTATATAAAATTAACAGCGATACCTTCAATTAGTAGGTCAGTGCAAGTGTGTTTATGAAAAATGGATTGTACATGGTTGCTTCTTTGAACATACATAATCTGTAGGAAACCCAACACTTATATCATTTATTGATTACAATATAAGAACTTAACAGCTTCAAACTAAACTAAAAAGTAAATTAAACACAACTTTATAATGAAACTAGCACACTCTAACATCACAAAAACATATAATGCTCATATCCAAATTGCAACGCATACAACGGATCCTAACAATAAAACAAACTCAACTGACAATTCAAAATAACAAACAATAAAAATGAATAACTTCAACAACACAATCAAACGGTTAAACTGACGTTATAAGTACATTCATTTAACACCAAAAGTTATTACAGACCATTGTTTGTGATTCATAGACAAAGATAAAGAGGAGCTTCACCATACATAATCATTCATAAACATAAAACTTAAACTATAGATCATTAAATCCTAAATACTAAAAGATAATCATTACACAAAAGAAGCTTCAAAAGCTTATCAACATAGCCCGAAGGATCATGGCGCTCCATCAGTTCCGAAGCTATGGCTTTTAAAGTCATGTCGTCCCTAGAAAATTCTAACAAACCATTCAAATCACGAAGCTTATCCGTCTCGCTGGCACAGAGGTCTCTTAAATACTCCAACCCCTCCTCAATATCTTCTTCCTGATCCTCCAATTTTCCAATCAACAACCCAATCTTCGAAATAAAACCACTAACCACCTTAGATTGACCCCGAATAACATTAGCAAAGTTTTCTTCCTCCACCTGCATTTGATTAAAGAAAAACGCCAAGCAACATGCGATGCTGCTCTCACCAGTGATCTTTTTGATTTCATTGATGATCGGATTCATTTTTCGCTTGCTCATGTTTTCTTTAGATTAGAACACGATTAGGGTTTATAGAAAGAAGATTATATACAGTGATTAGTCGATACAACCGAGGGAGTGTATAATGGAAATTACGACTGATTTGTGGACCGTAACCATTTTATGGTTACCAGTGAAATGAAACTGAAGAGGCAAACACTGTTTCTGGGCATACTTCAAGAGTCTTCTAAAAAATTTAAAAAACACCACAATTGGTCCCTGAAATATAAAAAAGAAACAAAAGTGTCTGTTGGGTCCACTATGTAACACCCCCAAATTTATACAACTCAGTACAGCGGAAGACTAGTTGGTGTTACGGGATAGCACATTACTCACATCATAGACAACGCATAAAAATCGCGTCGTTAAATAATAAATCATTTCCATTCATAAACATCAAAGTTACATCGGTCCCAAGTCATTATATTTCATACAAAGTTTTACAAATTATTTGAATGGAAAAATGTTGTTTAAGTGCGGGCCATGAATTCTTGTTGTCTTCCCGAGAATTACCTTCAAGTACCTGAGATAAAACATGTTAAAAGAAAAGGGTCAGCGATAACGCCGAGTGAATTCATAGAGTTTAACAAATTCCATCAATATAATTTTGGTATAAAATTAGTACCAAAAATCAATTCGTACAAATCATTGTAATAGGCCGTAAAATCGCCAAAATCATTTTATACAAATCTTTGTAATAGGCCATAAAATAGCCAAAATCATTTTATACAAATCTTTATCGAAAATCATAATATAGGCATTTGCCTTAAAAATCGTTATACGATTCATTATCGTTAAAAACACCATACAATACGCTTTTGCAACGTTGTATAGATTAAATAAAACCATTATACGAATATGGTTATAAGAAGCCTTAAAAATCATTATACGAGACAATGTCGTAAAAACGTCATACAATACGTCTTATGACGTTGTATAAAATCAAATAAAAACCGTTATATGAATATGGTTATGAAAACCAAAACACAAACATAATATCAATAGTATGACCCAGTATTGCTAGTCAGGCAATACATCGTAATTCGGAGCGTCTAGTAGTATTTCGTTAATTTTGGATTATTACAAGCCGCATGACATTGTTACGTTACTAAACCAAAACGGGTAGCTAACCCGATACAAAATTTTGCCCATCTAAAGTAGCGTGTCGTCACAAAGGTCACGCTATGGAAATCTTCTCATACATTAATTCGCTTACCAATCAATGTGGCACGACGGGGATCAACCGTCAAGGCGCGAACTGGGGTGATCGTCCCCAAATAGTACTATTAAATGCATAAGCGTCTACCAAATCCCGGTAGTTCACAATTCATGCTAATGGGACTTTTAGTGACATAACCTAACTTTAATAATCCATTTAATTTCATCTATCGGGTCCTTTAATCATTTATCGGGTCATACAATCGGGTCATTCAATCATTCGGGTCCAAAATCAATAAACAAACAATCGGGACAAATGGTGTCCTATTTTATAAAAACTAACATGTTATCCCCCTCGCGGGTTTATAAAACATTTATAAAAACATTTAAAAGAGTGCGAGGCTATGAACTCACGTTGATATGGGAAGGCGGGTGATCGGCAATTCGGACGTACGGTACGTGCTTCAATCACGGAAACCTAGACAAATAATACTCGGTCTTAGACGTTTGTCCAATGACTTTACAAAAATAACAAGTATGTATACATATGATGATTATATATATATGATGATCAAGTGGGTTTACATATTCTCGTTTACTCCTTTTAGTGTTATATGTCGATAACTTTTATATTAGTTTACTAGTTTTACCCGTTTACGTGTCTTAAGCCGAATAAGCTTATTATAAGTTATTTAACTTATTTTAATCCATTTTGTACCTATCTTATCAGTATGTATACTTTCCATGTTGGGCCTAAATGGGTTAAGCCCAATAGATTCTTTTTACAAGTTTTTATCCTATTTAGTCCATTTATTAGTCCAATATGTTTATTTAACTTGTTAATGTCCGTATGCCCTATAGTTCAGGTTTTATCGGTTTTTACTTGTCATACATGTCTATATATCAGTATATAAGTTTTATAAAGTTTTCATTAGACGGGTCCAACCATCTAAGTTTTATTTAACAAAAACGTTAATTTTACGGCAATAGCCGAAAAAGTCGTAAAAATCATGTTTATAGTTTTTATTACTTATAAACATTATTTCACCACCATTTATATAATTTATCCATTTGATTAACCTTTTATATATATATTTATATAAATAAGTTTTATAAGTTAGTGGGTTTTTATTTTATATTTTATATATTAAAATGTGAGTGCTTATATAATAGTATTATTCTTTTAATTTCCAAAAATCTGATTTTTAACTTCATCTTCACCAAAACTGCCATATCTTGAGTTCTATATGGAGATAGAAGCTCAAATTTTTATCACATAAACTACATGATATGTGCTACATTTAACTCTACTATAGCTACTGTTGAATCATCTTCTAAATATTTTCTAAAAATCGTTCAAAACAGTAACTTCAGATTTATACCCTAAACTTGTTTTGATCATATCTCACTTATTATTTTGATTCCATTGTATGGCCAACTCTCACATGTGTACAAGACCCATAGCTTACTGTAAATCCATTCTACTTCATCATTTTATCATATTACCATATAGTTCTTTACTGTTTTATACAGTCATCAAATTTAACCAAGATTTTAACCTTGTTTCTTATGGTTTTTCACCTTTTTATCCATGATTATCAACAACAAATCCCCACATAACATTTTTATCATCATATAATCATCATAAATATATACAATAGGAAATAAAATACATGTTTACATAATCAAAATAACAAGAAGATGAGGAGGACAATCTTTATACCACCATGATGATGTAGGTTGTGATCAAAACATGGATTTTGATGGAGAAACTTGTGCATAGCCAAGACCATCTTCAAGATCTCCAATCTTCATCAACTCCTTGTGGAAAATCAGCCCCATGACATCATGAAAACTCCTCCATGGATGTTATAAGTTGCACCAATCTTCATCTTTTTGAATGGAGATTAACATATGTTAATTATAACATATGTTTATGGTTAAAGTTTGTATGAAAGGTGGTGTTTGATGGAGATGAGGGACGGCCAAAAAATGAGTGTGAGAGAGAGGAGATTGTTTTGCATGTGTGTAAATGAGATGAGTGGTTTTAGTTAGCTAGTTTTGTAAGTTGGTAGCTTATTTTGTAAGCTAAGACAAGTGTTTAAGCTACATGTTGTAAACTTGCCACATAAGTTGGCTTGGTGGCTTCTTTAGGCCGGTTTGAATGGGGTGGGACAAGTGTCCCACTTGTCTCATCCCATTTATTTACGGGTACTCCTCGATTCTAGTTTCCTCGATTTGCGTGCCCTCGGGTCGTTTTATGAAAAACGTTTTTATAAATTATGAATCGACGTCACAAAACGAATCCAATAAAAATTCTCTCATCAAAAACGGAGTTCGAAAACGTAAATACGTAATCCTAAGGTTTCCGGTTTAGTCGCAAAGGACGTTAAAATAAAATCGTAAATACTAATCTCTTTTCGTAAATTTGTGAGTTTATGAACCAACACAAATTTAAAACTCCAAAATAATATTCACGGATAAATTTATTTTCTGAAATGTCGGACTGTCACCAAGGACGGTGTATGTAAACGTAAGCACGTAACGTTGAATCCTCCGGTTTAGACGTAGTCGATGCTACTCCGAGACGTAAATCCAAATTTCTTCCCAAAAATAAGTGAGTTCATATTGTATCATTAAAATAATATTTTCAAATAATATTTGAGAATAAAATATCAATCGTAAATTGACGAATTGTCACAGCATTTACCCCTAAACAGGATCTTTGTCCTCAAAGATCATCTTACCTTACTACTCACTTCTTATAGAGTTTAAGCCATGTGGGTATTTCCTCCACATTCGGTCTTTTCTCACAAGTGTAATCCATTATAATACGCGAGTTTCATCAAACATATCTACGGGAATAAGATCAGGTTTAATGTTGACTTACTTTCTCTATCCATGATGTTCACGGGTTTTTGATGAATGCAACTTTTCGCCGATCTAAGCTCTACTAAGAATAATCAGAATTTCACTTGATAGATATTCCATCAAGTTCGATTTACGAAACATAATTCACGCGGTTCTTGAAGTCCTAGGGTAGATCCCAGCTTATATGCCTTTCAATCCCAATTTTTACATCATCTCAATGGTCCCATACAATCGGGGACTTATATCCCATGATTTGTCAGATCATGAATTCATTTTTCCAAGGTTAAAAATTGTGGCATAACTTCGCTACCCATTTGGCACTTCAATATCTACATTTCACATTCACATAACCTCTTGCCCACTATCGGCAGTTAATAATCAAATCCTAATTTCAACAATCATTTCAGATCTCGCGGGTCGGGTATTTTGCAAGGTTAGGTTTGCCATCATAGGAAACCTTAAACCTAAAAGACATGTCCAACTCACAATGGGTGTATGTCGGGTGTCTTTATCTCAACTCCTGCTTATAGATGCTCTAAGATTTAGATCTTAACAAGATTCGATCTCAATTCTAACACGATGATTATCAATGATAATCTCTCCAAAGGGAAACGATTATACGGTCTATTACCAAAGGTCAATCATTCAAACATAGAACAGCACTAGTATTACCTTGTATCGTTACTTTACCTCGTCCCTTCTATTTGGGGTGGTACATAGTACTCTCATCAAGGTTCGTTCTCAATGATTTCTGAGCAAATCTCTAGAAATTCGTTGCGAAGCGAGGATCTTGATATAGATGATCGATACAGGCACGCTATGTTTACATAACTCTTTTGCATTTATCATTAACGAGAATGATATTAACAGATTTGGTCAGTCTGTCGACGATGACCTAAATCGAATCAAATTCAGATGATGACCTTTGCAATAGCTAGACGTTTACTAATGTATGAGGCGATGTCTGCCTTCATAATTGTCATTAGTACAACTTATTCAGACAAGGATACTTTTAGTCAAAAATGACATACATATAATACTTATACTTACAAATTCCAACATAACTATATCTCATAATCCTCCATATTTAGACAATCACATGTGGTCTTTTATACATTTAACGCCATCGGCTTCTTAATTCTAATGGTTCACACTAGCCGTGAAACCTTTTTATCATCTATATTATCCTTCTTACAAGCATCGTTTATTTTATATTGTTCGGCACTTTATTTTACACCTTCATTATTAAGGAACATGTCCTAATTGTTTCTTTATCCTTTTTATATACTATGTCAGTATCGATATTCACTTTTCATGATGATGTAATTATCACGTCCACAATTCACTCAGATATTCTTTCTATATTATGCGTCAGTAATTACGTTCACCTTCCTAATGAAATAAATATCACAACCGTATTTATTCGAAATTCTTTCTTCGTATCTTCTATCTTTTAGTTTCGTCTTTACTATTATCTTTATCCGTTTTACTCAATCCGTCGTCTAAAGCGTCGATAATTATTGTAATTAATTAAATAATTATTAGTTCATTTTTATGAAACGTAAACGTAAAGATTTTAAATTTCTTAGTTCGACCAATTATGTAAAATGTTCAAAATTTGAATTTAATTAACAAGATTTTTGCTGATTTATCGAAAATAATTAATAAGATTCGTAAATATTTGAAAAATCTTTGGTTATACTTTTGGTCAAAATTTTCTTAGTTGAAAAGCAAAAATTATCGTTTCAAATTTCAGGTTATGGTATAAATGGTTTTACTCAGTCCTTCTTAAGTTGTCTAGAAGTATACACAAACATTTACCCCTAAACAGAAGTTTAGTTAAATGGTTTGTGTATAAGGGAATAATCCCTTAAAATCCTTTGTTAAAATATTTGTCAAAACATATTTCCATTTCTTTTTGGTAAAATCCAAAGTCTTAAAAGGGCTCTTAATTTTTTTTTGAAGAGTCAATATGCATACATCTTACCATTATTAATCCAACGGTCATTTTATGTAAAGGATTAAGTTTTTAATCCCTAAGCGTTAATGGTTCTAATCTTTGAAAAGTCAATATAGCTTCCATTATCTATTAATCACACGGTTAAATCATATAAGTCCTTAATCACATGTTAAATATTTAAGGTATAGGTTTTCATTGTTTAGCCAATTCAGGGCAATTTATAACTTAATTATTAACTCATTCTTATTCTGATAAATAAACATATAGTCCTTAATGATCACGAGCATGAATTTATCAAATTACAGCCTACACACGTGATTCACCAAATTTATGAATGCTACATGTGTGTTAGTCAATCCAAACGACATCACTTGAAAACTCATAATATTCATTACAAGTACCGGATGTAGTGATTAGAATACATAATCTTTTTCGCGGAAGCGACGTTGATGATAACCATGCCGTGAATCAAATCTTTAAAACATACGCTATAACCTTGTAAATGATCGAACAAATCTTCCATTTCGAGTTATGGATATCGTTTTCGATTGTCAATTTACTCAGTTCACAGTAATCTATAAATATAAGGAAAGATAACACCATAGCTCTTCATGATGACAGGCTTGGTATAATGATATCTTTCTCCGACAACTCTTTCAGTTGTACGGTAATTCCTTTAATTCAGATGGTGCTGACGTACAGTGCACAAGCCACAGGTGCAGCACCGGGAATAAAATCAATACCAATTTCAACTTGCCTAAGTGGCGAAAGTCTAGGTAATTTACCAACAAATACTTACTAAAGTTTCAGATAACATAAACATCTTTTAATACATTCATATTAGGTTCTTCTAGATTATAATATCTATAACTAGTTCACAACCATTTACGGTATAATTCCAAGTCTAAATACATGATAAAATCATCCATCAAGAATTATTTAGATCACTTTTGATAATCAACATCTTATCATTTAGGGGAATTCTACTCGAGTTCCCATCAATTAAGACAATGTCGTCATGTCATAATCAATCAATCTCTTCTACTGGCATTATCAACCTTCCAGTTTCATTGCCGTCGATAAGATGTGAACTTCTCAAAAGACTAATAATAATTCATAGTCCTTAACAAATTCAAGGATATATGGAGACATAACTACTATTAAAAGAGTAAGGTCAACGCATAATCTATGCGAGAGAATTTCAAATCAGATACAGACGAAAACATTTAATGAATATGAATATATCCCATGTTTTCATAATTTGAGTACGCATTCGAAAGCTCCTCGGATCGTTACCCAGGTCATTCAAATGAAATTCAATCATAAGAAATGATAAGAACGTCAATACATCCAGTCGGGTATCAACACTCGGTAATCAGATACTTTTCCTAAGAATCTCACTACGGGAGAATTGGACAAGGAAGAATTGTCAATTGTCAAATAAGACAATTTCCACAGATGAGTAAATTCTACTCAGAAGAATAGATGCTACAGGCACATATGTAGATGTCTCTAACATTATGTCCCTATTTTGCACTTCTTGCAGATCTCGTAAAATTTTAATCTTTCACAATCTTCAAAAAAAATGTAGAGTTTATTCATTAGTTTTATGGTGACTACTAATCAGTCTTGCATAGTCCATTCCAAATTGTATGTAGGCGCGCAACTATATACAATTTCAAGATTAACGATGCAATACTCAGTTCGTCAAAATTTTATCATCATGTTTATAATAAAAACATTTTCATACTTAATTCTTAAATAAGAATCGAAAATAAATTTACTAATATTTTCTTTGTTATGAAAACAATTAAGTTTTCCAAGGTATTTCATAAACAACTTTATTTCGATAACGATCATTTATAAATCTCACTTTGAATAATCCTTATAGTGATGAAAATTAAATTTTCTCAAAGGATACCGTTTTAACTTTATAAAAACAATGAGTGATCTGCAAAAGAGTGATGAAAGCTTGTTCACCAAGAATTAACTACGATATGATAGGAAATGAGCTTAGCCAAATAATCATGAGGTTCATGACCTCGATGGCACTCACGAAGAATAATTCACAACGTAACTCAAATCAAGATGAGTACTTGTTCAATGGTTGCATCACTAATGCGGTCATTAGGATGAAGCAGTAAAAGATAGATAACATCGATACATGTAGAATTTAGCAATCAAAGGTAGTCTTTTTCATTAATCACAAACAAGTCAAAATTGTACCGTAACACATTACATGTCACTATGTCATACAATTCTCAAAACTCATCCTACCAACTGATATCTCAGTTAAGTTAGGGATTTTTAAAAGATACCACAATGAATACTAATCTACAAGAGTCATTAGGTGTTCCACATGTCCCGGAAGATCCATCGGTCCCAATTCAGAAGAAGATTTCTTCAATTTATTTATTGGACACTGGGCATCCTCGTTAGTGGACAACGGCCTAGGAACAACCCTTAACACGAATCAACAATCAATTAAAACCTTATAATTCAATCACAGGACTTAACGACTTCCTCTTAACAATCTCATATTCCATACGGGTTAAGTTTTACTTTATTCAAGTTTTAACCACTTTTATACTCAATTCGATATCCTACCTCATTTTCCAATACTTTCAATCTTATTCTTAGGCCTTGTAAAGGCAATATAATCTCAATATGAATCAACACTTAATTTCCAATCCTATAGCTCTTACAACAACAATTATCAAATGAGTCATTAATATAAAATGACTTGATCATTCAACTAGACTTCTCGGAAAGGTATTAGTGGCATGAGGCTTTTGGGTAATGGTTCCAATGACAGCCTCAAGTGCAACATTCACCCTTTCGATTTCAAATTTAAGAATTGGATGACAACGAATCAGATGACATCTTTCTAGGTGGTAACGTTTTGTCAAACTCCACTCTATAAGGAAAGATCGTCATGACATCGATATCGGATTTAATCTCGCCAATCCTTTTTTCAATATCGCAATCAACTAATATTTACATTTCTATGAATATCAACCATTTGTTGGGATCATAAATATCCACAACTTGGTTTAGATCTAGGATAGCTAGAATTCCTACGAGAATAGCTTCGATTAATTTACTAGGGGATTTAGGGTTACTTGTGACAATCTACGTCGTATAAATACCTCGTATAAATATCAAAATAATCATCAAACAATCATGTTATAAAATTACATCATATATATATAATCCAAGTTATATATATATTAAAATAACACTTCTCAGTCTTGGCCTTGTCGGTAACTCGGGAATTCTTCGGCACCGTTATAGTCAAAAGATTTTTAGACATTTTTAGAAAAATGTTTATAGTTAAAAGATTTTGAAATGTTTTATTCAAAACCTTGGTTTTAAAAATCTTTCGTTCTCTATAACGAGAGCTCTGGTACCAAACTGTAACACCCCAAAATTTATACAACTCAGTACAGCGGTAGACTAGTTGGTGTTACGGGATAGCACATTACTCACATCATAGACAACGCATAAAAATCGCGTCGTTAAATAATAAATCATTTCCATTCATAAACATCAAAGTTACATCGGTCCCAAGTCATTATATTTCATACAAAGTTTTACAAATTATTTGAATGGAAAAATGTTGTTTAAGTGCGGGCCATGAATTCTTGTTGTCTTCCCGAGAATTACCTTCAAGTACCTGAGATAAAACATGTTAAAAGAAAAGGGTCAGCGATAACGCCGAGTGAATTCATAGAGTTTAACAAATTCCATCAATATAATTTTGGTATAAAATTAGTACCAAAAATCAATTCGTACAAATCATTGTAATAGGCCGTAAAATGGCCAAAATCATTTTATACAAATCTTTGTAATAGGCCATAAAATAGCCAAAATCATTTTATACAAATCTTTAGCGAAAATCATAATATAGGCATTTGCCTTAAAAATCGTTATACGATTCATTATCGTTAAAAACACCATACAATACGTTTTTACAACGTTGTATAGATTAAATAAAACCATTATACGAATATGGTTATAAAAAGCCTTAAAAATCATTATACGAGCCAATGTCGTAAAAACGTCATACAATACGTCTTATGACGTCGTATAAAATCAAATAAAAACCGTTATATGAATATGGTTATGAAAACCAAAACACAAACATAATATCAATAGTATGACCCAGTATTGCTAGTCAGGCAATACATCGTAATTCGGAGCGTCTAGTAGTATTTCGTTAATTTTGGATTATTACAAGCCGCATGACATTGTTACCTTACTAAACCAAAACGGGTAGCTAACCCGATACCAAATTTTGCCCATCTAAAGTAGCGTGTCGTCACAAAGGTCACGCTATGGAAATCTTCTCATACATTAATTCGCTTACCAATCAATGTGGCACGACGGGGATCAACCGTCAAGGCGCGAACTGGGGTGATCGTCCCCAAATAGTACTATTAAATGCATAAGCGTCTACCAAATCCCGGTAGTTCACAATTCATGCTAATGGGACTTTTAGTGACATAACCTAACTTTAATAATCTATTTAATTTCATCTACCGGGTCCTTTAATCATTTATCAGGTCATACAATCGGGTCATTCAATCATTCGGGTCCAAAATCAATAAACAAACAATCGGGACAAATGGTGTCCTATTTTATAAAAACTAACATGTTATCCCCCTCGCGGGTTTATAAAACATTTATAAAAACATTTAAAAGAGTGCGAGGCTATGAACTCACGTTGATATGGGAAGGCGGGTGATCGGCAATTCGGACGTACGGTACGTGCTTCAATCACGGAAACCTAGACAAATAATACTCGGTCTTAGACGTTTGTCCAATGACTTTACAAAAATAACAAGTATTTATACATATGATGATTATATATATATGATGATCAAGTGGGTTTACATATTCTCGTTTACTCCTTTTAGTGTTATATGTCGATAACTTTTATATTAGTTTACTAGTTTTACCCGTTTACGTGTCTTAAGCCCAATAAGCTTATTATAAGTTATTTAACTTATTTTAATCCATTTTGTACCTATATTATCAGTATGTATACTTTCCAAGTTGGGCCTAAATGGGTTAAGCCCAATAGATTCTTTTTACAAGTTTTTATCCTATTTAGTCCATTTATTAGTCCAATATGTTTATTTAACTTGTTAATGTCCGTATGCCCTATAGTTCGGGTTTTATCGGTTTTTACTTGTCATACATGTCTATATATCAGTATATAAGTTTTATAAAGTTTTCATTAGACGGGTCCAACCATCTATGTTTTATTTAACAAAAACGTTAATTTTACGGCAATAGCCGAAAAAGTCGTAAAAATCATGTTTATAGTTTTTATTACTTATAAACATTATTTCACCACCATTTATATAATTTATCCATTTGATTAACCTTTTATATATATTTATATAAATAAGTTTTATAAGTTAGTGGGTTTTTATTTTACATTTTATATATTAAAATGTGAGTGCTTATATAATAGTATTATTCTTTTAATTTCTAAAAATCTGATTTTTAACTTCATCTTCACCAAAACTGCCATATCTTGAGTTCTATATGGAGATAGAAGCTCAAATTTTTATCACATAAACTACATGATAGGTGCTACATTTAACTCTTCTATAGCTACTGTTGAATCATCTTCTAAATATTTTCTAAAAATCGTCCAAAACAGTAACTTCAGATTTATACCCTAAACTTGTTTTGATCATATCTCACTCATTATTTTGATTCCATTGTATGGCCAACTCTCACATGTGTACAAGACCCATAGCTTACTGTAAATCTATTCTACTTCATCATTTTATCAGATTACCATATAGTTATTTACTGTTTTATACAGTCATCAAATTTAACCAAGATTTTAACCTTGTTTCTTATGGTTTTTCACCTTTTTATCCATGATTATCAACAACAAATCCCCACATAACATTTTTATCATCATATAATCATCATAAATATATACAATAGGAAATAAAATACATGTTTACATAATCAAAATAACAAGAAGATGAGGAGGACAATCTTTATACCACCATGATGATGTAGGTTGTGATCAAAACATGGATTTTGATGGAGAAACTTGTGCATAGCCAAGACCATCTTCAAAACCTCCAATCTTCATCAACTCCTTGTGGAAAATAAGCCCCATGACATCATGAAAACTCCTCCATGGATGTTATAAGTTGCACCAATCTTCATCTTTTTGAATGGAGATTAACATATGTTAATTATAACATATGTTTATGGTTAAAGTTTGTATGAAAGGTGGTGTTTGATGGAGATGAGGGACGGCCAAAAAATGAGTGTGAGAGAGAGGAGAGTTGTTTTGCATGTGTGTAAATGAGATGAGTGGTTTTAGTTAGCTAGTTTTGTAAGTTGGTAGCTTATTTTGTAAGCTAAGACAAGTGTTTAAGCTACATGTTGTAAACTTGCCACATAAGTTGGCTTGGTGGCTTCTTTAGGCCGGTTTGAATGGGGTGGGACAAGTGTCCCACTTGTCTCATCCCATTTATTTACGGGTACTCCTCGATTCTAGTTTCCTCGATTTGCGTGCCCTCGGGTCGTTTTACGAAAAACGTTTTTAGAAATTATGAATCGACGTCACAAAACGAATCCAATAAAAATTGTCTCATCAAAAACGGAGTTCGAAAACGTAAATACGTAATCCTAAGGTTTCCGGTTTAGTCGCAAAGGACGTTAAAATAAAATCATAAGTCCTAATCTCTTTTCGTAAATTTGTGAGTTTATGAACCAACACAAATTTAAAACTCCAAAATAATATTCACGGATAAATTTATTTTCTGAAATGTCGGACTGTCACCAAGGACGATGTATGTAAACGTAAGCACGTAACGTTGAATCCTCCGGTTTAGACGTAGTCGATGCTACTCCGAGACGTAAATCCAAATTTCTTCCCAAAAATAAGTGAGTTCATATTGTATCATTAAAATAATATTTTCAAATAATATTTGAGAATAAAATATTAATCGTAAATTGACGGATTGTCACACACTAGATGTGGATCTTGCAGCCTGTTAGGAGCGGTGAATGACTTCTGTAATCACAAGTCTATTCATAGAGAGACTCTAGATGAATCACACAGTATAAGTGCGGAATACAAATACTATGAACAAGAAGAACAGAATAACTATAATTACTTGATCCTTTACTAGGGATTTCTAATATTAATATAAACTAGAATAATGTTTGAAGAACCCTTCTGCCAAAGGTTCTTTTTATACTACAAGGAAACCCTAATACATCAATAAGTGTAAAACTGATATGAATATCCTTTCCTAACATATCTCATGCATATCCTAACAAAATACTCAAAATAATAAAGTTTGACTTTCTAAAGTCCAGGAGCACGTGTTGCTCCTATTACTACTAGGACCAGGAGGAACTACATACCTCCTAGTCTACCTATTACAAATTACTATTCCAAAGGTCCTAACAATCCTCCCCTAAACTTGAATTTGACCTGTTGAGTTCAAGTTTCCTGGTAAATCTTGCAAAACGGGGATTGGAACAACAAATGAAACAGCAGTATCATAACCAGCAGCGTAAAGAACATAAAGACTACTACAACAAGTAACACCTAGAAGCTTCTTGAAAGCGTGAAACAAATCTGCATCCTGTTGAATCTTCACAGCAACATGAGCAGATTTTATGAGCCTTTACCAACTAGCTGCTCGCTCTTGGGCTAGCCAGTCTTTATGATGGAATAAGCATCACCTTGGGAGACCAGAACCCAGCCTAACTCTTAGAACGTGAATCAATGGTGAGTGGGGGTACCCTGATTATTTTAGGTAAACCATCACATCCGTCAACGGATTTGATATGTCTTTACCAGAAGCCGTACCCTTCTGGACTCGCCAACTCTTAGCAATGAAGCATCGGTGAGCTGAAAACCCTATAGCTTTGAGCAAGCTATTACAACTTTCAACGGATTTGATAAGATCTTTACCAAGAGCCGTACCCCCTTAGATTAGCCATTTTTCAGTCTAGGACCATGGCAAGTGAAAACCATCCAGTTTTAGGTAACCTGGTAACCATCAACGGATTTGACTATCACACCAGAGCCGTACCCTCATGGTGAATCAACTCTTTCTTGTCTATGAAACATGGTGAGTTGAGCACCATTTGTTGTGTGGACCAGGTCCAACACTAGAAGTAACTCCAAAACAGCCCAAGTGTGAAACAGTCTAATGAACACCAATTTTATGATGGAAAAGTATAAGCAGATATTATATTATGTACAAGTGTGAAATTCCATCAAATTTGTAAAGTATAAGCAGATATTATATAAAATGTATTTTTTATTTTTATTTTTTTTACGTAAATGTGAATTTTTTTTAATTTTTTTTAATTTTTTAACTATAATGTAAGTCACCAATCACTGTACAGATTGGTGAAAAGAATGATAGTATAATCACAAAAACAGAAAAACATACCCATCACAAACCAGAAGCTGCAATTTTTTCAGCTTGCAATCGAGCTTGAATCCCTTCCACCAAAGTAGTAGCCATGGTAGACTCATTCCTATAAGGGGCATTGGATATCTGCAGATGAAATTCTAGCATGGCCTCCATAGTAGCAATCGTCAGTGGATACTCCATATCCGTAAGCATGAACATTATGGACCCAGTCTCCAACTCCAATACATGAACCCCACAACCAGCGTATAATTTCCACCTCTTGATCACCCAACGAGGCTGATATCTCTAGACACCAGAATGAGGAGCATCGGGAGGGGAATCGAGCATCATCTTCAAGTCACCCCAGATTGTCAAACCAGGCCAGTTGGCCACCTCACTCGGAGAGGCAGGAATTCTAGCATCCACCAACCCATATAACGACATAAGATCTCGACGGTCCACCCATGTCAAAATAATTTGCAGTCCTGAGACATAGCGAACATAACCATCAGTGGTGGAATCCTATGTGTGAATGTACCATAAACAATCGGGGATGGATTAACCTGCCAAGCAACAATATAACCCTTACCCATGGGTACCTCTGTCTCACTATCCGAAGCCGCATCAATAAGGTTGTTAGGATCTCGCTTCTCAAATGGAACAGACTTACCACGTCTATCCTTCTTCTTTCAAATTGAGCGACGAGGTGAAGGAACACCAGATGAAGATTCAACCTTTACCTTCCCATCAGCAGTAGTATCAGCATTAGTAGACTCAAGACCTTAACCAACCATAGGATCAAATGCTTATGCACCAGTGGATGAGGTAGGGTGTGGTTCAGTTATCGGTGGTGATTGTTGCTCCACAACAGGAGTAGCAGGAGTAGAATTAGTAGCATTGGTGGTGGTGGTAGGAACCGGAGATGAAGTGGGATGAACAACCGAATGTGTGGTAGTAGGACCAGCAGCAGAAGTAGGAGCAACAGATGGAACACTAGTAGTAACGGGAGGAACAGATGAAGAAGCACGAGCAACAGTAGGCTGAGAAATGGGAACAACTCTTGGAGGAGGGCGATAGATAAAGCGTTCAAGAACCGGTGTGTTTTGACGCTTGATCATCTTCTGGTACAGATCCTTAAGCTCGTCAAAAGGCAATCCCCTAAGCCGTTTCCAAGTCCATCCAACATTAAAGTAAGCAGCCGACTGATATTTGACATATTGCTGCATTAACTTCCTCTCCTCGGTCTAGATAAAGGTCTGTTACGACGCTTTTCACGGAGCTAAGCAGCAAGAGACAATTGTTGCTGACGCATTAAGGCCATTTCCCGTGGGATACAATTATTTTGATTCACGTCAGCGCCCAAAATATCAGTAAACTGCGAGTAATCAGATGTAAGAATAGTAAGCACCCGTATCCAATCATTATCATCCCAATGCATGGCATCATGCCTCAACTGCTCACGCCTCTGTTGTTGAAGGGCTTCTTCCTCAGCCCTAGCTTGTTGATCAATCTCTGCTTGCAGTCGTTGTGCACCCTCCTCCCCTAACCTTTCTTCCTCGATTTGTCTGCGAGTACGCTTCCTTGAAGGAGAGGGTGCAGCAGTCATAGGGGCTTTCCCTTTAGGATCATGAGATGGCCCAGTAGACGGACCAACAGAAGTACCAGCAGAAGAACCATCAATATCCTCCATTGGTCTAGGACTAGCAACAGCAGTAGGGATGCTTGATGGACTAGGAGGAATAGGCAAATCATCATACGGCTTATCAGCAAAAGCAGCCATCGCCAACAAAGTTAACCCATCCTCCTCAATATCCTCATCAGAATCAGAAAGAACAACTTTCTTCTTTTGTCTCCTCTGCTGCGACTCCAAAGCTTTGATCCTGTTCGTCAATGGAAGGACAACGTCCCGGGTGAGCTTGCGATGATGATTCAGATCATTCTCCAAAGAAACAATCCTTGCGTAATACCTGTGCATGAGAGCTAGCAAAGAAGTTAGTGAAACAGGTTCCTCCGCTTCCCCACCAAGAGGACTTGGATCGGGGAAAGCATCATTCGGACCAGAAGCAACAAAGGGTTCATTATCATGAGCATGAGAGCTAGATGGCTTCTCAGCAGAATGTGGTGCTGGACTAGAAGGGGGAGTATCAACAAATGGGGACTTATGTGGAAGAGAAGAGGGGGCAGCCTTGGAAGTGGATGGCATTTCAACCACCACTTCTTTAGCTGGCTCCTCCACCTCCACATGAGGCTCACCAGTATGATGCTCCTCCCCCATAGGATCATCCCCTAACGGAAGTTCCTCCTCCGCTTCATCAGCCGGAGGAGTAACAGTAGGAGCACCTTGGGCAAGGCCCAACATAACATTAGTAAGAGGCCTCCAAGCCCCCTTAAAACTAAGTGCCATATTTGAATACACCTTAGAACTAAGCTTGGTGGTCTCACTCTCCTCCCTATTCCTGGGTAGGCACATAAGAACTTGCTGCAAGAACCTAGGGTACATTAAAAACATCTTCCTAGAGCTAGTACTACTAATATTGCAAACCATCCCATCAAACAAGTAGCGAGAAAAATTAAACACACGACCCTGTGCAATGCAAATCAAACCAGTAGCCAAAGGAATGGGAAATGCATCCCAACTCCCAGACTTTGGGCTTAAGCAATGAATCTAAAAGTGCACTAGAAGCTTCCATTGGGGGCAAACCTATTTTTATAGAAGTTAAACTTCCCCCCATGATTATAACCAATATCAGCCATCCCATCCAACACCTCAGAATTGGGGATGGAGACAACACTACCTTCATCCTGAAGATGAAGAGCAGACCTTATAGAAGCTTCAGACACCACATAAGAACGTCCATCTATGGTAGCATGGAGCTCAAGTGGGCGTCCCAATACATCCACAAGGTGGGCAGTGGCCCAAAACTGGCGAATAACACTATTATAGACAGTCGGGAAAATCGTAAAAGCATACCTGAGGTTGGAAGTCTCAATGAACTCGATGATGTCTGTGAACTCTTCTCGTTTAGGACCTTCTATAAGATATGCCACCTTGTTATGATCGGGTTTGTATAGGAGAGCAGCCATGGATGATGATTGGAAGTGATGGAAGATGATTGATTGGAGATTGAAAGAGTAGGAGCGTATGTGTGTGTTATGGTTGGGATAAATTAGTCAAGTGTGGGATTTGACCATAAATAATGGTCATGTAACTGTTCATTGACCCCTAATAATGTGGGTTGCCCTTTCAAATTAAGCAGTTAACGCAAAAGTAACCACTTGCCCCTTTTACCTTTATTTGCAAATCCAAGTTACCAAAGTTAAATAATATGATATATACAAGAAGTAACTTGCGTTGACTAAAAGTCAAAACGCGTAAGGGTCAACACTAGAAGCACAATGTGGTCAATGAAAGTCAACGAAGTGAACAGAAACGATACTAGAAGCCAACCATCAATGACATTGAAGGGTTTGTATCCACTAGAAGCTGAAGACAGCCACTAGAAGTGAACAAAATCCTCCACTAGAAGTAGCACACACCGCAAAACCCATGAAATCTGTTGTTAGAAACTACCAATATGTTAGCCTGTGCAATTAAATATGTATACTAAGCCTCCCCTTAGGCTTAGCCTCCCCTCAATCCTAGGTCTCAAGGATTGACCATTCTGATGTGAACCACCAAGTGGTTGAACCGAGGACCATCAAAGGCTTTAGTCAATAAATCAGCAACATTATCATCCGTATGAACTTTAAGAACCTGTATCAACTTCTTCTCATTGGCATCCCTTATAAAGTGGTGCCTAATTTCAATATGTTTTGTACGTTGATGAAAAACAGGATTCTTCACAATGCAGATAGTACTTTGATTGTCAATGAAAATTTTGGTGTTCATAAAGTTGAACCCATAATCCAACATCTGATTTTGTATCTACAAGACTTGTCCACAACAACTAGCAGCAGCTACGTATTCAGCTTCTGTTGAATAAGTAGCTACTATCGTCTGTTTCTTACATTGCCATGAGATAAGTCTTCGACCCAAAAACTGACAACCACCAGTAGTAGACTTTCTGTCATTATTAGCACCTGCATAGTCACTATCACTATAGGCTTCAAGAATAAAAGGTGATTCTCTAGGATACTACAAGCCTAACTTGGGTTGAGCCTTGATGTACTTGAAAATTTTCTTGATAGCATTCAAGTTAGAAACGGTTGGAGCCACCTGATGTCTAGAGCAAGCACTTACTGCAAACATAATATCCGGACGTGATGCAGTCAAATACATGAGTGAGCCAATCATTGACCTGTACATGTGAACATTTACCAGAGGATCTGGCTCATTCATGAGTTTGACTTTAGTTACTTCATAGGGTGTTGCTGCAGGTCTAAGAGGGTCCATATCAAACTTCTGAAGGATCTCATGAACATATTTTTCTTGACTTATGAAGATTCCATCCGACTGTTGCTTGACTTGAAGACCAAGGAAAAATGTAATTTCTCCCATAGTACTCATCTGAAATTCGCCCTTCATCAGTTGTTCAAACTCATCACACCATCCCTTCTTAGTAGAACCAAAGATAATATTGTCCATATATACTTGAACTAGGATGATGTCCTTGCTATTCCTCTTAAGAAATAGTGTTTTGTCAATCGTACCTCTTCTATAGCCATGTTGCAACAAGAAAGTGGAAAGACGCTCATACCAAGCTCTAGGAGCCTGATGAAGTCCATATAGAGCTTTGACCACCTTGTAAACTTTCTTGGGATGAAGTGGATCCACAAAGCCCTTAGGTTGAGTGACATAAACTTCTTCATCAATCTTGCTATAGAGAAATGCACTCTTAACATCCATCTGAAAAACCGTAAAGCCAACATAAGAAGCAAAAGCCAAAAATAGACGAATGGCCTCAATCCTAGCAACAGGAGCAAAAACTTCAGTATAGTCAATGCCTTCAAGTTGTGTGTGACCTTGTGCAACCAACCTAGCCTTATTTCTCACCACAATACCCCTTGCATCTTTCTTGTTTTTGAGAATCCATTTGGTACCAATTTTGTCTTTCCATCTGGCAAGTCAACTAGGATCCAAACATTCTGAAACAAGAACTGCTGCATCTCCTCCTGCATAGCCTCCACCCAACTTTGATCCTCAAAAGCATGAGAGACTGATCTAGGTTCCACCTGTGAAAGAAAACAAGCAAACAAACAGTGTTGAAAGTCCGTATGATTATTATGCTTTTGGTCCTCAATATAGCTCACAAGATCATGATGATCAGACGTTGCTTTCTTATGCATTCTGTGAGTCTTGACAGTAGAACCAGGATCTTCGGTGATTTGAGTAGTAGGATGGTCTTTATGCATTGGTAGAACTTGATTAGAAACTACCTCCACTTCTGGTGCCAAGTTATTAAGATCCCCAACATAGTCATCATCATATAAAGCAGAGTCGAAGATGCCATCTATTGGTTGCTTATGAATATCATCCAGCTTAGTAGAAGACTTCTTTTGATAGTTTCCCAGGTTAGAAGGACCAGAGAATATAGTTGAGGAAGTGGGATCACTAACCGGACTACCAATAGGTGTTAAACTTGCACTAGGAGTAACATTAGGAGTACTAGGAGTAACTTGGATAGCAGGGGGACTCAACGGAAACTCAAAGCCTCTTTGAGCAGCTGCTGTAGTAGCATCTTGTTGTTTCTTGATCAATTTGTCAAGAGCTCCTTGTGAGTCCAAAATATCTGATGGAGTAGCATCACTAGGAGTAGCATTGGCATCTGGAGAGACTGTGGTGGAATAGGATGGAACAACAAAAATATCATCCTCCTCGTCTGAGTCCGAAAGGCTTGAATGAGCACCTGTACTAGAAGTTGCAAACACTTGTGGACCTGCATCTTGGTTAGATTTGAAACGAAAATATCCCAATGAATCACTAAGATAATCAAGATCAAAATACCATTCAGGACCCTTGCCTTGTATGTTTGACTTCTCCTCAAAATACCTGAGATTAATAGTTTCAATGACTCGCTTGGCTTAAAGATTGTAGACACGATAAGCTCGAGAGTGAGCAGAATATCCCACTATGTATCCTTCATCTGCCTTGCTATCAAATTTCCCCAAATAGTCACTAGTATTCAGAATGGTGACATGACACCCAAATGGCTTCAAATGAGAAATGCTAGGTACTTTAGCTGTGAGTAGCTCATAGGGAGTCTTCTTGTGAAAAATCGGTAATAGAAACTCTATTCAAGACATAACTTGCAGTATTGACAGCTTCTGTCCAGAACATGGTTGGAAGCTTGGAATCGGCAAGCATGGTTCTCGCAGCTTCTATTAGAGTCATTTTCTTTCTTTCTTCCACACCATTCTGTTAAGGAGTTCTTGCTGCACTATAATCTCTTTTGATACCTTTAGAATTACAAAGTGCTATGACGTCTGCATTTTTGAATTCTGTTCCATTATCACATCGAATACCTTTAACCTTCTTGGACAACTGATTCCCAGTTAGTGTAATAAAGTCCTTGAGTATTGAGTAGGTCTCGCTTTTTGCAGCCAAGAAGAAAACCTACGTGAACCTGCTATACCCATCAGTTACCACAAGACAGTATTGTTTGTGATAAATGCTCCTAATGGAGGTAGGACCAAATAAATCCATGTGTAGCAGCTGCAATGGTTCGGTTATAAGGCTGAGAGCAGTAATGGTCTTGAAGGATGCTTTATGTTGTTTGACTTTGCTGCAAGCAAGGCAATTGATGTCATTTCTAGGTAAACCAGAGACCAAGTTCATATTTGCTAATTTGTGAATGGTCTTGAAGTTCACATGTCCCATCCTTATGTGCCATTTAGTGGCTTCGTCTTCTGAGGCTTTAGCAACCAAACATGCTAGTTGACCAGTAGGATTGACTTCATTCAGCTTGATACTATAGAGGTTGTGTCTTCTAGGGATTCTAAGTAGAACTTGTGAGTCATCCGGGAGTTTAAAGTCTTTGGATAACACCAGCTCATCAGTATCTGTAAAGAGGACAAACTACTTCTTGTCACAAATCTGAGAGATAGAGATCAAGTTGAAGTGTTGAAGTGCTTCCACATAGTAGACCTGCCTAAAATTAAGGTTAGTTGTTTTAATCGTTCCTTGGCCAGTTATCCTCCCTTCACCACCTCCAAAGTAGACCTTTACGCCTTGAAATGGTACAAAGTTAGATAGAAGTCCTTTATTCCCTGTCATGCTCCTCGAGCATCCACTATCAACTATTCCTAGAGTAGGATCTTGGTATGGAGTAACCTACAACAACAAGAAAAGATATATGCAAAAGTTAGTGTCTTAAGGGGACCCAAAACTTTTCAGGTTTGAGCCTGCCCTGTGGATCTTTAGTAGATATCCAAGAAGATTGATGAGATCCACTGTTGTTCTTAGGTTGCCAATTCATCGTTTGGTTGTTATTGTTTGACCAAGAACAACCTGTTGAGGGTTAACAGCAGTACCCAAATTTCCCAACCCAAAATACATTTGGTCTGAATTAAATGCATAATACTGATTAATGTTCTGAAAATAGTTGCTGGTTGGTCTATTAGGGATAAACCCATTGTTTCTCCAATGATCAGAAGCTAAAGGAGAGGTCCTTCTAGAAGAAGAAAAAGATTGGGCACATGGGTTTAGTCGTCTAGAAGAATATGGAGCAACTCCTGGTGGACCAGGAGCAGGAAATTCTTGATAAACAGAAGGATGTTGGTCATAAAAATCAAAATCTTTAATCAAATGAAATTTACTTCCACAAACAAAACATGTTTTAAACGACCTTTTATTCAAATGACATTGTTTCACACTGCTAACTTTATTACACACAACTCTAGGAGAAACATTATTTCTAGGACTCAATAAACCAGAACTAGACACAGTTGAAGTAGAAGCAACTCTCTCTTCACTATTACTAGCACTAGTAGCAGCATGGTCATTTGTCTTGGAGCTTCTAGGTCTCGACTCTTCACTTGAACCACATGATGCAGAGTCAATGGCTTTGTCACTGAAAGTACAAGAGACAAAGTCATTAGTATTAGTAGAACTTTTTGGGGACTCATGCATCTGTGATCCATCCAAGTCATTATGCCTAGATATGGGCATAAAAGTTCCTGTAACAGGTGGAGGGACAGCATGCATTGCTGCAGCTGGTTGAAACCTATTGTAGCTAGGTTTTCCCTCTTCCTCCTTGTCAGGATCAAAGACACTTGAAAAAGATAAATCAAACACATCTTCCGAATCAATATATTTATCAAATCCTAACCCTCTTTTAGTCCTACCAGACATGCTACTATCAATTAACTTTGAAAGATTCTTAGGTGCATTTTGCCATTTTTCAAATCTTAAAAGTGTAGCATCCAATTTTTCCTTCATGTCTTGCTTATCCTTGATACTGTCATCTTTTACCTTTTCAGTGTATTTAAGCATATTAGTGGTGTTTTCTAAATCAATGTTCAGAATTCTAATTTTATCCTCATACTCTCGTTGAGTATCTTGAAGCCACCTCTTTTGTTGTTCCAATGTTTTTAATGAATTCTTATATGCTTGAACCTCTAAAAAATACTTATCATTTTGTTCATTTAATTCATTGCATTGAGACAACAATTCTGAATATTTATCATGACAACCAAGAGGACAGTGTTGTACCTGAGGTGAAATGCCCATACGAGCAAATTCTTATGCTTCTTGGGCATCAGACAGATTCCCAGCAATCATTGCAAACACGTCAGTAGAAGGTTCAGCTGTTTCCAGGGTAACATTCTGATGATCACTCCAGTTGACCATAGAATCAACAGACACCAAAGCTTTCTTGTCATCCTTCACCTCCTGAATCTTGAAGGGTGAGTACATGTTCTTCTCCTGGTCATTCTTGTTAGGGCATTCCCTAGAAAAGTGACCTTTCTGCTGGCAGTTATAGCATCGAACCTTGCTTCTATCAAACCTTGCTGGCTCTCTTGGGTTGTAGTTAAACATTCGACCGGCTTTCTTCTCAAACTTGTGAACCCGGAGAGTGAGCATGGCCATCTGCCATTTGAGATTCATTTCATCCAGGTCAAGTTTATCGACCTGTTTGAAGTCATCAAAATCAAGTTGTTGTTGTGGATCAACATCCGCAAAAAAAAAGAGTGAAGAACAGCTTCTACCATGCTACCAGACTTGACGTTTGGTTCAGGAGTAGAAGTATGATGAGAAGACACAGTATAGCTTGGGCTACTAGCATAAGACATGGGACTAGATCCCATGGAACTCACAAAGGCAGAGTTAGCAGGAGTAGAAAAAGAATCACTTGAGTATCCTCTCACATGAGGCTCAAAGGTTTTGAGTTTATGAAACAGATCATCAAAATTAAGATAGTCAAGGCCACCTTTTGCTTTAAGAGAGATTACCACCTGATTGCATGAGTAGGGTAAGGCTCTAAGGAACCTTGCATTGATATCTCCATTGTCAGGTTTCGACTTGAGTTGATTCAACTGGCTCAGTATCTTTTAGAACCTGTCATACCCTTGATGAATACCTTCAGTTTCTAAGATCTTGAATTATGTGAATTCATCTCTTAGCAATGGATCTGCGCATTTTCTTTGACTCCTCATTCCCACCAAACCTTGCTTTTATTCCGTTCTAGATCTCTCTAGCATCATCCAGGTGATAAAAGTCACCCATGTGATCATCAGGAAGAGACTGAAGCAAAATAGTTTTTGCTTTGATCCCCTTCTGAACAGTTGTGATTTCTTCATGAGTTTTAGGGTCAAGGAGAATAATATTACCATTCTTGTCTCTTCCAGTAAACCTCTTGTTGTTTCCATTCAGAATAATCTTCCAAAGATCTTGATCAATGTTGGTGATCCAGCATTCCATCTTCATTGCCCAGCTATCATACTCATCCTTTTTCAGAAGAGGAAATTTACCATTTGTGTTGGAAACCGTAGCAATGATCTGCTGAGGTTGCTGCGTTTTAGGGGTGCTATCTTCTCCTGTTTGAGTAGAACTCGAGGCAGACATGTTTAAACAAAGATGTTAGTAATAAGAAAAATTGATTCTTCTTATACATAGACTCTCCCAGGCTCTGATACCACTTGTTGGGTCCACTAGATATGGATCTTGCAGCCTGTTAGGAGCGGTGAACGACTTCTGTAATCACAAGTCTATTCACAGAGAGACTCTAGATGAATCACACAGTATAAGTACGGAATACAAATACTATGAACAAGAAGAACATAATAACTATAATGACTTGATCCTTTACTAAGGATTTCTAATATTAATATAAACTAGAATAATGTTTGAAGAAGGTGTGTCTAACCCTTCTACCTAAGGTTCCTTTTATACTACAAGGAAACCCTAGTACACAATAAACCAAAACGTGTAAAACTGATATGCACATCCTTTCCTAACATATCTCATGCATATCCTAACAGAATACTCAAAATAATAAAGTTTGACTTTCTAAAGTCCAGGAGCACGTGTTGCTCCTACTACTACTAGGACCAGGAGGAACTACATACCACCTAGTCTACCTATTACATATAACTATTCCAAAGGTCATAACAGTGTCGCAACATTATCAAGATATTTTTTCCCTTAACCCCGACCCTAACATAAACGTTTTCATATTGTAAAAGAGTGGAGTGAACCGACTGAGTTCTCATAAAAAAATTTACTTGATATTACCACGATACTACTCTATATTAAATATATTGTAAACAATGACAGAAAATGATACACAAATGTTAAATTATAATAGATGTCGTTGCATAAACGCGACCGTTTCCTTAACACGCGATCAACATCCAAGCTACGAGCCATTGTGAACAAACTTACAAAAACTCAATCGAGGAACCATCAAGCGTCAACCATGGCCCCAGCCCGCGTGCATCGCGCGGGTCTGCTTGCCTCGAATAGCCTAGTAACTTAGTCTCCAAGTTATAATACTCCTTTATTTACTAGTAATGACACTTAAACCCCTTGTTCTTTTCTTGTTGCTACCATTTAATTATTTCGTGAAACATATTAATATAGTTAATATATGATAAATATATTACTTACATTAATAGACGTATCCTCTTTGTATACGTGTGTGCCTCCATAAGCTCGAGACGATTTCTGGACTTACATTATTTACTTGTACATATTCCTTCAGCTCCTACTTGGACATGTGTAATAATATAATATAATAACATTGGTTAGCGTCTAGCAACACGCCAATTCTCCCAGAAACTCACGAGTGTAGTTTCTGATAAAATACATTTAAATGACTTTAAACATGTACGGTCCTTTTGTTTCTCAAATGCCATGGACCAAAGTCATTCCATTTTAATTATTCTGCTTCTCGTATTGCATAATTAAATCAAATTAAGATTACCAATCTAATCGAGACAAATCTAGATTACCATTGGATACGATCGTACATACATCTGATTAATTGAAGGACCCAATAGCATCATTCTTCAAAGCTTGTTGAAAGAAGAAATTATATCTTGACTACACGTTCCTCTTACATGCTTTAAGATACAAACGATTATAGCCTTTATTACTACCTTGTTCAGGATAGCGTTTGAACTATAGCAAAAACTACCATCCACATATTTAAGACCTGCTTGCATCTCAAGTCAAAGGATTTAGTAATGTAAATCATTTACAAGTTTCACGTAATGACGTCGATCCATAAAGTGATTGACTTGTTGGTAGGAGATGTCCAATATGCAACCTTTGAATATTGTGTGAGTTGGTGAACCGTTCTTACATATTCTATGAATATTACCATCACTCAAATATGTCTTAATTCAATTATATTCCCATATAATTGATCAACATAGACTTATTTAAAATAACATATTATTCAATGATTTAAACATTCAAAAATGGGACCAATAATATAAATGAAAACCGTACATATCAAATACTTCAACTCATAAATAAATATCGTTTAACAATATCCTTTATTCAAATACTAAAAATCAATGCATGATAACCTTAGTTAAAAATAATGTCTCAAGATATGATGATCATACTTGTTGATAAGGCATATATTTAATGAAACTCTACTATGTTTGATCTTTGAAAGTTTGAGAATACTTATTTCAAATTCACAATTGTGAATATCTCTAAACATATATAATGATTGTTATTATGTACGTTTCTACATATGAACACACATCAAAATGGGAGTATTGTTGTTGTACATCATATAAGGTGTGTGAGTCCAACAAAACACCTCACTAAAAACAATCATCTTTAATAGTTTCTTAAACTATAATATATTCTTTATTCTTTTAATATGTACTGCAACATCATTTTAATATAACTAGTCCACACGATAATCATCAAAGATGAAAGCGTACCATGACTAGTATTATCTCAATCAAACTATCATCCATGTCTAGAACATCTATGATATATTATGATTCATAAACTATAAATTATTACTATGATTATCTTTGGTGTCTTTCTAAACTCTAAGTTTGTTGACAATGATAATTATATCTTATTATCATATAGAATATTCATTACTTGGAACAATTTAAAGAAATAAACATAATACTCCCACTAGATTTTAGATGTACTCAAAAGCTATCTTAGTCTTAATTAAAAATCAAAACAAACATTTAATAATTAAAATTGAGATACATCTCATAGATGCATGTATTAATCCATGCTAGACGATTACCCGCGCATAGCGGCAGAATTGCCTGGCGGCAGAAAATTAACGAAACGATATATCGTGGTAAGATCAAATTGTAATTGCAAAGTGTCTCTAAACAATGATATGGTTTTTAGAATATCTATGGGTGCTCACGAGTTCATTCACACTCTGTTACCATATAGGATTGCATACCCGTCATAGTTACAACACAAGGAGTTAGCAGTCTATTTATGTATTCCTAGCTACTACTATAAACCAGAGACAACCATGAAGAAGAGTTATTAACAATGTGCTAATGGCGGACTTAGCCTACTACTACTACGTATTGGAACATTATGCAAAACCACTTTAGTGACACACTATCATGACCATAAACAGATATGGGAGGCAGTCTTAAAACAACCACAAATAGTAGCTCAAGTGCACCATTACAGTCTTACAACAACACATCCAAACACCCTAAATGCCACTTAGAAACATTATAAATACAATATCAAAACACCGTAATTGCAGCACAAAAACAGCTACGTAAAAAACAACACATTCAACACCAACTCAGCAGCATTTCCGTAGCATTTGCGCAACAGCTTTTCAGCAGCATTTGCGCAGCAGCTTTTTAGCAACCTTCAGCATTAAAAGCAGCTTTTAATTACAAAATTAGCAACATTTCTGTAGTAGCTTTTCTGCAGCATTTCTGCAGTAGCTTTTCATCAGCTTTCCAGCAGCTTTCCAGCAGCTTATCATCAGCTTTTCAGCAGATTTACAGCATACAAAAACCTACTTAAAAAGTGCAAAAAAGGTATATAGTTAGAATAAAATATTATTTGAGCATAAAGCTGACAGCAAATATTCTTACATTGATCAAAAAACAATTTAAAGATGTCATTTATGTCAAATAATGGGCAAATGAGTAACTCTTTACTCTTACAAGCATGTAAAACAATTTGGCAACCACATCAATAATAAACACATAAATATAGAGGTATGTACATCATGTATTGTTTGAGCATCTTATCATATATATTGATAGGTGTTATCTTATATAAACCAAGCGAGTTTTATCATTTCAAGAAACAAAGAACTTAAGTTTTGACTTTGCTGGCTCACATGCTTTTTGCTCATTCTAACCAAAAACAATCTACCAAGCTGAAATGGTCAGGGTTTCCGTATGTTAATTATGATAATAAGGCAACTACACTAAATGTCCTTCATAAAGTTCTTTCCTATGCTATATACCCCCCATGCATTATGGTTCAAATACTTAAATTATTTTTTAGCAAGATTTAATTTGAAATTTGCTTGTGAAAGTTATCCCAAAACTCCTTTCCTGGTGCAATCCCAAAAAACTTATGTGTGCCACATCTAAATTCATGGCTCAAAATAATAATGCATAGTAAAATTACTTGCATAATTGTAACTTGCACGTTCAAACGAAATAAGAATGGCAAAACATATACCTAATATTAAATGTAGAAAACTCATGCGCTCCAACAGCTCGCCCGATAATTTAGCCCGCAGTCTGCAATCTTTTAACCTTCACAAAATTACATTCCTATTCAATAAACCTGATCCGAGCTTGGTAGTGGTTTTTAGAAGAAAAAAAACTCATTCCTGTTACACAACCTTAGTTTAAGTAATGACTAAAGAAAACTTATTTACAAAACAAAACGACCGAAAGGCATTTACTGAAACTATAACAGGAACCGAATCTGAGTATGTAAATAACTACTTTCTTTTCATGAGGGTAGTTAAAAGCATTAACGGAAAGTCAATAAATATTTTGACACCTCAAATATGTTATTCGTTTTTGTATCTATACAAACTGCTATATGATTAAAAATATATTTAAGTTGTCATATTATTATTTTCATACCTGTTATAAGGAACTTGTTTATCCTTAATGCAACTATCTCGGTGCCCGAACCCACCCCACACGTTTCATCTCCCATGTACGCACTCAAATACGCCAACTTTAGTCCTTGTTTTGGCTTCCAAACACACCCATTTCAGTCTTCGTTTCAGCTACCAAAGACACCTACTTAAGCCCCCATTTCAGCACCCAAAACCACCCCTCAATCTCACATGTTTCAGTCTCCAAGTAGACGCCCATTTGAGCCCCCAGTTCAGCCTCTAAACCGACATGTCTGAAGACGCATTTCAGCAGCTATACACATCGATTTCAGCCCCTATTTCAGCAAAAAAAAACCCCACCAATTTCAGGCCCCATTTCAACACGAAGACCCACTGATTTCAAACCCCATTTCAACACCAAGACCCACTGATTTCAACACCAAGACCCACTAATTTCAGCCCCCGTATGCGTCGCATCTACGTAAGCAGTTTACACAAAATCATTTCTAATATTTACATTGTAAATTTACATAAAAATGTAATAATTAAATATTCAATGCAACTCAAATTCATGTGAGCATAAGCATAAGTGGATCCAGATACTCCTGTCTGTTTAGCAGATCTGAAAAGCACAAACGACCAAAAATCAGGTTTGAGGTTCACAAAAAATAATTGAATACACTATCAAAGGCATATCAGATTACCAAAAATCGGAATTTTATATGTACAATAAAAACCGAAAAAACTGTTGTTTTAAAAGATATCCAAATTCACTCATAAGGTCAAATTCATAAAAAATCAACCATTTATTGCATAATACGAAAACATTAAATTTATCAAATCACCAAAACCTCATTAGATCTAAATAAAAGCTCACAAAAAATATAGATCTAGATAAAAAAAATTATTAACAAAGAGATAGATCTATATAAAATTTCATAAAAATACCTCAAACATTCAAAATCATGTTGGGATTCGATTCCGGTGGTGGATTCCCGCAAGACTGTTCCGACGGAAGCAGCTTTTCTGGCAACACAATCTAAAAAGAAAAATACAAAATAAAACAAACCTGTAACAAATTGTTCAAGCGAGACAGATTTACAAGAAAATTAAACTATTCCAACAACAACTTTTCCAGTGATAAAGATCTGTAACAAAAGACGGAAAAACAACTTACCAAAAGTCAGATCCATAACAAAGACCTCCAAGTAAAACAGCCGCAACTACAGTAGGGTTCCGATGACAGATCTATGACAGAGATAATATTTCGGCTGTAAAAAACGCAGAACGCAATAAACATTCAGATCTACTAAAAAATTTATTAACCTGTAATAAGAAACTTCAAAACATGACTTATAATCATAGATCTATATTAAAACACTTCTAAAAAACCTTCATATTTTTAAGGCGGCAGAAACAAGGTTTCGGTGAGATAAGGGGCCAGTGAGAGAGATTAAAGTTTGTGGCGGTGGATTCGGCAGATTCGATGGTAATAAGATTAGGGTGGTGGCGACGGTGTTTTTGTGTGTATTAGGGTTTAGAGAGAGATTAAAGTTTTTGTGTGTGTGTGTGAATCAATTATGTTGTGTGTATTAGGGCTGGCCACAAGGAATAATCAACTTTCAATATTTCTATATTTTTCAACATTTTAATAGGACCCACATTTCAATATTTTTCAACATTTTTCAACATTTCAACTTTCAACCAAAGGGATACACCCTTTATAATGTAGTAAAGATATAGATTCTTGCATTATGTACACTACATAAAGATTATTGTAATTTATAAACTCTTTGATTATAACCCCTCCTTGCTAATGTAATCATACAAAAAGAGTTTAAATATTAGATTGTCATAATTATCATTATAAAACCATCATGACGATAAATCATCTTTACTCAATTAATGTGTGTAGAACTTTTCTATCATATATTGCGCATTAATCACGTGTAAAATATTGTCCATATGAGTATTGATGCGTTTCGCAAGTCTTAAATTTATGTTACTAGAGATCACCAAATAAAGGACTAAAAACACAACACGGGCAAGTATACCCTTTCGTGTATAGCATAGTGTATGGTAAGTCCAAGTCATTCCACGGGATTGGTGTTAACAACTTAAACAATTATATTTAGAGTGTCACAAGTTCTAAAGATTTAAACTTTTACAAATGATGATTTAAAAGTGTGTTTGGTTAACGCTAAGAACATAGAAACGATATATAGCCAAGATGAATTATAAGCACATAAACAATGTAAGACAATATGCCAATTACTAGTCGCACATGTAACATCTATCCAATATAATAAAAAATCCTTTCGACCTATAGATCATGTTATATGAAACGCATTAAGATCGTTTTATGTTGGTTTCAATGATTCAAGTACTCGCTAAGCCAAACCTTCTCGAGCATATGACAAAGCATTAAACAAAATTATGCAAGAGTTGTTATGTATTTTATTCCACCAATCGTGACACAGGAGAATACCAAGATTCATTTACTAGATGACATGGAATCCATTCAATCATATAAGTACTAGTTATAATCATGAATGAATCAAATACATAACAATGATCAAACATAATAATATTGAGTGCAATAACAAATCAACCATGCCAATAATCACGAACCAGGGAGAAAGTGTGCCGCACAAACCTAATTGTGCGCCGCACTTCGCCCTTGCGAAGCTCATATAATCAATTCAATAACCAATATTACAAGCATCAATAAACTTAGAAACATATCAATATGATCAGTAAAGAAATGTACCCAATCCATTTATGCGACTGATTTGATTACAAAGTACCAAATCCAATATTATGATTACAAAAACCATAAATCCAAAACCAATAATTCCATTATCAACCAACAACCAAATGCTACTGAATATGCCCAAGGAAGGTGGTAAATTCGTGGGTTATGATGGTGGTGGTGATATGGTGGTTTTTAATGGATTAGCAGAGTGTTTGGATCATTGGATCCAAAGATCCTCACCTAGTTCTCTCTTCTCTAATGGAGGGATTATATGTAGTGATAGATATATGGTACTCTATGTTTTTTGGATGTATATAAAGTGTTTCTAACACTTGGGGACAAAGTATAAGTGATATGATCGGACTAGCAATGATGAGAGTCATAAATATGACTTTTGAGTTGTGTAGAAGGAAAATGTGCCGCACTTTTGAATTGTGTGCCACACATTTGTGCGTCTAGAATATTTTTGTGCTGATGAAAAGTGTGCCGCACTTTTGGATTGTGCGTCACACTTTTGGTCATTTCCAGCTTTAGACCAAAAGTAAAACATGTAGATAATTCTTTCCTCTTTCCGTGGCCGCTTGAACCAACTAATAAGGAGTTCGTATGCTCAAGATATGGCCAAAATAGTGACAGGTGTCGGGAGATCAGAAGCTTGACTTTATTTTTGCGTTTAAGCTTGACATCTTCGTGTTTTCTTTCATTCCTTCCACGAAGCGTCCTTGGAACCTATACATCAAATATAGTCTATTAAGTATCGATATTTCACATAATTAACCTAAATATAAACAGATATCCCACAAGAAAATATGTATATTTTGAGTGTTATCAAATTCTCCCACGCTTAAACTATTGTTTGCCCATAAGCAATGTTAAGAAAAAGAAAGTTAGAAATAAAATTTAACTAAATGCCAAAAGAAAAGAAAATTTTAAAAAAATTTTAAAATCGAAAATATTTTTGGGTTTTGTAAGAATTTGGCTCAAAATGCAAACACTCCCCCACACTTAAGGGTTTGCTTGTCTTCAAGCAAGAAAATAAAAAATAATAATTATTTATTTACATATTTAAAATTACCCATGTTGCTAGTTACAAAATATACCACAAACCATGATTTATTACAATTTTATTCATTAACAATTCAAACAAAATAGATATATATATAACGTCTTAGCACATTGGTTAATCAATATCTCAAAAGACTTCTTCTTCCTTCGTCTTCATATATATACATATAGCTCATTACTTATTTTTTATTCACTTGTTGTTTTCTCTCTCTTTTTTTTCTTTCTTTTTTTCGATTTGACTTTTTCACTTTTTTCTGCGTTTTTTTTTCATTTTTCATTTTTTTCACAAACATCACAACTAACAATTTCTTCACACTTGATATAAGTTTACACCATAAAAAATACGAAACACAAAGCGTGCACACGTTGGAATGGAACAATACTCACAACCAATCGTGAACCAACTATTAGCAAAAATCAATCGATCATTTCGGGTAACTAGCAACCAACCATTATTTCTAAGTTCTTTTTTCCAATATATTAACCTATGTGGCAAAGAAAAAGAAAAATAATTTTAATTTTTAGATTACTGAGGGCGAGCAAATGTTTTTGCTAATAAAGATCCACATTTTCTAATTCATTTCCCCCCACACTTAAGTTTAGCAATATGCTTAATTTAGAAAATAACTTATAAGTAGAACAAGTGGGAAAGAGAAATATAACATAAACGAGACTTCATGTGGCTCATAAGTTATTTGGTTGAATTCTGAAAATATAGTGCAAAGAGGAGCGCCATCACAAACATGTGAATTCAACAATGTATAGTATTATACACAGATCCAAATATATATGTCATATCCCAAAGTGATAAGAATCACCAATCCAATCCAAGCTCCACCTATTTATTAAATCTGCAAAATAGACAAAATTACAAAAAAACGTTAAATTTTAAAGCACACTTTCGTAGGCACCACGATTGCATTTAGCGTATGCAACAAGCCTTTAAACCCCTCGGCGTACCTAGTGGACGAGTTATATTCTCGTGAGGGTTTCCAGTGAACACACCCACAAAGTTCGTGAAATATTTTTTTGGTTACAATAGTCTAGATATGAAATACACGGGCCCATGCACGACATACTAAAAAATTAAAAGATTTTTCGTTTTATATTTTTTAATATTTTTCTAAAATATTTTATTTATTTATATTTTACTGATAATAACACACAAAACATTACGAAATAAAAAATAAATGTGATTTAAAATCTTTTTGAATTTTTTATTTTTCAGACAAACACTCATCAAACACATTGTTAGAACAAAACGATATTTTTACAAAAGTGTGCCGCACAACATAATATGTGCGGCGGTTTTATTATGACAGAAAACAAATTTTTAGTTTTTTTATTAGTTACATTTTAATTATTACGAAAACACATATAAACATACAATAGATAAAACAAACACGTACACACGGAGACATTTATATTACATAGACTACACAAAGAAATATGATTTTTTTTATATATACGTTATATAATGTTTTTAAGAATATTAATTTTATTTATACATACATACGATTCAAAAGAAAATATGCAATGGTCACACACAAACAAAAGAAGAAAATACTCATGCATAACAAATAAAAGAATAAATAAGCAAACTCTTTTTTTCGATTTTTTAATCTTTATATTTCTTTAAATTTTTTCATATACTATTTTTAAAATATTTTAACACTATTATGCAAACAAACACAAACAACCAATCTCACATATGCAAACAAATAAGATTGATTACTAAAATGATTATTAAAACAATCTATTAGTTTATGATACGAAGGAGAAAATATTTTTGGTTTCAACCCAGAAGTGCGACGCACACAAGAAATGTGCGGCGTACATCTGTACGAATTTTATTTATTTTATAGAACACATTTATTCTTCAAGTAAACTTATCATGAAAATGCGAACATGGATAACTAAACATTACCAATCAAAATGCATATGCAATTACAAACTTAAAACATTTTTTTAAAAAAAATTACATATTATTATTATTACTATATTTTTTAAAAAGAAATTTATTTATTAATCACAAAAAGTAGAAGGGAGTCGAGAAACAAGCTGCGCTCCCACCCCTTTCTAGATATTAAACAAAGTCTAGAAAATAGAAAAATACCACTCCTAACATCATTAGAATGACTAACAAATAAGTGCTTGAGGCACGAAAGAGTAACCAAGGCTTCCTCGTCAAGCTCCCCAAAAGTAGAGAAGGCAAAAGGGATGAACGAGTAACCATGCTCCTCGCAAATAGAAGAATACTTCCTCCTCTTCTTCTGAACAGCAGACCGCAAAGCAACCCTGGGGACCCAAGAATCTAAACCCGTACCAGCAAACGGAGAGACACCCGCAACATCCAAGCAAGCATCTTTTCCTTGGGACCAAATATACAACAATAAATATGTGGACGAAGGTCTCGTCCATCATCAGAAAGAAATCCCATATGGGTCTCCTTCTGCACTGAAACACCAACTTTAGAACATATATCAAACAACATATCACCCACAAGATTATGCTAAAACTTCATCCCCACCTTACTAGATCAGTGAACAACATGGTCACCCCACTGGTCCATCCGATGCACATGGCAACTCGAACAAGAAGATCCATCAGGAAATAAAGGAACCGCCAACCGATAACACAAGACGGCTCGAAACTGACGTGGGTTCATCTGCTGCCCCAGCCCATCAATAGGAATAGTAAAGAGATAATCTTGTGCATGATGAGCATGCATGCAGCTAGGAAGAGCTTCCTGGCGGCTACTCAAACTATATCGTGACGATAGAAGACCATCAATGATACCAAAATATCTCATTGCTAAAAACTTCATAAACTGGGGGGCAGGAGAGCTAGAGGTAATAGAGAGAGAATCAACACCACAAAAGGTTGAGAAAGCGTCCAAAGCAGACATAAAAATAAAACCCGGCAAAACAATCCCAGAATTGGCCAAAATACGATCCTGCAAAGAACTAGACTGCAATCGAGAGGCTATAAAGTCAAAACACCCAATATCCTCATTACACAAGACCCCAAGACCACCAAGTCTAAATGGCGGAGTAGCAAGCTGCCACTGCCAATATCCAAAACCGGGACCTGGACCAGTAACAATCAACTCCAAAGAAGTACGCAATGCCTGATCAAACTGATCCAGAGCACCACCAAGAACCCCATGATGACAAGTCATCAAAGCATAAACTAACTTCGTAACCCCCACACAATAACGAAGAAGAAGAAGCTCACAATACGGGTCATCAAACATGTAGATAGCATTCAGCAGGGAAATGGACTTGGAAACTTCACGCGCGAGAAAATCACAAGAAAACTCATAGTCCCTACTAACATAGACCCTAAGAAGCCTAACACCACGCATCGGGCGAGATGGGGAAGCAGGAAAAAGACCATCCATCAAACCACGAGGATGCAGCCCACGAGCTGGTCCATCAGCTCGAATGATATCTAATGCCTTGGCAACCATAAGAGTACCACCAATAATAGAACCATTATCAAGATCAAGCTTGAAGGGAGAGCTCACACGCTTGATGAATAGTATGAATAAGCGGATGCAGAGCCAAGAAAAATAATAAAGGACCCAAAGGATCCCCCTGTTGAACCCTCTAAGAAGACCCAAGAACCGAATCATGATAATAAAGTTGCGCATGCCAAGAATAACAGAACTCCACCCAGGGAGAGATAGATGTGCACCTCAACCGAGTCTCCTAAAGAATGGTACCCCTATCAACCAGGTTAAAGGCATTCTTAAAATCCACCAAAAGCATAGAAAGCCCAACCTCATCCCCTCTAGCCTCCACAAACCTGCTAACAGAATGAAGAACACCTTCACACCCACCTGGCACACATACTCTAAATTGAAAGTCATGTAAGTAAGAAGACATCAATTCACCAACAGAAGAAGTGGCAACCTTAGAGACAAGCCTCCTCCACACAGTACCAATGGCAATGGGCAGAATACCACCAGGCTTAACAAGCAGAGGCAAAGGAGCAATAGCAATGAACTCCCCAAGCTGCCCCAGACATTTACCCGAAAAAAATGATTGAAAACCCCAGTGATAGAAACTAGCAGGTCATCAGCCACAGCCAAAGCGGCTTCCCCCAAAACATCCAACAAATGTTGGGCACGAAGCCCGTCTCAACCACAAGAAGTACCTTTGGGGAAACTCTGTATCCGTTTCAACACCAGATCCCTATGAACCATCAACGCATCCACCACAAGTGGTGAAGAAGGCACAACCGGATGAGGTGCAAAGGGATGCTTGGACTCCAACTCATACTGAGTGTCAGGAGAATCAGGAGTAACACCCGGAAAAGTAAGGACCTTAATAGCAGCAGAAAAGTGACCATCACCCAACTTCCTCTTGTACTGGGAAATATTAGCCTCCACAGAATCTTTAGGCTTCAAAAACCCATGCCATGGAGAGGAAAAGTCAGCTAAACAGTCCCTAATCAATCCAAGCCTCTCCCTAGGATCTATCCAACGAGCAATGGTACCAGAAATACTAACAAACTAACACCGCTCCCACTCACCGGACTGTCGCTGAGCTCTACTAGATGGCATAAAAACAGCCAAAGTACAACACGACAATATAAGAAGATCTACCCACGCATCTAAATCACCTGGGAAAGATAAGTCCCTATCAAGAGCACTAAGGAAGATTCTAGAAAAACGAAGCCGCAACTTAGGCGGGATACACTTGACCGTAGGCAAACGCCTCGAAAAAACGATCAAGAAGGTAGCATCTAAATAAAGAGAGTTGATGAGACCGCAATTATACATGGTCTCATCGTTCAAATCGGGCTTAAAATACTAATATATATCATAAAATATCGGAAAATATGCTTATGTTCGTTTGTTGTATGTTTTAGGTATGGATATCGAGAAAAAGACAAAAGATCATAAAGAAACAAATAAAAGCGAACACAAGAAACGAAGCCGCATAATGAACCAAACCCGAATGATGATTTTCCAAGTTTAGTCCTCCAAGTTTGAAGATTTGTCAATTATGATCTTTGAAGAATGAAGACTTGTCAAGAAATACCCCTGAAGTTTTGTCAAAATTAAACTTAAATCCCTTGTGATGAAGTTACAAAATACTTGTGCCAAATTTAGCAAGTGAGCCAATGTTATATGAACGGGAAATTGCAATTGATGCTGCCAAATCTTGTTTGAATGTTTTTAAAGAGATGAGGGACCAATATTGCCATGAAAGCAAACCTAAACCCAATAAAACACACCCAAGTCCAGCCCAAAACCCACACCCAGCCCATTACTACCCATCCACGTCACCCATGTTTATTACTAATTAACATTTTAAATAGTTTAATTAATATATAAAAGGGCGGGCAACAATTACTATTCCTCTAATCCTCATCAAACCCCCTTCATACCCAATATGAACCCTAATCCGTCCTACCTTAATCACCCAATAATTCCCCCTAATCTTCTCCAGATATTCGATTAATGGTTTATTTGTCGTATCCTCACCCCACACCTCCCTCTACGTCACCTCATTCTCCCCCCCCCCCCCCCCCCCCACATGCTTCCCCTGACCCATCACCATCTCACGAAACCCCACACCTCGACCAAATCAACAGCTGGATCTTATTACTTTTTCCCAATGTGATAACCAACGGTTTTGATGAGTCTCTACAGTTGGGCAACCAACATGGTTATGGCAGGGGTCAATAGGAAAAAGTTTTGACCCGTTTTGAAGATTCAAACAAGAGAGGGCATTCTTGGGACTTCACTAATTAGGTTTTTTAGTCTTTTTCATTTTCTAGATCTTTCTTATGAACCCCATATAAGGGCATATAGACTATAGTTTTGTTTTGTTCCAGAATTTTAAGAAAAAAAGAGTAATTCCTTTTTATTGGATATAAAAGTTGGTATCTTTAGCTTATATTTTTTAGTTCCATTTTATCCTATGTTTGAATTCTAATTTATCAAAATTTAATTCCTTTTTCTATCATAGAAAAGTTGGTATTTTTTGCAAATCAAGTTTTAAAATTTCTCTTTGTGTTAATGTACTATTGTTTGTGAATCCATTAAGGATTAAGGTGTTTTCAAGTTTTTGTTTAAGTTTTTATTTAGGAAGTTTATGATTTCCAGGTCTTGTGAAAAGATTTTTAAAGAAAAATAAAATCTGATTATTCTCATTATCCTATACTCACTATATCAAAATCTTTTATCTTGGTACTTGGATTCGTTTGTTGTTTGTTTTGTTAACAGAAAGTGGAAGCTTGCAATTGCTTTGCATAAGCTCATAACACTCTAAGGTGTGGATGTACACCTTGGAGGTGAGTCATTTTCTTGCTATTTTTCTAAAAAATATGATGCTTAGATGATTCTGTGCTCAAGCCTTGAAGTAGTTGATTTTCTTGATTTAATCTGATAGTTAGGAGTTTTTAAATCTTTTTCATTTAAAATCTTGTTGGTTTGTGTTGTTTTAAACATAACTGCTTGGTGAAAAATTAATTTTCTGACATTAACGGGTATTTGGGATTAGGCAAAAACATTGGCTTAAGTTTGCCCTAAGTTTTTTTATTTTGTCGTCATCATCACTAGTTAGTTTTAAGTTAATTCTTAACTTTGTTTCAACATAAAACAAGAACAAAAATAAAAAAGTTAGGTGTTCTCATAGTTTTCATTTTGCCACTGTGAGGATTTTCATATCCTTATTTCACATTAGGTTGTTATTTTTGTTTTTTTAAGATTGCTTTTAGTTGTTTTAAGGTTCTAGGTTAGTTTTAACTAGGATATGTCACTTTGCATTCAATCAGTCAAGGTATGGCTTAAGTATTGTTGATTTTTGCACTTTCTGTGGTAAATTCTTTGCGGCTGCTCGTAGGCTTAAATACTAGGTGTTTTAATAAATTTAATAGTTCATGTAGGTTTAACATAAGAGTAATCAGTAGTTAATGTGTGTTTGAACTAAAAAAAATAAAAAAATATTAAGTTCATAGTTTTTGTTAAATGTTCACTGTTTGAAGTTATTTTTGTTAGGTGTTCAAATTCTTAGATAGTTGTTTAGGCTGAATTATTTAGGATGTTAGAGATTTGTTCACTGTCACTTAGATAATTCCATAAAGTTCCATAGGCTTTGAATTGCTTTAGCTATAATAGAATAGGCATTTTCATAGTATTCGGTAAAATGTCATTCATAAGTTTGCAGGTTGTTCTAGGATTCATCATTAAGTGTTATGCCTTAGGATTCTGAATTTCCATAGATTAGGTGTAACTATTTTTCTGTTCTTAGTTACTTTAAGCTTTTAAGCTTTTTTCGAGCTTATTGATAAGAAAAAATTTGGCTATTATTCCATTTATTTGCATATAAATCAAGTTGCTGTTGCATTTTTACTTTCAATTGATTCTGAATTATTTGGACTTATTATGTGTGTTTGTACTCTTGATTGTGACTGAGTTTAAATAGATAAATAAGTGTAAAACTTATATTAATAAGTTGTGGCTTATTTTTAGATCTAAAAAAAAACAAAAAGTGGTAGTAGCAAGGTTTGAGCCCCTGACATGTGCAACACAACAGACGCAACACATAGTCACAATAACCATCTGCTCTCTTGATAATTATTAGTTATGACTCATTTTAAAAAAATTATACCTTTGTTAGCTAAATATATTGCACATAATAAAAGGTTAACAAAAAGAGCACAGTGGTTCTCAAACTAGTGACCTACAGCTCAACAGCCAAGCAACTCTACCAACTGCACTACACCTTCTTTCTTGTTAACCTTTGCATAATGATTTCTTTATACTCTTTTTATATTGTTTTTGCCTATAAGCTCATTTAAGCTTATTGGCAGATTATATGTAGCTTATTTTTACAACTTACATTTTTCTAGTAAACTTTGCATCATTAGATATCTTCTTTAACTTTTTAGGGTTTTTACAAAATTATTTTCTATTTTTAAATCATTTAATTAATAAAATAGTTTTTAATTCATAATAAATTATTTAAAAGTCAAAAAAATATAATTCTTTTTTCTAAATTTTTCTTTTGTCATTAGAATGTGGGAAAAATAAATTTGTCTTCGTAGAGTTTAAATTCAATAAATTGCTTAAATGTCGCGTTTTTACTTTCATTATAATTTTCGTTTGCTTTCGTTATTTGGTTTTTTAGCCCATTTGTACTTTTAACTAGTTTTAATTATTCTTTTAAAGTTTAATTAGTTTATTTTAAGTTAAGTTTTTAATTTATCCAAAATTTCGTGTCGTTTTACGTATACGCCTTTCGCGTCATAGGTTAATTTTAGCTAACTCCGTCTTCCGTTTTTTTTTCTTTTTGACTTTCCAAAAAGGTAATAAATCATTTAAATAACGTCTATAATTATTGGCTCAAACGCCTTACCTCCTCGAGAACGAACTCGATTGTTGGTATTTGCGTTTTTCTTAAAACGTAATTACTAATACTTACCAACGACTTTTGTAGTGGTTTGTTTTTCCTATAATAAAGTATATAAAAAATACTACATCACTAAATGGCACCGATTCCGGAGAGATGTGTTTAGCCATATTTATTATCGTGATTTTTTAAGTATTTACGTTTTTAACTTTCCATTTTGGAAAAGCGTGAATATCGTGCATACACGTTTTTATTTTTATACTGCTATTAGTCATACAAATAAATATTGTTAATTTGAACTCAATTAACAAAATTAATTAGGAGTTTGCCACATCAAGTATTATTAATCTATTTTTGTGAGTTTATATTATTGAACCCTCGAAACGTTTTGGCGTTCCGCCAATGTTTCAAAGTCGAATGAAGGTTTTTACTACACGTAATTACCTTCACTCCCTTTGGATTCATTAATCGAGACCTTTTATTCCTGGATAGTTTTTGTAGATTAATTTATACGTAATACACAAAAAATTCAAAAAAAAACTGAAAAACCAAAAACAAAAAAATAATCTTCTATTTTTCCTCTATTTCCATATTTCTCTTATTAACCCTCTAAATTGTAATTTCTTCATGGATTATCATTGTCTAGGTTGTGGGAGAAGATTGTATAATTTCGAATCATGTCAATGGTGTATATGCGAGAGGTGCGGAAATGATATCGACTATACACGATTTGGATGTTGTCCATCTTGTAATCCGACCAATTCTTCATTTACTTCTAATGAACCCCGTCCCCTCCATTGCTATATTGTGGAAGCCCTTACCATTGGCATGTTTCGTGTCTAATTCAATACCCAATGGTCACAACCACGAACCAAATCCAAATTTTGTTGACCAATCTTCGAAATACCCATCGTCATGTGAGTTTTGTGGAAACGAACCTCACTATGGGCATGATTGTCAACTGATGGATCAAAATACATCTTTCGACAATCAATTTCCCGGTTTTGACGAATCACAACATATGACTTACAATTATGACTATGGGAATTGTTATCCACACGACGAACCAGATTTTTCTCAAAACCCGTGTTGCGACAATTGTGGGGGGCCTCACAATACTTTTCTTGCCAACCGATGGTTTATGATGAACCCAATTCATGCTATAATTCCGGTTTTGATAATTTTGAGGCCCCACCATACAATCTCGACCATCGAATTTCTCATGAGTCAAGTAACGAGATACAAAATTCGTTTGTCGCTTTCTTACTAGACCATCGAGAAGAATTCATGTAAGATGTGAGGGACATTTGAGAGAAATGGAAGTGCAATGAGAGCAAGCATCTAATACTTATAACTTTACGTCTCTTGTGATTCCATATGATTACGACAACGATGATAGCGATTTTTTCAATCTCGACCCATATCATGGGACCACTACTCCTATACCCACTACGAACCCGATGTCTCTCTAAGTATTTGGAGATGAATCTTAGAACTAATCTTAGTGTTGATATCTGTATTCCAATCTAAAGTGAGCCTACGGTTGTCTCCGAAGATGAGTGAAGTGATTTTGCTCTCGATGAATTTTTCCACGAAGATTTTAACGAGGCAAATTACGTTAATGAGTGTGAATCGATGTCGTGTGATGACGTATTTTCCAATGACACTTCGGGGAGAGAAATCAACGACTTTTTCGAACCCTCTTTTCGATGACGAATATTTTTCCACTAGTGATAACGAGTCACTAATCGACGAGGAAGTTCAAAATAACGATTTTAAAATCTTTTTGAACCCTACTTTTTAATTTGATGACGCATTCATTTTTGGTGACATAAATCCTATCTTTGATGAGACGTTCGAGGACATCGAGAGTGAGGATTCTAAGGATCCTAAACTCGATGAGCCGGATTTGCTAGTCACCCACCCGAAGTCTCATACGGATGAGAGTTCTCTCTCTACTACTTGTGACGTTTCCATTCTCGAGGGATTCATCGATGGACCACCTCTCGATGAGAATGAGGATTTTAGTGAGGCCTTTGCCTTCGATCCAGGTGGACACTTTGAAACTCCTAATTTTGGTAATTCTCTTTCAATTTTACCCATGTTTCAAAGTGAACCAACCCACCCCCTCGGATATGATGAAGTTTCATACGTTGTAAGGAGTTTTCTTCCTTACAAGACGTATCCTCCCGCTTTGCGTATTTTATTTTCCACTAAATGTGAGGACACGATGTTTGATCCTGGTATAAGGGCTTTGTCTTTAATATCGGTTGCTTTTTGGGCCTTGATTACATGTAAGTCCCAACAAAAATGACCATTACCATGATTATCCCTAAATGATCACATTTATGAGGATTCGAGTCGAGCTTTTGACTGACTTATCAAAAAGAAGGTGCCTCGTGGGGGAATTTTCATGCTTATCCTTGTAAATATTTTTGTTTTCTAATTATCCTAATGAGGGGATTTGTGTCCTTCTAACCTTTGTTCTATGTTTGTTTGTGATTGTGTAATTTTAGGTCATTATCATCACGATTGAAGCCTCTCGTGTTCGTTTACTCGAGCTTCGATTGTTTGCTATGAAGAATTTTCCGATATCCAATGATATATCCTTTATTGTTCTAACGATAATCTTTTAGCACACTTCATAAACGACTTTACATTAATTGTTAATTACACTTTTCATGCTAGATTAAGCATTCGGCTTTTCGTCTCTAGTATGGGGGTATTCTACCCTTAGACTCGAAACATTGAGGACAATGTTTAACATTAGCATGGGGGTGAATAGATACTCGACCTTGCCAAACCTTCACGTTTTCCAACTTTCATCCTTTTGTTATCGTTTTATTGCAAATAAGGCTAAAATGGCCAAATTTTAAATTTTTTCTTATGTTTTCATAAGTCTTTAAGACACGAATGTAGATTTTCTGATGGCGATAATAAGAGTAATTTTTTACTCGACCGTGCATGTTGAGCACTTAGCTTCGATTCCTTAACTATTTTTTGACTAAGTCTCTTAAATGAGGATGAGAAATGATAGCGTTAATTATAAGTTACTATGCTAAACGTATAATACGCGTACTCTTTCAAAAATCATGTGTCATAATTATTTGCTTATTCTCCCCTCGCTTGTATATATTTAATTGTTAATAAATATTGACTTAGCGGTTTAGTCTTAATTGTTGATTTCTAATTGATTCTAGTAGCTTTCATGTAATTAAATTGGAAAAAAATTTAGGATTCGCCAGCGTCAAGGGTTTGAAGTATTGACACCCTAATAATCAAAGGCTTCCCCAATAATTATTTTTAAGTTCCTCTTCACCTAAATCAGAAAAAATTTCAAGCTCACAAGGCCGAAAAATCTATGAGAAAATTGAAAGTAAATGTCTTAAATCTTGAAGACTTAAAGATACAAAATTCGCCTTAGCGTGAGGATATACGCCAAGTCATAATAAACACCTCATGGCGAGGTTAAATAAAAGAAAAGGGCAAGACCGAAGTCATAATAAAAGCTTCATGGCGGAGTTGAATAAAAGATGGAGGTAAATCATCATAATCAAAGCCACCGATAATGAGGTGGGTAATAAAATTCATGGTAATAAGTCTCATGTTCAAAACCGTTATAAACCCATGTTTATCGGTCCTTTTTGTTGACTTAATTTTTTTGACATCGTTGTCTATTAGGAAAGGTTATTAATTCAATGATTTTGGTTACACCGTTTAGACTCTATTTTTGGACATAATCTTTATTCACGCATAAGTAAAAAATGTATCATCATGATCCTTCAAAACAAACATAAAATATAAGAGATACTATTTAGGATTAAGGGAGTCTAAGTACGTGATTAGAGCATATGAGTAGTATTAGCTTTACTAACTTATAATGACAATTATCTCGTTACACGCTTAGCATGGAATTGGGTGAAAATCAAGGACGACGAACTTATCTTTATGAAGCATTCACGTGTTCTTATTCTATGAACCTAAAAGTCCTATTTTGCGATGAAAATCATACATTATGCCTAAAACACACGTAGTAGTAGTTTAGTATGTTTACGTTTCAATAAATGTCATAAAAATGAATTTTGGAAGTGCTACGATACTTTATTCTAGCATTACGTGAGGGCACGACAATGGTTTAGTATGGGGGAGTGATGAGACTGCAATTATACATGGTCTCATCATCCAAATCGGGTTTAAAATGCTAATATATATCATAAAATACCGAAAAATATGCTTGTATTTGTTTGTTGTATGTTTTAGGTATGGATATCGAGAAAAAGACAAAATATCACAAAGAAACAAAGAAAAACGAACATGGGAAATGAAGCCGCACAATGATCCTTGAAGAATGAAGACTTGTCAAGAAATACCCCTAAATTTTGGTCAAAATTACACTTAAAGCCCTTGTGATGAAGTTACAAAATACTTGTGCTAAATTTAGCAAGTGAGCCAAAGTTATATCAAAGGGAAATTGCAATTGATGCTGCCAAACCTTGTTTGAATGTTTCTGAAGAGATGAGGGACGAATACTGCCATGAAACCAAACCCACCCAAGTCTAGCCCAAAACCCACACCCAGCCCATTACTACCCATCCACGTCACCCATGTTTATTATTAATTAACATTTAAATAGTTTAATTAATATATAAAAGGGCAGGAAACAATTACTATTCCCCTAATCCTCATCAACCCCCCCCCCCCCCCCCCCCCTCATACCCAGTATGAACCCTAATCCGTCCTCCCTTAATCACCCAAGAATTCCCCCTAATCTTCTCAAGATATTCGTTTAATGGTTTATTTTTCCTATCCCCACCCCAAACCTCCCTCCACGTCACCTTATTCTCCCCCTACGTGCTTCCCCTGAACCATCACCATCTCACAAAACCCCATACCCCGACCAAATCAACAGCTGGATCTTATTACTTGGTCCCAAAGTGATAACCAACGGTTTGGATGAGTCTCTACAGGTGGGCAACCCACACGGTTATGGCAGAGGTCACAAGCATAAGTTTTGACCCATGTTGAGGATTCAAACAAGAGAGGGCATTCTTGGGACTTCACTAATTAGGTTTTTTAGTCTTTTTCATTTTCTAGATATTTCTTGTGACCCCTATATAAGGGCAGATAGACTATAGTTTAGTTTTGTTCGAGAATTTTAAGAAAAAAAGTGTAATTCCTTTTAATTGAATATAAAAGTTGGTATCTTTGTTTATTATTCTGAGTTTAAATTTATCCTATGTTTGAATGCTAATTTGTCAAATTTTAATTCATTTACTAGTGAAAAAGCAAGTAGCAATTTGTATACTTTCTAGTTCTTTGAGTGTCTACACATTATAGCCAATGTGAGTCTCGTAGACTAGTAAACATGTACATAGATATTCAAAGAAAAGTATCAAGTTCTACTATATTTTTGATGAGATTTCCATCGATGCAATTAACTTGAAAGTTTTGCATGCAATTCCTCTTTCTACTTTACCTCAAAGGTGTGTAGAATCTTATGGAACTTGCTTGTGTAAGGAAAATATACTATAAAAACATGCTAGTAATTTCCTTTCCTCTCACGGTTTAATGAGACTTTTATTTCTAATCAAGACTCATACAATATCTTAACACTTTAAGATATGCAACCGTACTTAATCGTTTTGACTTACTAGACAATGCGATTTCTTGAGTAGGTGTGTATTAAGATTGATTAGAATTGAGAAGATTCAAGTGTTCCTATTACAGCTTTCTCATACAAGGAGAAAGGATGGGAACGAGTCTTATTCTTACAAGGAAAGAAGACTTAGTTTGTTTTCCTCTAACACAAAAGGAAACAAACTTTGTTTACGGTTTGTGTTGCACAAAATCATTAATAGAAATACAAAGTTGATATTTAGTATTTTCGATAATTATCTTTTTAAAATTAACTACCCAAGTTTATAAAAACAATTAATTTTACGAAAAGGCTAAGATCCTCATTGAGGTTCCACCACCACATCAGTTGATCTGCTAGCAATGATAGATTCAACATGTAGATGACGTTCATCAATTGCAAATCTTGTGCAATTCTTAGATCCTTATGGGACTCATGACACAAGCAAACAGTTCACTAAATGTCAAACTGACATGTTTAGTCCCATCCTTGCCTCGGTCAAGGTCTCACCGTTGTACCGATTAAGTCATCCAATTTGAGAACATGCGAGAATAAGTCTAGGTCTCACGCATAGATAATAATCACCTTGGGTTACAATTCACATCCGTCTCACAAGATGTAAAAAGTAATTGTAAGTGATCTCAAACGATTGGACGGCATGACTTAAATTTGAGACGGGTATAAAAGTTTGATTTACAAATCAAAAGTGTGTACGAGGAAGCATGCATTCATCCATCGTAGCACAAGTTAAAAACATTTCTTAACTTAATTCTAATCTTGTTTTAATTTATGCGTGTCAAGTTGTCCAAGTTAAAGACTATTATAAAACCTAAGTGAAAGTATTATTAGTTTAGACAATACATAATATAAATAACATTCATAACATGTTATGAATTATTATGAAAACAAAATTTTTGTTTTAAATCGTATTTAAACATTAGAATAAATCAAATATTTAGTTTTATAAATGGTTTGTGATTGGTATCAAGTTTTATAAAAACATTTACAAGTTATAGCAAGATATCAAGCAAATAAGCAACCACACAACTACAAGTATGCAAAGCCTCGAACCGATGAAAAACCTAAGCTTGATCACGTGAGCCATTACGAGGACCAAGAAGCCAACTAAGGGTAAGTCAACACAACCACAAAGTGGGCTCCCACTTGCTCCAAGACAATCAAGAGCAAGTAGAACCCAAAATGAACATGAGGCCCAAATCTGCCAAAAAGAATTCAGTCGACTTCTAGGGCCCAAAACCCATAGAAGGAATCTTCCCTAGCCTGAGGTCCAGTTGAGACTTTTGAAGGGCCATGAGTTGTGAATCAGCACACCAAATTTGGGCTTCTATCTTCTTATAGAACTCCGGGAAATCACGTTTTAGTGCAGGTCACTCAGCAGCTCCGAATATCACAATATGTCTTTAATTCTTTAGCCATTCCCATCCAAGCATCGGTTACAAATGATTTTTGACTAAAAACATTTAACCTACTGTAAAGTGCCCAAACAATGGCTATAACCAACATCAAAAACATATTACTGAAGCAGAAACAATGGAAAATCCCCAAAACTGAAATTAAATGCAAATCAATACACAACATGTCATATTTGGTCTAGGTTTTCATCGGCTTTGCATACGAAACATAATAATACCATAAGATTATGAATATAACAAGGTGTTGGCTAATTCCATGATCAAACATGCATGTATTTTCCATGGATATAAAATAAACAACAAGATACACTTGTAAGCCAACGAAATCGAAGCAATAATCAACAATTAATTAAACCCCCGATTGGTACGTGTAACCAATGCCCTTAGGACCTTAAAACCACATTTTAGAAACCTTGTAATTATCATATATTTACAGAAAATAATGGTCATAAGGGATGTTTAAAACTCGATTCAATAATCGTTCCAAAAAACGCGTTTTAAGTCATTTTACACATACCGGTAACAAACCCATTAAAATATGCGTAACCCGTGGCTATTAGACCATTAAAAACAGATTATAAGACCTTCTAAAAATCTGTAATAAGTCGAAAATAAGGCCATAGGGGCTGTTTTAAAATTGGTTTAACAAAACCATCAAAAACACTTATTTTTAGCCATTTTTACGCATACCCGATAATCATGTGACATCTATGATGGCTCGTGATACCACTACAGGTGATTACCCATATAAATATGATATGAATAAATAATAAACGCAGCGGAAAGATCACCTATTAACGGATCCATATAGTCATATGATTAATCTAAAGAATAAACAATAAAAGTATACCTCTGTAACGTGAATGGCAACAAATGATTGGAGACAATCACCACATGATCTAACCAAGAAACTAAATGAAACCAAGTGATCAAAGGAGATCACCTCTATGATGTATCCACACCACACATCCTTGTATACCAATAGATGCTAGTCTTAAACCCCGTAACCTAGTAACACCCTTTGAATAAACAAGATTCAAAGATGGAGATCATTACAAAGAATAAACCCTCGTTTTCTTTATCTCAAAACCGTGCAAATCCAAATTATAGGAAAGAGGGAGGAGTTTGGTAATGTGTTTAATGTAATAAATTTGAGTTATTCCCTAATAACTAATATTTATCACAAATATAACTCCTTCCTTTTTTCATCTTAATGGGCCGGACTCAATGGGCTTTGTATGGACCTTCCCATTCACTTTTACAAGTCTAATAACTAAGTACTCTACTAGTCATTAGAAGCCCAATAATGATCTCGAGTTACGAAGGTTGTTTATATACCGTAAATACGATAAACACGATATATTGAAATGGTACCTCAGTGTATATGTGTGTGACCCCATAGGTCCATATGTGTCTAGCCGTATAATTAGTTGTTATGACACGAGCATACTCCAACAAAGTTCGCCCTAAGTTTTTTTAGTTTGTCGTCATCATCGCCAGTTAGTTTTAAGTTTATTCTTAACTTTGTTTCAACATAAAACAAGAAAAAAAAATTAGGCGTTCTCATAGTTTTCATTTTGCCACTGTGAGAATTTTTATATCCTTAGATTTTCACATTAGGTTGTTATTTTTTTTTGGATTTCTTTTCATTGTTTTAAGGTTCTAGGTTATTTTTAATTAGGATATGTCACTTTGCATTCAATCAGTCAAGTTATGGCTTAAGTATTGTTGATTTTTGCACTTTCTGTGGTAAATTCTTTGCGGCTGCTCCTAGGCTTAAATCCTAGGTTTTTTTAATAATTTTAATAGTTCATGTAGGTTTAAAATTAGAGTAATCATTAGGTAATGTGCGTTTGAACTAAAAAAACTCAAAATATTAAGTTCATTGTTTTTGTTAAATGTTCACTGTTTGAATTTATTTTTTTAGGTGTTCAAATTCATAGATAGTTGTTTAGGCTGCATTATTTAGGATGTTAGAGATTTGTTTACTGTCACTTAGATAATTGCATAAAGTTCCATAGGATTTGAATTGCTTTAGCTATAACAGAATAGGCATTTTCATAGTTTTCGGCAAAATGTCATTCATAAGTTTGCAGGTTGTTCTAGGATTCATCATTAAGTGTTATGCCCTAGGATTCTGAACTTCCATAGATTAGGTGTAATTATTTTTCTGTTCTTAGTTACTTTCAGCTTTTAATATTTTTTCGAACTTATTGATAAGATGAAATTTGGCCATTATTCCATTTATTTGCATATAAATCAAGTTGCTGTTGCATTTCTACTTTAATTTGATTCTGAATTATTTGGACTTATTCTGTGTGTATGTACTCATGATTGTGACTGAGTTTGATTAGATAAATAAGTGTACAACTTATATTAATAAGCTGTGGTTTATTTTTAGATCAGCAAAAAAAATGAAAAGAAAGTGGCAGCAGCTAGGTTTGACCCCCTCACATGTGCAACACAACAGACCCAACACATAGTCACAATAACCATATGCTCTCTTGATAATTTTGAGGTATGTCTCATTTTATTTTTTGTTTATCCCTTTGTTAGCTAAATATATTGCACAGAATAAAAAGCTTAACAAAAAGAGCACAATGGATCTCAAACTAGTGACCTACAGCTCAACAGCCAAGCAACTCTACCAACTGTTCTACACCTTCTTTCTTCTTAACCTCTGCATAATATTTTCTTTATACTCTTTTTATATTGTTTTTTCCTATAAGCTCATTTAAGCTTATTGGCAGCTTATATATAGCTTATTTTTACAACTTATATTTTTCTTGTAAACTTTGCGAAATTTGATATCTTCTGTAGTTTTTTTTATAAAATTATTTTGTATTTTTAAATCATTTACATTTTTAATTCATAGTAAATTATTTAAAGGTCAAAAAACTATAATTCTTTTTTCTAAAATTTTCTTTTGTCATTTAGAATGTAGGAAAAATAAAAAAAAAATCGTAGAGTTTAAAATTCAATATATTGCTAAAATGTCGCACTTTTACTTTCTTTATAATTTTCGTTTGTTTTCGCTTTTTGGATTTTTAGCCCATTTGTAGTTTTAAACTAGTTTTAATTTTTTTTTTAAGTTTATTTAGTTTATTTAGTTTATTTTAAGTTAAGTTTTCAATTTATCGAAAATTTCCTGTCGTTTTACGTATACGCGTTTCGCGTCATAGGTTAATTTTAGCTAATTCCGTCTTCTGTTTTCTTTTTTTATTGACTATCCAAAAACATAATAAATCATTTAAATAATGTCTATAATTATTGTCTCAAACACCTTACCTCCTCGAGAACGAACTCGATTGTTGGTATTTGCGTTTTTCTTAAAACGTAATTACTAATACATACCGACGACTTTTGTAGTGCTTTATTTTTCCTAAATAAAAGTATATACAAAATACTACATCACAAAATGGCACTGGTATGAGTATAAATACTCATATCATTTATATCACAATACGGATTTAAAATGCATATTTTATATGAAATTAGATTGTATATGCTTGTTTTGTTGTTTCGTGTGTGTAGGTATGAAGATCACAAGAACCGGCAAAAAACCGACACAAGATTGAATAAATGTCAATAGCCAAAAGACAAGTTCATTTTTATTCGCGGATTCAATTTTATCCATATTATAGGCCTTGGTGGGTCCCACATATGCTTAATGGGTCGGATAAGTTTATAACTTGAAGACCAAAATCAGCCCAAGACAAATATTGGTTCAAGCCCAATAAGAAAGAAATGAATAAGAGACGGATGACAAATTTTATAAACTTTGGGTTAAAATCCCAAAACAAAAGGGAAGAAAAAAGACAGATGAAAATTTTTTATACTTGGTCAACATAGACAGTCAAATAAAGAATAAAAAGAAAGAATGAAGACGAGAGAAAAGAAAGAAACAAGGGGAATGTATCTAGTTAACAATAATGGGGGAAAGGATAAGCAGTTCCAAGAACCCTAATCTTTAGGGGGAGAAGATTCTAGTACCAAGCTCCACCTAGGCACCCCAAATTCGTCATCCAAGCCTGTGATTTGCCAATCACCTGCCACATCAGACTAAAAGAAGCACCAATCCATCCACCTTTGCAATCCGTGTGAACAAGAACGAATCTACACCTTTGGATCAAAATTAACAAGAGAGAGATGGTCGAGATGCTCATCTCACGGCCAAAAATCGATCTTCATCAATCACCCCAAGCCTCATCTTCAGCTATAAATACCCCCTCCATTTCCTATAATTTTCATCCCTTTTTTCTTCTATTGTTATAATGTCAAAATAGTTTTAGGAGTTTTTCTTTTTAAAAATCTTGTAATGTTTTCAGTTTTAATGAATAAAGTTTTAATTTCAACTTCTTATTAATCCAGTGTTATTGTTCTTAATGTTTTTGAATCATTTACATTCGTTATCCTATTCTACTGTTTTTCTTTTTATAACATGATGTTGGTCTTATAAGCTCCTTGATAGCTTATTAAGATTAACATAAGCTGAGATAGAGATCCGAATTTTATTGATAAATTGAGAAAGATATAAGGCTGTTATCTATGATTCGACTAAGAGGTTTTTGTTACTCCTTTTTTTATGCTGCTGCATGGATTTGATGTTTGGATTGTGTTTAATTAGTGTTTAAATGTTTTCCTCTGATCTAATTCATTTGATTAAATTAGATTCTAAGTTTAACTTGTAATGGTCTATCTAGTTTAATGTGGTTTGTATTATAAAGTTTTGAAGAGAAGGTACAGATCTGACTAATATTGTGATTGTAGTTTAACATAAATCTTTTCGTTAGATCTGTCAAACTTTGCTCTTATGGCCTGAATAATTTGGGTCACTTTGTTAAATTACAATTTATTGAATCTGCTTTGATAAATATAATCTGAGGTTGATGAAACCTTGTAACTAAATGAATGGGGTGAATCTGATGGTTTTAAATTTATACGAGTTTCATTGTGGAATCAATTGTACTTGTTTATGCCTTTTCGACTCCTATTTTCTGTGCTTTTGAGTTAGATAAGAAGATAGATTTTTTGGTTAATTTGACTCGTGGTCTCTAATTCTAGTAATAAGTTTGAGTAAGTGGGCGTTTTACTACTGATTTTATGTACTTATTAGCTGACAGCAGTTAAATGGGACAAATAGTTGTGAGTATTGGTGTGAATTGTTTGTAGAAATCGTTCCATATATATCGTGTTTTGCAAGTTTTCAGTTTTGTAGGGTTAAAAGTTCTGGTGATAAAGTAGCGAATTAGATTTGATTTAGTTGGAGGGATCGATTCAATTTAGTCAACGAAATCAGCCAGAAGATGGAGTTTTCATAGCAAAGGTAGCTCAGCGCTAACCTTCATCATCAATGGACTCTCTACGGAAGTCAAGGTTAAGCGCATTTTATTTTCTGCATTTATAGCTGTTGTATTGTAGTGTAAAGAGTAGTGTAATTTTACTTGACATATTCATTTGAGTTAGTTTATTCTCTACTAGCTATCTGTGATTTGTGTTATCCTTCAATTGATGTCCAAAATTTGTTCAAGTTACAGCCTAGATAGCTAAAGCTGTGTTTGGGATCAGGCGATTTGATCTGATTTTGTAATAGATATAGATACATTTGAACTGTTGAGGTGAGACTCTAATATAGTGGATTATGTAATTAGCTTTGGTAAGTAGCTTTGATTGAGACTCAAATTAGGCTGATTTTAATAACGCAGTGTTCTGAAATTTGGATAAATGAGTGTAGGATCTAAGATTAGTAGTGTATTAGGCTGTTAGTCATTAGATGAATAATGTTCCATTGAATTATTGGGTATAGCTTTAGATAGGCTTTTGGCAGCTGTAGATTATAGGAATATTAAAATACTGTTTGGTTAGTAGTTTCACTAGAACTGTTAGAATTAGTCGAAAATAGAATTTGATTTTTAGCATAGAAATTTAATGAAAGTAATATGGATTTACTAAAGATTCGAATCTGAGTTCATTTTTGGGAGTCATTATAGGTAAGCTTGTAAGTCTTCACATTTAGACCTCTGGATTGTATGTCTACTGTATTTGTGTAGAAAATAGGTTAGTAGTAATTAGTGCTTTTGAGTAGTAGCATTAGATCGTTTAGTATTTCAGCCCATTAGGCCCGTTTGGATAGTTGCTGAAAATTAATTAAAATCTGATATAAAAAAAAGTAAAATGTGGCCAGCAGGAATCGAACTCCCAACCTCTCCTTCATTTGTTCAACGCCTCAACCATCTGCTCTAGATTGCCTCTTTGTTAATATAAGGCATTTGATCATATATATAAGTTCATTAGTTTAGTATAATTGTCAATTAGCTACCTCAGAATTTATATAGCTTTGTTCTTGCGTTTTTTTTACCTTCTTCATTTCGTTTGGTTTTAATACGTAGTTTTGTTATTTAAATATAAAAGTGATTTCAAAAAGTTAAAAACAAAAAGATTAGTGTAATTTAGATAAGTTTTATTAGATATTTTTAGGATTTTAATAAAACATCTCGTTTTGATTCGCGTAATTTGTGGAATTTACATTCTTAACTTTGTCATTTAATTTTAAAGTCGTAGGAATTTAGAAAGAACAATGTGTAGCTTTAATTTGCGTAACGGTTCATGCACTTTAAGAAAAACGTAGGATTTTTAGATAAAAACCGAAACCAATTCAATTAAATTGTCCAAATCAAAACAAAATTCTCAAATTCATTATTTCTTCGTGTACAACGAACTGGGATCACTCTCGTGTTTAATTAATCCGTCTTTAGCGAGTTTTAGATTATTACTTTTTCCTAAAGGTAATTTTTTACTACTTGCTCTATAAAGTATTACATTAAAATACGCCGACACGTTTCCCACACATCAAAAATTTTGGCGCCGCTGCCGGGGAAATTGTGTACGATTCTTTCATGGAGGTTTGTTGATCGTTGATTTGAAGACCCTTTCAATTTTTGGAAGGTTTTGTTATTTTCTATATATGTATATATAAATATCGTTTTTCGTATTTTTGTTGCTAATATATTGTATTACGTAGAACACTAAATTCACCTACCTCCTAAAGCGTGAAAACGCAAACCTTAGTTGGGATTTCATCACTCAACTATTGTATTCGAATCCAAAACAAACAAAAAAAATAAGGCAAAATAGATAAATACTAATAAAAAGTTTGAAATCGATTTATACAAACTATCAGGTGGGTCTAAGGCGACGTGCTATAAAATGTCGTCTAAAGAAAAAGGTTTTTAAGTGTTTTGCGCCACCTCGTTTCTCCGCTCGCTTGTGCGTATATTGAGAGGGAAGACCGATTATTGGTTTGCCACCTCAAGTAATAAACCATACTTTTGTGTTGTTTTCATATTGCACCTCGAGACGTTTAGGTTTTCACCTACGTTTCAAATTCGAACGAGAGTCGTTTACTTCCATAGTAAATACTTTCACTCCTTGTTTTTATTAATCGACCTTTGGTTGATTTGGATCCTTTTTGAAAGGATTCGCCTTCTTCTCATATATTTTCTTTTCTTCAACCCTCTAAATTCTCGTCATTTTGGTGTATGCAACTTTGTTCTAATCGTCTTTTGATTAATTACGAGAGACTTGAAAACATTCCTCGAAGGAATCGAACTTGTCAACAACGAGTAGTGGAACCCGAGATTCCAACTATTGTTGTAGAGATGGCCGATAACCGAACAATGGAGGAATTGCTTCGTGCACCCACCGAAGGGTACGGTGAGCAATCGTTGTGCCTGCTATTTTGGCGGATCATTATGAGATTAAGACCTGTCTTTTATCACTCATTCGTGCCGACCAATTTCGAGGCAATGAGACGGATAACCCGCATTCTCACATTCAGAATTTTCTTCGTATCACCTCGAATCTCAAGTTTAGAGTTCAATATTAACGAAGCATACCGGTTGTTTCTCATGTGAATTCACCTAACCCCAAGATTGCTAGATTGGACTCTAAGATCGATAGTGGACTCGCGACTTTGTTGAGTGAGATTAGGAAGACCACTCCCGCTTCGGTTAATGCGGTTGAGAACTTTTGTGTATCATGTGGTGGAGCACATTCGAATTATGCTTGTTCAACCATGGGGTTTGATCAAGCTAATGCTTTTGCGGCTATGGGAACTTATAGCCCTAACGGCCAAGCTCCTTGTCAAAACCATGTTTCTCCACCGGTTCAAAATAGGTATAACAATGGTAATAATGGGAATAATTTTAACCGTGGTAACCAAGGGAATTTTAATCAAGGAAATTGCTTTCATGGCAATCAAAACAATCAAGGTTTTTAAAACAACAATCAAAATTATTTGTCAAGCTATATCAAAACGAATGAGGCAAATTTGAAGGCTTTTCAAAACAATCTTCAAGGACAAATGAACACTTTGAAACTCGATTTTCAAAACACGATCAAGGGGAAAAATAACAAGATTGAGCTTAATCAAACTCGATTAGAGCAAAACCAAAACTATATTGAGGGGAATCAAGCTAAGTTTGAGAACAAAATTCTTTCGATGTTTGAAGTTATAATGAACAAGCCCTCCTCTTCTTCGGGTGGTTTACCTAGAAACACCATTCCAAACCTGAAGGGTGAGATGAAAACTATTACCACACGTAGTGGGAAGACTTTAGACGGACCTTTGCTACCACAAGTTAGTACCTCTCTGGTGAGGGAAGTGGAGCAAGAACCCGAGGTGGTTAAGGAAAAGGAAATTCCTAATCCACCAAAGTTAGATCAATTGCCTATTCCGGAACCCGAGATTCCGAAGACTAAACCCACACTACCTTACCCTTCTAGACTTAACCAAGAGAAGCTCTGTGAAAGATCCAATGCTCAAATGTCTATATTCCTTAAGATGTTTAAGCAACTTCATTTTAATGTAAGTTTCGCGGATGCATTGCTTTACATGCCTAAGTTTGCTTCAACGATCAAAAATTTGATGAACGGCAAAGGGAAATTGGTATAAGTGTCTACATCTTTAGATGCTAATTGTTCCGCGGTTCTTAAACAAAAGCTTCCCGAAAAGCTTGGAGACCCGGGCAAGTTTCTCATACCATGTGATTTCCCTAATATGGAGGAATGCTTAGCATTATCCGATCTTGGTGCTAGCATTACTTTGATGCCTCTTTCCGTGTGGAAAAGGTTATCACTTCCCGAGCTTACACCTACTAAGATGAGTCTTGAGCTAACGGACCGATCGGTCGCAATTCCAAAGGGAATAGCTGAGGATGTGTTCGTCAAAGTAGGGAAACTCTTCTTTTCAACGGATTTTGTGGTTGTCGATTATCCGGAAGATTCTCGAGTACCTCTTATTTTGGGAAGACCGTTTTTATACACGGCTAGTGCTTTAGTTGATATGAAAGCGAGGAAATTGACCTTAAGCGTTGACGATGAAACTATTACGTTATTGGTCATATCTCGAGATATTCTTCCATAAACTACGAGGAATCAATCAATCAAATCGATGTGATTGATGTTGCTTGTGAAGAAATTTCGCAAGACATGCTTGGTTTTTCGGATATTTCCAAAAGTGGCAATCCCACTTCATCGAATCCAATTATCTCTTTAGCTACACCTCCACTCACTCCATTTGAGGGAGGAGACTTCGTTCTAGAAGAGCTCGAGGATAATGTTCGTTCGATGATCGATAAGGAAAGGGACGATTACATTAGTCAACCATTTGATGTTAGTGAGTTTGATAGTCAGAATTTCGATCTGGAGGGAGATATTGCTTTAATTGAAAAGTTGTTGAATATGGACCATTTTCACTCCCTCCGATGGACTTAAAAGTTGTAAACAAAAAAGAAACAAAAGTGAAAACTTCTCTTGAAGAAGCGCTCGAATTTGAGCTAATGAAACTTCCTACTCATTTGGAGTTTGCTTTTCTTAAGGGGACGGATAAGTTACCGGTCATAATAGCAAAAGGTTTAAAAGATGATGAAAAAGAAGCACTTACTAAGGTTTTAAAGAAACATAAACGAGCCATTGCATGGAAAAATCTCCGACATTAAGGGTATCGACCCAAAATTTTGTACTCATAAAATTTTGATGGAGGAAGATTATAAACCCACTATCCAAAACCAAAGAAGGGTTAATCAAAAGATTCATGAGGTGATCAAAAAAGAAGTTATGAAACTTCTAGACGTCGGAATGATCTACCCTATCTCCGATACTCCATGGGTTAGTCCCGTGCATTGTGTTCCAAAGAAAGGAGGAATGACGGTCGTGACTAATAGGAAGCTTAATGATGCCACTAAGAAGGATCATTTTCAATTACCCTTTATGGATCAAATGTTGGAGAGACTAGCGGGAAATGAATTCTATTGCTTTCTAGATGGATTTTCCAGCTACTTCCAAATTCCTATAGACCCTCGTGATCAAGAAAAAACCACATTCACTTGTCCTTATGGAACATTTGCTTATCGGAGAATGCCTTTTGGGTTATGCAATGCTCTGGGACATTCCAAAGGTGTATGGTGGCCATTTTTCATGATATGATTGAAAAAACCATGGAAGTCTTCATGGATGATTTTTCGGTTTTTGGGGAGTCTTTCGCTTCATGTCTCTCTAACTTGGAAAGGATGCTTCACTGTTGTGAAGAAACCAATCTCGTGCTTAACTATGAAAAATGACATTTCATGTGTAAGGAAGGCATTGTTTTAGGACATAAGATCTGAAAGGCCGGAATTGAGGTAGATAGGGCCAAAATAGACGTGATTGCCAAATTGCCTCCACCCACCACCGTTAAGGGAGTTAGAAGTTTTCTCGACCATTCCGGCTTCTATAGACATTTTATCCAAGACTTCTCTAAGATATTTATGCCTATGACCCATCTTTTGGAAAAAGAGACTCCATTCTTCTTTTTGGATGAGTGCATCAAAGCCTTTGAGATGCTTAAAAAGAAATTAACCGAATCACCCATTTTAGTTGCCCCGGATTAGGACCTAACCTTGGAAATAATGTGTGATGCTAGTGATTACGCGGTAGGTGTGGTTTTGGGGCAACGTAAGACCAAACATATCTTGCCTATACACTATGAAAGTAAGACTATGGCGGATGCTCAAACTAAGTATACTACAACGGAAAAGGAATTACTTGCCGTTGTATATGCTTTCGAAACGTTTATACCATACCTCGTCTTGTCTAAAACCATAGTGTATACGGACCACTCGGCTATCAAATATCTTCTTAATAAACAAGATGCAAAGTCGAGGTTGCTCTAGTGGATTCTCCTCCTTCAAGAATTTAATGTTAAAATTCTTGACAAAAAAGGAGCCGAGAATCTCGCGGTCGATCATCTATCTAGACTTGAGAATCCTCACCAAAGCGATCGAGAAAACAAGGAAATTAATGAAACATTTCCTCTTGAGACACTTGGTATGATTTCTTTTCGTGGTGATGATAGTACCCCATGGTTTGCGGACATCACAAATTACCATGCGGGGAAGTTCTTGATTAAGGGTATGTCGTCCCAACAAAAACGGAAATTTTTCAAAGACATATCTTACTATTTTTGGGACGACCTCTATTTGTTTCGAGTGTGCGCGGATCAAGTGATTTGTAGGTGTGTGTTTGGCAAAGAAGCTAAAGATATTCTTAAAGCTTGTCATGAAGGATCCACGGGGGGACATCATGGTGCCAACTCCACCGCGAAAAAGTCTTTCATGCCGATTTCTTTTGGCCTTCCATATATCGAGATGCCCAAGACTTGATCAAGTCTTGTGATGCTTTTTAACGTCAAGGAAAGAATTCACAAAGGGATGAAATGCCTAAAAACATAATCCAAGTTTGTGAAATCTTTGACGCATGGGGAATCGATTTTATGGGGCCATTTCCATCATCAAAAGGAAATAAATATATACTCGTAGCCGTTGACTACTTGTCAAAATGGGTTGAAGCTAAGGCTTTGCCTACTAATGATGCTCGAGTTGTGGTAAAAATTTTGAAACAACTCTTTGCTAGGTTTAGAACTCCACGGGCTATAATAAGTGATCGAGGGACCCATTTTTGTAATGAAAAATTTGAAAAAGTTCTAAAGAAACATGGTGTCACTCATCGACTTTCGATGGCTTATCACCCTCAAACGAGTGGTCAAGTGGAGGTTTCAAACCGAGCTCTTAAGAAAATTTTGGAGCGCTCTATTGGAGAAACTCGCACTTCATGGTCGAATAAATTGGACGATGCATTGTGGGCCTTCCGTACGGCCTATAAGACTCCCATTGGTTGTACACCATTTTGGTTGGTCTACGGAAAGGCATGCCACTTTCCAATTGAACTCGAACATAAGGCGTATTGGGCTCTAAAACATTGTAACTTCGATTAGAGGACCGCGGGTGATCATCGCAAGGTTCAAGTGAATGAACTAAGTGAATTAAGAGATCAAGCTTATGAGAACTCTTTAATCTATAAAGAGAAGACTAAGATGATTCATGACTCTAAGATCAAAAACCGTATTTTCAATGTTGGTGATCAAGTCCTATTATTCAACTCTAGACTTAATATTTTCTCGGGCAAGCTTAAGTCCCGTTGGTCCGGATCATTCACCATTTCACAAGTATTCCCTTATGGGACCGTTGAGCTAGCTCAAAAAGACGGGCCTAGCTTTAAGGTGAATGGTCATCGAGTTAGGCACTACTTTGGAGGGGACATACCTTCGGAGGTTGTTCCAGATCTCCAAACATTCCCTAAGGACCAATGAATGCGGGACCGAGTCGAGCTCATGACTCGGTTACCAAAAACGAGGTGCCTTATGGAGGGTTTCCATACATTCTATCTTCTTTCTATTTTCTAACACTAATAAAGGCTTGATCTTTCAAGCTCGTGCTCGTGTTTTGTTATGATGTGAATCTTAGGAATGACCCCTTTCATTGAAGACTATCGTGTTCGGTTTTTTCCGGTCCATTCAAGCTTCCATTCTTTGATGACACATGGGGAATTCGATATCCTTTGATTTTTATCGATGGAATTCGATATCCTTTGATTTTTATCGACTAACGTTTTATCTTAAGCATAGTTAATAAATGGCTTATAGATTTGCGTACTCTTACAATGTTAGGACTATTGCATTCCACTCTTCGTGTTCTAGCAAGGGGATGTTACTCTTGAGCTAGGAAACATTGAGGACAATGTTTGGTTTTAGCATGGGGGAGTCAATCGATATAATCGCTTGCACTTGCTTTTGTCGTGTTCGAACGTAATTGTGTCGTTTTTCGCAAAAATTTTAAATTTTTAGTGTAATTTTGTGTTTAGTAATATAGAAAATATGTGTTTTTGACAAAAATGTAGGCTTTCCGTTGGAGAAAATAAGAATAGTTTTTTACTCGGTCGGTTTTTACCTTAGCTCATTCCTTAACCCGCTTAAATCGAGTTTTGCTAGAATTTTATGTAGGGGACTTTAAAACGCGAAAGTCTTAACTCATACGGGTTTAAGAACAAGAACTTTTTGCAACTTCCTATAACTGATCCTAGAAAGTCATCTATCAAGGGAACTTTAAAACGCAAATTCTAAACTTATCTAAGTATAAGAAGATGCAAGATCCTATAGGGGCTTGAAAACCCAAAACTTCGATTTAATATAGTCTGAATTAAGCTAATTTCCGTTATGCTAAATTTTGACTCGCATGGCTAAGCATTCACGAAATCTATTCATTAGAGGTGTAGTGAAGAATGAGAGATGATAGAGTTAGACAAGTGATCATGCTAAACGTAGAACATGAAAATGTTCTTTCAAAAACTCATGTGTTTTTAATTGTGGCTTTTTCTCCCATAAGATCAATGCATTAGGATTAATAAATTGCAATAATTAAGTTCATACGGTTTATACGGTATTTAGTTTCTAGAACAAGATCGTTTAAAAGTTAATTATGACTATATAAAAGTGCATTTTCAAAACATAACTTATCAAAACAGGATGCGAAGATTGGCAAATCCAAAAAGGCCCTTACAAGGCATGAGGATTACCTTTTGTTGCTAAATCCAAGAAGATGTGAAGTTCACGAATCTAGATCCAAATTGAAGGATGAAGATACACGACGAAAAGTAAAATACTCCAATAAGGTTGCGGACAAGTCTGTGAATCCAAAAGCTCCAAAAATGCTTAAGGATGAGTTTATAAATCCAAGTCCTAAAAAGAGGCGGATCGTTGCATAATCGAAGTCCCTAAATGAGGAAAAAGACAAGTGAAGAAAGTCGTGGTCAAATATGAAGCATCTTGAATCAAGTCATATCAAGAAGAGAGATGTATGATATAAACGAAGAGAAGACCATAACGAAGATCGTCTTTCAAGATGAAGTGTGAAACACATGCCAAATATCGGTCCGGGAAAGGTCCCACGTCATGATCTAAGTTATGTGGAGAAATGGACTTTTTATAATTATAATAAACGTTTTAAAAGATCGTGTCCTTTAGCTACTTATTAAATAAACCGTATCAACTTTATTTTCGGCTTAATGGATATCGAAATAACTCAATATGAATCCTTGTGATCCATGAAAAATAGTTAAAAAAATTCTAGAAACCTTTTCTTTTATTTTATAATTAGGATTGCGGGGAGAAAAGGTATTACACAATTTTAACGTATGAGTAGTGTTAGCATTGTGACTTGTACCAACAATGATCTCGTTTTTATGCTTGGCATAATACAAGTGAAAAGTCGAGGACGATGAATCTATTTGAGTTTTATGATCCTAAAAGTTATTTTTCAATAATGAAATCAATACATTATGTCTTTGTGCAAAATAAAATGTCAAAAGTTGAATAATAATGTAGTTAGTTGCTTTATCTTACCATTGCGTGAGCACACGGCAATTGCTTAGCAAGGGGGAGTTTGGTATGAGTATAAATACTCATATCATTTATATCACAATATGGACTTAAAATGCATATTTTATATGAAATTGGTATTGTATATGCTTGTTTTGTTGTTTCGTGTGTGTAGGTACCAAGATCATAAGAACCGGCAAAAAACCGACACAAGATTGAAGAAATGTCAATAGCCAAAAGACAAGTTCGTTTTTATTCGCGGATTCAATTTTATCAATATTATTGGGCCTTGGTGGGTCCCACATATGCTTAATGGGTCGGATAAGTTTATAACTTGAAGACCAAAATCAACCCAAGACAAATATTGGTTCTAGCCCAATAAGAAAGAAATGAATAAGAGACGGATGAAAAAGTTTATATACTTTGGGTTAAAAGCCCAAAACAAAAGGGAAGAAAAAACACGGATGAAAGTTTTTTATACTTGGTCAACATAGACTGTCAAATAAAGAGTAAAAAGAAAGAATGAAGACGAGAGAAAAGAAAGAAACAAGGGGAATGTATTTGGTTAACAAAAAGGGGGAAAGGAGAAGTAGTTCCAAGAACCCTAATCTTCAGGGGGAGAAGATTGATAGGTGTGAAAACACCCATCCTTTTTACCACTTAATTACAATAATAACCGAGCCAAAACGTGTAATTTATGTCATTTATGTCGGAATTATGCGTGGTTTGTGTTTTTGTTGTGATTTAGGACGAAAAAGTGAAAAGTGGAGAAAACACGGCATTCACGGGCTTTTATCAAAGAAAAAGACGAAAGACGAAGTCGAAAGATCAAGAGTGGAAAAAGAACGGAAGTCCAAGACCAATTCTGAAGATTTATCGAAGAAAAAGTCAAAAGACGGAAGTTTACTAAAAGCCGAAGAACTCGAGTCTAATTTACGAATAAAATTCAAAGACGAGTTTTAAGAAATTCCAAGACAAAATCACTAAGTCCAAGATTAACAAAAAATTAAGAAGAAAAGGGCTTAAGTGTGCAAATAAGGAAAAGAGGAAAGAGGGAGGAAGCTTCCTAAGCTCCTCCCTAATCACCCCTGTATATAGTTTAGGCTAGCTTCATTTTCATGTTGTTGGTGGCTTGACAAGCCACACTTCCACCATTTTCATTTCTTGTCATTTAATTTCTTGCAATTTAATTTCATGTTATGCACTTTTAATTTCTTCAATTCAAGTAAGTCTTTTTATTTTGGAATCTTTTCTTTTAATCAAGTTCTTATCTTTAATCATCTTCTTTTCCCTTTCTTACTTTGCTTCTTTTTGATTCATGTTCATCCTTGATTTGTTTTCATTTTAATGCTTATTTGATCTAAAGTTTTCTTAAAAAGTTCATCTTTTTAAAAGTTTGATTTGAAAGTTTGCTTATTTTTAAGTTTGATAAGTTGTTATTCATGCTTATTAAATCAATTTCGATTTAGATTCGTGCAAGTTTTAGTTTGAGCTTATTAACCATAGCTTATTGCTTTTACTTAATTTTCGGATCAAAAAGTTAGATCAGAAAGGGTAAACCCCTTTCCAATCACGTATTCCAATCACCTTGATTGGAAAAGGGTTTTACATTCCAATCAGCATTCCAATCAGCATTCCAATCAACATTCCAATCAGCATTCCAATCAACATTCCAATCAGCATTCCTTTCGCATTCCTTTTACATTCCTATTAGCATTCCAATCATCATTCCAATCAGCATTCCAATCAACATTCCAATCAACATTCCAATTAGCATTCCTATTAGCATTCCAATCAACATTCCAATCAGCATTCCAATCAGCATTCCAATCAACATTCCAATCAGCATTCCAATCAACATTCCAATCAGCATTCCAATCAACATTCCAATCAGCATTCCAATCAACATTCCAATCAGCATTCCAATCAACATTCCAATTAGCGTTCCTATTAGCATTCCAATCAGCATTCCCATCAACATTCCAATCAGCATTCCTTTCGCATTCCTTTTACATTCCTATTAGCATTCCAATCAGCATTCCAATCAGCATTCCAATCAACATTTCAATCAACATTCCAATTAACATTCCTATTAGCATTCCAATCAACATTCCAATCAGCATTCCAATCAGCATTCCAATCAACATTCCAATCAGCATTCCAATCAACATTCCAGTCGGCATTCCAATCAACATTCCAATCAGCATTCCAATCAACATTCCAATTAGCATTCCTATTAGCATTCCAATCAGCATTCCTATCAGCATTCCTATCAACATTCCTTTTAGCATTCCTTTCAGCATTCCTTTTACTTATCGCAATTTACATTTTCATTTTACTTAGTAATAGATAACCAAACCATTTTCATTTCTACCAAGAACAATTGAGTCGCACTTTGAACCGGAAATCAATTCGAGAAGATACCGAGAAAACGAACTTTTTCAACTAGCAAAAATCTCCAAGTATTAAATGGCGCCGTTGCCGGCTCTTTTCGTGAAGATTAACGGTTTTTTGTGAGAGACGCGTTGGCTTTTTGGATCCTTTCACTTGTGAACGTTATTTTTTCGAGTCAAAATTTAAAAAAAAAAAAAAAAAAAGAAAAAAAAAATCCAAAAACATTTGAAAAATCTTAAAAAGCATTTCTTTTTCAAAGTTTTGCACAAAAAATATTCTTCTTGCTTGTCTATCTTTCTTTATGTATTTTTATGTCCATTGCGTCGGGTGTGGGAGACAACTGTACGGGAACGACTCTTGTCAATGGTGTACATGTGAGCGGTGCGGAAACGATATCGACAACACACAATTCGGATTTTGTCCCTTGTGCAACTCGACTAATTCATTCTTTTTGAACCCACATCCTGTTCCCCCGTGCATCTATTGTGGAAGCGATTCTCATTGGCATGTTTCATGCCCGGTTCGATACCCGTATGGTCACGGGCAAGAACCGGGGTACAATTATGACAATGAAAATAGCTATCCACAAGACGCACCCAGCCTTTTTCCTCACCCGTTTTGCAACAACTGTGGGGGTCCTCACGAAAGTTTTCACTGCCCTACAGGGGATCAAAATTACTATAACTATACCCCTTCCAGTTTTGACCAACCCCTGCAATACCCAATTGATCATCAGCCTCGTCACGAGATGAGTTACCAAGAACCAATTGACGATCTTGCTACATCCTTTCAAGAACAAAGAAACGATCTTGCTATAGCTTTTCAAGAACAAAGCAAAGAGCTTTTACACACGCTGCAAACTTGTATGGAGTCATTTTTACAGCAGCGAGATCAGACGAGTACTCATATCCCTGAGCTTATTATTGGCCCTTTAGGTAATGAGGAGAGCGATGACGATATTGAGGTTATTTTCGATGAGGAGGAATTTCTAAAGCAAAGTAAGACTTCTCCCCTTCCTCCTTCGTCTATTGCTATCACACCCGAGGAGCCCGTTGGCTCTCTCATAATAGAGGATCAGCATCTTGACATTATCTCGACTATGGAATCGGACAAATCACTAAAGTCTAGTGTCGAGGAACTTGTCATCATCCCAAGTGAGCTCGCGGGTGTTTCGGAAAATTTGTGTGATGTGCCGACTTTTGTGGAGCTTACGGACAAGTTTGCTTCGCTTGTCAATGATCACATACTCACAACTCCACATCCGATATTTGATCCTCCCAACGAGAGTTCAACATGTGGTGAGTATGATGATTTCGTCTTCGAGCCAGAGATTGAGGAAATTATCGACCGAGAGCTAGCTCTTTTGCCTCCGCTTCCACCTACAAGCGAGGTCGACTTTTCCAACATCGATGCCGAACTTGATGAGTTGGAACGTCTTATTTTTCATAATAATGACGAACCAACTCACATGCCCAAACATCCTATTCTCAAGGAGTTACCTAATCAACACTCCTCTTATGAGAATTACGTTTACCACATTCATGAGGATTTAACTTATCAACAAGCCCCACAAATGAATGATGGTTTCGTACTTGATCGTGGTCTTTTCAAACGAGTTTCTACACTCCTTCTCTACGATCATGAGGATAAATGCTTTGACCCGGGAGGTGACATGGACCATTCTATGATTGATACTTCTACGGCTTTGCCAATTGGTCTGCCTCCATTGTCTTTGGAGGATGACAATGTGATTCCCTTACCCACCCCACCTCCCGTCAGTCTGGACTTCACTTGCTTTTCTGGTATTGAGAGGACCTTTTTACCATTCAAGACTTATCCTCCCGCCTCTTCTTTGTTGATGTCCTCCGGGAACGAGGACAAGGTCTTTGATCCCGGTATCACATTCGAGGCTTCCACATGGACCATTTAATTCGGGGACAAATCAGGCTCGTGACTCGGTTAAAATAAACAAGCGCTTTTTGGGAGGCAACCCAATTATCTATCTATCTTTCCTGTTTTCACCATAAGTGTAGGGGGAGCCCCGTTGGTGTTTCTTGTTCTCTTTCTTATCATGTGCAGGGATTAGAGCTTCAAAGACACACTCTTGATGACTTTTGACGAACCGTGATTCCGTGTTCCCTTCTTCCCGGTTCTATCCTAAACTCTTTTCGATTCACTATTTTATATTTCTCAATATTAAAATAGGAATCTCTTTAGTGGTCTTTTCCTTAACGAGATCTAAACAAATTGCACAATGTCCTAAGTGTAGGGGAGTTTACTCTCACATGCTTAAACATTGAGGACAATGTTTATATTAAGTGTAGGGGGACTTCTATCGAAGTTAAGTGGTCTTTTCCTTGTATTTGTCCTCATTTTAACCGGAAAATCAATTTTTCGACATTTTTCAAAATTTTTAATCTATTTTGGCCTAGTTGTAGCCTCCTTTATTTTTGTTACTTTCTAGCATTTTAATAAAATGGTTTTAGCAAGTTTAGATATCTTAGATATATTAGGCCCGTTGTGAATATTTTGACTCAACCCGAGTTTACTTATCCAAGTTCACTCTAGCTAGTATCCTTAACCATGTAGACCTTAATTGGTTTATTAGGCTAAGCATCCACGAGTCTCATTCCTTGAGATTTTAAATTGTGGAGAACGAGAAATGATAGAGTTGGTTACAAATTTGGTATTCTTTCATTAACTTATGTGAGTTAATTATGATCTTTTTCTCCCCTCGCTTGTAAATAAATAAATGCAATAAGTAAGGTCGTACGATTTGAAAAGTTACTTAGCTTCTAGCCCAAGATCGTTTAAAAGTTGCTCGGTAATGATAAGAGTTCATAGCCAAGGCATAACTTATGAAGCGGGGCGCGAAGATTGGCGAGTCCGAAAAGGCCCTAACAAGGCATGAGGATTCCATTTTATTGCTGAAGATCCAAAAGTGATGTGAAGAGCATTATTCCCAAAATCAATATGAAGGATCAAGACTCACGACGAAAAGCAATCAACTCCCATAAAGATCATGGAGAAGTCTATCCGAAAAGACCCTAACAAGGTATGAGGATAAATAGATCCAAGTCCGAAAAGGAGGAGGATCGTTGTATCTCAAAATCCCAATTAGAGATTGAAGAATAATCATGAAGTCGTGGTCAACAAAGTTGGAATACCCCTCAAAAGTCTCCAAGTGAAGAAACTCTATTAACGATGAGAAGACCATTATCTCAAGAACGTCTCTCAAGATATGAAGTATGAAGTACATGCCAAATATCGGCCCGAGAAAGGTCTCAAATCGTGAACCGAGTTATGACAAGATATGAACTTTTTGATATCCCGAGAAGCAGTTTTAAGAGATTTTGTCCTTTAGCTAACTATTGATCAAATCGTCCTACTTTGCTTTCAGCCTAAATAAATTATCGAAATAAGTCAACAATGCATCCTCGTGATCATTCAAGACATCAATAAAATATAAGAGATACTCGTAGGAATAAGGGAGTTTAAGTGATTAATTGAACCACATGAGTAAATGTTTGTTATGCTAACTTGTGCTAACAATGATCTTGTTTTTAAGCTAGGCATGGGGAACGTAAAACTTGAGGGTGATGAACATTCATGACACACAAGCCCTAATGTAAGTCTTAGATTTCTTTACAAGTTTCTTCCTTGTTGCATCTTGTTATTTTCTATCTTTTTTATTTTCCTTAGTTGTTTAATAAAGGCCAAGGTAGGTTGATTATGATGGAAAATGTAAAACGTGCTTTGTAACTAATGCATTGCATGAGGACAATGCAATGGTTAAGTGTAGGGGATTTGATAGGTGTGAAAACACCAATCCTTTTTACCACTTAATTACAATAATAACCGAGCCAAAACGTGTATTTTATGTCATTTATGTCGGAATTATGCGTGGTTTGTGTTTTTGTTGTGATTTAGGACGAAAAAGTGAAAAGTGGAGAAAACACGGCATTCACGGGCTTTTATCAAAGAAAAAGACGAAAGACGAAGTCGAAAGATCAACAGTGGAAAAAGAACGGAAGTCCAAGACCAATTCTGAAGATTTATCGAAGAAAAAGTCAAAAGACGGAAGTTTACTAAAAGCCGAAGAACTCGAGTCTAATTTACGAAGAAAATTCAAAGACGAGTTTAAAGAAATCCCAAGACAAAATCATTAAGTCCAAGATTAACAAAAAATTAAGAAGAAAAGGGCTTAAGTGTGCAAATAAGGAAAAGAGGAAAGAGGGAGGAAGCTTCCTAAGCTCCTCCCTAATCACCCCTATATATAGTTTAGGCTAGCTTCATTTTCATGTTGATGGTGGCTTGACAAGCTACACTTCCACCATTTTCATTTCTTGTCATTTAATTTCTTGCAATTTAATTTCATGTTATGCACTTTTAATTTCTTCAATTCAAGTAAGTCTTTTTATTTTGGAATCTTTTCTTTTAATCAAGTTCTTATCTTTAATCATCTTCTTTTCCCTTTCTTACTTTGCTTCTCTTTGATTCATGTTCATCCTTGATTTGTTTTCATCTTAATGCTTATTTGATCTAAAGTTTTCTTAAAAAGTTCATCTTTTTAAAAGTTTGATTTGAAAGTTTGCTTATTTTTAAGTTTGATAAGTTGTTATTCATGCTTATTAAGTCATTTTCAATTTAGATTCGTGCAAATTTTAGTTTGAGCTTATTAACCATAGCTTATTGCTTTTGCTTAATTTTCGGATCAAAAAGTTAGCTCGGAAAGGTTAAACCCCTTTCCAATCACGTATTCCAATCACCTTGATTGGAAAAGGGTTTTACATTCCAATCAGCATTCCAATCAGCATTCCAATCAACATTCCAATCAGCATTCCAATCAACATTCCAATCAGCATTCCTTTCGCATTCCTTTTACATTCCTATTAGCATTCCAATCAGCATTTCAATCAGCATTCCAATCAACATTCCAATCAACATTCCAATTAGCATTCCTATTAGCATTCCAATCAACATTCCAATCAGCATTCCAATCAGCATTCCAATCAACATTCCAATCAGCATTCCAATCAACATTCCAATCAGCATTCCAATCAACATTCCAATCAGCATTCCAATCAACATTCCAATCAGCATTCCAATCAACATTCCAATTAGCATTCCAATCAGCATTCCAATCAACATTCCAATCAGCATTCCTTTCGCATTCCTTTTACATTCCTATTAGCATTCCAATCAGCATTCCAATCAGCATTCCAATCAACATTCCAATCAACATTCCAATTAACATTCCTATTAGCATTCCAATCAACATTCCAATCAACATTCCAATCAGCATTCCAATCAACATTCCAATCAGCATTCCAATCAACATTCCAATCAGCATTCCAATCAACATTCCAATCAGCATTCCAATCAACATTCCAATTAGCATTCCTATTAGCATTCCAATCAACATTCTTATCAGCATTCCTATCAGCATTCCTTTTAGCATTCCTTTCAGCATTCCTTTTACTTATCGCAATTTACATTTTCATTTTACTTAGTAATAGATAACCAAACCATTTTCATTTCCACCAAGAACAATTGAGTCGCACTTTGAACCGAAAATCAATTCGAGAAGATACCGAGAAAACGAACTTTTTCAACTAGCAAAAATCTCCAAGTATTAAATGATTTGATAGGTGTGAAAACACCCATCCTTTTTACCACTTAATTACAATAATAACCGAGCCAAAACGTGTATTTTATGTCATTTATGTCGGAATTATGCGTGGTTTGTGTTTTTGTTGTGATTTAGGACAAAAAAGTGAAAAGTGGAGAAAACACGGCATTCGCGGGCTTTTATCAAAGAAAAAGACGAAAGACGAAGTCGAAAGATCAAGAGTGGAAAAAGAACGGAAGTCCAAGACCAATTCTGAAGATTTATCGAAGAAAAAGTCAAAAGACGGAAGTTTACTAAAAGCCGAAGAATTCGAGTCTAATTTACGAAGAAAATTCAAAGACGAGTTTAAAGAAATCCCAAGACAAAATCATTAAGTCCAAGATTAACAAAAAATTAAGAAGAAAAGGGCTTAAGTGTGCAAATAAGGAAAAGAGGAAAGAGGGAGGAAGCTTCCTAAGCTCCTCCCTAATCACCCCTATATATAGTTTAGGCTAGCTTCATTTTCATGTTGTTGGTGGCTTGACAAGCCACACTTCCACCATTTTCATTTCTTGTCATTTAATTTCTTGCAATTTAATTTCATGTTACGCACTTTTAATTTCTTCAATTCAAGTAAGTCTTTTTGTTTTGGAATCTTTTCTTTTAATCAAGTTCTTATCTTTAATCATCTTCTTTTCCCTTTCTTACTTTGCTTCTCTTTGATTCATGTTCATCCTTGATTTGTTTTCATCTTAATGCTTATTTGATCTAAAGTTTTCTTAAAAAGTTCATCTTTTTAAAAGTTTGATTTGAAAGTTTGCTTATTTTTAAGTTTGATAAGTTGTTATTCATGCTTATTAAGTCAATTTCGATTTAGATTCGTGCAAGTTTTAGTTTGAGCTTATTAATCATAGCTTATTGCTTTTGCTTAATTTTCGGATCAAAAAGTTAGATCGGAAAGGGTAAACCCCTTTCCAATCACGTATTCCAATCACCTTTATTGGAAAAGGGTTTTACATTCCAATCAGCATTCCAATCAGCATTCCAATCAACATTCCAATCAGCATTCCAATCAACATTCCAATCAGCATTACTTTCGTATTCCTTTTCCATTCCTATTAGCATTCCAATCAACATTCCAATCATCATTCCAATCAACATTCCAATCAACATTCCACTTAGCATTCCTATTAGCATTCCAATCAACATTCCAATCAGCATTCCAATCAGCATTCCAATCAACATTCCAATCAGCATTCCAATCAACATTCCAATCAGCATTCCAATCAACATTCCAATCAGCATTCTAATCAACATTCCAATCAGCATTCCAATCAACATTCCAATCAGCATTCCAATCAACATTCCAATTAGCATTCCTATTAGCATTCCAATCAGCATTCCAATAAACATTCCAATCAGCATTTCTTTCGCATTCCTTTTACATTCCTATTAGCATTCCAATCAGCATTCCAATCAACATTCCAATCAACATTCCAATCAACATTCCAATCAACATTCCAATTAACATTCCTATTAGCATTCCAATCAACATTCCAATTAGCATTCCAATCAGTATTCCAATCAACATTCCAATCAGCATTCCAATCAACATTCCAATCAGCATTCCAATCAACATTCCAATCAGCATTCCAATCAACATTCCAATTAGCATTCCTATTAGCATTCCAATCAGCATTCCTATCAGCATTCCTATCAGCATTCCTTTTAGCATTCCTTTCAGCATTCCTTTTACTTATCGCAATTTACATTTTCATTTTACTTAGTAATAGATAACCAAACCATTTTCATTTCCACCAAGAACAATTGAGTCGCACTTTGAACCGGAAATCAATTCGAGAAGATACCGAGAAAACGAACTTTTTTAACTAGCAAAAATCTTCAAGTATTAAATGGCGCCGCTGCCGGCTCTTTTCGTGAAGATTAACGGTTTTTGTGAGAGACGCGTTGGCTTTTGGAATCCGTTCACTTGTGAACGTTATTTTTGCGAGTCAATTTTTTTTAAAAAAAAAAAAAAAAAGAAAAAAAAAATCCAAAAACATTTGAAAAATCTTAAAAAACATTTCTTTTTCAAAGTTTTGCACAAAAAATATTCTTCTTGCTTGTCTATATTTCTTTATGGATTTTTATGTCCATTGCGTCGGGTGTGGGAGACAACTGTACGGGAATGACTCTTGTCAATGGTGTACATGTGAGCGGTGCGGAAACGATATCGACAACACACAATTTGGATTTTGTCCCTTCTGCAACTCGACTAATTCATTCTTTTTGAACCCACATCCTGTTCCCCCGTGCATCTATTGTGGAAGCGATTCTCATTGGCATGTTTCGTGCCCGGTTCGATACCCGTATGGTCACGGGCAAGAACCGGAGTACAATTATGACAATGAAAATAGCTATCCACAAGACGCACCTAGTCTTTTTCCTCACCCGTTTTGCAACAACTGTGGGGGTCCTCACGAAAGTTTTCACTGCCCTACAGGGGATCAAAATTACTATAATTATACCCCTTCCAGTTTTGACCAACCCCTGCAATACCCAATTGATCATCAGCCTCGTCACGAGATGAGTTACCAAGAACCAATTGACGATCTTGCTACAGCCTTTCAAGAACAAAGAAACGATCTTGCTATAACTTTTCAAGAACAAAGCAAAGAGCTTTTACACACGCTGCAAACTTGTATGGAGTCATTTTTACAGCAGCGAGATCAGACGAGTACTCATATCCCTGAGCTTATTATTGGCCCTTTAGGTAATGAAGAGAGCGATGACTATATTGAGGTTATTTTCGACGAGGAGGAATTTCTAAAGCAAAGTAAGACTTCTCCCCTTCCTCCTTTGTCTATTGCTATCACACCCGAGGAGCCCGTTGGCTCTCTCATAATGGAGGATCAGCATCTTGACATTATCTCGGCTATGGAATCGGAAAAATACCTAAAGTCTAGTGTCGAGGAACTTGTCATCATCCCAAGTAAGCTCACGGGTGTTTCGGAAAATTTGTGTGATGTGCCGACTTTTGTGGAGCTTACGGACAAGTTTGCTTCGCTTGTCAATGATCACATACTCACAACTCCACATCCGATATTTGATCCTCCCAACGAGAGTTCAACATGTGGTGAGTATGATGATTTCGTCTTCGAGCCAAAGATTGAGGAAATTATCGACCGAGAGCTAGCTCTTTTGCCTCCGCTTCCACCTACAAGCGAGGTCGACTTTTCCAACATCGATGCCGAACTTGATGAGTTGGAACGTCTTATTTTTCATAATAATGACGAACCAACTCACATGCCCAAACATCATATTCTCGAGGAGTTACCTAATCAACACTCCTCTTATGAGAATTACGTTTACCACATTCGTGAGGATTTAACTTATCAACAATCCCCACAAATGAATGATGGTTTCGTACTTGATCGTGGTCTTTTCAAACGAGTTTCTACACTCCTTCTCTACGATCATGAGGATAAATGCTTTGACCCGGGAGGTGACATGGACCATTCTATGATTGATACTTCTTCGGCTTTGCCAATTGGTCTGCCTCCATTATCTTTGGAGGATGACAATGTGATTCCCTTACCCACCCCACCTCCCGTCAGTCTGGACTTCACTTGCTTTTCTGGTATTGAGAGGACCTTTTTACCATTCAAGACTTATCCTCCCGCTTCTCCTTTGTTGATGTCCTCCGGGAACAAGGACAAGGTCTTTGATCCCGGTATCACATTCGAGGCTTCCCCATGGACCATTTAATTCGGGGACGAGTCAGGCTCGTGACTCGGTTAAAAAAAACAAGCGCTTTTTTGGGAGGCAACCCAATTATCTATCTATCTTTCCTTTTTTCACCATAAGTGTAGGGGGAGCCCCGTTGGTGTTTCTTGTTCTCTTTCTTATCATGTGCAGGGATTAGAGCTTCAAAGACACACTCTTGATGACTTTTGACGAACCGTGATTCCGTGTTCCCTTCTTCTCGGTTCTATCCTAAACTCTTTTCGATTCACTATTTTATATTTCTCAATATTCAAATAGGAATCTCTTTAGTGGTCTTTTCTTTAACGAGATCTAAACAAAGTGCACAATGTCCTAAGTGTAGGGGAGTTTACTCTCACATGCTTAAACATTGAGGATAATGTTTATATTAAGTGTAGGGGGACTTCTATCGAAGTTAAGTGGTCTTTTCCTTGTATTTGTCCACATTTTAACCGGAAAATCAATTTTTTGACATTTTTCAAAAATTTTAATCTATTTTGGCCTAGTTGTAGTCTCCTTTATTTTTTTTACTTTCTAGCATTTTAATAAAATGGTTTTAGCAAGTTTAGATATCTTAGATATATTAGGCCCGTTGTGAATTTTTTGACTCAACCCGAGTTTACTTATCCAAGTTCACTCTAGCAAGTATCCTTAACCATGTAGACCTTAATTGGTTTATTAGGCTAAGCATCCACGAGTCTCATTCCTTGAGATTTTAAATTGTGGAGAACGAGAAATGATAGAGTTGGTTACAAGTTTGGTATTCTTTCATTAACTTATGTGAGTTAATTATGATCTTTTTCTCCCCTCACTTGTAAATAAATAAATGCAATAAGTAAGGTCGTACGATTTGAAAAGTTACTTAGCTTCTAGCCCAAGATCGTTTAAAAGTTGCTCGGTAATGATAAGAGTTCATAGCTAAGGCATAACTTATGAAGCGGGGCGCGAAGATTGGCGAGTCCGAAAAGGCCCTAACAAGGCATGAGGATTCCATTTTATTGCTGAAGATCCAAAAGTGATGTGAAGAGCATTATTCCCAAAATCAATATGAAGGATCAAGACTCACGACGAAAAGCAATCAACTCCCATAAAGATCATGGAGAAGTCTATCCGAAAAGACCCTAACAAGGTATGAGGATAAATAGATCCAAGTCCGAAAAGGAGGCGGATCGTTGTATCTCAAAATCCCAATTAGAGATTGAAGAATAATCATGAAGTCGTGGTCAACAAAGTTGGAATACCCCTCAAAAGTCTCCAAGTGAAGAAACTCTATTAACGATGAGAAGACCATCATCTCAAGAACGTCTCTCAAGATATGAAGTATGAAGTACATGCCAAATATCGGCCCGAGAAAGGTCTCAAATCATAAACCGAGTTATGCCAAGATATGAACTTTTTGATATCCCGAGAAGCAGTTTATGAGATTTTGTCCTTTAGCTAACTATTGATCAAATCATCCTACTTTGCTTTCAGCCTAAATAAATTATCGAAATAAGTCAACAATGCATCCTCGTGATCATTCAAGACATCAATAAAATATAAGAGATACTCGTAGGAATAAGGGAGTTTATGTGATTAATTGAACCACATGAGTAAATGTTTGTTATGCTAAGTTGTGCTAACAATGATCTTGTTTTTAAGCTTGGCATGGGGAACGTGAAACTTGAGGGTGATGAACATTCATGACACACAAGACCTAATGTAAGTCTTAGATTTCTTTACAAGTTTCTTCCTTGTTGCATCTTGTTATTTTCTATCTTTTTTATTTTCCTTAGTTGTTTAATAAAGGCCAAGGTAGGTTGATTATGATGGAAAATGTAAAACGTGCTTTGTAACTAATGCATTGCATGAGGACATTGCAATGGTTAAGTGTAGGGGATTTGATAGGTGTGAAAACACCCATCCTTTTTACCACTTAATTACAATAATAACCGAGCCAAAACGTGTATTATGTCGGAATTATGCGTGGTTTGTGTTTTTGTTGTGATTTAGGACGAAAAAGTGAAAAGTGGAGAAAACACGGCATTCACCGGCTTTTATCAAAGAAAAAGACGAAAGACGAAGTCGAAAACTCAAGAGTGGAAAAAGAACGGAAGTCCAAGACCAATTCTGAAGATTTATCGAAGAAAAAGTCAAAAGACGGAAGTTTACTAAAAGCCGAAGAACTCGAGTCTAATTTACGAAGAAAATTCAAAGACGAGTTTAAAGAAATCCCAAGACAAAATCATTAAGTCCAAGATTAACAAAAAATTAAGAAGAAAAGGGCTTAAGTGTGCAAATAAGGAAAAGAGGAAAGAGGGAGGAAGCTTCCTAAGCTCCTCCCTAATCACCCCTATATATAGTTTAGGCTAGCTTCATTTTCATGTTGTTGGTGGCTTGACAAGCCACACTTCCACCATTTTCATTTCTTGTCATTTAATTTCTTGCAATTTAATTTCATGTTATGCACTTTTAATTTCTTCAATTCAAGTAAGTCTTTTTATTTTGTAATCTTTTCTTTTAATCAAGTTCTTATCTTTAATCATCTTCTTTTCCCTTTCTTACTTTGCTTCTCTTTGATTCATGTTCATCCTTGATTTGTTTTCATCTTAATGCTTATTTGATCTAAAGTTTTCTTAAAAAGTTCATCTTTTTAAAAGTTTGATTTGAAAGTTTGCTTATTTTTAAGGTTGATAAGTTGTTATTCATGCTTATTAAGTCAATTTCGATTTAGATTCGTGCAAGTTTTAGTTTGAGCTTATTAACCATAGCTTATTGCTTTTGCTTAATTTTCGGATCAAAAAGTTAGATCGGAAAGGTTAAACCCCTTTCCAATCACGTATTCCAATCACCTTGATTGGAAAAGGGTTTTACATTCCAATCAGCATTCCAATCAGCATTCCAATCAACATTCCAATCAGCATTCCAATCAACATTCCAATCAGCATTCCTTTCGCATTCCTTTTACATTCCTATTAGCATTCCAATCAGCATTTCAATCAGCATTCCAATCAACATTCCAATCAACATTCCAATTAGCATTCCTATTAGCATTCCAATCAACATTCCAATCAGCATTCCAATCAGCATTCCAATCAGCATTCCAATCAACATTCCAATCAGCATTCCAATCAACATTCCAATCAGCATTCCAATCAACATTCCAATCAGCATTCCAATAAACATTCCAATCAGCATTCCAATCAACATTCCAATTAGCATTCCTATTAGCATTCCAATCAGCATTCCAATCAACATTCCAATCAGCATTCCTTTCGCATTCCTTTTACATTCCTATTAGCATTCCAATCAGCATTCCAATCAGCATTCCAATCAACATTCCAATCAACATTCCAATTAACATTCCTATTAGCATTCCAATCAACATTCCAATCAGCATTCCAATCAGCATTCCAATCAACATTCCAATCAGCATTCCAATCAACATTCCAATCAGCATTCTAATCAAAATTCCAATGAGCATTCTAATCAACATTCCAATTAGCATTCCTATTAGCATTCCAATCAACATTCCTATCAGCATTCCTATCAGCATTCCTTTTAGCATTCCTTTCAGCATTCCTTTTACTTATCGCAATTTACATTTTCATTTTACTTAGTACTAGATAACCAAACCATTTTCATTTCCACCAAGAACAATTGAGTCGCACTTTGAACCGGAAATCAATTCGAGAAGATACCGAGAAAACGAACTTTTTCAACTAGCAAAAATCTCCAAGTATTAAATGATTTGATAGGTGTTAAAACACCCATCCTTTTTACCACTTAATTACAATAATAACCGAGCCAAAACGTGTATTTTATGTCATTTATGTCGGAATTATGCGTGGTTTGTGTTTTTGTTGTGATTTAGGACGAAAAAGTGAAAAGTGGAGAAAACACGGCATTCACGGGCTTTTATCAAAGAAAAAGACGAAAGACGAAGTCGAAAGATCAAGAGTAGAAAAAGAACGGAAGTCCAAGACCAATTCTGAAGATTTATCGAAGAAAAAGTCAAAATACGGAAGTTTACTAAAAGCCGAAGAACTCGAGTCTAATTTACGAAGAAAATTCAAAGACGAGTTTAAAGAAATCCCAAGACAAAATCATTAAGTCCAAGATTAACAAAAAATTAAGAAGAAAAGGGCATAAGTGTGCAAATAAGGAAAAGAGGAAAGAGGGAGGAAGCTTCCTAAGCTCCTCCCTAATCACCCCTATATATAGTTTAGGCTAGCTTCATTTTCATGTTGTTGGTGGCTTGACAAGCCACACTTCCACCATTTTCATTTCTTGTCATTTAATTTCTTGCAATTTAATTTCATGTTATGCACTTTTAATTTCTTCAATTCAAGTAAGTCTTTCTATTTTGGAATCTTTTCTTTTAATCAAGTTCTTATCTTTAATCATCTTCTTTTCCCTTTCTTACTTTGCTTCTCTTTGATTCATGTTCATCCTTTATTTGTTTTCATCTTAATGCTTATTTGATCTAAAGTTTTCTTAAAAAGTTCATCTTTTTAAAAGTTTGATTTGAAAGTTTGCTTATTTTTAAGTTTGATAAGTTGTTATTCATGCTTATTAAGTCAATTTCGATCTAGATTCGTGCAAGTTTTAGTTTGAGCTTATTAACCATAGCTTATTGCTTTTGCTTAATTTTCAGATCAAAAAGTTAGATCGGAAAGGGTAAACCCCTTTCCAATCACGTATTCCAATCACCTTGATTGGAAAAGGGTTTTACATTCCAATCAGCATTCCAATCAGCATTCCAATCAATATTCCAATCAGCATTCCAATCAACATTCCAATCAGCATTCCTTTCGCATTCCTTTTCCATTCCTATTAGCATTCCAATCAGCATTCCAATCAGCATTCCAATCAACATTCCAATCAACATTCCACTTAGCATTCCTATTAGCATTCCAATCAACATTCCAATCAGCATTCCAATCAGCATTCCAATCAACATTCCAATCAGCATTCCAATCAACATTCCAATCAGCATTCCAATCAACATTCCAATCAGCATTCCAATCAACATTCCAATCAGCATTCCAATCAACATTCCAATTAGCATTCCTATTAGCATTCCAATCAGAATTCCAATCAACATTCCAATCAGCATTCCTTTGGCATTCCTTTTACATTCCTATTAGCATTCCAATCAGCATTCTAATCAGCATTCCAATCAACATTCCAATCAACATTCCAATTAACATTCCTATTAGCATTCTAATCAACATTCCAATCAGCATTCCAATCCACATTCCAATCAACATTCCAATCAGCATTCCAATCAACATTCCAATCAGCATTCCAATCAACATTCCAATCAGCATTCCAATCAACATTCCAATTAGCATTCCTATTAGCATTCCAATCAGCATTCCTATCAGCATTCCTTTTAGCATTCCTTTCAGCATTCCTTTTACTTATCGCAATTTACATTTTCATTTTACTTAGTAATAGATAACCAAACCATTTTCATTTCCACCAAGAACAATTGAGTCGTACTTTGAACCGGAAATCAATTCGAGAAGATACCGAGAAAACGAACTTTTTCAACTAGCAAAAATCTTCATGTATTAAATGGCGCCGCTGCCGGCTCTTTTCGTGAAGATTAACGGTTTTTTGTGAGAGACGTGTTGGCTTTTGGGATCCGTTCACTTGTGAACATTATTTTTTCGAGTCAAATTTTTTTTTTAAAAAAAAAAAAAAAAAAAAGAAAAAAAAAATACAAAAACATTTGAAAAATCTTAAAAAGCATTTCTTTTTCAAAGTTTTACACCAAAAATATTCTTCTTGCTTGTCTATCTTTCTTTATGGATTTTTATGTCCATTGCGTCGGGTGTGGGAGACAACTGTACGGGAACGACTCTTGTCAATGGTGTACATGTGAGCGGTGCGGAAACGATATCGACAACACACAATTCGGATTTTGTCCCTTGTGCAACTCGACTAATTCATTCTTTTTGAACCCACATCCTGTTCCCCCGTGCATATATTGTGGAAGCGATTCTCATTGGCATGTTTCGTGCCCGGTTCAATACCCGTATGGTCACGGGCAAGAACCGGGGTACAATTATGACAATGAAAATAGCTATCCACAAGACGCACCTAGTCTTTTTCCTCACCCGTTTTGCAACAACTGTGGGGGTCCTCACGAAAGTTTTCACTGCCCTACAGGGGATCAAAATTACTATAAATATATCCCTTCCAGTTTTGACCGACCCCTGCAATACCCAATTTATCATCAGCCTCGTCACGAGATGAGTTACCAAGAACCAATTGACGATCTTGCTACAGCCTTTCAAGAACAAAGAAACGATCTTGCTATAGCTTTTCAAGAACAAAGAAAAGAGCTTTTACACACGCTACAAACTTGTATGGAGTCATTTTTACAGCAGCGAGATCAGACGAGTACTCATATCCCTGAGCTTATTATTGGCCCTTTAGGTAATGAGGAGAGCGATGACGATATTGAGGTTATTTTCGACGAGGAGGAATTCTAAAGCAAAGTAAGACTTCTCCCCTTCCTCCTTCATCTATTTCTATCACACCCGAGGAGCCCGTTGGCTCTCGCATAATGGAGGATCAGCATCTTGACATTATCTCGGCTATGGAATCGGACAAATCCCTAAAGTCTAGTGTCGAGGAACTTGTCATCATCCCAAGTGAGCTCGCGGGTGTTCCGGAAAATTTATGTGATGTGCCGACTTTTGTGGAGCTTACGGACAAGTTTGCTTCGCTTGTCAATGATCACATACTCACAACTCCACATCCGATATTTGATCCTCCCAACAAGAGTTCAACATGTGGTGAGTATGATGATTTCGTCTTCGAGCCAAAGAATGAGAAAATTATCGACCGAGAGCTAGCTCTTTTGCCTCCGCTTCCACCTACAAGCGAGGTCGACTTTTCCAACATCGATGCCGAACTTGATGAGTTTGAACGTCTTATTTTTCATAATAATAACGAACCAACTCACATGCCCAAACATCCTATTCTCGAGGAGTTACCTAATCAACACTCCTCTTATGATAATTACGTTTACCACATTCGTGAGGATTTAACTTATCAACAATCCCTACAAATGAATGATGGTTTCGTACTTGATCGTGGTCTTTTCAAACGAGTTTCTACACTCCTTCTCTACGATCATGAGGATAAATGCTTTGACCCTGGAGATGAGATGACCATTCTATGATTGATACTTCTTCGGCTTTGCCAATTGGTCTGCCTCCATTGTCTTTGGAGGATGACAATGTGATTCCCTTACCCACCCCACCTCCCGTCAGTCTGGACTTCACTTGCTTTTCTGGTATTAAGAGGAACTTTTTACCATTCAAGACTTATCCTCCCGCCTCTCCTTTGTTGATGTCCTCCGGGAACGAAGACAAGGTATTTGATCCCGGTATCACATTCGAGGCTTCCCCATGGACCATTTAATTCGGGGACGAGTCAGGCTCGTGACTCGGTTAAAAAAAACAAGCGCTTTTTGGGAGGCAACCCAATTATCTATCTATCTTTCCTGTTTTCACCATAAGTGTAGGGGGGAGCCCCGTTGGTGTTTCTTGTTCTCTTTCTTATCATGTGCAGGTATTAGAGCTTCAAAGACACACTCTTGATGACTTTTGACGAACCGTGATTCCGTGTTCCCTTCTTCCCGGTTCTATCCTAAACTCTTTTCGATTCACTATTTTATATTTCTCAATATTAAAATGGGAATCTCTTTAGTGGTCTTTTCCTTAACGAGATCTAAACAAAGTGCACAATGTCCTAAGTGTAGGGGAGTTTACTCTCACATGCTTAAACATTGAGGACAATGTTTATATTAAGTGTAGGGGGACTTCTATCGAAGTTAAGTGGTCTTTTCCTTGTATTTGTCCACATTTTAACCGGAAAATCAATTTTTCGACATTTTTCAAAATTTTTAATCTATTTTGGCCTAGTTGTAGTCTCCTTTATTTTTGTTACTTTCTAGCATTTTAATAAAATGGTTTTAGCAAGTTTAGATATCTTAGATATATTAGGCCCGTTGTGAATATTTTGACTCAACCCGAGTTTACTTATCCAAGTTCACTCTAGCTAGTATCCTTAACCATGTAGACCTTAATTGGTTTATTAGGCTAAGCATCCACGAGTCTCATTCCTTGAGATTTTAAGTTGTGGAGAACGAGAAATGATAGAGTTGGTTACAAGTTTGGTATTCTTTCATTAACTTATGTGAGTTAATTATGATCATTTTCTCCCCTCGCTTGTAAATAAATAAATGCAATAAGTAAGGTCGTACGATTTGAAAAGTTACTTAGCTCCTAGCCCAAGATCGTTTAAAAGTTGCTCGGTAATGATAAGAGTTCATAGCCAAGGCATAACTTATGAAGCGGGGCGCGAAGATTGGCGAGTCCGAAAAGGCCCTAACAAGGCATGAGGATTCCATTTTATTGCTGAAGATCCAAAAGTGATGTGAAGAGCATTATTCCCAAAATCAATATGAAGGATCAAGACTCACGACGAAAAGCAATCAACTCCCATAAAGATCATGGGGAAGTCTATCCGAAAAGACCCTAACAAGGTATGAGGATAAATAGATCCAAGTCCGAAAAGGAGGCGGATCGTTGTATCTCAAAATCCCAATTAGATATTGAAGAATAATCATGAAGTCGTGGTCAACAAAGTTGGAATACCCCTCAAAAGTCTCCAAGTGAAGAAACTCTATTAACGATGAGAAGACCATTATCTCAAGAACGTCTCTCAAGATATGAAGTATGAAGTACATGCCAAATATCGGCCCGAGAAAGGTCTCAAATCGTGAACCGAGTTATGCCAAGATATGAACTTTTTGATATCCCGAGAAGCAGTTTTAAGAGATTTTGTCCTTTAGCTAACTATTGATCAAATCGTCCTACTTTGCTTTCAGCCTAAATAAATTATCGAAATAAGTCAACAATGCATCCTCGTGATCATTCAAGACATCAATAAAATATAAGAGATACTCGTAGGAATAAGGGAGTTTAAGTGATTAATTGAACCACATGAGTAAATGTTTGTTATGCTAACTTATGCTAACAATGATCTTGTTTTTAAGCTTGGCATGGGGAACGTGAAACTTGAGGGTGATGAACATTCATGACACACAAGCCCTAATGTAAGTCTTAGATTTTTTACAAGTTTCATCCTTGTTGCATCTTGTTATTTTCTATCTTTTTGATTTTCCTTAGTTGTTTAATAAAGGCCAAGGTAGGTTGATTATGATGGAAAATGTAAAACGTGCTTTGTAACTAATGCATTGCATGAGGACATTGCAATGGTTAAGTGTAGGGGATTTGATAGGTGTGAAAACACCCATCCTTTTTACCACTTAATTAAAATAATAACCGAGCCAAAACGTGTATTTTATGTCATTTATGTCGGAATTATGCGTGGTTTGTGTTTTTCTTGTGATTTAGGACGAAAAAGTGAAAAGTGGAGAAAACACGGCATTCACGGGCTTTTATCAAAGAAAAAGACGAAAGACGAAGTCGAAAGATCAAGAGTGGAAAAAGAACGGAAGTCCAAGACCAATTCTGAAGATTTATCGAAGAAAAAGTCAAAAGACGGAAGTTTACTAAAAGCCGAAGAACTCGAGTCTAATTTACGAAGAAAATTCAAAGACGAGTTTAAAGAAATCCCAAGACAAAATCATTAAGTCCAAGATTAACAAAAAATTAAGAAGAAAAGGGCTTAAGTGTGCAAATAAGGAAAAGAGGAAAGAGGGAGGAAGCTTCCTAAGCTCCTCCCTAATCACCCTTATATATAGTTTAGGCTAGCTTCATTTTCATGTTGTTGGTGGCTTGACAAGCCACACTTCCACCATTTTCATTTCTTGTCATTTAATTTCTTGCAATTTAATTTCATGTTATGCACTTTTAATTTCTTCAATTCAAGTAAGTCTTTTTATTTTGGAATCTTTTCTTTTAATCAAGTTCTTATCTTTAATCGTCTTCTTTTCCCTTTCTTACTTTGCTTCTCTTTGATTCATGTTCATCCTTGATTTTTTTTCATCTTAATGCTTATTTGATCTAAAGTTTTCTTAAAAAGTTCATCTTTTTAAAAGTTTGATTTGAAAGTTTGCTTATTTTTAAGTTTGATAAGTTGTTATTCATGCTTATTAAGTCAATTTCGATTTAGATTCGTGCCAGTTTTAGTTTGAGCTTATTAACCATAGCTTATTGCTTTTGCTTAATTTTCGGATCAAAAAGTTAGATCGAAAAGGGTAAACCCCTTTCCAATCACGTATTCCAATCACCTTGATTGGAAAAGGGTTTTACATTCCAATCAGCATTCCAATCAGCATTCCAATCAACATTCCAATCAGCATTCCAATCAACATTCCAATCAGCATTCCTTTCGCATTCCTTCTACGTTCCTATTAGCATTCCAATCAGCATTCCAATCAGCATTCCAATCAACATTCCAATCAACATTCCAATTAGCATTCCTATTAGCATTCCAATCAACATTCCAATCAGCATTCCAATCAGCATTCCAATCAACATTCCAATCAGCATTCCAATCAACATTCCAATCAGCATTCCAATCAACATTCCAATCAGCATTCCAATCAACATTCCAATCAGCATTCCTATTAGCATTTCAATCAGCATTCCAATCAACATTCCAATCAGCATTCCTTTCGCATTCCTTTTACATTCCTATTAGCATTCCAATCAGCATTCCAATCAGCATTCCAATCAACATTCCAATCAACATTCCAATTAACATTCCTATTAGCATTCCAATCAACATTCCAATCAGCATTCCAATCAGCATTCCAATCAACATTCCAATCAGCATTCCAATCAACATTCTAATCAGCATTCCAATCAACATTCCAATCAGCATTCCAATCAACATTCCAATTAGCATTCCTATTAGCATTCCAATCAGCATTCCTATCAGCATTCCTTTTAGCATTCCTTTCAGCATTCCTTTTACTTATCGCAATTTACATTTTCATTTTACTTAGTAATAGATAACCAAACCATTTTCATTTCCACCAAGAACAATTGAGTCGCACTTTGAACCGGAAATCAATTCGATAAGATACCGAGAAAACGAACTTCTTCAACTAGCAAAAATCTCCAAGTATTAAAGATGCTAGTACCAAGCTCCACCTAGGCACCCCAAATTTGTCATCCAAACCTGTGATTGGCTAATCACCTGCCATATCAGCCTAAAAGAAGCAAAGATCCATTCACCTTGGCAATCCGTGTGCACAAGAATGAATCTACACCTTTGGATCAAAATTAACAAGAGAGAGAAGGTCGACATGCTCATCTCACGGCCAGAAATCGATGTTCATCAATCACCCCAAGCCTCATCTTTAGCCATAAATACCCCCCCCCCCCTCCATTTCCTATAATTTTCATCCCTTTTTTCTTCTATTGTTATAATGTCAAAATAGTTTTAGGAGTTTTTCTTTTTAAAAATCTTGTAATTTTTCAGCTTTAATGAATAAAGTTTTAATTTCAGCTTCTTATTAATCTAGTGTTATTGTTCTTAATGTTTTTGAATCATTTACATTCGTTATCCTATTCTACTGTTTTTCTTTTTATAACATGATGTTGGTCTTATAAGCTCCTTGATAGCTTATTAAGATTAACATAAGCAGAGATAGGGATCCGATTTATCTTACTGATAAATTGAGAAAGATATAAGGCTGTTATCTATGATTCGAATAAGAGGTTTTTTTTACTCGTTTTTTTATGCTGCTGCTTGGATTTGATGTTTGGATTGTGTTTATGTAAAACTCGCATGCTTTTACCATGAACTGTACGTTATTATTAAAACTTTCCTTTTATAACATGAATATGTTTCACGAATATTAATTACAAGAATTACGTACGTGTTATTACACGATAAGTATTTAATACGTATTAATACACGATAATTATTATCAAAAATAATTATAATCACGAACATGAAATCATGAACGTAAGAATCACGAACATGAAATGATGAACGTAAGAATCACGAACATGAAATCATGAACGTAAGAATCACGAACATGAAATCATGAACGTAAGAATCACGAACATATTAATATGTGTTTACGTATATTATTATTACGATTACGTACAAGTATTTATAATAACACGAATATTAAATAATAACGTAACATAAATATGAACACACGAACACGTAATAAATTAGAACACGGAAAAGCTACGGGTTTCCCTTGGTAGGCCCTACAAGCCGCGACAACAAGAGAAGAGGGGGCCCAACCCATGTATAATTTTACCAAATAACTAATACGGTAAATATTCATTCAACAGAAGAAATTTACAAAAATAAAAAACCCTATTTTCTCTTGCTCTCTCCTTAGGCCGGCGGCTACATCACAAAACAGGGGTGTTTGGTTGATCTTGATTAAACAAATCATAAGAACGTGTTCATGTAATCGTTGTGCATTAATTCCACGTGTTTAGGGTAATCCGAAAACCTTTGTTTTTATTTCTTTTTATGTTTTTATGCACATATGATCATGGTGGTTTAAAAACAAAAGAATTAAAACATTTCATGGGATCATGGGTAAATAATAAAGGTGTGTTTCGGGTTTGCTTGTCTCGGCCGCCACACACACCGAGAGTCCCACGACTCTCGGTGTCGTTTGGTTCACACCACCACACGAGATATGTCTCGGTGTGGTTTTGGTTCGGTCGGTAGCAGGTACAAGGCACCCCGACTCACGTCGGGAGTGTCCTTGTTGTTTGTTTAGGACTCGGACCCACAGCCCCACTACCGGCTAAAGTCGGTGGCTATTTTTAGTAAGCAAGGGGAAACCGCAGGCAGGCAGGGGGAACCACCGGCAACTGCCGGTTGAAACCCTTTGGTCAGCGGCTAGCCGAGCCGGATAAGACCTCCGGCAGCAGCCGGTGGCATGTTGCCGAGAGCAGAGGCAACCGGCGTAGGCCGGTTTGCCACTATTTTCGGGGGTGTTTGGTTCACAGGTTTCACGGGTTTGGTTTATGACACATTTTAATAAAATAATACACGGGTTCGGGTTAGTATTTTTACAAGTATAATTAGCTTTACATGTATATTAATTTACAAGTTAATTAAATTAATTTAACATGACATATAATTAATTTAATTAAAACATGGACTTGGGTTTATTATTATTAATTAATAATACATGATTTTAACCTAAATATTTTCTTATTTAATTTGGACTATAGTAATTAATTATTAAAACATGACTTATAATTAATTAATTATCATGACTTAGGTTATATTAATATAGATATTAATATATGTTTTAACCTAAGTATTTTATACACTTAATTTAATTAAATCATGTTATATTTAAATAAATTTTATAACCTATAGTTTATTAAATTACATGTTATAATTAATAAAGTATACTATTAATCACATGACTTAGTACATTTAATCAATAAAACTAAGCTTATATTATTAGCTTATTAATCCATCTTATTTCTATTTTTGGAAACTTTCTATTTTTAGAAACCTATCTATATTAATAAGTTAATCTATTTTGGAAACTTTCTATTTTTGGAAACTTTCTATTTTAGGAAACCTGCTATTTTTAGAAAGTTACTTATTATTACCGTAAAAGTATAATAATACAAGAATATCAGTTAACACTTAATCAGAGTACTTAAAACACCTGATAAATACAATATAAGATTAAAATTAGTAAAACAAGACTAAAACATATAAAACAAGTCAAGGCACACTATAATCAGTTACGTACGCAGTAAACAGTATACTTATACATGTACCCTTTTATGTAGCATTAAGGATATTGGAGTAGGACTTCCTTTCGTTCTTCTTTTCCGTTCACTGGACATAAGGTACGGATTCTCCGTCCTTTAGTATGGACATTCTTTCCTTATTAGGATTTCCCGTATGCAGCCAGTGGTTTTCCCAGTATATGTTTTATATGTTTTGAATTGCTTATGTTTAGTTTTAAATGCCTAAGCCATATACATGCATGACCAGTTCCACCTAGTTATGGAGGTACCATAACCATAACACTAGAGGCACCATCGTTATGACTTCACCACGGCGGAGTGATAGCTCGTGGCGTCTCTTTCAGCTTTTGGCCATATTATTATATTATCATGTGGGGCGTATGGGTGCATCCTATGTTACATGTTTTTACAGTATTGTTAGGTGAATGAAGTGTGTGCCTTGCATCCTTCACAAGGAGTTGATCCCTCCTACCCAGACTTATATTAATTAGAGACAACCCCTCTAATTGCATAAGGTCACCCCTCTAAGTATACATGTACGTTGATACTTCATGACCTATATTGGCTTAATGGTTAACATGTTAAACAGTTTTCATAAGATAAACATAAGGCTTTTCAAACTATAAAACCAGATTTACTAAGTTAGTACCAGGTTTTCCATGACTTATTCATTTCTGCTGCTATATGTCTTATATGCTTATGTTATTCATGATATACTTGTATATCCGTGCACTGAGCGTTATGCTCAGCCGTTTTCCTTTCATGTTCCTAAACGGTAGGTACTCAGGGACGATCATAGGCTTTTGACCGTACGCGCATACGGATGGACGCTATCCGGCTTTCATTTACTTATGCATTTCCATACATTTCATTTCAGTACTTTATTTCATTTCATGGACATTGTTTAGTCCTTTTCCATTCCAGTACTATTATTATTCATGTGTGATGAGCTTTACTTAAACTGCCGATGTTTGATTCCGGCATTTGTCTTTATGGTCAATAAATGTTTTTAAGACATTTACCTTGCATGCTTTGATGACACGCCATAATTACGCGTGACCCGCCATTTATCAAAATGGGGCATTACAATTATGGTATTAGAGCCAAGGCTTCGACCTGTAGGCTCTAAAAACATGAACCGTGAATAGTGAGTAATCATCATGGTCTTCCTAGAACTGACAATTTGTTTCATGCATGCATATTTTCATATATATATATATATATATATATATATATATATATATATATATATATATATATATATATATATATATATATATATATATATATATATATATATCATTTGTTATAGGAGTTTCGACTAGTAATGGTTGGTACAGGACTGACCATATTAGTAGCATGTGCTTTTATCGAAACTTTTAACTTTGGGATCGACCCATTGGCGTCCCCGCGCCCTATTATTTTATTTTGGGTAAAATGACCATAGGCGTTTACCTTCGCACATAAAAGTTTTACAAACTGCATCATGCATTCATGCACTGTTTTCACACATAAATTTTTTCATGATTATTGCCTAAAATCTTTTTCATGATTATGTATATTATGTTCTAACAAGATTTTATTGTTGCATTTGTTTTATACTGTTAGATGGTTCTCACACGTGAGCAAGAACAACTCAATGCAGCAGTCCAAGCTGCATTAAAAGCCATGCTTCCTCAGCTGAGGAACAAAATTCAAGCAGAGGTGCAAGCTGCCAACAATCAGCACCATCACCAAGTTCCTCATCCTCCTCCTCCAGCCACACTGATCAAATGGTTAGAGCATTTCAATAAGCGGAGTCCGTGTTCCTTTGAGAAGACTGACAGCCCCAATGAGGCTGAGAGTTGGCTAGCTCATATCGAGAAGATCTTTGATGCAATGGGATGTGACGCTGTCTTTAAAGGAAGGTTGTCCTGTTACAAGTTTGAAGGTGACGTGCTTGGATGGTGGAAATCAGTGAAGCAGTCTGAGGGAGGTGATGCTTGGGTGACTGGCTTGACTTGGGCTCAATTCAGGGAGTTGTTGATGGGACAGTTCTTCCCTAAGGCTGAGCAGGATAAGCTAAAGAGGGAGAACCACAGGATCAGGCAGAGAGCTGGGGAGAACAGCAATGAGTTCATGCAGCGTTTTCTCCGTCTGGCTGGTTTTCTTGGCGCCGAAGCAGGTACGCCCGAAGAGAAAGCATACCACTTTCGATGGGCTCTTCGTACCTCGGTTGCCAATAACTTGGTGTGTGCTACCTTCAACACGGCGGCACAAATAGCTGACGCAGCACGTAAGTTAGAGATGCTGCGTGAGAGAGATGAGTTCGATGAAGCACAGAAACCCGACAAGAGGTATATCTTGTCATTCAGCCGTGATCATTCATTCATTTCATATTATTCCAAATATTTATCTCACTATATACAATTGCATCTTTCAGGCAGAAGATTGGGGACCGGTCCTAACCGGCCACTCAGCCTCAGCAGAGTCAGCACAAGGGTAACGGTCAGACCCATGACCGTTCTGCTTCAAACAAGCGTACCAGTAATGACCATTACTGTGGCAATGCCAGCAACTTCAACAACAGCAGGTCCCTAAACTTACTCAACCTTTATGCATACGTTTTATGAAGTTAATTCTGACACTATAGCATCTTCTACCAGGAATCATGGTAACGGAAGGGAGCAGGACCGCAGAGGTTCCCAGCCTAACCGTCCAGCTATTACTGGTATTATGTCTTACAATTTTCCGCATTGTCCAAATTATATCCATAAACCATGTCTCATGTATACTGTTCTTAACAGGCTCCCAGCCAGCAAGGGCTCCTGTTGGAGGGTATACTTACCCTCTCTGCACCACGTGCAACCATAGGCACCCAGGACCATGTCGCCGTGATAACGACGCTTGCTTCAAGTGTGGTCAGTCAGGCCATCGCATGAAGGACTGTCGTAAAGGCGAGATAGAGGGCACATCTGGACATGCCGACAACAAGCCACCTCTTACTTCTGGGCGGGTAAACACGACCTCGCGCGATCAGGCTGCTAAGTCCACATGTACCATCACTGGGATCTTATATATGTATGGTCGAGCTGCATGTGTTTTATTTGACACGGGTGCTACTCATTCGGTCATTTCTATTGCTTTTGCCAAAAATGTTAGGATATCCCCGATGCCATTAGGAAATGTCCTAAACATTTCCACGCCCTTAAGAGACTCTGCACGCATTACACATGGGTACAAGAGTCTTCCCCTCGAGTTTGACAACAAGATTCGTCCAGTAGACGCACTTCCACTAGATATGTGCGATTTTGACATGATATTGGGCATGGACTACCTATCCCAACATCACGCCACCATTGACTGCCACTCATATCGGGTCATCTTCGGTGATGTAAATGAACCAGAGTACATTCACAACGGGTTTATACCCAGAAGGTCTGTACAAATAATCTCCACTTTGCAAGCACGTGCATTACTTTCACATGGTTGTGAGGGCTATCTAGCTACTATTCATGACATGGATGTTGAATCTACATCAATCCAGAATCAGTTAATAGTGTCAAAATTCCCAGATGTGTTTCCAGAAGAACTTCCGGGCATTCCACCTGCACGTGAAGTAGAATTTAATATCAAGCTCATCCCAAGAGCTGAGCCAATTTCCAAGGCTCCATATCGCATGGCTCCCATCGAGCTCATGGAGTTGAAGGACCAATTGCAAGAAATTATGGAACGAGGCTTCATTCGACCGAGCGCATCTGCATGGTTCGCACCGGTCTTATTCGTGAAGAAGAAGGACGGCAATATGCGTCTTTACATAGATTATCGCGAGCTCAACAAGATCACCATCAGGAATAGATATCCATTACCACACATTGACGATCTGTTTGACCAAATCCAAGGGGCCAAACATTTCTCTAATATTTATCTGAGGTCGGGCTATCATCAGTTACGGGTGAAAGAGCAGGACATCGCCAAGACTGCTTTCCGTACACGTTATGGACACTACGAATTTGTAGTCATGCCATTTTGACTTACCAATGCTCTAGCTGTTTTCATGGATTTGATGAACAGAATCTTCCATGAATTTCTGGACAAGTTCGTCATCGTATTCATTGACGACATCCTTATATTCTCTAAGTCAAAGGAAGAACACGAAGACCATCTTCGTACAGTATTACAGATACTTCGTCAGAAGCAGCTGTATGCTAAATTCTCCAAATGTGAATTCTGGCAGACTTGTGTGGCATTCCTAGGTCACATTGTATATAAAGAAGGAATAACCATGGATCCAGCAAAGTTTGAGGCTATTACCAAGTGGCCAAGACCGACATCCGCGACTGAAGTTTGCAGCTTTCTAGGCTTAGATGGATACTACCGCAGGTTGGTAGAAAACATTTCCCGTTTAGCACTACCATTGACCAAACTGATGCGGAAAGGGGAGAAATTCGTCTGGACTGTGGAAAGAGAGAAGAGCTTTGAAGACCTGAAGCAGAAGCTAGTATCTGCGCCTATTCTTACTCTCCCATCTAGTACGGGTGGATTTCAAATTTACAGTGACGCTTCAGGGAAGGTACTTGGTTGTGTTCTCATGCAACATGGGAAAGTGATTGCTTACGCATCACGGCAGCTCAAGCCTTATGAAGCGAACTATCCTACACATGACTTGGAACTTGCAACAGTCGTGTTTGCACTGAAGATATGGAGGCACTACTTGTATGGCGAATCATGTGATATCTTCACGGATCACAAGAGCCTTAAATACATCTTCACCCAACATGAGCTGAATATGAGACATGGGAGATGGTTAGAGCTGTTAAAGGATTATGACATTAATCTGCAGTATCATCCCGGCAAGGCGAATGTAGTGGCAGATGCTTTTAGCAGAAAGTCGGGTATAATCAACGGCATTAAGATAGAGGAAGAGATTATAAGAGACTTGGAGCGGCTAGACATTGAAATCATGGTACGAGGACAGCACAAGTACTGGGCTAATCTTAGACTAGAACCTGAATTGATCTCTAGGATCAAGGAAGCTCAGAAGGACGATGGTGAAATCTGGGCAATAATTCAGAACTTTGAGAAGTAGACAAAATTTAGACTAGATGAAGACGGTATCTTATGGCAGGGCACGAGACTTTGTGTTCCTGATGATCAAGAACTCTGGGAAGCATTATTAGCTGAAGCTCATAGCTCCCCATTCTCCATTCATCTTGGTTCAACCAAGATGTACCACGACATCAAGCAATACTTTTGGTGGAGCGGTATGAAACAGGATGTTACCACCTATGATTCCAAATGTCTTACCTGCCAGTAGGTTAGGCTCGAGCAGCAGCGATCTAGCGGTCTTCTACAACCGTTAGAAATTACAGAGTGGAAGTGGGAAAAAATCACCATGGATTTTGTTACCGGTCTTCCGTAGACGAAAAGGAAACATGATGCAATTTGGGTCATCGTCAATCGACTCACCAAATCAGCATATTTCTTACCGATACGCAAGGATGATGCAGTTAGCAAATTGGCTGACACTTATAGGAGGGAGATCATGAGACTTCATGGTGCTCCATCCAGTATCGTCTCGGACAGAGATCCTCGTTTTACTTCGCGATTTTGGAAGAGTCTGAAGAAAACTTGGGGTACAAAGCTTAATCTTAACACGGCTTTTCATCCACAAACAGACGGACAGTTGGAGCAGACTATTCAAACACTAGAAGACATGCTCCGCGCATGTGCACTAGAATGGACAGGATATTGGGATGATTATATATGTCTAGTAGAGTTTGCATACAACAATAGTTGGCATGCCAGCATCAAGTGTGCACCTTTTGAGTTGCTGTATGGCAGGAAGTGTCGCGCCCTAATCTGCTGGGATCAGGTTGGTGAGCGAACACGTGAGGGTCCGGAGATGATAGAGTTGACAAACGAGAAGGTCGCAGTAGCTAAGGCGAAATTGCAAGAAGCTCGTGCACGACAGAAGTGTTATGCCGACAAGCATCGTAGGGATTTACATTTCAAGGTTGGAGATCATGTCTTTCTCAAAGTAGCACCGGCGCGTGGTGTTAGACGTTTTGGAATCAAGGGAAAACTCAGTCCTAGATTCATTGGACCGTTTGACATCATTAGCGGATTGGTGAAGTATCTTATCGTTTAGTGTTACCTCTGCAGCTTTCTCACGTTCACAACGTTTTCCATGTATCTCTACTTAGGGGTTACAATTATCATCCTCTTCACATGGTTCAGTATCCACTAGATCAAATACGTGAAGATCTTACCTTCATAGATGAACCCAAGCGCGTTCTTGACAGACAAGAACGGATCATGAGGAAGAAGCCGATTCCATTCGTCAAAATCCTTTGGAGGGATCACACCGAGCGGGAAGCCACTTGGGAGACCGAGGAGTCTATCCGGACTTCTTACCCTCATTTCAAGTTTTGATTTCGGGTATGTTTCCTCTTTTCAGTTACTTTATCTATAATTCGGGGACAAATTATTCTTTTTAGGGGGAAGAGATGTAAAACCCGCATGATTTTACCATGAACAGTACATTATTAATCGTACGTACAAGATTAAAACTTTCCTTTTATAACATGAATACGTTTCACGAATATTAATTACAAGAATTACGTACGTTTTATTACACGATAAGTATTTAGTACGTATTAATACACGATAATTATTATCTACAATAATTATAATCACGAACATGAAATCATGAACGTAAGAATCATGAAAATATTAATATGTATTTACGTATATTATTATTACGATTACGTACAAGTATTTATAATAACACGAATATTAAATAATAACGTAACGTAAATACGAACACACGAACACGTAATAAATTAGAACACGGAAAAGCTACGGGTTTCCCTTTGTGGGCCCTATAAGCCACGGAAACAAGAGAAAAGGGGGCCCAGCCCATGTTTAATTTTACCAAATAACTAATATGGAAAATATTCATTCACAGAAGAATTTTACAAAAATCAAAAACCCTATTCTCTCTTGATCTCTCCTTAGGCCGGCGGCTACATCACAAAACAGGGATGTTTGGTTGATTTTGATTAAAAAAATCATAAGAACGTGTTCGTGTAATCATTGTGTATTCATTCCACGTGTTTAGGGTAATCTGAAAACCTTTCTTTTTATTTCTTTTTATGTTTTTATGCACATATGATCATGGGGGTTTGAAAACAAGAGAATTAAAACATGTCAGGGGATCATGGGAAATAATAAAGGGGTGTTTCGGGTTTGCTTGTCTCGGCCGCCACACAAACCGAGAGTCCCACGACTCTCGGTGTCGTTTGGTTCACACCACCACACGAGACATATGTCTCGGTGTGGTTTTGGTTCGGTCGGCAGCAGGTACAAGGCACCCGGACTCGCGTCGGGGGTGTCCTTGTTGTTTTTTAGCATTTGGCAGCCACAGCCCCACCACCGGCTAAAGCTGGCTGCTATTTTTGGTAAGCAGGTGGAAACCGCAGGAGGGCAGGGGGAACCACCGGCAACTGCCGGTGGGAACCCTTTAGTCAGCGGCTAGCCGAGCAGGACAAGACCATCGGCAGCAGCCGGTAGCATGTTGCCGAGAGCAGGGGCAACCGGCGTAGACCGGTTTGCCACTGTTTTCGGGGGTGTTTGGTTCACGGGTTTCACGGGTTCGGTTTACGACACGCTTTAACAAAATAATACACGGGTTCGGGTTAGTATTTTAACAAGTTTAATTAGCTTTACATGTATATTAATTTAAAATTAATTAAATTAATTTAACATGACATGTAATTAATTTAATTAAAACATGGACTTAGGTTTATTATTATTAATTAGTAATACATGATTTTAACCTAAGTATTTTCTTATTTAATTTAGACTATAATAATTAATTAATTATTAAAACATGACTTATAATTAATTAATTATCATGACTTAGGTTATATTAATATAGATATTAACACATGTTTTAACCTAAGTATTTTATACACTTAATTTAATTAAATCATGTGATATTTAATTAAATCTTATAACCTATAGTTTATTAAATTACATGTTATAATTAATAAACTATACTACTAATCACATGACTTAGTACATTTAATCAGTAAAAGTAAGCTTATATTATTAGCTTATTAATCCAGCTTATTTCTATTTTTGGAAACTTTCTATTTTTAGAAACTTATCTATTTTAAGAAGTTAATCTGTTTTGGAAACTTTCTATTTTTGGAAACTTTCTATTTTAGGAAACCTGCTATTTTTAGAAAGTTACTTATTATTACCCTACAAGTATAATAATACAAGAATATCAGTTAATACTTAATCAGAGTACTTAAAACACATGATAAATACAGTATAACATTATAATTAGTAAAGCAAGACTAAAACATATAAAACAAGTCAAGACATACTACAATCAGTTACGTACGCAATAAACAGTATACTTATACCTGTACCCTTTTATGTAGCATTAGTGATATCGGAGTAGGACTTCCTTTCGTTCTTCTTTTCCGTTCACTGGACACAAGGTACGGATTCTCCATCCTTCAGTATGGACATTCTTTCCTTATTAGGATTCCCCGTATGCAGCCAACTGTTTTCCTAGTATATGTTTTATATGTTTTATATGTTTTGATTTGCTTATGTTTAGTTTTAAATGCCTAAGCCATATACATGCATGACCAGTTCCACCTAGTCATGGAGGTACCATGAAAATAACACTGGAGGCACCAGTGTTATGACTTCACCATGCCGCAGTGATAGCTCGTGGTGTCCCTTTAAGCTTTTGGCCATATTATTATATTATCATGTGGGGCGTATGGGTGCATCCTAGGTTACATGTTTTTACAGTATTATCAGGTGAATGAGGTGTGTACCTTGCATCCTTCAGAAGGAGTTGATCCCTCCTACCCAGACTTATATTAATTAGAGGTAACCCCTCTAATTGCATGATGAGGTCACCCCTCTAAGTATTTATGCACGTTGATACTTCATGACCTATATTGGCTTGATGGTTAACATGTTAAACAGTTTTCATAAGATAAACATAAGGCTTTTCAAACTATAAAACCAGTTTTACAAAGTTATTACCAGGTTTTCCAGGACTTATTCATTTCCGTTGCTATATGTCTTATATGCTTATGTTATTCATGCTATACTTGTATATCCGTGCACTGAGCGTTATGCTCAACCATTTTCTTTTGATGTTCCCAAACGGCAGGTACTCAGGGACGATAGGCTTTTGACCGTACGTGCATACGGATGGACGCTATCCGGCTTTCATTTAATTATGCATTTCCATACATTTCATTTCAGTACTTTATTTTATTTCATGGACACTGTTTAGTCCTTTTCCATTCCAGTACTATTATTATTCATGTGTGATGAGTTATACTTAGACTGCCGATGTTTGATTCCGACATTTGTCTTTATGGTAAATAAATGTTTTTAAGACATTTACCTTGCATTCTTTGATGACACGCCATAATTACGCATGACCCGCTATTTATCAAAATGGGGTGTTACAGTTTAATTAATATTTAAATTTGTTCCTCTGATCTAATTCATTTGAGTAAATTAGATTCTAAGTTTAGGTTTTAATGGTCTATCTAGTTTAATGTGGTTTATATTATATAGTTTTGAAGAGAAGGTACAGATCTAAATAATATTGTGGTTGTTGTTTAACATAAATCTTTTCGTTAGATCTGTTAAACTTTGCTCTTATGGCCTGAATAATTTGGGTCACTTTGTTAAATTACAGTTTACTAAATCTTCTTTGATAACTATAATATGAGGTTGATGAAACCTTGTAACTAAATGAATGAGGTGAATCTGATGGTTTTAAATTTATACGAGTTTCATTGTGGAATCAATTGTACTTGTTTTATGCCTTTTCGACTCCTATTTTCTATGCTTTTGAGTTGGATAAGAAGATGGATTTTTAGTTAATTTGACTCATGGTCTCTAATTCTAGTAATCAGTTTGAGTAAGTGGGCGTTGTACTGCTGATTTTATGTACTTATTAGCTGACAGCAGTTAAATAGGACAGATAGTTGTGAGTATTGGTGTGAATTGTTTGTAGAAATAGTTCCATATATATATATCGTGTTTTGCAAGTTTTCAGTTTTGTAGAATTACAAGTTCTGGTGATAAAGTAGCGAATTAGATTTGATTTAGTTGGAGGGTTCGATTCAATTTAGTCAACGAAATCAGTCAGAAGATGGAGTTTTGATAGCAAAGGTAGCTCAGCGCTAACCTTCATCATCAACGGACTCTCTACGAAAGTCAAGGTTAAGTGCATTTTATTTTCTGCATTTATAGTTGTTGTATTGTAGTGTAAAGAGTAGTGTAATTTTGCTTGACATATTCATTTGACATAGTTTCTTCTCTACTAGCTATTTCTGCTTTTTGTTATCCTTCGATTGCTGTCCAAAATTTGTTCAAGTTATAGCCTAGATAGCTAAAGCTGTGTTTGGGATTAGGCGATTTGATCTGATTTTGTAATAAATATAGATACATTTGAACTGTTGAGGTGTTGGTAGCTTTGATTGAGACTTTCAAATTAGGATGATTTTAATAACGCAGTGTTCTGAAATTTGGATAAATGAGTGTAGGATCTAAGATTAGTAGTGTATTAGGCTGTTAGTCGTTAGATGAATAATGTTCCATTGAATTGTTAGGTGTAGATTTTAGATAGGCTTTTGGCAGCTGTAGGTTATAGGAATATTAAAATACTGTTTGGTTAGTAGTTTCATTAGAACTGTTAGAACTAGTCGAATATAGGATTTGATTTTTAGCATAGAAAGTTAATGAAAGTAATATAGATTTACTAAAGATTCGAATCTGAGTTCATTTTTGGGAGTCATTATAGGTAAGCTTGTAAGTCTACACATTTATACCTCCGGATTATATGTCTACTGTATTTGTGTAGAAAATAGGTTAGTAGTAATTAGCCCTTTTGAGTAGTAGCATTAGATCGTTTAGAATTTCAGCCCATTAGGCCCGTTTGGATAGTTGCTGAAAATTAATTAAAATTTGATATTAAAAAAAAAGTAAAGTGTGGCCAACAAGAATCGAACTCCCAACCTCTCCTTCATTTGTTCAATGCCTCAACCATCTGCTCTAGATTGCCTCTTTGTTAATATAAGGCGTTTAGTCATATATATAAGTTTATTAGTTTAGTATAATTGTCAATTAGCTACCTCATAATTTATATAGCTTTGTTCTTGCGTTTTTTTACCTTCTTCATTCCGTTTGGATTTAATACGTAGTTTTGTTATTTAAATATAAAAGTAATTTCAAAAAGTAAAAAAAAAAGATTAGTGTAATTTAGATAAGTTTTATTAGATTTTTTTTAGGATTTTAATAAAACATCTCGTTTTGATTCGCGTAATTTGTGGAATTTGCATTCTTAACTTTGTCATTTAATTTTAAAGTCGTTAGAAGTTAGAAAGAACAACGCGTAGCTTTAATTTGGGTAACCGTTCATGCACTTTAATAAAAACGTAGGATTTTTAGATAAATACCGAAACCAATTCAATTAAATTGTCCAAATCAAAACGAAAGTCTCAAATTCACAATTTCTTCGTGTACAACGAACCGGGATCACTCTCGTGTTTAATTAATCCGTATTTAGCGAGTTCTAGATTATTACTTTTTCCTAAAGGTAATTTTCTACTACTTGCTCTATAACGTATTACATTAAAATACACCGACACATTTCCCACACATCCGGCACCGCTGCCGGGGAGGTGTGTTTAGCCATATTTATTATCGTGATTGTTTGAGTATTTACGTTTTTGACTTTCCATTTTGGAAAAGCGTGAATATCGTACATACTCCTTTTTATTTCTATACTACTATTAGTCATACAAATAAATAGTGTTAAATTGAACTCAATTAGCACAAAATCATTTCTCGTTTTCTTGTGAATAATATATTGTATTTACGTAGAACAATTAATAAACAATAATTATTCAAAACGCGAGAAATCGCACCTTAATAGTGGGCGTTCCGGTCATTATTAAGCTTATCGAATTCAAAAGAAACTCAAAGGAAAAATAGATAAATACTCTTAATTGATTTAATCTCGATAAATACAAACTATAAGGTAGGTATAAGGCGGTTGTATTTCACGACCAAAGGAAAAAAAGACTCTTAACTGCTTCGCGCCGCCTCATTTTCTCCACTCGCTTGTGCGTATTTAGAAAGTGACGATTAATTAGGGGTTTGCCACATCAAGTATTATTAATATATTTTTGTGAGTTTATATTATTGAACCCTCAAAACGTTTTGGCGTTCTGCCGACGTTTCAAAGTTGAACGAAGGTTTTTACTTCACGTAATTACCTTCACTCCCTTTGGATTCATTAATCGAGACCTTTTATTAGTGGATAGTTTTTGTAGATTATTTTCTACATAATACACAAAAAATTCAAAAAAAAATGAAAAACCAAAAACAAAAAAATAATCTTCTATTTTTCCTCTACTTTTATAACTCTCTTCTTTAACCTTCTAAATTATAATTCTTCATGGATTATCATTGCCTAGGTTGTGGGAGACGATTGTATAATTTCGAATCATGTTAATGGTGTATATGCGAGAGGTGCGTAAATGATATCGACTATACACGATTTGGATGTTGTCCATCTTGTTATCCGACCAATTTTTCATTTACTTCTAATGAACGCCGTCCCCTCCATTGCCTATATTGTGGAAGCCCTTCCCATTGGCATGTTTTGTGTCCAATTCAATACCCAAATGGTCACAACTACGAACCGAATACAAATTTCGTTGACCAATCTTCGCAATAACCACCGTCATGTGCGTTTTGTGGAAACGAACCTCACTATGGGTATAATTGTCAACCGATGGATCAAAATTTGTATTTCGACAATTAATTATCCGGTTTTGACGAATCACAACATATGACTTACAATTATGACTATGGGAATTGTCATCCATACGACGAACCGGATTTTTCTCAAACTAGTGACCTATAGCTCAACAGCCAAGCAACTCTACCAACTGCTCTACACCTTCTTTCTTGTTAACCTTTGCATAATATTTTCTTTATACTCTTTTTATATTGTTTTTGCGTATACGCTCATTTAAGCTTATTGGCAGCTTATATGTAGATTATTTTTATAACTTATATTTTTCTTATAAACTTTGCATCATTAGATATCTTCTGTAATTTTTAGGGTTTTTATAAAATCATTTTATATTTTTAAATCATTTAATTAGTTAAAATAGTTTTTAATTCATAATAATTTATTTAAAAGTAAAAAAATATAATTATTTTTTCTAAAATTATCTTTTGTCATTTAGAATGTAGAAAAAATAAATATGTCTTCGTAGAGTGTAAAATTCAATAAATTGCTTAAATCTCGTGTTTTACTTTCGTTATAATTTCCGTATGCTTTCGTTATTTGGATTTTTAGCCCAGTTGTAGTTTTAAACTAGTTTTAATTTTTCTTTTTAAGTTTAAGTAGTTTATTTTAAGTTAATTTTCAAAAAAAATTAAATTTATCAAAAATTTCGTGTCGTTTTACGTATACGCGTTTCGAGTCATAGGTTAACTTTAGCTAATTCCTTCTTCTGTTTTCTTTTCTTTTTGAATTTCCAAAAATGTAATAACACATTCAACTACGTCTATATTACTTGGCTTAAACACCATACCTCCACCGAGAACGAACTTTAATTGGTCGATTTTACGTTTTCCTAAACGTAGAACTTAATACTTACCGAAGACTTTTGTGTTTGTCTTGTACCTAAAATAAGATATATACAAAATAACTACATCAAGATCTCACCCCACCATCGAACACCTGAGCCGACCCAGGCGAACCTAAATCACCATGCACCGTACCAGGAGTAACACCCGAACCCGAGCGGTCCACATTAATAGGTACAGGAATACCTAGGATAGCGACATCCTCAAAGGCCGGCGCATAAACCAAAACACCATCTCCATGCTTACAGTTCTTAGAGAACGTGTGAGTACCAAAACAATCGCCACGTAACCAAATACCCGTCTGATGGAGAGTGAGGTCCAAAGCTGAAAATAAAGAATAGTCACTAGCAATACGAGCTTTGTGAGATGCCTTTAAAGCCTCCGTCTTAAAGTGTTGAGTTCTTAAATGAGAGATAAAATAACTCCTACAAAGTCCCCTAGCATCACGACCACCACTACAACCTTCACAACCTAGCAACGGACACGGAATAAAACTCGCAACACGGGAAGCCATACAAACCACAAAACCAACAAAAAGGGCAAAACGAAACCACAAACTACTCGAAACCAAGGAGTGAAAAATGTATCAAACAGAACCAAAAACCAGAACACAAACCATCAAAGTAACCGACTAACACATGACAAAAGAAAAACACCACAGGACCAGTACCCGCAACCAAACAATCATACACAAAACCAAACGCGCCACCAAACCCGTCAACATACCCACAACAAAACCCATTGTACACTAACAAAACCCCAACACGTGCCCTGAATGCAACCCACTGCTGAAATACACCCAACTGCTGAAAACAGATCGAAACCCGAACCAAGTGCTAAACCAATGTGCGCTAACAACGCTGCTGAAGTACTAAACCACAGTGAGCCAACGAAACCCGGACTTAGTTCTAAACCACTGTCCGCTAAAAACACTGCTGAAGTACGAAACAAACCGTGCCCAAACGAAACCCAGACCAAGTACCGAACACGGACCAAAACCCCAAACTAACCACGAAAACCCCAGCAGAATAATAAACGAATCACACAAAAGTAGACTAAAATTCAAACCTCGAGTGATAAACGGAATCAAAACACCAACAAACCAATGAACCAACAAAGAAAGATGAAACAATCAACAGAAAACGGAATCCACATTATAAAAGAAGCCGTTATTAAAACGAAGAGGATGAAAGAAATGGACAGATGAGGATGAAAGAGTTGTTAAATATCAATGATATGTGAAAATGGAAGAAAAATGATGGACTGGTAATAGTGGAAAGATGATGGAGATCGTCATGGAAAGTTGATGAAGATCGAACTAGAGAATCGCACACCCAGATGAAAGAGAACGAGATGGATTAATTGATATTTAATAGTGGAAAGATGATGGAGATCGAGATGGAAAGATGATGAATATGGTACTGGTGATTCGCCCACACAGATGGAACGAGATGGAATTATATTATTATGATTATTATTTTTTAACATCATTTTTATTACTACGTGCCAACTAAAGATGCAAACATACATTTTTTTTATAAATATGCAAACATTCATGCCAACTAAGATGCAAGAAACATATTACAAGTATTAACAAAACACAAATAAACTCATCATATTTTTATTTATACACAGGACCTATTTGTAAAAAATGCAGAACCAAAGTGCGGCGCACATGACAGAAGTGCGGCGTACTTACTATAATTTTCGAACTTTTTACATTTTATTTTTATGGCTCTGTTTTTATAAAAGATTTTTAAAAGCTAGACACCATATTTAGTAAACACATTATTATTATATTAACAAAAGCATGACTAAATCAAACTAACAAAATAAAATAAACATAACTAAGAAGTAAAAATCTTTTTGGGTTTTTTTTAAGTGTTTTTTTTTCTTTTTTGGTTTTTTATAGATGCAGTATAAACTATAATGACACATGAATTTTTTTATTACTAACTTAGGAAAACAAAAAAAAGCAAAAATAACTTAGAAGTAAAATCTTTTTGGTTTTTTATTTTTAGGTTTTTTTTTCATTTTAATGTACATTATACACAAATGCAAAAATTCAACAAGTTTGAGCACAAAGAAAACAATCCTTATATTCGCAGCAGTGAACTTAGGAATTAAAAAGGTTTGGTGAGTTTTTGATATTCATTCAGAACACGTTTGAAATTTTTTTCCAGAAAGTGCGGCGCACAATGGGTAAGTGCGTTGTACTTAGACATCCTAAAAGCCAGCGCACAAATGAAATGCGCGGCGTACTTCCTGCAAATTTTAGAACAGAAAGGTTGAGATTGCCAGAAATCTCTATGGTGATGGTTTAATTTTAAAAGAAGTATCAGAAAGTTTTAACAAGTAACGAAAACAATCCCCAGCAACGGCTCCAAAAACTTTATGATGCTTTTCACAAGTCTTAAATTTATATTACTAGAGATTACCAAACAAGGGACTAAAAACACAGGACGGGCAAGTATACCCTTTCGTGTATAGCATAGCCTAAGGTAAGTCCAAGTCGTTCCACGGGATTGGTGTTAACAAGTTAAAACAATTATATTTAGAGTGTCATAAATTCTAAAGATTTAAGCTTTTCCAAATGATGATTTAAAAGTGTGTTTGGTTAAAGCTAAGAACAAAGAAATGATATATAGCCAAAATGAAGCACATAAACAATGTAAGACAACATGTCGATTACTAGTCGCACATGCAACATCTATCCAATATAACAAGAAATCCTTTCGACCTATAGATCATGTTATATCAAACGCATTAAGATCGGTTTATGTTGGTTTCAATAATTCAAGTACTCGTTGAGCCAAAACCTCTCGAGCATATGACAAAGCATTAAACAAAATTATGCAAAAGTTGTTATGCATTTTATTCCACCAATCGCGACAAAGGAGAATACCAAGATTCATTTACTAGATGACATGGAATCCATTCAATCATATAAGTACTAGTTATAATCATGAATAAACCAAATACATAACAATGATCAAACATAATGGTATTGAGTGCAAGAACAAATCAACCATGCCAATAATCACGAACCAGGGAGAAAGTGTGCCGCACATACCTAATTGTGTGCCGCACTTTTCCCCTGCGAAGCTAATATAATCAATTCAATAACCAATATCACAAGCATCAATAAACTTAGAAACATATCAATATGATCAGTAAAGAAATGTATCCAATCCATTTATGCGAGTGGTTTGATTACAAAGTACCAAATCCAATATTATGATTACAACAATCATAAATCCAAAACCAATAATTCCATGATAAACCAACAACCAAATGCTACTGAATATGACCAAGGAAGGTGGTAAATTCGTAGGTTATGATGGTGGTGGTGATATGGTGGTTCTTAATGGATTAGAAGAGTGTTTGGATCATCGGATCCGAAGATCCTCATCAAGTTCTCTCTTATCCAATGGAGGGATTATATGTAGTGATAGATATATGGTACTCTGTGTTTTTGGGATGTATATAAATTGTTTCTAACACTTGTGGACCAAATATAAGTTATATGATCGGACTAGCAATGAATGGGTCATAAATATGCCTTTTGAGCTGTGCAGAAGGAAAGTATGCCACACTTTTGAATTGCGCGTCGCACATTTGTGCGTCTAGAATATTCTTGTGCTGTAGAAAAATGCGCCGTACTTTTGGATTATGCGTCGCGCTTTTGGTCATTTCGAGCTTTAGACCAAAAGGTAAAGTTGTAGATAATTCTTTCCTCTTTCCGTGGCCGCTTGAACGAACTAAAACGGAGTTCGTATGCTCAAGTTATGGCCAAAAGAGTGACAGGTGTCGGGAGATCTGAAGCTTGACTTTATTTTTCGTTTAAGCTTAACATCTTCGTGTTTTCTTCCGTTTCCTTCCACGACACGTCCTTGGAACTATACATCAAATATAGTCTATTAAGTATCCATAGTTCAGATAATTAACCTAAATATATACAGATAAAGCACACGCAAATATGTATAATCTGAGCGTTATCAATGAGTCTTTCACTAAAGAAACTTATATTCACCTCACTTTCTAACCGGTCGGATAAAGATTAATCAAGTTTCCAAAAATTGAATATCTTCTATGGACTTTCATCTACTCATTCATATTTTTATTGAATCATGACATTCAAGATTCAATAATACATCTATATGGTTAGCAGGTTCACCATGATCCTCTAACATACATTCCTTAGTATTGACATATCAATATATCACTCAAGTACTAGGGATATCTTTGAGGATCTATGAATGTGAGTTCTATCATCACGAGGTTCAACATTTTTATGTTCACCCTCCTTATGACATTTGCTAGTATATTTAGAAGGTTGCGTATTTTGTTATTTATCTCTTAAAGATCTCCGAGTCCTCCCACTTCCTTTAAGTAATCATATACTATTCTTTAAATACTTAGCATGTAGAGCAACAACAAACCGTTATCTCTAGGACATGTCACAAAATACCTTGATAGTTCTTGACAAATTTAAAACTTAAATTTTAAGACTCAATGTGATTCATCACATTCCATAGCTTGATGGTATCTTAGTTTCTATCTGGGTCGAAGTAATATTTAAGTATATACTTTGTACACTCAATTTCCAAACCTTGACAAGTTTTGGAGGTAAAGTATTTTAAGTTATCAAAATCAAAAAATTTTAAAGAGTTTCATTTATCATTAAAGACATTCTATGAGTATTGAGATTGTAAGATTATATCGCAATCCCTAAAAAACTTAATACTCTAGGTAAAATACTTATCACTTGTGTCAAAACAAAATAGAAATTATATAATATTTAAAACCTAATGTATACATCTTAAAACAGTTCAATAACTATATATACATTATTTATCCTTTGAATAATTCAAATACTTTATGTTCATTAACAATGAGACATAACAAGTAAAATATTTACTTTATGTTATAAGTCTTTTTAACAATTAAAGAGTATATGCTTATGCTATACAAGAGACATGAACATTCAAAAAGTAACTATGAACAACTTCAATAGGTTTTCAAGTTAAATGCTTACTTTATTTTTATTATTGTGCATTCTATGAAACATTTTCCAAGAAATATAAACAAATTAGTTGAAGTAGCTTGTAATTCATATCTTGACATATTCTAAACAAGACAACATACATTAACAATTAAATGTATAAGCCTTAATAGAATATTAGATTCTTATCTCTTGTTATTCATATCTTGACATTTTCTAAACAAGACAACATACATTGACAATTAAATATGTAAGCCTTAATAGAATAATTAAATTCTTATATGGCGGTCAAAAAACCATTTGTCATATTTTTTTGTGTTGTACCTTGAAAACACTAAAGATTTCTCCCACTTATGCTTGGCACAACATCATGTATGCATATAAACAATCATGAAACGCAATTGTTTATGTGAACGATATGATAATATCATTTATATTTGAATAACTAGTAGAATGACAACCATATAGTTTTACAAGGAATTGTGCATAATTATTATATGGATAATACTTCAAAAGTTATTATCATATAAAATAGGATGCAGTTATCCTTAAAACTATGGTTCTTCATATTCTAAAAGTAAGTTGTTATTTCAAGTCAAACTAGAAATGATATGAATTACTACGAAGGTAAATAAGCTTATAGCTCCCATTAAATTAGAAAATATTACATTAATGTATTTTCAGTAGTAAAACGCAATGCTCCCGCTGGATTTGACAGCATTACAAATGTTACTTCACCATCGAAAAGCATAATAGCGAATTATGTACTTTCCTAGTCATTTTAATGCCCATAAGTAACATATACTTATGTATTATAGAGATTTTATGAATTTCTACCATGTAGATGAAGGACTATCCATCATGCTTTCATTAACTTGAAAACTAGCATGCAATTTCCTGCATATTAATCCTACCATTCAATAAAGGTATATAGTGCCTAAATTTGGTTAAAACATAATAACTAGGATACATAAACCTAGTTATTATTGTCACACCCCACCACGGCGGAATATGGGGCACGACGTATGGATATCATCACAACAATAGCGTGTCTATAGAGATAACTAAATGATACAAGAAATGTCATAAATGGCGACACAAATGTCATGACAATATCTCAACATGTAGGAGTCTAGGTAAGTAGGTAACAGTCCTACCTCTTACCCAAGACAAACAAATAATACAAACAAAACAAACATATAGGTGCCAACAGTATCACTTATTCAAAAAAACATAAAGGAAAACTAAGAAGGAACGGGGATCTCCTTCTATATGCAATCCTAATGCATCCAAGTCTAGCCACTTTTATCCTCACGCTTAACCACATACACACCTGAAAGAGACACTAAAACACGTCAACATAAAGTTGGTGAGAGTCATAGGTTTAGACTCCAACGCCAAAATAGTTATAAGCTGTGAACAACAAACATCAATACAATAAAATATGGACAATGTGTTACAAATATACATTAACAACTATCAATCAAGATTAATCATACCAAATCAATCTAAGGCTCCTACCTTGCCAAACAACATCATGGTACCATAGATGATCACACTATGTACCTATCCCAAGGCCACTACCTTGACAAACCACAAGGCCACTACCTTGTCAAACCACAAGGCCACTACCTTGTCAAACCACAAGGCCACTACCTTGTCAAACCACAAGGCCACTACCTTGTCAAACCACAAGGCTACTACCTTGTCAAACCACAATAACTGAGACGGCACGTGTCCCCCGATCCAAATCATACACAATCAAGAATCACATAGCAGTTAATCACATAATGTACACACAAGTCCATCTCAAATCACAAACACATTCACAACATCAATTTAGAAAATAACTCAACATAGTGTCTCTTCCATCCCATCTGGAAGTTAAAATCAATATTAAACATGGGACTATGAAACTCACCTGATTGAGCTTCCCCAAACATCCGCGAACTAGCAAAAAGCTAACAACCAAAAACACATAATCAAAACATGAACCAAACACTAAAATGGTTCATCAACCTATGATGGACATCTAACCTTCTCCCATATATATACCTCATATATATGCTCTAAGCATCTCATTACACCCCTCTATAAAGCCTTTAACTCGTTTTACTTCATAACACATCCCGTTAACATTTTTACCCAAAACAGTCCCGTTTTTCATACCTTAAACTATGGGTCTATCTCCCCCTTAAACATACCCATGAACTCTACAAAAGAAATATTCATACCCTTACATATGTTAGCTAACACCTCCCACTTGCCCTAACCTTAAAGCTACTGTTAAGGCCCCGATATATATATATATATATACTTTTGTCATTCCAGATTTCCTGATTTTAAACATACAAAAAGTTTGTTACAATTAAGGGGTCTTACCCTAAACCACAACCTTAGCCCAAGTGTAGATACTTGCTAAAATATATAAACCATCTCTCATGTTTGTTAGAAGATACCAATGCAACCCTAAGTACCCCAAACAACCCAAAACTTAAAAAGAAAACAGGCTGAATTCAAAACTGTATTGACCTCCGACTGTTGTAACCTGTTTTTGACCTACTTCCCGACCTCCAATTTAGTTCTAGTTTCTTGAATTGGAAAGCCACTTCAATTACCTTTTCAGGGATACTTGGATCGCAAAATAAGAGTTTGTAGAACTCCTTATGATCAAAACAATTGACTCAAAATTCTGCCCAGTTTTTAAAAACGGGTTTAATCAAATTAACCTAATTAATTACCCATAACCCCATTAATTACAAGCCCTAAACCATCTAATCATTATGTTATCATTAAAATACAGATTATTATTTAAACCCTAACCTAAATCCATCATAAGATGATTGAGAAAGAATTAAAACAATTTAATTAAAAAGAGTATTAAAGATTTTACCTTAGAATTTTTGAAAGAAGAAAAAAAATAATGAAGAACCCTAAAACCACCATTGATGCCGACTAAAACTTGATCTCCAGGGATTTTATGAAGTGTTTTGGTTAATAAAAAGTATTTATATAGTTTCCTAACAAGTCCTTGGCCCATTCCAAAAAGCCCGGTTCCCTTTTTCCTTTTTTTCCCCTATTCTTTTCTTTTCTTGCGTCCAAAACTGACTTAAACCCTCCTTAATTTCATTTTTTTTATTTTTATTATTAATATATGTATTAATAATATTACCTTAATTTACCTTAATTTATTTCAGCTCCTAAAGCCTCCAAAACCCCAAAACCGTAAAACTAGTCAAATTTACGCGTTTTACCGTAAAAGACGTAAAATATACACTTTTAAAAAAAATCTCAAATTTTGAAATAAACTTTATAACTAAGTCCTAAATGACTTAAAACCATCCCTAAAAATATCCATATGATTAATTACCTCATCCGAGACCTCTAAATGCTAAACCGTAAATCGTAAAAATACGATTTTCTATAATACATATACGTATACTTAAAACCACCAAATAACACCATCTCATTTCATAGTCACTACATGTGAACTCATGAACATGAAATCATCACACATCGTTTCATTCACAAGGTACCTCGTACCGGAAACGATATCCAAACCACAATCTATACACACCAATAAGCACATAAACACGTAAAGACACGCAACTAGCACAAAACAAAACTAAGTGGCGAACCTCAAAACCAGGGTTGTCACATCACTCCCTCCTAATAGAAATCTCGTCCCGAGATTTACTCCTTAGGATCAAACACACAGACAACAAGTCACACGAGGATACTTGTTCTAAAAGAACTCCTCTCATTTCCACGTGAACTTTAGTTCAAGTTTCAAAATACCACATATACAAACCAAAAACAATTAAACTCATTGCCAAACTCTTGACCTCACAGTCAATAAATCTCCTAGATGACTCTTTGATAAAACAAAGACTCTCATTAACACAAGTCCCGAATAACCGTACATGCAAAATGCATTCTCAAATAACCTTTACCAATCTCAATACATGAAATGTATCATGTATACAACTCATTTCCCCCAGGAAATTCTATGCTCATAAGCTAATGGTCCGATCTTTCTAAAGATCATAAATGAACCTACAAAACTCTACATCAACTCTTCCATTTTACCAAAACAAACCACCTGTTACTATGGGTGAAACTCCCTACATAACTTTGTCACTAACTCTAGTGGTTTCCTCCTTTGCCAAATGTTCAATCAAGATGATTGAATATGTGTTGGAGACGTTCATGATCCGTATAGATCATTCTTCACGTCTCGTACACAAAATGCCTCTAGCATTCTAGGCAGATATAACAATCTAGCCCCACTAACTAAGTCCATCTAGTTCTTCCAAATCTTCAGTTCCTGCAACGTATAAGCGATCGCCTTTCTTTGTCGTCCTCGTACGCGTCCAAATCCTTGCTCCACGTATCGTCATGCTTCGCGAATTCATCCGGTCCTTCCGATAATGCCAAGATCGGCTCATTATCCAATCCACCTCTTCAGCCTCCATAACGCTTCCTCGTCCTTCTTCACTTCGCCCCTTGTTGGTTCCATGATACGCCATCATCCCTAACTACTCATCATGGTAAACTTAATACTAAAAACTCACACTCGAAAATCTCACGTATAACTCCACTCCAAAACCAACACATAATTCGCCTCACTCTCCTTCTCAGATTTGAGTAGTTCAAGATGTCGTCGACGCTCTCGATGACAACTCGTTTATACACGTTCATGCACACTTGGTTCATTGACACCATGAAAACCGCTAGTGCTTTGGTGAAGCGAAATACATAACCGTAAACCCAAAGCGTTCATACAACATCCTTAGCAGTTTCAACTATGTCCTCCTTGCACCCTCTCTTAGCGGCAATACGAATAAATTCCTACCTCGTTCTACTTGCAAAATTCTACACGCATCTTAAAAGACCGGTACTTCCTCTCATCAGACCACTTAACCTCTTTCCACATCCAATCTACTACTAAGCAACTCAACTTTTATCCGGCATTCCTTGCAATCTCTAACAGCTCTTGTTTTTTTAAATCACTCCATCAACGATTTGCCTTAGAAGGGCACTAACTACAACTCCCCTCACTTCTCCTACTTGCTCTATTTATGGTTCTACCTCACAGTAATAGGCAAACCTACTAAATTTCAGGAAATTTTCGGAAAACTTACATGCCCTACGAACAATCATAAATACCTTTGAGGTATTACTTCTCCTTCCAACACTCTCTATGGCGCGTTACTTGTGCTAATATCCCACAAATCTCTATTCATCTCCTTGGTACTCCTAAGAGACCTCATGACCACACTAGTTCGTCTACGAACTTCTTTCCTCCCCACTAAGGGTATTCCGACCGTTCTCTCATGGTCACCTACTTAAGCGTGTAGGCGCGACCAAGTCTTTAATACGACTACCTCAATGCTCCCGAACAATACGAAACCAAAACTACATCCTGAATCCATCAGATACGATCAACGAATCAAACCAACAGATAACTAACGACATTTCACGTGCACCAATTAAAACAAGTCAAAAACCACGAGACTCAAAAGAAAACTCAAACTCAGAACATGTATCAATTCAAAATGACCCATGACAACGAAAAATAATCCAAGAAACACCCAATGGCAACCAAAACATATTACGCCCCGCAACATATTATTTAAACCGTGCAAAAGACCGACCTTTCCAAAAAAATATACTCTTATTTATTATTGTTATTACTTTTTTTACCTCCCCACATCTATGTGACTCAAACCATCTACAAACAACCTTCTAGGCGATCTCAAAAATCAACCCAAGGACTAGGTATCCCGTGCACCCCAAATAAAAATAAACTACTATTCAAAACTCAACCTTGAACCCGAAACTTGTACAACAATTCCGACCAGTCCACTGACCTCCCATGACTATACTTTCTCAATATTTGAAAAGTACGTTCCGAGTACATAATTTTTGGCTTTTGAATCACTCAAAAAGCTCTAAAAACGAACAAGTTATGACCGAAATAGTTTTATATTAATGAAAGATAAAATTGTATGTGAAATCTTCATAAACTCAATTTAACCTTGAATTAATAATTATAAATGACGTGAATCGGTTAAACCCAATTATATAAACTATGTAAGTAGAAAGAAATTTTACTTTGCTTTATTTTAAAGAAAGTCTTTTAGAATTTGAAATAAATAAGTATTGACTAAAAAGAAATCTTATGTTACATCTTGTTTCAAACACGACCCCAACACCTTACCCTTATTTTACCGAATACGACCAACTATCTAACCCTATACTAGATTTCCAAGTCCCCTTTTTCCATATACCAACCAAAAGAAATGTAAGACTCAACACAAAAGATTTCATTATCTCAAAAGAAATCCCAGGTTATTTCAATAGACTTAAAACCAAGAACACCGTTTTAAAACATACACGTGAAATAAGAAACTCAAAGAATACGCTACAAGACATAGTTCAAAAGATTCAAAACGTCGTTGAAACTCCACCAAACTCTAGCACCATAAAACACGAACAAACACAAGGTACGTTCAAGCTATAATAACTAGTGAACGACCAAATACCATAACTTAACACATAGTAGTATATATACATCCGCATATGTATACCTATTGAATCCCCCAGACATACTCGTTATCATACACGTAAGTCAATCAATCGCTTTATACGCTCGTTTTTTCCATACGAGTAATCACCATCTCACCGTGCCACAACAAGGGATAAAGCCCACCTCCAAAACCAGACCATATCGTGTGACCCCAAAATCACACAACACATCTATAACCCAAAACATATAACACAAAAATAACAATAGCCATATCGTAGGTAGCCATTACATAAACTCATATATAATACGTATACCCAAATTCTACATCTCATCATATACAAGCATGTACTAACCCTCTTTCATGCAACCATACTTGGGAACCCATTGAAGTTGTGGTACTTGTATAACTATGTTGGCCACCATACTTATACAATTACCCTTTCCCCAATGCACTCCCTCCTATGATGACACTTATAAGAATCAATACAACATATAACACATAGATCCATCTACTCACATAAGCTCATAACCACATAACCAATAAGATCCAAAACTCAATCTATAAAAATAACATAATAAAACTCTTGGAATACAGAAATCCATAGTCTAGCTTAAACAGCCTAGACTAAATCCAAAACGAAAACATAATCAGATATAAGTCATGTCGCCCATAAGAATGGAAACAACTTAAAATCCTTCCTACCCATGTACTCCTAGTAACTCGAACCACCACACGATTCTTAGGGAACATGACTTAAACATCAAAAGAAAAATATTATACCTCAGGTACATAAAATAACCCAACAAAAGATAGAACTACCATGTACCAAATTATGTACTATAATGTACAATTTAAGCAAAATACGACAATGACTAGTGTGGACGATTATGGTTCAACCTGCACTAGTCACCACCCAAAAGGAAAATAACATGTGGCTAAGTATGAACTTACTATGGTTCAATTCATACTAGTCAAAACATCACAATAAATAACATTCAAACACATCAATTATAATAAAATGCACACATACTCCTATGATGCCTGTATGCAGGGACCCTTAAGCTATAGATTAGGCTACACGACTAGGCAACCTAATTCTCTATAACCACTGGCTCTGATACCATTCTGTCACACCCCACCACGGCGGAATATGGGGCACGACGTATGGATATCATCACAACAATAGCGTGTCTATAGAGATAACTAAATGATACAAGAAATGTCATAAATGGCGACACAAATGTCATGACAATATCTCAACATGCAGGAGTCTAGGTAAGTAGGTAACAGTCCTACCTCTTACCCAAGACAAACAAATAATACAAACAAAACAAACATATAGGTGCCAACAGTATCACTTATTCAAAAAAACATAAAGGAAAACTAAGAAGGAACGGGGATCTCCTTCTATATGCAATCCTAATGCATCCAAGTCTAGCCACTTTTATCCTCACGCTTAACCACATACACACCTGAAAGAGACACTAAAACACGTCAACATAAAGTTGGTGAGAGTCATAGGTTCAGACTCCAACGCCAAAATAGTTATAAGCTGTGAACAACAAACATCAATACAATAAAATATGGACAATGTGTTACAAATATGCATTAACAACTATCAATCAAGATTAATCATACCAAATCAATCTAAGGCTCCTACCTTTCCAAACAACATCATGGTACCATAGATGATCACACTATGTACCTATCCCAAGGCCACTACCTTGACAAACCACAAGGCCACTACCTTGTCAAACCACAAGGCCACTACCTTGTCAAACCACAAGGCCACTACCTTGTCAAACCACAAGGCCACTACCTTGTCAAACCACAAGGCTACTACCTTGTCAAACCACAATAACTGAGACGGCACGTGTCCCCCGATCCAAATCATACACAATCAAGAATCACATAGCAGTTAATCACATAATGTACACACAAGTCCATCTCAAATCACAAACACATTCACAGCATCAATTTAGAAAATAACTCAACACAGTGTCTCTTCCATCCCATCTGGAAGTTAAAATCAATATTAAACATGGGACTATGAAACTCACCTGACTGAGCTTCCCCAAACATCCGCGAACTAGCAAAAAGCTAACAACCAAAAACACATAATCAAAACATGAACCAAACACTAAAATGGCTCATCAACCTATGATGGACATCTAACCTTCTCCCATATATATACCTCATATATATGCTCTAAGCATCTCATTACACCCCTCTATAAAGCCCTTAACTCGTTTTACTTCATAACACATCCCGTTAACATTTTTACCCAAAACAGTCCCGTTTTTCATACCTTAAACTATGGGTCTATCTCCCCCTTAAACATACCCATGAACTCTACAAAAGAAATATTCATACCCTTACATATGTTAGCTAACACCTCCCACTTGCCCTAACCTTAAGGCTACTGTTAAGGCGCCGATATATATATATATATATATACTTTTGTCATTCCAGATTTCCTGATTTTAAACATACAAAAAGTTTGTTACAATTAAGGGGTCTTACCCTAAACCACAACCTTAGCCCAAGTGCAGATACTTACTAAAATATATAAACCATCTCTCATGTTTGTGAGAAGATCCCAATGCAACCCTAAGTACCCCAAACAATCCAAAACTTAAAAAGAAAACAGGCTGAATTCAAAACTGTATTGACCTCCGACTGTTGTAACCTGTTTTTGACCTACTTCCCGACCTCCAATTTAGTTCTAGTTTCTTGAATTGGAAAGCCACTTCAATTACCTTTTCAGGGATACTTGGATCGCAAAATAAGAGTTTGTAGAACTCCTTATGATCAAAACAATTGACTCAAAATTCTGCCCAGTTTTTAAAAACGGATTTAATCAAATTAACCTAATTAATTACCCATAAACCCATTAATTACAAGCCCTAAATCATCTAATCATTATGTTATCATTAAAATACAGATTCTTATTTAAACCCTAACCTAAATCCATCATAAGATGATTGAGAAAGAATTAAAACAATTTAATTAAAAAGAGTATTAAAGATTTTACCTTAGAATTTTTGAAAGAAGAAAAAAATTAATGAAGAACCCTAAAACCACCATTGATGCCGACTAAAACTTGATCTCCAGGGATTTTATGAAGTGTTTTGGTTAATAAAAAGTATTTATATAGTTTCCTAACAAGTCCTTGGCCCATTCCAAAAAGCCCGGTTCCCTTTTTCCTTTTTTTCCCCTATTCTTTTCTTTTCTTGCGTCCAAAACTGACTTAAACCCTCCTTAATTTCGTTTTTTTTTATTTTTATTATTAATATATGTATTAATAATATTACCTTAATTTACCTTAATTTATTTCAGCTTCTAAAGCCTCCAAAACCCCAAAACCGTAAAACTAGTCAAATTTACGCGTTTTACCGTAAAAGACGTAAAATATACACTTTTAAAAAAAATCTCAAATTTTGAAATAAACTTTATAACTAAGTCCTAAATGACTTAAAACCATCCCTAAAAATATCCATATGATTAATTACCTCATCCGAGACCTCTAAATGCTAAACCGTAAGTCGTAAAAATACGATTTTCTATAATACATATACGTATACTTAAAACCACCAAATAACACCATCTCATTTCATAGTCACTACATGTGAACTCATGAACATGAAATCATCACACATCATTTCATTCACAAGGTACCTCGTACCGGAAACGATATCCAAACCACAATCTATACACACCAATAAGCACATAAACACGTAAAGACACGCAACTAGCACAAAACAAAACTAAGTGGCGAACCTCAAAACCAGGGTTGTCACAATTATAATCAGAATAAGCAAACGAATCACTTATTTTGTTCTTATCGATTATAGCCTTTAGGGGTACCGATTTGTAAAGAACAAAAGAAACATTGCTTGCCTAGATATTGGTAAGAGCCTTATTAGTTTGAAAGATGCTCAAAAACTCAAAACGATTAATGAGATCTACTTGAAACAATAAGTTGTACAAATCGTCTTAAACATTTAAGTTTAAAGATTTATAATAATAGTAATCCAATCGCACCTATTAACAGCTTTTCCTTGCACAGAAAAAGGATAAGTATATGTCTCTTTCTTTCTTACAGGAAACCGAGACTTTGTTTGTCAAACAAACATAACTTTATGGAACTTCGTTGCAATACACTTTTAAATTAATCACAAAATTCAATTTTAGTATTTTTGATAATACTACCTTTATAGAAAATTAAATACCTATGTTTATAAATAAACAATTAATTTTCTAAAAGCTAGAATCCACCAACAAATACCACCACCTCATCATTTGATATGCTAGTGATGATGTTATTCAATGGGAATTAACGTTCAATAATTTCATCTAATACAACTTCTAGAATTATGGGACTAAACTTTATATCCATCACTTGTGACAATTCAAAAGTGAAAAAGCGAACATTTTTGTCCCATCTATTGCCACGAGTTAAGGCCTCACCTATGTTAACTTGTTTAAGATGTCCAACCAAAAACCGTGATTATATAGCACCAACGTCTCACAATCGATTGTATCACATCACCTTGGGATATAGAATCACCATAGTCTAACCTATGGTGAAAGAATAAGTGCAAGTGCTTTTACACGTTGGAAGACAAATAAACTTATTTCAAAGGGTATAAATTTTTTAATAATTCCAAAAACAAGTACAAAGAAGCATGCAACATCTTTGTATCATGATAATTTCTAAAATATACTCAATTTGTTAATTATAGACATCACATATTTAACTCACAATTCAATTGTATAAATAGTGGTATCATAAAAATTGATGATTCAACATGTTTTCCATTTAAAGAAGTTTAATTTTATCACGGGAAAAGATTAAAGAATGATTAAATCATTCAAACTCTAGACCATTCGCGGCTTTCTAAATAGAATGGAAAGTAAGAAAACTACAAGTAGTCCGACACTATAGGTTAATGGTATTTACAAGACCGAAGTCTTGATGAGTCTCCCCGAACCTTATCCTTGCAACTAGATAGTACATTTGCAAATTACGTCATTAATAAAGTTGTACATCTAAAAAATTGAAAAAACATTATAAACATGATTCTGGCTAGTCACGACGTGCGTTAGATTTAAAACTATGTAAGAGCGACTCATTTGTTGCCACATATGACCGTGCAAGAATAAGCTTATAATAAATCAAATTCCATATAGTTTTAGTCTGTTTTATTTTTATTTCAAAAAACCTTTTGCTTGAAACATGATATATAACAATTATAATCAAAAGCAAAACAAATAAACGTTAACCTAAAACATATACCCAATTAAAAATTACTCACATACTTCATGCATACCATATCAATCATGAATTCAATTAAATCAACTAATCAAGAACACATGATCCATGGTAAACTTGCATGATTCCCATGGATCAAACCATAATTTAACAATTAACAGCGTGATAAATAACGACTAATTAACGATTAACATCATATTTATCAACAAAAATTGTATACAATTTAGGATTTGTCTAATTAGTTTTATTAACCCTAATTAGGGTTTATGAAAACCTAATCATCAAATAAAATAATTCAGAAAACATAATTGTAAGTTTACACAATGTCAGATCTTTCATTTTTTAATGTAACTAAAAGTTATATGAACGGTTCGTGATGCCACTATTGAAATTTATAAAAACCCTTTACCATATTAACACATTAATAATCACGAATACGCAACGGAATAAACATAAGATCACGTATAAACAATTAATTAACAAACATACCTTTTATCAATTAATCAACAAACACCAATCTTGAATATACACCTTACAAGTTACCATAATAAATAACCTTCATAAATGCTCACACTACACGTCAATAGAATACGCTAATATGCTAATGCTTTCTTCACGAATAAAACAACAAAACAAGGTGCTCTTGTTTTGGTGTTCGACGTTACACGATCAAGTACCGTAAAGAATAATAGTCGATCATGACTATTCAGTGACATAGAATCAATATTTCTCATGCATGTAATAACTCATATATGCGTGTAATATACATGCATAAGCATGTACATGAATAGATATTATACATGCAATAGAGACATACAAAACCAAAAAGGTTTTGATCAATACGATCGTACATATGAGGTGTTTAAGGATATGTGTGTATTATTTCCATAATGATCATCTAATGATCATTATATAGCCTAATAACTTGGTTTTGAAGTTAGAATACAACACCTCCTTTATTTTTTAGAAACAACACTTAAACCTCTCTTTTTCTTGTTACTACCATTTAATTATTTCGTGAAACATATTAATATAGTTAATATATGATAAATATATTAATTACATTAAACGTATACTTTTTGTATACGTGTGTGCCTCCATAGACTCGAGACGATTTCTGGACATATATTATTTACGTGTACATATTCTTTCAAAGATAACAGTCTAAAGATGTTGTGTTTGTGAAGACATAATTTATTTTGTCTTTTTTTAATTTTATTTAAGGATTTATCTTTATTCGTTGTCAAATTTCTTCTTTCACGTGTAGTTATCTCCTTCGTGTTTCAAGTTTTCTAATATAGCCTGAGGATTAATGTAACACCCCCAAATATTCATATTTCAATTCAGCGGAAGAGTCGTTGGTGTTACGGGATAGCACATTACTCAAATCATAGACAACGCTTAAAAATCGCGTCATTTAATAATAAAGCATTTTCCATTCATAAATAACTAATTACATAGGTACTCAGGTCAATGTATGTCTTACAAATTTACAAAACATTTGAATGGAAATTTTTATATAAATGCGGGCCATAAATTCTTGTCGTCTTCCCGAGAATTACCTTCAAGTACCTGAGATAAAACATGTTAAAATTCAGTGAAACGTTGAGCGAGTCCATAGAGTTTAATAATAATCATTAACATAAAATCGGTATATAATCATTACCGAAAAATATTTTATACGAATCTTTGTCGTAAATCATGATATAGGCTTTTGCCTTCAAAACCATTATACGAACCATTGTCGTAAAAACATCATACAATACGTTTTATAACGTTGTATAGAGTTTAATAAAAACTGTTATATGAAAACGGTTATGTAAAACCAAAACCCAAACATAATATCAGTAATAAGACCCGATATTGCTAGTCATGCAATATATTATAATTCAATTCATATATCAGTATTTTTTTAAAATCTGATTATTATAAGCCTCATGACATTGTTACCTTTCTATAACATATACCGGGTAGCTAACCCGTAATTCCTTTGCCCATCTAAAACAGCGTATCGTCACAATAATCACGCTAATTATATCACTCTCATACATAAATTCGCTTGCCAATCAATGTGACACAACGGGGATCAGCCGTCAAGACGCGAACTGGGGTGATCTTCCCCAAATAGTACTATTATATGCATAAGCGTCTACCAACTTCCGGTAGTTCACAATTCAGGCTAATGAGACTTATAGTGACATAACCTAACTAATAATAATCCGTTTCAATCATTCATTAGGTCATTCAATCAATCAAGTCCATATCAATAAACATACAATCGGGACAACTTGTGTCCTATTTTTATTAAAACTAACATGTTATCTCCCTCGCGGGTTTATAAAACATTTCATAAAACATTTAAAAGAGTGTGAGGCTATGAACTCACGTTGGTTGGGAAAGGCGGGTTGTCATCATCTAGAGCGTACGGCGCGTGACTCGATCACGGGAAACCTAAACAAATAATACTTGGTCTTAGACCATGCCCAATAACTTTATAAAAGTTGTTATGTATATGTAATGATGTCATAACATGATTATCAAGTGGGGTTTTATTTCCTTACAACATTATTAGTTGCTAAGTATTAGTTACTTAGTCTAATCATACTAGCTTTAACACATTTACATGTTAAGGCCCAATAAGCCCATTAAGAGTCCAATACATTATATTAGTCCATTTATCCTTTTAAGACCAGGCCTATACTCATATGTTGGGCCCAAGTGGGTTAAGCCCATGAGTAAGTCCATTTCTTTTAAGCCAATCTAGTTGGGCCTAGTGGTCCACTAAGGCTACTTGGCCCATTATGGTCCATAAGTTACAAAGCTCGGGTTTTGTCGATTTGTACTTGTCAAATGTGTTTACATATCAGTATGCGATTTATAAAAGTGTTTCATTAGACGGGTCTGACCATCTATGTCTTATTTGGCGAAAACGCCATCCTTTCGGTTTTAGCCGAAAAGACGGAAAAGTTTTATATAGTTAGTAGTTTAGAAAAAAACTAGTTAAGTTGCATGTTTTAAATGTAATATTTATGTATTATAGTCTATAAACTTATTTTACATTAGTTATTATCATATATTAATTTTTATATACTTGTTATATATAATATTTTACTTCAAGTGGCACTTTTTATTATATACTTTTAATAGAAATTGGAGTTCATAAGTCCAGTCCACTATTTTTATCATATATTGAGTTCTACAAGGAGATAGAACCCCAAATTTCGACATCATAAACTACATGATGTGTGCTACAAATAACTCTTTTATAGCTCTTGCTCAATCAGCCTATAAGTATTAGTAATAATTCGTCCAAAACAGACTAGCCAGATTTGTACCTCAATAGTATTTTTGCCATATCTTGCTCATTTTAATCATTCCATTGAGTGCCAAATTCAACAGTTGTGTAAAAATAAATTATCTATCTATATATCTAAAAATCCAAGCCATTTAATCAAGTGACCATATTGGAACTCACTGTTTTATACAGCCTATGTGACTAGTCATGATTTTAACACTTTTACTTGTATATTTTAACCTTTTTAACCTAATCTAGTAACACAAAATCCCCACACAATATATTCATCATCATTTATCATCATCATAAATATACATTTTTGAAGAAAATATATGAATACATATACAAAACAATAGGATGATAGAAAGAAATAGATCTCTATACCAATCAATATGATGAAAAGATGAGTTTTATGATGAACAAGACTTGGTCTTGTCACTAAATCTTTAACTTGGCAAATGAACTTTTGGAGATCTTCATATGTATGAACACCTTTATGAAAATCAGCCCTTGGACTCCATAAAATCTTCTTTTTACATGTTGTAATCACCTCCAATCATTGTCTTTTTAAGTAGCTATCAACATATGTTGATTATAGCTTAAGGTTATGGTTAAATTTTTGATGAATATGGTTATTTAGGGGTGTTATAGGACGGCAACAAGAGAGAGAGAAGAGAGAGTTATGAAAACTTTCTTGTGAAGCTTGCATGTATGTGTGAGTGGGTGAGAGAAAGCTAGTGGTTTTGTGGTTTTAGTGGGTTGCTTTGGCAAGTATAAGACAAGTGTAATAAGACTTGTAAGAATTTGACACCAAGGGTGGTTTGTGGCTTGTCTTTGCCACCCATAGTGGAGGTGAGGCAAGTGAAAACTTGTCTCATCTCCACTAATTTACGGGTACTCCTCGATTCTATTTTCCTCGATTTACGTGCCCTCGGGTCGATTTTTGAAAAACGTTTTTATAAATTATGAATCTACGGCATAAAACGATTCTAATAAAAATTGTCTCATCAAAAACGGAGCACAAAAACGCAAATACGTAAACCTAGGGTTTCCGGTTTAATCGTAAAAGACGCTAAATTATGCACGTAAGTCCTAATTTCTTCTCGTAAATCTGTGAGTTTATGAACCAACACAAACTGAAATTCCAAAATAATATACGAGAATAAATTTTACTACTTGAAATGCCGGACTGTCACAAACACGATGTATGTAAATGTAAACACGTAACGTAGAGCTCTCCGGTTTGGACGTAGTCGATGCTACTTTAAGACGTAAACCCTAATTTCTTCCCAAAAATGAGTGAGTTCATAATATAAAAATAACATAATGATTATAAATAATGCTTGAGAATAAAATAACGACCTCAATTTGACGGATTGTCACAACAGTTCCCCCTAAAGAGGATCTTTGTCCTCAAAGATCAATTTATCTTACTACTCGCTTCTTATAGAGTCAAAGACATGTGGGCATTTCCCCCACACTTGGTCTTTTCTCTAAAGTGTAATTCATTATAATACGCGAGTTTCATCAACATAACAATGGGAATACGATCGTGCTTAAGATGACTTACTTTCTCTCTCCATGATGTCCACGGGTTTTCGATGAATGCAACTTTTCGCCGATCCAAACTTCATTAAGAAATAATCAGATTTTCACTTGAGAGACATTTTATCAATTTCGATATATGGAACATAATTCATGCAGTCCTTGAAGTCCTAGAGTAGATCTAGCTTATGCCTCTCGGACCAAATCGTCACATTATCTCAATGGTCCCATAAAATAGAGATTTAGCTTCCCACGATCTTTCAGATCATCAATTCACCTTTCCACGGTGAAATTTTTTTGGCATAACTTTGCTACCCATCCTTCACTTCAAGATCTACATCTCACATTCACATAACCTCCTGCCCACTAGCGGCAGTCAATAATCAGATCTAAATTTTCACACTCATTTCAGGTTTTGTGGGTCGGTTATCTTCATCCCAAGATCTTCACAAGATTCGATCTCTATCCTAATGCGATAATTATCAATGATGATCCACCCAAAGGTAAATGCTCATCCTAGACACTACCAAAGGTCAATCATACAAGCACAAAACAAGACTTCTAGTGTCTGTATCGTTCTTTCACCTTGTCCCTTCGATTGGGGGTGGTAAGAAGTACTCATATCAAAATTTGTTCCCAATGACTTCTGAAGGAATCTCCAGAACTTCTATGAGAAGTGAGGACCTTGATAGAGATGATCGATACATGCACACCATGCTTACACAACTCCTTTAAATTCAAAAGAGTCAACTTCTCCATCGAGAACCTATCATTAACGGGAATAATATGAGCAGATTTGGTCAGTCTATAGACGATGACCCAAATCGAATCAAATCCAGATGATGTTCTTGGAAGGTTTGTGATAAAATCCATGGTGGTTCTATCCCACTTCCAAACAGGAATAATAAGCTGTAGAAGCAAAACCTGATGGATTTTGGCGTTCAGCCTTGACCTTCGCAAAAGTTAGACATTTGCCAACGTATGTTACGATGTCTGCTTTCATATTTGGCCATCAGTACAACTTCTTTAGATAAAGGATACATTTAATCAGAAATGGTATGAATAGAATACTCAAACATATAAGATTCCAACATGACTAAATCTCACAAATCCCCATATTTAGGCAACCACAACGACCTTTTTAAACATTTAACGCCATCGGCTCCCATTTCTAATGATTCTCATTAGCCGCGAAACTCTTTATTATTTATATTATCCTTTTTTACAAGCATCGGCTATTTCTAAATTTCTCGGGCAAATTATTTTGTGTAGTCATAACTAAGGAACACATCCTAATTGCTTCTTTATCCTTTCTATATAATGTGTCAGCAACTACATTCACCTTCCCTGATGAAATAAATATCATGACCATAATTACTCAGAAATTCTGTCTTCATATTTTCTAAGTTTTAGCTTCGTCTCAACCATTATTTTTATTAGTTTTGCCCAGTCCAATGTTTAAAACCTCGATAAATATTACAACTAATTAAATAACAAATATTTAATTTATGAAACGTAAACATAATTTTTTTTTAAATTTCTTAGTTTTCCCAATTATAGAAAAATGTTCAAAATAATTTGAATTTAGTTAACACGATCTTCGTTGATTTATCGAAAATAATTAACAAGATCCGTAAATGTTCGAAAAATCCTTGTTTAAACTCTGGTCAAATTTTATTAGTTGAAGAGCAAAAACTGCCACTCCAAATTCCAAGTCATGGTTTAATTATTTTCCTCAATTCCTCCTAGGTTGTCTTGAGGTATACACAAACATCTACTCCTAAGAGAGTTTAGTTAAATAATTTAGGTATGAGGGAATAATTTCCTTAATAGTCCTTTGATAAATATTTGTTAAACTATATTCGTATTTCATTTTTGGTATAACCCAAAGCCTTAATGGCTCCGATCTTTGAAGAGTCACATAAATTCCACTACCATTAATCACACGGTCAAATAATGTAAGGATCAAGCCTTAAATCATATGATAAATACTCAGGGTAGTCTACAGATGGTGTTGAATCCAAGATCGTTAGACTCAAACAGTCGAAACCGTTTTACCTAGAGTAATCATCATTCATATGATTTAACATAGCGGAATAGAACAATGATTAGAACAAGATGCTTAACAAAGACGAATTCTTCCCAAAGGGTTTGTATCATTGATTAACATAAACCACTCTAGGTGTCTGTACATTGAATCCCTCACCTAGAGATCAAAGCAACAGTAGGTTACATTGCAGTAGGAATGAATGAACGAAACCTACGGCTTACACACATGATTTATCAAATTCATGAATGTCAAATGTGCAATGGTCAATCCAAAAGACATCGCATGAAACTCATAATGTTCATTACAAGTTCTGGATGTAGTGATTGGAATAGATAATCTCCTTTGCGGACGCGAATTTGATAATAACCACCAGACCGTAGATCAAATTTTGGAATATACGCTAAAACCTTGTAAATGATCGAACAAATCTTTCATCTTGGGTAATGGATATCAATTTCGATCATCAATTTATTCAGTTCACGATAATCAATGATTATATGGAATGATAATACCATAGCTCTTCATGATGACGAGCTTCGTAGAATAAAAACTTTCTCCGACAACTCTCTCAGTTGTACGGTAATTCTTTTGATTCAGATTGTGCTGACGTATGGTGAACATGCCACATGTACAACATCGGGAATATAATCAATACCAAATTCAACTTGCCTTGATGGTGGAAGTCTAGGTAATTTACCAGCAAATAACTTAGAAAGTTTCAAATAATTGGAACATCTTTTAATAAATTCACGTTAGGTTCTTTCTGGATTACAAGATCTATGACTAGTTCGCAACCATTCATGATATAATTTCAAGCCCAAATGAAGGATATGGTCAACCATCGGGAATTATTTGGATCATCTTTGATAATCAACATCTTATCTTTTAGGGGATTTCTACTCGGGTTCCCATCAATTAAGACAATGACATCATGTCATAATCAACCAATCCATCCTAATGGCATTACCAACTTTCCAGGTTTATTACCGTCGATAAGATGAGAACTTCTCAAAAGGCTAAAAATAACTCGTAATCCTTCACAAATCAAGGATATCTGGAGACATAAATAACATTAAAAGAGTAAGGTCAACGTATGATTTATGCGAGGGAATTCAAATCAGATACAGACGAAAATATTAATGAATATGGATATATTCCATGTTTTCATGATTTGTGTATGCATTCGGAAGCACCTCGGATCGTTACCCATGTCATTCAATTGGAAATCTAATCAAAAGAAATGATAGGAACGTTGATACATCCAGTCGGGTATCAACACTCGATAATTATAAAATTTTACAAGTAATCTTATCATGAGAGAATTGAACAAGAAGGGGTTGTCAATTGTTAAATAAGACGACATCCACAGATGAGTAAATTCGATTCGGAAAAATAAATGGTATGGGCACATATGTAGGTGTCCCTAACAATATGTCCCTATTTTGTACTTCTTGCAGATCTCATAGAGATTCAATCTTTCACAATTACAAAGAAAAAATGTAGTGTTTATAATTTGATGGTGACTACTAATCAGTCTTGCATGGTCCCTTCTAAATTTTACGTAGGCGCGCTTCTATGTACAACTTAGGATTAACGATGCAATTTTCAGTTCGTCAAAATTTTGTCATCACGTTAAAAATATATTCATGTTTAATTATGAAATAAAAATAAGAATGATTTTACCGAAATGTTCATCATTATGAAAGCATTTCATTTCCAATATGTTCAATAAAAACTTTATTTCGATAGTAATTACCTAATGGTACTGATTTAAATAACTCATATGAAAATAAGAATTTCTATTTTCTTCCAGATGGTATTGTATTATTTATAAAAACAATGAGTGATCTGCAAAGGAGTGATGATGAGTTGTTCACTAAGAACTAATTACAATATGATAGGAAACGAGCTTAGCCAAATAATCATAAGGTTCATGACATCGATGGCATTCAGGAATACGAAAGAATAATCTACAACGCGACTTTAATCGAGATGAGTACTCGTTCAATGGTTGCATCACTAATGCGAACATTAGGAAGAAGCAAGAAAAGATGGATATCAATGATACATGTAGAATTTAGCAATCAAAGATAGTCTTTTCATTAATCACAAACAAGTCATAAATTGTACCGTCACACATTATGTGTCACCATGTCATACAATTCCGAGGACTCATTTTACCAACTGATATCTTAGTTAAGTTAGTGATTTTAAAAGATACTATAATGAATACTAATCTACAAAAGTCGTTAGGTGTTCCACGTGTCCCGGAAGATCCATCGGTCCCAATTCAGAAGAAGATTTCTTCAATTTATTTCTTGGACACTGGGCATCCTCGTCATTTGACAATGGCCTAGGAACAACCCTTAACACGAACCAACAATCATTTAAATCCTTATAATTCAATCACAGGACTCAATGATTTCCTCTTAACAATCTCGTATTCCATACGAGTTAATTCTAACTTTATTCAAGTTTTCAACCAACTTATACTCAATGCGACATCGTACCTCATTCTCCATTACTTACAACCTTATTCTTCGGCTTTGGAAAGGCAATAAAAGCTTGACATGAACAACATTTAATTTCTAATTCTATATCTCTTATAACAATAATTATCAAATGAGTCATGAGTAGGAAATGACTCACAGATGCAATTAGACTTCTCGGAAAGATACTAGTGGAATGAGGCTTTTGGGTAATGGTTCCAATGACATCCTCAGGTGCAACATTTACCTTTTCGATTTCAATTTTAAGATTTGGGTGACATCGAATCAGATGACACATTTCTAGGTGGTGAGGTTTTGTCAAAATCCACTTTATAAGGAAAGATCGTCATGACATCGATATCAGATTTTATCTCGACAATTCATCTTCAATGTCACAATCATTTAATATCAATATTGTTACGGATATCAACCATTTCGTTGGGATCATAAACATCCACAACTTGGTTTAGATCTGGAATAGCTACGATTCCTACAGAAATAGCTTCGATTGATTTGCTAGAAGAGTTAGAGTTCCTTGTGACAATCTACGTCGTATAAATATCTCGTATCAGTATTAGAATAATCATGAAACAATCGTGTAATCAAACTACAACATATATATATATATATATATATATATATATATATATATATATATATATATATATATATATATATATATATATATATATATATATATATATATATATATATATATATATATATATATATATATATATATATATATATATATATATATATATATATATATATATATATATATATATATATATATATATATATATATATAATCAAAGTTATATATATTAAAATAACACTTCTCAATCTCGCCTTGTCAGTAACTCGGGAATTCTTCGGCACCGTTATAGACAAAATATTTTTAAACATGTTACTCAAAATATTTATAGTTAAAGATTTTTGAAATGTTTTATTCAAAACCTTGGTTTTAAAAATCTTTCGTTCTCTATAACGAGAGCTCTGATACCAAACTGTAACACCCCCAAATATTCATGTTTCAATTTAGCGAAAGAGTCGTTGGTGTTAGGATAGCACATTACTCAAATAATAGACAACGCTTAAAAATCGCGTCGTTTAATAATAAAGCATTTTCCATTCATAAATAACTAAATACATAGGTCCTCAGGTCAATGTATATCTTATAAATTTACAAAATATTTGAATGGAAATTTTTATTTAAATGCGGGCCATAAATTCTTGTCATCTTCCCGAGAATTACCTTCAAGTACCTGAGATAAAACATGTTAAAAGTCAGCGAAACGCTGAGCGAGTCCATAGAGTTTACTAATAATCATTAACATAAAATCGGTATATAATCATTACCGAAAAGTATTTATACGAATCTTTGTCGTAAATCATAATATAGGCTTTTGCCTTCAAAACCATTATACGAACCATTGTTGTAAAAACATCATACAATACGATTTATAAGGTTGTATAGAGTTTAATAAAAACATTTATATGAAAACGGTTATATAAAACCAAAACACAAACATAATATCAGTAATAAGACCCCATATTGCTAGTCAGGCAATATATTATAATTCAATTCATATATGAGTATTTTTTTTATTATCGGATTATTATAAGCCGCTTGACATTGTTACCTTTCTATAACATATACCGGGTAGCTAACCCGTAATTACTTTGCCCATATAAAACAGCGTGTCGTCACAATAATCACGCTAATTATACCACTCTCATACATAAATTCGCTTGCCAATCAATGTGACACAACGAGGATCAGCCGTCAAGACGCGAACTGGGGCGATCTTCCCCAAATAGTACTATTATATGCATAATCGTCTACCAACTTCCGGTAGTTCACAATTCATGCTAATAGGACTTATAGTGACATAACCTAACTAATAATAATCCATTTCAATCATTAATTAGGTCATTCAATCAATCGGGTCCATATCAATACACATACAATCGGGACAACTTGTGTCCTATTTTTATTAAAACTAGCATGTTATCTCCCTCGCGGGTTTATAAAACATTTCATAAAACATTTAAATGAGTGTGAGGCTATGAACTCACGTTGGTTGGGAAAGGCGGGTTGTCAGCATCTAGAACGTACAGCGCGTGACTCGATCACGGGAAACCTAAACAAATAATACTTGTATTAGACCATGCCCAATAACTTTATAAAATTTGTTATGTATATCTAATGATTTCATAACATGATGATCAAGTGGGGTTTTATTTCTTACAACATTATTATTTGCTAAGTATTAGTTACTTAGTCTAATTATACTAGCTTTAACCCATTTACATGTTAAGGCCCAATAAGACCATTAAGAGTCCAATACGTTATAAAAGTCCATTTATCTTTTTAAGACCAGGTCTATACTCATATGTTGGGTCCAAGTGGGTTAATCCCATGAGTAAGTCCATTGGTGTTAAGCCAATCTAGTTGGGCCTAGTTGTCCAACAAGGCTACTTTGGCCCATTATGGTCCATAAGTTATAAAGCTCGGGTTTTGTCAATTTGTACTTGTCAAATGTGTATACATATCAGTATGCGATTTATAAAAATGTTACATTAGACGGGTCCGACCATCTAATTTTTATTTGGCGAAAACGCCATCATTTCGGTTTTAGCCGAAAAGACGTAAAAGTTTTATATAGTTAGTAGTTTAGAAAAACTACTTAAGTTTCATGTTTATAAAATGTAATATTTGTGTGTTATAGTCTATAAACTTATTTTATATTAGTTAATATCATATATTTATTTTTATATACTTGTTATATATAATATTTTATTTCAAGTGGCACTTTATTATTATATACTTTTAATAGAAATCTGAGTTCATAAGTCCAGTCCACTATTTTGATCATATCTTGAGTTCTACAAGGAGATAGAACCCCAAATTTCTACATCATAAACTAAATGATGTGTGCTACAAATAACTCTTTTATAGCTCTTGCTCAATCAGCCTATAAGTATTAGTAATAATTCGTTCAAAACAGATCAGCCAAATTTGTACATCAATAGTATTTTTGCCATATCTTGCTCATTTTAATCATTCCGTTGAGTGGCCAATTAACCACTTGTGTAAAAATAAATTATCTATCTGTATATCTAATAATCCAAGCCATTTAATCAAGTGACCATATTGTAACTCACTGTTTTATACAGCCTATGTGACTAGTCATGATTTTAACACTTTTACTTGTAGATTTTATCCTTTTTAACCTAATCTAGTAACACAAAATCCCCACACAATATAAGATCATCATTTATAATCATCATACATATAAATTTTTGAATAAAATAGATGAATACATATACAAAACAATAGGATGATAGAAAGAAATTGATCTCTCTACCAATCAATATGATGAAAAGATGAGGTTTATGATGAACAAGACTTAGTCTTGTCACCAAATCTTTAACTTGGGAAATGAACTTTTGGAGATCTTCATATGTATGAAAACCTTCATGAAAATCATCCCTTGGACTCCATAAAATCTCCTTTTTACATGTTGTAATCACCTCTAATTATTATTTTTTTACCTAGCTATCAACATATGTTGATTATAGCTTAAGGCTATGGTTAAATTTTTGATAAATATGGTGATTTAGGGGTGTTATGGGACGGCAACAAGAGAGAGAGAAGAGAGAGTTGTGAAAACTTTCTTGTGAAGCTTGCATGTATGTGTGAGTGGGTGAGAGAAATCTAGTGGTTTTGTGGTTTTAGTCGTTTGATATGGCAAGTATGAGACAAGTGTAATAAGAGTTGTAAGAATTTGACACCAAGGGTGGTTTGTGGCTTGTCTTTGCCGCCCATAGTGGAGGTGAGGCAAGTGTAAACTTGTCTCATCTCCACTAAATTACGGGTACTCCTCGATTATATTTTCCTCGATTTACGTGCCCTCGGGTCGATTTACGAAAAACGTTTTATAAATTATGAATCTACGACACAAAACAATTCTAATAAAAATTGTCTCATCAAAAACAGAGCACAAAAGCGTAAATACGTAAACCTAGGGTTTCCAGTTTAATCGTAAAAGACGCTAAATTATGCACGTATGTCCTAATTTCTTCTCGTAAATTTGTGAGTTTATGAACCAACACAAACTAAAATTCCGAAATAATATACGAGAATAAATTTTACTACTTGAAATGTCGGACTGTCACAAACACGATGTATGTAAATGTAAACACGTAACGTAGAGCTCTCCGATCTGGACTTAGTCGATGCTACTTTAAGACGTAAACCCTAATTTCTTCCCAAAAATGAGAGAGTTCATAATATAAAAATAAAATAATGATTATAAACAATGCTTGAGAATAAAATAACGACCTCAATTTGACGGATTGTCACAATTAACTATTTCGTAGCTCAATTTTATCGGGCCAAACCACTCTTTCGGCTAAAGATACATATTTAACGCAAATAGGCGCTGAGGATCTTTTCGAGGCCAAGGTGTAGATTCTACAACGAATGGCATAACTTGATTGAGCCCTCGGTATCCGAGTACCGCCAAGAGGGAGGAGTCCTTTGAAAGGCCACTTTCTCTTTTTCCGATATGGATCAAGGCGGAAGAGGGTCCGTGGCATTTACCAAATTAAGGGGTAAGGTTTTTCAGAGAGACCCCAGAAGGCTTTGACACATAGGTTAGAATAACGGAAATAAAGCTCTATGACATTAATAGCTGTATTTTGTTTTATATACAGCCAATGAAAAATAAAATTATAAAATTCTCAACAAAAACTGTTGAACTAACGATTCATTTTCAAAGTAGATCATTAAAGCTAGTGTATGAGCTAGCCTAGTTATACATGTACAAACCATTTTGGCATTAAAGCTTCCGCCTTGCATGTACTCTGTGTATGAGTAAAAGGTATCACGACGATGTGTTTCAGAGAATTTAAGGTGACACCATCGTCGTGCCTTGGCGTAACTCACAGCCACATCGTGGCATCTCGTCATCTAAAATTGTTGAGCATTATTTCGTGTAGCACGAATAAAATGACAAAAAATCATCCTTTTCCAAGCCGACTGTTTTTTTTATAATAAAGCTTATGTGTTATGGGCCATTAAACTTATATGCAATTATTTTTACACCCATCATACATGTTGACTATATATCACGTGGTCCTCCCACAAATCAAGGGAATATCACAACCACTTACAGATATATTAGCTTTTATCTGTTAGTTATAGTATTGTTGTATATCTCCTACTTTGTCTCAACTTTACTTGTATATAAAACTTAGCAAATCAATGGAATGAATAACTTTCCTGTTCAATTAAAATTTTCATATGGTATCATAGCCTCTTTAAGCTTAAACACTTTTACGATCCATGGCACCTTCAGAGAACCAAATTGTGTTCTTTAATGCTCCAACACATCTTTCCACTAAACTTACAAAAATCAACTTTTCTGCTTGGTGATCCCAACTTCACTCCGTTTTGATCGGATACAATCTTCTTAGCTACATTAATGGCACCCCAAAACCTGCAAAAAGGGTCCACGACCCAACCGAAAATACAAAAACCATTGAAAACCCAGATTACATCATCTGGTATAGGAAGATTAGTTAATCCTGAATGCAATTTTAGGAAGTTGTGCAGAAGATATTCAATCTCACATATCTGCTGTTTCTTCATCTCATGAAGCATGGCACCGGATCTCGGTTCTATTAGCAAATAAATCTCGCTCTTGTATCATGTCTTTAAAATAGAAACTCCATGATAATACCCACGGGGCTCGTTCTGTTGCGGACTTTTTGCAATATGTTAGAGCCACCGCTGATGCACTAACCATGGTTGGATCTCCTGTCTCGGAAGCGTACTTGATCATGCACACACTCAAAGGTGTCATGGATGAGTTTGATTTCGTTGCTGATGTTGTTCGGGTTCGTGACACACCAATCACGTTTGATGAACTATTTGATAAATTAGAGGACTTTGAACGTCAACTCAAGAGATCATAGACCATAAACTCTTCCATCTCTCTTACAATAGCAAACTAAACCACTCGTCAGTCCAATCAAAATTGCTCCTACACCAAGCACAATCATAAATCTGCTCACTCAAATTAGCATAACCACGGTTCTCACCACAACCGCTCAAATACATCTTCATTCAATAAAAAACGTACATCAAATGGGGTTTTCTGCAACTATTGTGAGATCCCTGGGCATTTAACAAATGAATTTTGTAAACTCGCCCGTTTCCTCAAGAGCAACAATGTGCAGCTTACTAATGCTCAACCTGTTGCTAGATGGCATACCATGACAAACCATCTGATCAACATTGGTTGGTTGATTCTGGAGCTTCACATCATGTGACCGGTGATGTTAACAATCTGCAACACTTTTCGGCATATGGAGGTCCAGATGAAATCAATATCAGTGATGGTAAAGGTTTGAAAATATCTCATATTGGCAATAGTACACTTGTTCACAATAATAATTCATTTGCTTTGGATAATGTTCTATGTTCCCCTTATATCCGCAACAACTTACTTTCCATCTCAAAGTTCATTAAATCCAATAACGTCTCACTTGAATTTTTTTCCTATGTATTTTCTTGTGAAGTATCTATGCACGGGGGCGCCTTTGCTACGAGGAAAGAACATAAATGATGTCTATTATCTCCCTCACTCAATAAATCCTCAAGTCAACCACACTACGGTGTCGCAACTTGATGAATGGCACCAACGTTTGGGACACCCTACTGTTTCCATTAGTCGTTTAGTTTCTAGGTCCAGTGCTTTACATGTTTCCTTAGATTCAACTTCAAAGTTTCATTGTAACTCATGCAATTCTAATAAAAGTCACAAACTTCCATTTGCTGAAAATTCCCTTTATAGTTCACAACCACTAGAACTAATTTATTCAGATGTTTGGGGTCCTACTGATTTATTCGTTGATGGTTTTTGATATTACTTAAATTTTGTGGACCACTTCAGTAAGTATGTATGGCTCTATCTCATGAAAAAGAAATCTGAAGTTGCTATCTTGTTCCCAAAATTTAAGCTCCTGGTTGAAAAGTTTTTAAATACCCTATCATCTCTATGTACACGGATAATGGAGGAGAATATATCTCCTTAACACCTATTCGTGCCTCTCATGTCATATCTCATTTTAAAACACCACCATACACACCTGAACATAATGGTACATATGAACATAGACATCGTTATGTTGTCGAGACAGGTTTATCACTTTTTCAAAGAGCCTCTCTTCCCAAGTCTTTTTGGTCATATGCATTTCAAACAGCAGTGTAATTAATAAATCGTCTTCCGACTCTGATTCTTCAACTTACATCGCCCTTTGAAAAATTATTTATTCAAGTCCCCAACTACTCTCGTCTAAAAATCTTTGGGTGTTTATGTTATCCATGGTTACGTCTATATTCCACATCGAAACTTCAACCTCGATCCAGACCATGTATCTTTATCGGAACTCTGCCTACAAGTGATTTGATCTAACATCACAATAAGTTTATCTTTCTCAGCATTTAAGATTTGTCGAACATTTTTTCCGATGCGAGGAGATAATAGCCATTTGATGTCATCTCTAACAACATTGGACTTGCCTCTTGTGGATCCCAACAATGTAAGTGTTTCTAATAACTCGTCTGCCAATGTTTTTTCTCCATCATCACATATACCTTCACCCACACCTTCGCCTATTATTGTTACACAACCACACATCCCTCGCCTAGCACCTAGACCTACACCATCTTCACCATATTCCGCGCATCGGCCTCTTGAAACCACACCTTCACAACCATCATCTCCGTAAGCATCATCTCCACAACCAGTACCCACACCTACACCATCTTCTGCGCATTAGTCTCTCGAAACCACACCTTCACAACCATCCTCTCCACCTCCTGTTGCAACACATGAACAAGACTCCCCACACCCTGCACCATACAATCTTCGCCCTGCCAAGCAACCAAACTCAAAATATTACAACCCCAAGTTTGTAAATCATGTTACTGCTTACCCTATGCCATCCTCCGTGGAACCTAGAACATATTCCGAAGCAATGAAACATGAAAAATGGCGGGCTGAAATGTTTGAAGAATTTGATGCACTTATGCATAATGGAACTTGGGATCTTGTTCCACGTGGTAATCAAAATTTGGTGGGTTGTCGATGGGTCTATTGTATTAAACGACATCCTGATGGTACAATAGCAAAATTCAAAGCAAGGCTTGTCGCCATGGGTAATCACCAACGTTCTGGTTTAGACTATTCAGATACCTTTAGTCCTGTTTGTAAGCCTACTACTATTAGGTTAGTGTTTACTCTTGATCTTGCTTATGGATGGGGGTTACGACAATTAGACATCAATAATGCGTTTTTACAAGGTACGCTTTCTGATGAGGTTTACATGATTCAACCTCCTGGCTTCACACATCCTTAAATGCCTAATCATGTTTGCAAGTTGAAGAAGGCGCTTTACGGCTTGAAACAAGCTCCATGCGCTTGGTATAAAGAACTCAAAGGCTTCCTATGTGAATTCGGATTTACAAATTCCATGGCTGACTCTTCGCTCTTTATTTACAACAAGAAAAGTGTGCGCCTATATTTTTTAGTCTATGTCGATGACATAATTATTACAGGTAACAACAACCAGTTCATAGACGCCTTCGTTCTCCAACTTGGTCGACGGTTTTCGCTAATAGATCTTAGAAATTTCAATCAGATTTTGGGCATTGTAGTTATAAGAACATGTTCTAGTATGTTTTTATGTCAACATAGGCATATTGTTGATCTTCTCGAGACATTTTCTATGGCTAGAGCAGAAGAAGTCAATACTCGCATGAGTTGTAAGACCCCTTTGCTTCTCAAAGATGGTTCTGCTCCTATTGACCCAACTCCTTACAGAAAGCTTGTTGGTGGTCTTCAATACTTATCATTGACACGTCCTGATGTCTCATTAATGGTCAACGTTTATCTCAATACATGCATTCACCAACTGAGTGCAGTCCCTTGTTTTGCGGTACTTGAAGAGCACAATTTACCATGGTCTTTTCTTACATAATAGCGGTCCCTAACAACTAAAGGCCTTTAGTGACTCAGATTGGGGTGGAAATCGTGATGATGGTCGCTCTACCACTGCTTATATCATATATTTTGGCTCTAATCCCATTTCTTGGAAGTCTGCTCATCAAAAAATGGTCTCTGCATCATCATCAGAAGTTGAATATAAAGCAGTAGCAAACACAACAGCTGACCTTATGTGGATTCAAAATGTGCTCCATGAACTCGGTGTCAAACTACCTCATCCACCATCCCTTTTTTGTGACAACACATGTGCTACTTACCTATGCACAAATCCCGTTTTCCATTCACGCATGAAACATATATCTTTGGACTATCACTTTGTTCGTTAATGTGTTGCTAATGGTACTCTCAAGGTTCATCATATATCTATAAAAGACAGTTGGCCTAAATTCTTACCAAAGCCTTGAGTCGGCGTCAGATCCGTTTTCCTTGCTCCAAGATCGGAGTCTCTGATGGAGCCTCGATCTTACGGGGGCGTGTTGACCATATATCACGTGGTCCTCCCATAAATCAAGGAATATCACAACCACTTGCAGTTAGATTAACTCTTATCAGTTAGTTATGGTATTGTTGTATATCATCTACTTTATCTCAACTTTACTTGAATATAAACCTTAGCAAATTAATGGAATGAATAACTTTCCTGTTCAATTATAAGTTTCATAATACCAATAAAATATAATCTGTTATCCTTAGATGTTGCCTTCTCTATCACATCTCGTCAAATCTTAGCCGCCTTTGTATGTCTTATTTTATAAAGAAGACATCAAGACATTTGCTACGACCATAACTTCAATCCGCAAGGAGTTAACAAATACAGTCGACAATTTGGTTAAAAAATCTTACCAAAAAATCTTATCATTGCTTGTAATATGTGACTTTTATCTAGGTGTTTGCTAGTTTTTAATAAAAATTATGTTGTTAATAAAAATAAATATCGTCGACGCCGTTTAATGTGGTATCCAAACAACGATGAACAAAACAATAGAGTTGTCGCCATAACCAGGTGACATGCCGTAAAAAGCCAACGGATTTTTGAATGCTACTATTAGATCAGTGCTTTAGTTATAACTTATAACTACCCATTTTACTTGGTGTTAGTTTGCTCCATCACGGAACTAACGTGGATTCATAATTAAATTAAAAAAATTGCTAATGAAATATCTGCCTTTACAGGTTAGACGGCCGAGAAAGATCACTTCTTTTCCATATCGAGTTTGCTTGGTTTCATCGTTGAAACCGTAAAAAAGGTATTACACGACAAATAGTTGGCCTGAACCTTTTTTACTTACCTCTGAGGTTAACGTATCAATAAAGCCTATGATGTTACGGGATTGTTGTCGTCTAGTCTATCTACACTTCTACATGCATCATTTACTACTAATCGTAAAGATTAGCTTGTATATCTGAATTACTATTCGAAACAATTAGAACGTGTCACGTGAAGGGAAAAGTATGTGCCTTTTGCATTAAATAAGTTGTAATTAAAATGACATGGATGTTTTGGAATTTAGTGAATCGTGATTTTGATTTTGATGGAGTAGTAGGTGATTGTTGGACCCGTCTGCCTTGTAGGTCATGTGGTAAAGCTTTGGTCATCGTGGTTATAAACATTAACGTGCAGCATTCTTTTGAGTGAAAATGACTACAAGTTCAACTTTTGTACTTCCAAGTTCCACCAATAGAAAAGAGAGAAAATGCTTCAAATAGTTGAATTCCGTATGCTGTTTCTTTTGGTAGGTAAAAAAGGCATGTGTCTATATTTTTATGGTACGTAGTAATTAACAATAAAATAAATAAGTTAGTTAAGTTGACTCATACGATAAATTATCTTTAACTAATAAAAGGATAAAAACCATAAATACATTACTTAATATTCACTTTGAAGCATTATACACTACTCGCATCGTACTCGCGCAATGCAGCGACGAGTACCAAATAACGAATTTTTAGGCTAACAAATATTAATCTCTTAACCATTAACTTTGCATTGTTAAAGTTGTAAAAAATCGAATTAAAAAAACCACTAAAAATAAAAAAACACTAAAGAATTAACAAAAATATATCGAAATGGATGTTGGAATTACGTATTTAGAAATGATCGGTCACTCCAACGAGATACATCTAGTATGGGCTCCTGATCTAGTAATGTAACAATATAACCCACAAAGCCCACATGTACGGTGGGCTATATATATACCCCCTACTAGATGTTAGGAGAGGTTGTTTCTCACATTTTATAATACAACTTTACATTTTCTCTCATTCTCTCCAATCTCTCTCTATTTTCTCTCTGTAATTCTTCATATCTATTTCTCTCTTTAGATCATTCCATTGATTAGATAATTCAAAGATTACGTAGACCTACAATTGGTATAAAGAGTCATGGGATGATTGGTTTGATCTTGTGTTTGTTATATTGATTTTTGTGCTATTTTTTTTATCTAAAAAGCTCAAATCTTGAAAAAAAAAATTGCGCTTTTGTGGTTTGAGTTTGTAGACAAATCGACTAAATAGATGTGGTAGTAATTTGGGTTACTTGATTTTGATCAAAAATTTTAACACCCCCAATTTACATTGCACAGCGGAAAATACACAATTGGGTGTTATTTACAAACTTCATTACACAACTCTTTATATGACCCAAAAACAGTATATTTAAGAATAAATATGGAAATAATTTAAATCAATGTCTAAAACCTTCAATCCCAAGGAAGATCAGTTAAAAATATATCAGAGTAGCGTACAGGTTCCCCTAGGATCTTAATCAAAACAACAAACCTTTTTACCAAAATATTTGACCATTTACTATAAGTTTATGACAGTAGGGAAAGAAATCCGTTTTAGACCAAATTACTACAAAAGCAATCCCGCAATCCTTCTCCAGCAAGCTCCACGATTCAACACTTCAAGTACCTGAAATACAATCTTAAAATCATCAACGCAAAGGTTGAGCAAGTCTATAGGTTTTACAAAACATAATTGAACACATCGTAAAAATCATCAACAGTTGTTCAATAGAAATGTGGCCATACAATCTATCAATCAGGTATAATATATAATATAGTTATTGAATTGTATTAAGCTCATGACACCGACCCCTTAACTTAGTCACCCACGCCAAATGCCAGCTTGACTAGAAAAATAAATTACCAGTGCCCTTACTAGGGTATTAATTGCAAGAATACCAATTCTCATTCATGTAAAATTATCCTTCCCAGCTGGTTACTCAGCGTAAAGCCCTGGTCTCAGATAGGGTTGTCAGCCCAATAGTACTATTATTAGAATAAGCGGTTATTCCCAACTCGCAACATCAAGTCAGAAGATAGTTAACGGCTCATGAATTTAGGGTCTTATGCAATTAGGTACTTATACAATTCATTTCTCACAGGCAACATCGGGTCCAACAATTACTTATGACATGTGTTCATTTTACTTCAAATAGCATGTATCCCCCTCGCGGGTTTTAAAATCATTTAAACAAGTAGAAAGCGAGGCTATAGACTCACCTGAAGTAATAACAGTAGTATGACGATCTTCGACGATAGTTGATGCCCGGTAAACACAAAAACCGCAACCTATTAAATAAGGCGCGTTCATCAATAATAACTCGAATAAAATCCATACTTAGTAATATCAAACTAAAAATCATAAAATCAAAACCAATCCAAAATAAAAATAATACAAGTGCCCTTTTTATTTCATTCTATATATTTTTACTATTAGTTAACTCCGTCGATAAAAATCTGCCGGTACATGCCAAATGTACAAGCTCATTTACCCCACTTAAACACGTCAAATTTTTATGATACTAATCAGTAACTTCACTTACTATATATAGAAAGCCCTGTTAAAAACTCATCAAAAGATTTTACTTTTAAAGTTCCCTGCCCGACTCATCTTTGAACTACAAAAACCGGACAGTTTTACGTCAACAATACTTATAGTCTTTTAACACATTTATTTTTCTCCGTTTATGAAACCGACACTCAACTTTGAAAATAACTCGACATCCTCATACTTAACCTTAAAAATCAGTCCTTGACACATTTCAAAAATCCATTTTATAGTCCCCGAGATTCGATCCAAATATCGACAACAATTATATATTGTGTCGGTACTCGTCTCCCGGTACACGAAATAATCAAACTAACGTAACTTTTCGCTCGTTTGGAGCTACAAGTCCTACCTTATACCAAAACGAAGGTAAAACATTCTCTACAACAATATCTAACTAGTTCATCTCAAACTCAAACTCATATTTTCAGAAAATTACTTTTAATAATCTGCCTAAAAATACATCTTTAAATATCACCCAAAATCAATTTTTCACCACATTTTAACCTCATTTTTACCACTACAAGCATCCTCATACTACTAGTTCATATCATAACATCCTAAATCATCTTAGATAATCAAATCATAAAAACCAAATTCAAAAATATCAACATGCAATCAATAAAATATATACATATGAACATAAACACCTACACACCACAAGAATTTAAGATAAAAGAACAAGAATTTCATCCAAAAATGGGTTTTTCAAAAATGTTAATGCATGTGGGAAATTTTCATACCAATGTGTAGGGAATCAAAAACTAGGAATGGGTCTTTGATTAGATTTGATTGAATCAAACTCAAAATCAAAAAAAATGGTGGTGTTTGTGTGGTGTGGGGGTGACGGGAAGAAGAGGAGAGGGAGGGAAGAGAGAGAAAATTTTGGTAGTGGAATGTTTTGTGTGTGTTTTTGTGTTTAAAATTTCTTTTATATGGGGAAAGTTTAGGTTAGTTTTTGCCAATTGTGATTCTTTTGGACCAAAGTGCAAATACTTTGTTAAAAAGCGGGAAATGACTATTAGTCACTTTTGAAAATATTTACGGGTCTCGGGTTTCGTAAAAATGCTTCTCAAAACTTAAAACGCACTCAAAATGATATATTATATAGTCCCGGCACGACTTAATACGACATAAAAATAAAAACGTCAAAATATTAAACATCGATATGTTTAAAATAAAATGTAAAATTTCTCGGGCATCCGTCGATATCGTCATCACTAATAATCCTCGCAACTCGTCAAAACGTAAAAATAAAATTTCAACATCATCCAATCAAATTACCAACCGTCGTGAAAATCAACCTCGTCAAAAATTTCAAAAATATACGTAAAAATATAATTAAATAATGACCACGGTTTTGGGTTGTTACATCATACCCTCCTAAAAGAGAGCGACGTCCCGGCGCTCAACCCGCCTCATACTCGCACTTCCTCACTTCTAGAGTCAACATGACCTCTTATCCTCAAGAGATACTCACGTCTTTCACACCAGTCCAACTCAATTCTTATGATATCACCATATCCACAATTATTACTACACTTCAACTTTCAATTTCACCTTCTATTATGCTAATATTCCTTCATCATTCATACTCCTTCTGCATCACTTTTTCAGTTTCATTCCTGCCCCAATACTCTGACAACGTACCCCACAACTCAGACAACATACATATACCACGATTCTTTGACAACATATACATACCACAACTATGTATGTTCTTAGTTTAGACCTCTTAACTACTGATATGACGATTATTATCGCATAAGGATTCCATCTTCACTAATTTCCATTAGTCCTCACAATAAAATATTAAGATATCATCATCCCAAGTTTCTATTGCCATCGCTCAATTCATCATTTCACTCTGTCCGTTGCTTTCAAAAAATACGCAATATTCCTTCTTACCCAATTCTTCTCCGTTTCTGTAGAAGTCTCTAATATCCAAAAGTCAATCTCAATCTCTGGGTTACAAATAATATGTTCAAACCTTATCCAATACTCATACTTTACCACAGCGATCTTTAGTATTCAAAAATTACTCTGCCTCTATGTCCTGAGGTTACACTCAAACTAAATACAATGAGATTATCAATAATTATGACCAGTCACTTATATACTTCCTATATTCATCTTCCACTTTCAGTCAACCTAACAATCTCTATGTCCCGAGTGTAGTGCTTGCTAGATCATTGAATTACTGTTTAAATAATTAATGGTCAAATCACTTCCTGATATTGTAATACATTTTATTCCAACTATTCTATATTAATACTTCAATTTGCAAAATCCCTTCAATACTACATGCGACACTCTCAGCATTCTAATAATAATTAAATTCTCTTTTTAATCCGAACAATTCATTCACCACTGGCCCTTGCCTTCTTAACACACTCTCTGATCTTAATAGAAGAAAAAATAATAATCACAATGACCATTTGTGTTTTTGTTTTTGTCCCACAAAAACATACATTTGTACTTTCTCATTTCTATTACCATTCAATTTCAAAATTTCCAACAATCTGTTGATCTTCTTTGTTTGATATTCCTTTTTCCATTAGTTTATTACCTTGATTCAATCTTTCTTTCCATTCCATCCATTCTGCTTGTTACTCCCAATATTCCAATTATCTCAAAACTCAAGAGTCAATTCTCAATTACTTCGAAAATTCTATAAGTCCTTTTTCCTTCTCCTTCTTACTAAATACTCTCTAGTTGATAGTGAAAGCATCCACACTTATCCTTCATAATCTGAAACACACTTCGTATTACAGAACTATAACATATCCCGTCTAAAATTTATTGATTATTATTTCTCAGTCATTATTAAGTAATCCTTAACGCCTCTTACTTTAAAATCCCCGGATTGAATTTATACACAAGTCCTTCTTATTCTTATTTTCTTCATACTTGATTCCATACAAGTAATACTTTTCAATCTCAAAATAAATACCACAATGTCTAATCTCATGATCATATAAATCCCGTTACACTTCTTTATTCAAGTCAACATACTACTATTTCTTTCCTTTCCACTTGATATTATCCAAATATCATCATCACAGCTTTATAATTCCTTCAGATTCCTCCAATACTAATTATACAGCATAGAACTTCAATCTATCCTCAGCATTCGTAAACAACTTCCTCAACTACAGAATCAGATCTCACAACCAAAACTTAAACATATTTTCCATTTATACATCTACCCCCATTCATATATTTATTTCTTCTTTGTCAGCTTTATCCTTGGTTCAACAATCAGTGAAAACCTCCTGATAAACCTCCGATGATACCCAGCTTACACAAAGGAATTGACAAGCTTCAGTTGGTTCCGTCGGTATTGACAAAGCCCCAATCGTTTCAATCTAGTCAGATTTTCACGATCACTTCAGCCATAGATTGCACATTCTAAAACATCTATAATACTCCAACTAAAATTCTTATTCAAAGAATTTTACTCACCGTTCCTCCTTTTAAAAACAATTTTCCAATTGTTAGAGAATACTTTTCTTTCCTTCAATCATCTATTCATCACACTGATCAATCGCCACTCAATAATAGACACCGATATCTGGTGTTCAGTTTGTTCAACCTTACAGCAACCATCTTATTCACAGAACATCCAGCTTCTTTACTTTCTTCCGTTATTACTTCTCTGATGACTTTCCCTTCCAGTCAAATAAGATTATCCTAATTGTCTCATCTGCCAATCCTTACAATCAATCATACTATCATACTCAACTTCCTGATAATACCATATAATAAAATATACAATCAGATTGCATAACCCCTATCACCAAGCTAACACAAAGCTTCCTTTTTCCCATGACAACAGTGAACTCTACGATTCCGCAGAATAATCACATAGTATCCTCAAGTACTAACTCATCTTCTCATTCTTTTCCGACTACTACTAGTAAAGCACACAGAAAATTTGACTTATTGTAGTTTCCTACTGCATACCTTCTCATTATTGACCAATAAAATTGTCAAATAGAAATTCCACTGATTACTCCCTGAAATCAGTACTTAATGTTCAACAACACTCCAAATTAATTCCTTCCACCTTTATTTATCATGTCTTATGATATTCATCCATATCCTGGTTAACTTTCTCACAACTCTAGTTCAGTTAATCGCGATATACTTCTTAATTCATAAAATCAGAAAATATTTCCTTAATATATATATATATATATATATATATATATATATATATATATATATATATATATATATATATATATATATATATATATATATATATATATATATATATATATATATATATATATATATATATATATATATATATATATATATATATAATATATATTATTCTTCCATCGGTGAATTTCTCATTTCGACCAATCGCAAATTCTTGTTGATTTTTCATCCTCAGGTTTGCTAAGATCTAACGTCTTCAAATATCAATATATCCTCAATAACACCTTCAAAATTTAGATACACAATCAATAACACCTTCAGAATTTTAATAAAATTCTAATTCAATGATTACCAGGTAAGAATATACAGTTTACTATATCTAAATCTCAAATCTTATCAGCATTTCCAAAATATAAACTGTAATAGCAGCAACATTCCCTTCATATTGATCTTCCATTATCAGAATAATTCCTTTATTCAATCTCCTTTACCGAAATGAAAACATTTCATTACCACATAAATACTAAAAATTTTTACCACATTCCTTGCTATTCCTTCAGCAGCTTGACCTCCAACTAGCCCATACTTACATCAAGTAAATAGATAATTACTTAAGTGGTATAAAATATATGTGATCCACACATCATACTTCCCCCTACTTACCCGATTTATAGCAACTGCTTGAATACCATCTCTTCTTATCTTAGACTCTTAAATTCCAAGATTACCTTCTATTAGAGGAAATAAATTTCCTATTCCTTATTCTCATTCGCAACAATACCATTCTTTACCCTCTTCTGCCACACTTAATTTCAAATCAGGATCAATCTTTAAATTACCATCTCTTTTCGTCTAGTTGAACATTCCCAAATGACTATCGATATATTAAACATCCATCAGTTACTCGAACTTATCCATATAGTTGCACCTTTCCAATCACCATCAATAGTCGTACAGCACTCTTCATGGCTTCTTTCCTCATTCCTAATAATCTAATATACAGACATCCTTTTAAAATCTTGCAGAATAACAGCAGCATCTTCATTATCAGCAGCATCTTCAGTCTCAGCAGCATCTTCAATTTCAGTAGCATCTTCAGCTAAAACAGCAGGATTTTCAATCTCAGCAGCATCTCGTCTCTTCTCAGCACTATCAGCCTCAAACAATCTAACAACTATTCCCACAAATCATATAATCTACCCTAATGGTTGGCAACCTTTGGAGACATATTTCAAGATACCCAGTCACACACACACAGGAATCCCTGTTAATGACAGAAACATATCTCTCTCAACTCCTTCAATTGTTATCACATACGAAAGAGACTTAATGAGTATACACATCGAGATAGAAAGAATAGGATCTTTTCATCAAGATATAACATGAATACTGCATGCGCCAACAACACAATACTACCTAAATTCCACAATCATCTCAAAAGAGAGAATACAAAGACACATCAAAATACTAAAGGGTAATAGTATATATCATCCATAAATCCGAGAAAATCGCAACAAAACCTTGTTGCTAATGTCACTTACCCTTACCATCCTAAACCACAACAATAATAATAATAATCTATCACAATACTACCTTACAACATCTAGATAATCCAAATACAATACAAAAATAAATAAACTGAAATACAACAACAATCCTTCACTACATCACTCCATAGGATGTGGTCCATCACTTTCTCCAACTTGGCTCGTTCTTGCTTCATCTTCAACTGGTCCTAACTTACAACACCTCCCTTTTGGATCTAAACACGGTGGATCCCTAAATCCATACTTCAAAATTCATTCTTGACACGACGGATTTATCATATAATGAGTATTAGCATACACCTCACTATCTTGAAACTTCCAATGTGGCTCAAGATACGGCCCAACATGATCTACATATTCACTTAACCTGCGAAGCCTATGTATCTCTTTCTGATATTTCTCAAAATCAGTCCCATAACTTCTCACTTTTGCCCTAAACTCAGTTCTTCCAACCTCACTCTCAGTCATATAATTATCACTATCAGATTCTACAACATTTTTCTTATCATCCGTATCATCCTCGTAATCTAACCATCCACCTGAAATCTTACGATCACCTACATACTGATTCTGCAAATTCCATTGACCTACAGCAAATCCCCCTTTCTTGAAGTAATATGGTATGTCAGATATTTTCTGAAATCACAGAAAATTCAAAAGTACATAAGGTCATTATTCAAAAATATATATGCAATGCATAGTTATGCAAATGCAAATGAATTACGTATGCAAAATATATATGTATGCGATGCAATGATGCAATGCAATGCAAATGATAATTATACAATATTCATAAAAATGAAATTATGATGAAAGCACTCCACGTCCTTTCATTAATACCAATACCTCATTGCAGTATTTACTTAATAAATACTCAAGAATTCACAACAATTATAAGGGATACATCTATAATAACAAAGCATAGCAAAAATAAATAATCTTACCGGAGCCTTGCGGAGAAGTTGCGTTGCTTTTATAAAATACTTTCGACACTAAAGTTATAGTTTAGGACATTTTTCAAAAATCGACCTAATTCGCTATAACTAAAAAGCTCTGGTTACCAATCTTTAACACCCCCAATTTACATTGTGCAGCGGAAAATACACAATTGGGTGTTATTTACAAACTTCATTTCACAACTCTTTATATGACCCAAAAACAGTATATTTAAGAATAAATATGGAAATAATTTAAATCAATGTCTAAAACCTTCAATCCCAAGGAAGATCAGTTAAAAATATATCAGAGTAGCGTACAAGTTCCCCTAGGATCTTAATCAAAACAACAAACCTTTTTACCAAAATATTTGACCATTTACTCTAAGTTTATGACAGTAGGGAAAGAAATCCATTTTAGACGAAATTACTACAAAAGCAATCCCGCAATCCTTCTCCAGCGAGCTCCGCAATTCAACACTTCAAGTACCTGAAATACATGCTTAAAATCATCAACACAAAGGTTGAGCAAGTCTATAGGTTTTACAAAACATAATTGAACACATCGTAAAAACCATCAACAATTGTTTAATAGAATTGTGGCCATACAATCTATCAATCAGGTATAATATATTGTAAAACCTCTGATTTTACCTTATTGACATTGTCAACTGTAGTACTATTTATATTTGGAATTTATATAATTTCACTTTTATATGACTTATTAATTATCATATACCTCTTGTCATACTACCTTTGTTATTTATTTTACAGTTATATGAACCTTTAGTCATCTATTGACTACCCTGGTAACTGACTGACCACTTGATTGAATAATGAAATTCATCACCTCAGTACATATTTTGAGATAAACTGTAACCCTACTTAATTTATTTATTAAGTAGTTGGATTATTTTTATATGTACATATTTACATATATCACCTAAAAGGAATAAATACCTAAACACTTTAAAAACAATGTACATTATTTTACATTGTCACTTATTTACTCTATTTAAGGAAAATAATTTTAGTAATGTATTTAATATACACTTTTATAAAATTACCTAAAAGCTTCAACAAAAATACCTACAACACAACAAATACCTATAATAATATACAAGGACTATTATTATCATACAACACTTGGCAAAATTTACCAAAACCCTTTTCCCATGCATATATAAAACGTGTAGTTGTATGCATGCATGCACTACCATCATTTGCTATCTAACCTACTAAGTAATCATGTTTACTCCACTAAAACACTATCCTAAGCCATACTTTTACTTACACAAAGCATGCTTATACACTTACACACACAATACTTCATGCAAGTCACTATACTTGTAAGATTTTGTCCCCCCTTTGACTTGTGCAAACCCACGGCTACAACACCAAATTGGGAAGGAAAGTGAGTTTGCTAGTTTTGAACATGTAGGAAATAACAAGCATATCCCAACTAGATATGACATATATTAGTTTGATATTTTGGTACAAGGTACATGATTTGATTGGATATCTCTCTCTCTTCCTTGTCTTAAGCCGAAACACACACTCCACACACAACACAAAACATTTTCAAATCTCACTTCACTCTCTCCTTCACAACCTACGGCTAAACATCAACATCCACCATTTTCAAACCTACAAGTTTAACTACTACTCCTATACTATGTCTTCTACTACATAAAGATCAAGCATAAGCTCATCCTACAAGAAACCTAGATCCTTGAAGCAAGAACAAGAACCCTAGAAGCTTTGTGAATCCCACGGCTTGTTTTTTATCTCCTAGACCTTCATTGTTGAAAGCTTGTCACTTGTTTCTACTCATCCTCATATCATTTCTAAACCTATCTAAACAAGTAAGTCCAAGTTAAAACCTATCTTTTCTAATACATTACTTTCATACATATTAATGTGTACATGGTTATTCTTGATAAAATTAACATTTAAACAAGTATTGAAACCCTAAAAACCTAATGAAACTCACGGCTTGTTTTTTATTATAACATAAAATGATGTAAAAATCTTCAACCTTGAAGAACACATCAACATAATCTTGTTTAACTTGAAAAACTATGAAAACCTAACCATGCATGTATTTTGGACGTGAGCTATTAAACTAATAATATTATTTTGGGTAATCTTGTAATGTTTAGATATAACTAGAAACATTAGATTTATGTTTTTAGGTGCCCAAAAATGTTAAGATCACTATTATGCCTCATAAGATTAGTTTAAGCTCACTATGATAAATTGCCTTAATAAATAATTATTTTCACTAAATAAATGTTTTTGTAAAACTTTTAGTGTCAAAAATATGATTTTATAAAGTTTCATGTTGAAAATGTAAATCTATAATTATTTTGGATTAAAATAATAAATCTAAGAAGTTTTGATTTAAATAATAGATCTACTAAATTTTTGGATTAAATATAACAAGTATAAACTTTTGGGTTGGATTTATAAATTTACAAAGTAAAAGAGATCTAAATAAATAAGTGTAGAAACTTATATTTCAAAAACATAAACTTTTGGATCACTTTTAATTATTGCCGAGAGTTTAGGGGTGTGTTTTGAACATATCCGAAACTTAATAGTGTTAAAAAGGACTAAAAGAGATTAATATAATATTAGGGTAAGTTGTGTAAACTTTAGAAAACCTAGGGATTATTTTGGACACTAGCCGGGACTTAATATAAACATTAGGGACCAAATGTGCCAAGATACTAAACTTAGTTAAGCCATAAGGTAACCCTAGGGACTATTCCTGCCTATTGCCAAAACATATACAAGCCCTAGGGGGCAATAGTGTAACTTGTATTAGACTTAATTATAAACCGTAAGTTAGAGGACTAAAACTGCCAATATGTGAAACTTTAATAAGCCCTAATTTAAGCCGTATACTTTAGGGACTATTTCTTCCATTTATGGAAACTTAAAGAAACCCTAGTTACACGTGTAACTAGGGAGGGACCAAAACTGTAAATATTGAAAGATTTAGAAACCCTAGGGGTATAAAAGTAATTTAACCACGGGTATTTATTTAATTAAAAGGACTAAAACGTATTTTATACAAAGTATTAAGAACCCTAAAATCCTATATATTTAAACCGTTATTTAAAACGTAAAACTTAAATAAACGTAACAATTGTTATTTTTCCAAACTTATAGTTTAATAATTATAAAGTTTACGTAAACATGGATTTTAAATAAAATGTTATACGTTTATAAACCTTATTTATATATTAAATATAAATTAAAAACGATTAACTTATAACATAAATATATTAATTATATTTATTTCCTATCACTTTAAATGTATATAAAACTATCCTATATAAATATTTAAAGTGTTTTATAAACAACGTAAATACAAAATATTAATTAAATGAACTAATTAACTAAACCTTATTATTTATTTTATACTTAAAATAAATACTATTAGAACTTGTACAACGATGAACAAAATACAAGTATTGTAATAAAATGCTTAAAACCAGTTTAAGCATGTACAAATTTATTCTGGAACTTTTATGCATTATGTTATGCATTTACTGAGACCTTATAATTATTTAGGTCGTTGATTGTATCGTGAGCATCCTTATCAGATTTATCCACTGACTTATTGCTGTACTACTGAGGTGAGTTCATGGCCCCACTTTATATATTGACAAACTTTTAAAACCTTTTAATGGGGAAGAAAACATGCAACATATTTTATTTCATGGACATGGATCGATCTGTGAAACTTTTGATTACATTGCCTATTGTAGATGAACCCGCATGACCCGTGCATCCGAAACTGTTAGAATTATTGAATTATCTGAATGATATAAATAGATCGATTTGGGATTGACCGTCCCTTACTGGGTGAGTCATGCTCACTGTGCCTAGGCCAGGACAACAGATGTTTCACATGTCAGCACTTATTTTTGTTATGGGTGCCTTGATAAAGATAAGGCGAAAGGTCCTTATTTGTTAAGGACTTAACTGTCAAGTTTCAGTTTCGAGCAAATATGGAAATGTAATTACTTTTAAGTATTGATGCTTTGTGCATTACTACTTCAGGGAATATTTAATGTCCAAACTTATTTTAATTAAACCTGTGAATTCACCAACTTTATGTTGACTCTCTAAGCATGTTTTCTCAGAAAACTGAAGCAGGTATTGGTGTGCATGGAGTCAAGCATCATGATAGGCTGCATTTATAGAGCTCATCTGGGGTTTTATAAATTGGGAATAATTCAAACTTTCAAACAATGTTAAAGAATACTTTAATACTATTCGCACTTTCAATCATGTAATAAATGTAAGGATAATCTTTTATCTGTTGCTCTATATTCTGTCTGCTGTTGATCCACCTACGTGACACCAAAATATTATTTCCGCTGCGTTTGACTCAATTTGGGGGTGTCACAAAAATGGTATCAGAGCGATAGTTATAGAGAATCAGAGCAAAATTAAGATAAATATAAAAATAAATTTTTTATATAATCTGAACTATAACTGGTTTAAAAATCTTTTGGGATTTTCGGGACTAGAATAGTTAAGCATATAGACTGTAGAGCATACATCGATTGTGTGATTGCCTATGCATTGATTATTAACATCCGGTTGATTAATCTTATAAGTATTAACGTAACCTTTAGCATGGCGAGTGTTAAACGGCACAATTATATAATTTTAAATTATATTTCCCAAAACTTTTAACTTGAGTAAGTTTATACTTATATCAATTAAAACTATATTACTTTCAGATTTATCATGACTTCACCTACCGATACACCTGCTGCCGTATCTCCGACGACCGTCTTATGTGGATGGTTATCTGCTAGTGATTCCGGTGATAGTCACGCTTCTGCCGACGTTGCATCCATTGAGGCACTTATTTCTACTCCACCTGTTTCCCCCGCTGGGGAAGAGGTCCAGCCTCCTGCTGCTATACCACCTGTACCACTTGTGACTTCACTGCGGGAGCATGCATCCGAGTCTCTGCCACCTCGTAAGAGGAGGTACGAGGCACCTCTCGATTCCACTATGAGATCGATGAGGGTTCCCGGGCCAGACATGCTGACCCCGTCCAGGCCCAGATCATGGCACTGGCCGCACGCCAGGCCCAGGACGTAGTAGACATTCTTGCTCTGCTAGCGGCCGGACAGACTGAGCGCACTGTTCTACAGCAGCGCCGGGACCTTCTATCATGGACTGTGAGTTCGGAGGCACACGCTGCCCGAGGGGTGTGGTCGACTACTTACCATTCTCTCCAGTGGTTGCTGGATGAGAATGAGTTCCTATGTGAGCAGATCTACCTGCTCCAGAGCCAGCAGACAGACTTTCATACTGCCCTCTTAACCATGGAGGAGACTCTTGCCATATTCTTCGACCTCCAGGAGGTCCGTCATCAGGGGTTGATGTCAGAGACCGCTCATCTCCGGGGAGTTCAGCAGACTCTTAGAGACCAGTTCCTTGAGGCACTCCGACTGCTCAAGGAGACTAGGACTGCCATGACCGCGATGCAGGTTGCCATGCAGGCACCGACTGTCTCATCTCCGCCTGTGGCACCAGCTGTATCTGAGGAGTCAGTTAGACATCAGTAGATTAGATGTACTAGATCTTTTGTACATCATGATAAGCTATTAGGGTTGCATCCCGGCTATCATGATATAGAATCTTTTGTATTTGTACTTTTCTTTAGTCAGTTGTATCCTTGTACTGTACTATTTAGATTAGGGATTCATAGATGATGTACTTTAGATTTCATGTACCACCATCCCAGACAGGCGGGCTGTGCTCTGTCTTGGATTAGGTTGTGCATTTTGTACTGTATTCCTATTCTAGACTTATGGCATGTACTCATTAGCTTTTGTTATATCTTGTACTGTATTATATTATGAACTTTAAACAGGTTATCCAATTTGTTGCAAAGTCTTGCATGAAATTCCTTTTCGTGTAATTATATAAAACTGTGCTAACACCTTGAACTAATGATTTCATTTTTGTGTATAATTATAGAAAAATGGTAATCACTAGATAGAACCCTAACAATGCCAAGACTACCCAAAACGTCACTGCTGCCCAACTAAGGGAAATGATTGATCAAGTCATCGCATCTTCGATGGCTGCCAACAGAAACGTAGACGACAGTCAAAATTCCAACAACCGCCGGAATAATCAGACCACCAGGGGTTGCTCTTACCCCGACTTCTTGAAATGTAAACCTTCCTATTACAAGGGCAAAGAAGGAGTGGTGGAGCTGATGCAGTGGTTTGAGAGGTTGGAAACGGTCTTTCGCATTAGCGACTATGCAGAAGAGAACAAAGTGAAGTTTTCCGCCTGCACCCTTCTTGAGAGTGCTATTACTTGGTGGAACTCTGTTGTTGCTACTCTTGGACACGATGCTGCCTATGCTCTCAACTGGACTGAGTTGAAGGAGAGGATGACAGAGAAATACTGTCCAAGGGGAGAAATGAAGAAGCTGGAAATCGAATTGTGGGATCTCAAATGCAGGAACAATGACATCACTGCGTACAACCAAAGGTTCCAAGAGTTGACCCTAATGTGCACCAGAATGTTTGTGGAGGAGGATGATAAGATTGAGAAGTATGTGGGTGGACTCCCAGACGCCATTCATGACAGTGTGCTCACATCTCGACCTACTACCGTCGAGAGTGCCATTGAGTTCGCTACTGACTTGATAAACAAAAGAGTCCGTAACATATCCGAGAGGCATACTGACAATAAGCGAAAGGCAAACGAGTATTTCCGCAGTCAGCACCAGCAGCATCCTAAGAAGCAGAATGCTGGGCAAGTTTACAGTGCTACCTCTGCAGGAACTAACTCGTACGTGGGCGCTAAACCTTTGTGCCCAAAGTGCAACTATCATCATACTGTTGATAGCCCATGCCAGACCTGCTACAGATGTGGACAAGTTGGTCATTTTGCTAAAACCTGTCGAGTTATTGCTGTCACTCAGGCCCGACCCACTCAAAACACTGGGAACTACAACAACAGAGGTGGATACAACGCCCGTGGGAACGGGAATGGACAGCAGGGGAACCATAACGCTACTGGAGGAAACAACAATGGACCCAAGAAGGGAGTTGTGTGCTATGAGTGTGGAGCACCAGGACACGTGAGACCAAGTTGCCCTAAGCGGGCCAACCAGAACAAGAACAGTGGAGGAGCTTCATCCAGAGTGTACGTGGTCGGCAATGCAAAAGCCAACCCCGATCCAAATGTCGTTACTGGTACGTTTCTATTGAACAACCGTTATGCATCTGTTTTGTTTGATACTGGAGCAGACCGAAGTTTTATATCCACTGAATTTAGTCAAGTACTAGAAGTTATTTCTACAAGCTTAGATCACCATTACTCCGTAGAATTAGCTGACGGTAAAACCGTAGATGCTGACACTATCATTAGAGGTTGCACCTTAAATCTTTCCAAACATCCGTTCAACGTTGACCTTATCCCCGTAAACCTTGGTAGTTTTAATGTTATTATCGGCATGGACTGGTTAGCGAGATACCGCGCAGTAATTGTTTGTGACGAAAAACTAGTCCGTATTCCGTGGGGAAACGAAACTCTAATCATTCGAGGTGACGGTAACACCGACCTCGCTGACACTAGACTTAGTGTTATCTCTTGTACAAAAGTTCAGAAATACTTGTTGAGAGGATGTCCTATCTTCTTGGCCCATATTTCTCAAACAGATGAAGAAGACAAGCCCGAGAAGAAGCAAATCAAGGACGTACCCATCGTCCGAGATTTTCCAGAAGTCTTTCCTGATGAGTTGCTAGGCTTACCACCGACCCGACAAGTGGAATTTCAAATTGATTTGGTTCCCGGAGCGGCACCTGTAGCTAAAGCTCTATACCGGTTGGCACCATCAGAAATGAAAGAATTAGCCGAACAACTTCAAGAACTGTCTGACAAAGGATTCATACGACCCAGTTCCTCACCATGGGGAGCTCCTGTGTTATTTGTCAAGAAGAAAGATGGTTCTTTTCGAATGTGCACCGATTACAGAGAGCTGAACAAGTTAACTGTGAAGAATCGTTATCCGCTTCCTCGCATTGACGACCTATTTGACCAACTACAAGGGTCAAGCGTGTATTCCAAGATTGACTTGAGATCTGGATACCATCAGCTACGAGTCAGGAGGAAGATATTCCAAAAACAGCTTTTAGAACCCGTTACGGTCATTACGAATTCCAGGTTATGCCATTTGGGTTGACCAATGCACCAGCTATTTTCATGGACCTTATGAACCGTGTGTGCAGACCCTACCTGGATAAATTCGTGATAGTCTTCATTGATGACATACTCATTTACTCCAAGAACGAACAGGAACATGGGGAACATCTTGCACAAGTACTAAAGGTGCTCAAGGAGGAGCAACTCTATGCTAAGTTCTCCAAATGTGAATTTTTGATTCCTAGAGTGCAATTCCTTGGTCATGTCATCGATTGTGACGGTATTCACGTGGATCCAGCAAAAGTCGAATCTGTCAAGGATTGGGTATCTCCTAAATCACTGACGGAGATCCGCCAATTTCTAGGCCTTGCCGGGTACTACCGTAGATTCATTGAAGATTTTTACAAAATATCCAAACCGATGACCAAACTCACACAGAAGGGAATAAAGTTCGATTGGGGAGAAAAGGAAGAATCAGCTTTCCAACTGATCAAGCAGAAGATATGCAGTGCACCCATACTGGCCTTGCCTGAAGGCAACGATGATTTCGTTGTATACTATGATGCCTCACACAAGGGCTTAGGTGCAGTATTGATGCAGAGAATGAAGGTGATTGCCTACGCTTCAAGACAATTGAAGAAGCATGAGACGAATTACACCACTCACGATCTAGAACTTGGATCCGTAGTTTTTGCTCTCAAAATCTGGAGACATTACCTATACGGAACAAAGTGCACAGTGCATACTGACCATAAAAGTTTGCAACACATATTGGATCAGAAGGAGTTGAACATGAGGCAACGCCGTTGGATTGAGTTACTGAGTGACTACGACTGCGAGATCAAATACCACCCAGGTAAAGCAAACGTGGTTGCTAATGCTTTAAGTCGTAAGGAAACGGACCCTCCTATGAGAGTTCGGGCATTGGTTATGACAATCAGTTTGGATCTACCCAAACAGATTTTGGAAGCTCAGACTCAAGCCCAATTTCCTGAAAACCTCGTGAAGGAAGATGTTGGGGGAATGCTCAGGACCGATCTTAGCAAGGAAAAGTTAGAACCTAGAGCAAACGGAACCCTATGCCTTCACGGACGAAGTTGGTTACCTTGTTATGGAGATTTGAGGAACGTGATCATGCACGAATCTCATAAGTCTAAATATTCTATACATCCCGGATCTGAAAAGATGTATTAGGATATGAAGAAGTTATATTGGTGGCCGAATATGAAAGCCAACATTGCCACCTACGTTCAGAAATGTTTGACCTGTGCTCGTGTCAAAACTGAACACCAGAGACCATCGGGTTTACTTGTACAACCCAAGGTACCGGAATGGAAGTGGGACAACATCACTATGGACTTTGTTACCAAACTCCCAAAGTCATCTCACGGTTACGATACTATCTGGGTAATCGTCGATCGACTCACCAAGTCCGCTCATTTCCTACCAATTAGGGAGAACGATTCTCTTGCCAAACTAGCAAATACGTACCCGAAGGAGATTGTGACCAAACATGGAATACCAGTGTCGATAATCTGTGATCGAGATGGTAGGTTCACGTCAAACTTTTGGAGAGCTTTCCAACGAGCCTTAGGTACCAATTTGGATATGAGCACTGCTTATCATCCGCAGACTGATGGTCAAAGTGAACGAACCATCCAGACTCTGGAGGACATGCTACGAGCATGTGTGATTGATTTTAGAAATGGATGGGTTGACCATATTCCTTTAGTGGAATTCTCCTACAACAACAGTTATCATGCCAGTATTAAGGCTGCCCCTTTTGAAGCACTGTACGGTCTCAAATGCCGTTCGCCTGTGTGCTAGGCAGAAGTAGGTGAATTTCAGCTCACTGGACCAGAGTTAATCCAGGAGACTACTAACAAGATCGTCCTCATCAAGCAGAGAATTCAAGTTGCTCGCGATCGACAAAAGAGCTACGCGGACCTGAAACGCAAACCTATACAATTCGAAGTAGGTGACCGTGTCATGCTCAAGGTATCACCTTGGAAGGGTGTTGTACGTTTTGGCAAACGTGGAAAACTGAATCCACGTTATGTTGGCCCTTTCAAAGTAATAGCCAGGATCGGGGAAGTAGCTTATCGTTTAGAGTTGCCCCAGCAACTGAGTCAGGTACACTCTACCTTTCATGTGTCTAACCTGAAGAAGTGTTATGCTGAAGAACCACTGGCTATGCCCTTGGAGGGAGTTCAATTTGACGACAAACTCCAGTTCGTAGAAGAACCAGTGGAAATCATGGAGAGGATAGTTAAGGAATTGAAACGCAGTCGCATCTCGTTGGTCAAAGTACGTTGGAACTCTAGGAGAGGCCCTAAGTTCACTTGGGAACGAGAAGACTCGTTCAAGACCAAGTACCCACACTTGTTCACCTGACCAATAGCTTCATCTTAAGCTTTGAGGACAAAGCTAAAATAACGGGATGGTGCTGTAAACCTCTGATTTTACCTTATTGACTTTTCAACTGTAGTACTATTTATATTTGGAATTTATATAATTTCACTTTTATATGACTTATTAATTATCATATACCTATTGTCATACTACATTTCTTATTTATTTTACAGTTATATGAACCTTTAGTCATCTATTGACTACTCTGGCAATTGACTGGCCACTTGATTAAATAATGAAATTCATCACCTCAGTACATATTTTGAGATAAACTGTAACCCTACTTAATTTATTTATTAAGTACTTGGATTATTTTTATATGTACATATTTACATATATCACCTAAAAGGAATAAATACCTAAACACTTTAAAAACAATGTACATTATTTTACATTGTCACTTATTTACTCTATTTAAGTAAAATAAGTTTAGTAATGTATTTAATATACACTTTCATAAAATTACCTAAAAGCTTCAACAAAAATACCTACAACACAACAAATACCTATAATAATATACAAGGACTATTATTATCATACAACACTTGGCAAAATTTACCAAAACCCTTTTCCCATGCATATATAAAATGTGTAGTTGTATACATGCATGCACTACCATCATTTGCTATCTAACCTACTAAGTAATCATGTTTACTCCACTAAAACACTATCCTAAGCCATACTTTTACTTACACAAAGCATGCTTATACACTGACACACACAATACTTCATGCAAGTCACTATACTTGTAAGATTTTGTCCCCCTTTAACTTGTGCAAACCCACGGCTACAACACCAAATTGGGAAGGAAATTGAGTTTGCTAGTTTTGAACATGTGGGAAATAACAAGCATATCCCAACTAGATATGACATATCTTAGTTTGATATTTTGGTACAAGGTACATGATTTGATTGGATATCTCTCTCTCATCCTTGTCTTAAGCCGAAACACACACTCCACACACAACACAAAACATTTTCAAATCTCACTTCACTCTCTCCTTCACAACCTACGGCTAAACATCAACATCCACCATTTTCAAACCTACAAGTTTAACTACTACTCCTATACTATGTCTTCTACTACATAAAGATCAAGCATAAGCTCATCCTACAAGAAACCTAGATCCTTGAAGCAAGAACAAGAACCCTAGAAGCTTTGTGAAGCCCACGACTTGTTTTTTATCTCCTAGACCTCCATTGTTGAAAGCTTGTCACTTGTTTCTACTCATCCTCATATCATTTCTAAACCTATCTAAACAAGTAAGTCCAAGTTAAAACCTATCTTTTCTAATACATTACTTTCATACATATTAATGTGTACATGGTTATTCTTGGTAAAATTAACATTTAAACAAGTATTGAAACCCTAAAAACCTAATGAAACTCACGGCTTGATTTTTATTATAACATAAAATGATGTAAAAACTTGTCAACCTTGAAGAACACATCAACATAATCATGTTTAACTTGAAAAACTATGAAAACCTAACCATGCATGTATTTTGGACTTGAGCTATTAAACTCATAATATTATTTTGGGTAATCTTGTAATGTTTAGATATAACTAGAAACATTAGATTTATGTTTTTAGGTGCCCAAAATTGTTAAGATCACTATTATGCCTCATAAGATTAGTTTAAGCTCACTATGATAAATTTCCTTAATAAATAATCATTTTCACTAAATAAATGTTTTTGTAAAACTTTTAGTGTCAAAAATACGATTTTATAAAGTTTCATGTTGAAAATGTAAATCTATAATTGTTTTGGATTAAAATAATAAATCTAAGAAGTTTTGGATTTAAATAATAGATCTACTAAATTTTTGGATTAAATATAACAAGTGTAAACTTTTGGGTTGGATTTATAAATTTACAAAGTAAAAGAGATCTAAATAAATAAGTGTAGAAACTTATATTTCAAAAACATAAACTTTTGGATCACTTTTAATTATTTCCGAGAGATTAGGGGTGTGTTTTGAACATATCCGAAACTTAATAGTGTTAAAAAGGACTAAAAAGAGATTAATATAATATTAGGGTAAGTTGTGTAAACTTTAGAAAACCTAGGGATTATTTTGGACACTAGCTGAGACTTAATATAAACATTAGGGACCAAATGTGCCAAGATACTAAACTTAGTTAAGCCCTAAGGTAACCCTAGGGACTATTCCTGCCTATTGCCGAAACATATACAAGCCCTAGGGGGCAATAGTGTAACTTGTATTAGACTTAATTATAAACCGTAAGTTAGAGGACTAAAACTGCCAATATGTGAAACTTTAATAAGCCCTAATTTAAGCGGTATACTTTAGGGACTATTTTTGCCATTTATGGAAACTTAAAGAAACCCTAGTTACACGTGTAACTAGGGAGGGACCAAAACTGTAATTATTGAAAGATTTAGAAACCCTAGGGGTATAAAAGTAATTTAACCACGGGTATTTATTTAATTAAAAGGACTAAAACGTATTTTATACAAAGTATTACGAACCCTAAAATCCTATATATTTAAACCGTTATTTAAAACGTAAAACTTAAATAAACGTAACAATTGTTATTTTTTCAAACTTATAATTTAATAATTATAAAGTTTACGTAAACATGGATTTTAAATAAAATGTTATACGTTTATAAACCTTATTTATATATTAAATATAAATTAAAAACGATTAACTTATAAAATAAATATATTAATTATATTTATTTCTATCACTTTAAATGTATATAAAACTATCCTATATAAATATTTAAAGTGTTTTATAAACAACGTAAATGCAAAATATTAATTAAATGAACTAATTAACTAAACCTTATTATTTATTTTATACTTAAAATAAATACTATTAGAACTTGTACAACGATGAACAAAATACAAGTATTGTAATAAAATGCTCAAAACCAGTTTAAGCATGTACAGATTTATTCTGGAACTTTTATGCATTATGTTATGCATTTACTGAGACCTTATAATTATTTAGGTCGTTGATTGTATCGTGAGCATCCTTATCAGATTTATCCACTGACTTATTGCTGTACTACTGAGGTGAGTTCATGGCCACACTTTATATATCGACAAACTTTTAAAACCTTTTAATGGGGAAGAAAACATGCAACATATTTTATTTCATGGACATGAATCGAACTGTGAAACTTTTGATTACATTGCCTATTGTAGATGAACCCGCATGACCCGTGCATCCGAAACTGTTAGAATTATTGAATTACCTGAATGTTATAAATAGATCTATTTGGGATTGACCGTCCCCAACTGGGTGAGTCATGCTCACTGTGCCTAGGCCAGGACAACAGATGTTTCACATGTCAGCACTTATTTTTGTTTATGGGTGCCTTGATAAAGATAAGGCGAAGGGTCCTTATTTGTTAAGGACTTAACTGTCAAGTTTCAGTTTTGGGCAATATAGAAATGTAATTACTTTTAAGCATTGATGCTTTGTGCATTACTACTTCAGGGAATATTTAATATCCAAACTTATTTTAATTAAACCTGTGAATTCACCAACTTTATGTTGACTCTCTAAGCATGTTTTCTCAGGAAACTGAAGCAGGTATTGGTGTGCATGGAGTCAAGCATCATGATAGGCTGCATTTATAGAGCTCATCTGGGGTTTTATAAATTGGGAATAATTCAAACTTTCAAACAATGTTAAAGAATACTTTAATACTATTCGCACTTTCAATCATGTAATAAATGTAAGGATAATCTTTTATCTGTTGCTCTATATTCTGTCTGCTGTTGATCACCTACGTGACACCCAAATATTATTTCCGCTGCATTTGACTCAATTTGGGGGTGTCACATATATAATATAGTTATTGAATTGTATTAAGCTCATGACACCGACCCCTTAACTTAGTCACCCACGCCAAATGCCAGCATGACTAGAAAAATAAATTACCAGTGCCCCTACTAGGGTATTAATTGCAAGAATACCAATTCTCATTCACGTAAAATTATCCTTCCCAGCGGGTTACTCAGCGTAAAGACCTGGTCTCAGATAGGTTTGTCAGCCCAATAGTACTATTATTATAATAAGCGGCTATTCCCAACTCGCAACATCAAGTCAGAAGATAGTTAACGGCTCATGAATTTAGGGTCTTATGCAATTAGGTACTTATACAATTCATTTCATCACAGGCAACATCGGGTCCAACAATTACTTATGACATGTGTTCATTTTACTTCAAATAGCATGTATCCCCCTCGCGGGTTTTAAAATAATTTAAACAAGTAGAAAGCGAGGCTATAGACTCACCTGAAGTAATAGCAATAGTATGACGATCTTCGACGATAGTTGATGCCCGGTAAACACAAAAACCGCAACCTATTAAATAAGGCGCGTTCATCAATAATAACTCGAATAAAATCCATTCTTAGTAATATCAAACTAAAAATCATAAAATCAAAACCAATCCAAAATAAAAATAATACAAGTGCCCTTTTTATTTCATTATGTATATTTTTACTATTAGTTAACTCCGTCGATAAAAATTTGCCGGTACATGCCAAATGTACAAGCTCATTTACCCCACTTAAACACGTCAAATTTTTATGATACTAATCAGTAACTTCACTTACTATATATAGAAAGCCCTGTTAAAAACTCATCAAAAGATTTTACTTTTAAAGTTCCCTGCCCGACTCATCTTTGAACTACAAAAACCGGACAGTTTTACGTCAACAATACTTATAGTCTTTTAACACATTTATTTTTCTCCGTTTATGAAACCGACACTCAACTTTGAAAATAACCCGACATCCTCATACTTAACCTTAAAAATAAGTCCTTGACACATTTCAAAAATCCATTTTATAGTCCCCGGGATTCGATCCAAATATCGACAACAATTATATATTGTGTCGGTACTCGTCTCCCGGTACACGAAATAATCAAGCTAACGTAACTTTTCGCTCGTTTGGAGCTACAAGTCCTACCTTATACCAAAACGAAGGTAAAAACATTCTCTACAACAATATCTAACTAGTTCATCTCAAACTCAAACTCATATTTTCAGAAAATTACTTTTAATAATCTGCCTAAAAATACATCTTTAAATATCACCCAAAATCAATTTTTCACCACATTTTAACCTCATTTTTACCACTACAAGCATCCTCATACTACTAGTTCATATCATAACATCCTAAATCATCCTAGATGATCAAATCATAAAAACCAAATTCAAAAATATCAACATGCAATCAATAAAATATATACATATGAACATAAACACCTACATACCACAAGAATTTAAGATCAAACAACAAGAATTTCATCCAAAAATAGGTTTTTCAAAAATGTTAATGCATGTGGGAAATTTTCATACTAATGTGTAGGGAATCAAAAACTAGGAATGGGTCTTTGATTAGATTTGATTGAATCAACCTCAAAATCAAAAAAATGGTGGTGTTTATGTGGTGTGGGGGTGACGGGAAGAAGAGGAGAGGGAGGGAAGAGAGAGAAAATTTTGGTAGTGGAATGTTTTGTGTGTGTTTTTGTGTTTAAAATTTCTTTTATATGGGGAAAGTTTAGGGTAGTTTTTGCCAATTGTGATTCTTTTGGACCAAAGTGCAAATACTTTGTTAAAAAGCGGGAAATGACTATTAGTCACTTTTGAAAATATTTACGGGTGTCGGGTTTCGTAAAAATGCTTCTCAAAACTTAAAACGCACTCAAAATGATATATTATATAGTCCCGGCACGACTTAATACGACATAAAAATAAAAACGTCAAAATATTAAACATCGACATGTTTAAAATAAAATGTAAAATTTCTCGGGCATCCGTCGATATCGTCATCACTAATAATTCTCGCAACTCGTCAAAACGTAAAAATAAAATTTCAACATCATCCAATCAAATTACCAACCGTCGAGAAAATCAACCTCGTCAAAAATTTCAAAAACATGCGTAAAAATATAATTAAATAATGACCATGGTTTTGGGTTGTTAAAAATTCACAAAATTTTTGTTCATTTAGATCATTTTTGGCGTGCATATTGAAGAACAGTATGATAAGTCGGCCAAGGTTCGAAGATAATTTTCGGAATATTTTTATTCCGAGAATCAGAAACGTATTTTTTTCTGAATCCATCCTTTCTTTTTTCCGAATCCAGCCTTCCCTTTTTCCGAATCCATCCTTTTTCTTTTTTTCGAATCTTACATTTTTCTTATATATTCCGAATCTTACATTTTAATATTCCGAATCTTACATTTTTCCGAATCCAAATCTTACAATTTGTTTTCCGAATCCAGAACTTAAACCTTCTTTTTCTGAATCTTACATTTTTCTTACATTTTCCGAATCTTACATTTTCATTTTCCGAATCTTACATTTTCCGAATCCGAATCTTACATTTTTCCGAATCCAAATCTTACATTTTGTTTTCCGAATCTAAAACTTAAACCTTCTTTTTTCGAATCTTACATTTTTTACATATTTCGAATTTGCGTGTCTTTAATTATTCCGAGAAGAGCAATTTGCAAATTTTTCCGAATCGGCGTGTTTCAACATTCAGAATTTGTGGTTCTGCCTTAATTCAGAGATAGTCACTATCATTATACCAAGAATATAGAGACAACGACAACAGACAAATCTAAACCCGACTCTATAGGAACCTCTTCGTCACATTCTTCATCAAACAACACCTAAACCTCTCACAAGACTCGAATGTAAAACAACCATTACGATCTCAGATTTGTTTGTTGCTTAAAGTATCGATCATTAAACCAACCTCAAACAAAACTCAAACATCACCGATCGTTGACAATCAAACACACGCATATACCTACCCGAGACTCATGTATGAATCATGAAGATTAATCTCTTTCGATTCGTTGTCCTCCTCTTGATTCGCTTAATCAGGTTGAATACTCAGTGTATGTAGTGGTGTGATTCAGATTAACAATAAGAATATCGTATTGGGTTCTTTCTATATCAAAGTGGGTTCTTTTGGCCATGAGTTACAAGATTGATCTTTGATTTACAAATGAGAGTTTTTGTGGCTAAGAAGAAATAAGATTGAAATATGAGAGTTTTTTATTTACAACGTGTATAATCTTGTCACAAGTACGATATTTAGAAAATATGATGAAATTAGATTGTAAAAAAAATAAAAAATAAATAGATGTTTTAATTTAAAAGAAAAAATATTAATTTAATAGGTTGTTACAAAAGTTTGTTACAAAAGGTTGTTACAAAAGGTTGTTAGAAAGGGTTATAGTATATATGTTGATGAAAATATCAACAACTTGTTTTATTTAGTAGGTAAAAGTCTGAATTTTCAGCCTTGCTATTTTAAAAAGGTCCTAAATGCTTTATAATGTAGTTATATACATTACCTAGTATTCACTTTGAAGCATTATACACTATAATTTTTTATGAACAATATATTTATTTGAAAAAAATTCAACCCTTGACTTTTACAAAAAAAACTTCTTTAACCGATTTTGCTGTTATGGTAACCGGTTATTTACTTTTTTGGTGCTAAAACATATATCTTCATCTTCCACCTCTGTATCTCAATCTTTCAGCAAACAGATGAAACAGTTGTTGTATCATGATGCATATGAAGGAAAACCATTTGTCGTAGCAAAAATACAAATTTTTTTTAATTATTAACGAGTTTATCACTATCATTTCTCGCCCTTTGTCGTAGCAAAAAGGTAAGCACAAGTCTTTGAAAAGGATAAAAATCGACTTTGCTAGTAGCTCCCTCATGGTGCTTACTCCCCCTAGCTTGGGGCACCAAGTGATTGAGCTAATGTGACAAGCTACATACAAAGGTTAGTAGAAAGAAAATAAACACCAATGTATATACTATAGTCACTACCTACTAAAGAGGGAGGAAGAATAGAAATCTCAAAGTAGAAGTAAGTATTTACTAAGTATGTCCAAGATGGGTGTTTTGACAAAATCAATGTACAATTGGTGGAATAAAGATAGAAAAGAAACATTCATACCAATTGTAATGATAATATGTCAAAGGGTTAAAACTTAGAATTGTTGGAATCACCCAACAACAATTGTAAATTTTAACCATGATCAACTCTTAACAATATGTTTGATAAAGAATTAGCAAAACAAGAAATAACACACATATCAGTCATATTACACAAATATGAAAGAGTACACAAGGATAATATTCATACACACAATATGAATATTAATACAACAAGTAATGAAAATAAACAGCATAAGCATAAACTATTCTAGTAAGGTTAGTCCTCCAAGATTGCTTAGGTTTTTATTTGACTCATACAATTAGAACACAAAATGTGCTTTAATTGGTAAAATAAGACGACGAGGCATCATTCGAAGATTTGTTCACGGGAACAAATACTTTGAGAGGAGGTCAAGTGAGAAGATATTCAAGAAAATTTAGCTTGTCATAAGCATGAGCAAGTTCAATTTGTTGAAATTGGAAACATGCACACGAGCTTCCATGATGCAAAACAAAGTCGTTTGATGGGGGAGGACCATCAAAATAAGAAGGTTGCGGTGGAGAAGGAGATTGAGGATAAGAGAGGTTTTCACAATTCCTAGAAATGTTGGGGACAGAAGAAAGGTCATTGAGGTGAGGTATGTTGCAAGGTTTAGGTGGTGCTGGAAGTGCTTCTCTTTCTTCGGTAATTAGATTGATTAAGAAAGTATCATTCCAATACTCAATAGGAGCGAAAGAAGAAGTCTTGCAAGGTTTGGGAGAAGAGGAATCATGATGATCCTTATTCTTCTTGATCCAAACGGTTCGAACCGAGATTTTAGGTTTCTTAGAAAGCTTAGAAGAAGAAGCTTTTGGTTTAAAATATTGTGACAAAGAGATGTCAAGGTTTAGATTAGAAGAATTAGACATTGTGAGAGATGAGAAGAAGAACTCCCAAAACAAGAGGATTAAAAGAAAGTAGACAAGGCAAAGATTTGAAATAAAAACAAAAGGTTTCAAGGAATGTTTAGCCTAAATTGGCAAACAAAGAATCTTGAAAAAGACTTAGGTCAAAGAATAAAGACAAAAAACGAGCCAGAAAAGTGGCTGTTGTCCGTGTTCTTTAAAAGAACATGCGGTTCTATATTGATATGGAACCGCGCGACAATTATCGAGCCCCACACAGTGGACATGAAAAATTGGGTTTTCAAAGTTTTGAGAAAAGTTTGAACTCTTTCAAAATTAAGCAAATCTTTGATTTTTACTTCTAGTAGCATTAGGTTATGCTTTGGTTGCAAAAAGGGTAACACACTCACAAAGAGTGTCTTGACAAAGGGTGACAAAATATTTAGATAACATTTTGATCCAATTTTAGTCAAGTTTTAGAGGTTATGATAGATTAAGTTTCAGTTTTAATTAAATTGAAGTTGTAATGTGAGCACATAGGTTGAAACACAAAAAAACTTTATCTATTAAACATCTTCATGATAAACTCATTAAGGAAAAGTAAATACAAGAAAACAAATAACAACTAACTATTACAAAGTTAGCTAAACTAGTTCTTGATTTAGTAGACTTCCTTGGCTTGATTTTCTTTAATAGCATTTTTAGAAAATCATCATTCATCTCCTAGGAGGAAGAGGATTGGAGAACAAGGTTATCAAGAATTCTTGCAATCTCGTATGAAGTCCAAACATCTCCATTCTTAGGTTTTAAATGAGGTAGTTATTATAGAGGCACAATGGACAATTACTGCCATGAGCTTCTAGAAAAGCAAACAAGTATGGATCACCCCTGAAGGTAGAAATGAGAACACCCAAAACTGGAGTGTTAGAAGGAGGAGGCAGGTTTCCAATGGTGATATGGGTGAGTTTGGTGGGGTGAAAGGTGAGGTTAACAAAGGCTCAACAAAGTCATCTTCAAAAGGAATGCTTTGAAGAGTTTGAGGGTTCACATCCAAATGAGGACTTAAAGTGAGGGGTGAAGATAACTCATTTATCCTAGATTGGAATGAAGAAGAGGTAGAACCATGGGAATGGTTAGTACCATGAGTTGAGCTAGTCTTGCATGGAGCAAGAGGTGGTGAAGGTGATTAAGAGACGAGAATAAGAGATATCTCATTCTTAGGTGTAAGAAAAGATGAATAACCTTGTTTAGGCATCTTGATCTTAATCATAAGGTTTCTTTTGGTAGTAGAGTGTTTCGAGGAGTTTGATGATCTTGTGGACACCATGGTTGTGTGTTAAGGTTTAGAAGAAGTCTTAGAGGATGAAGAAGAAGAATAACCAAGAGAAGTTTAAGAAGGAGATGGGATGATCCAAACAAGTAATGTGTTAAAATTCATTTTGGTGAATAATGAAACATGCTAGGCTTAATTGGGAAAAGCTGGATTTTAGCAAAAATTTCATCAATGTTTACAAAGATTTAGAGAAAACAGTTTAAAGTAGAGATGCTTTCGAAGACAGAGCTTGCGGTTCCTTATATAAGGGCGCGGTTCGATATCGATAAAAAACCGCCCCATAACTAAAGAACCGCGGGCAGAAGATTTCATAAAACGGTCTTCCAGCATTTTTCACAAGCCTAGATTTTTAGCAAAGGTTTAACAAGCCAAAATAGATTACTAACCAAAATATAGATAGCTAACAAACACATATTTGCACAAAGTCATGTGAATCGCTAGTTCGATCACATGAACACATTAGGATTAAAATAGTAGTCAATCCAAACACAAAGTATTAGTACTACAAACCAAAGTCTAAATGCAAGAAACATAAATAAGTATAGTGAAGGAAATAATCCAACATTACATTAGAGTTAACAAACATGTCAACAAACATGCATCATCATCAATAGCTTCATTTGACCATTACTTTTTCTTCTTGCCAATGTTCTTGATCATGTTTCCTATAGCCTTGAATGCACTCCTTGACTCCGTACGATGATCGTACAACTCCCCTCGACTTTGAAGGTTAGAACGGTAGACATCCTCAAGTCCGAACTTATCTGAAAGAGGGCTTGAAGAGTAGTGAGGAGGAGGATTAATTTGGTGCAACCCATCCATGAAAGTGTTCATAGATGGGGTGGAGTCACTCGAAGAGCCAACGTGAGTACTAGTTCTTGCACTATCACCATCACTTGGCGATGCGGGATCTTCCTCATTGTCGGATTCTCGTGGGTCATTTCTTCTCATACCTAGATCACTTCTAGGTTTTAGTGGTTGCACCTTTTGAATAGGAAGCATCACACGATAACCGGTGCAAACCGGAAAAGATTGAGTTCGGGGAAGTCTTGACGCACCCTTTTAAAAAGGCGAGTGATGAGCATGGCATAGGAAAGATTGGCTTTTGGTTTCGATAGAACATAATTGATCTGTCGAGCGATGAAGTATGCAATATTATACTTGGTGGAAGTGAATATGCAAAAAATCATATGTTTCATACACACCGAAACATGATCCCGGTTTCCACCATGACAAAATACATTCTCCCTAAGAATGTCAGCCCAACAAATCATACATTCATTAAAATCGCTATTTGGAATTATTGTAAGGTACCAAGTATTGTTAGTACAAATACAAGTACTATTAGTGTTAGCAAGTACCATTAGTGTTAGCGCGGTATATAGCAAGTACCGTTAGTATTAATGTAAGTACTGCTAAGATGATTAGGACGAATATATCTTTAGAAAAGATATGTCATAGTTATAATAGGAGTATATCTTATGTGATATAGTTAATAGTTTAGAGTATTGATAATATATCGTGTGTGATATACTTATCATAATAGAATATTATAGGGTTCCTTGCACTATAAAAGGAACATAGGTACGATGAGATTGTAAGTAATGTTAGTGCAAACATTACGATGTTTAATCAAGATGATCCCTTCATGTTTTGGTGATGACAAACGTATAACTCGCAATACATAATGTAAAATGTGTAAGGTACTCGTAATCACTCAAGCATACTTATGTATACTTCTCTTGACACCTTGAAGATTACATTCGTCATGAAAGACAAGAAGGACGCGCGGTTCTCTTATAGAACACGCGGTTCCTTAGTGATATCAAACCGCGGGAAGATATAGAACCGCGGGCAGTCAAGCCGGTTTAGGCTTACTTAAGATTTCTGGAAGCTTCTAGAAGATGGAGGGAAACTAATAAATTCAAAATTCAAATTCTAAATTTGGGCTCCAAGAATATAAGGTGCATCCTTTTATCCAATGGGTAGTCCACTCTTTTATCCAATGGGCAGTCCACTCTTTTATCCATTGGGTAAAAAGGTGCTCTCCAAGGCAAGAGTTGTCTATAAATAGAAGACTATTCTCTTCCATTTCACTTGCACAAAAAATACACAAAAACCTTCCAATATCCCATTCCTCATTTGCCTCATCAAGAGCAATGAGAAGAACACTTTCACCCTTGTGAAGTGTTAGTGTCTTGAGTCATAACATGATGAAGATCTCTCTAGATCAAGTCATGATTATTGTCTTCCTACTATGTATATGTAGAAGATCCAAGTTGTGGGTACACTTGGATGTGTTTGTAAGGGTAGAATATCCAAGTGATGGGTATCCTTGGATTAGGTGTTAGTTGTGGAGATCCAAGTCTTGTTAGTACTTGGATATAGTGTTAGAGTTATAGATCTAAGTGTTGTGTGCTTAGATCTATATGGTTTATGTGTTTAGGCCATAAAACACAAGGTTTGTTATGTTGGGCCATAAAACATAACTAGTGGGTAGATTAGGTTGTGTCTTGGTAGTGCTCACTAAACTCTAAAGTGATGTGGTTGTGTCTAGGTAGTTCTCACTAAACTATAAAGTGACGTGGTTGTGTCTTGTGAGTTCTCACTAAACTTTAAAGTAATTAGTAGTTGTGTTGTGTGAAGTTCTCACTTAGCTTCAAAGTGAAGAGTCGTGAAGATTGGTTCTAGCTTTAGATTAGAACTCGACATCTAGCCTCGTGTCGTTAAATGGTGAAGTGCGCAAGTGTAGATTGGTCCTACCTAAGATTAGGACTCGACATCTAGCTTAGTGTCGGAAATGTGTAAGTGACGTGTATGGTTTTCTCCGCCTTGAAAGGAGTTTTGTTGACTAGTGAAGTAACTCTCGAGTAAGGTGTACTCGAGGAGTGGAGTAGGGCGAAGAGGAGATTCGTGACCGAACCACTATAAATCATCGTGTCGGTACTTTCCTTTACATTTATGTCTTTACTATTATAGATGTATTTATATGTTGTGTTGTGTGCATCTCATAATCTAAACATCTAAGTTGCGGAAAAGCTAAGGCTTAGTACGTGTGTGCTTCGTGTTTAGATTATGGTCAAGTATACATCACTTAGTCTAAACATCCTAGTTGCGGAAAAGCTTATGCTTAGTACGTGTGTGCTTAGTGTTTAGACTATTGCTTGATGTACTCTTGATTTGATGTGTTTGTGTGTTTACTTACTTGTAGTATTTATCTTTCAATCAAACACATCTCATATCTAGTCAAGCTTGATCGAGAATTTGATACAAAGGATTGTCAAAGTTTAACAAAAGGTTAAGTTCACTATCGGCGGTTCTCTAAATGGATCGACGGTTCTTTATTGTTAAAGAACCGCGGGTACACATAAGGAACCGCACACAGTGGATTAAGCCGAAATGTTTTGAAAACTAACTAGAAACTATTCAACCCCCCCTTCTAGTTTCTACAATTGGTATCAGAGACAGGTTATTCAAGATCTTTGAAGTATATTGTACTTTAAAGCTTGGATCGATCTTTGCTCTCTTTTTTAAAACAAATGATTTTTAAAATGAAAACGGTTTTTAAAAATAGAGACGATCTTTGTATCAAATTATTCATGAAGAGTGATTACTTATGAAATGTGTTTTGTTGTTTCATTCGTACAAGTTTTGGTGTTAAATAAACTTTATATAATAGCTTGAATTAAATATTTTCTTGTTTGGAAGTATAAAAATCTTTTGTGTCATAATTAACTCTAATATTTGAGTTCTGAGTTTCTAAAATGATTTTTTAGAGTCCTAAGTCCTTCCAAATTGTTTCTAAATGATATTAGTCAAAAACTAATTTTTTGTCCTCTGACCATGGTTCTTTATTGTTCCCCGCGGATCCTTATCAATAACGAACCGCAGTCAGTCTGACTCAGATTTTTGAAAAATTTGAAAAATATATAAAATCAACCGTACGTCCGTAGAAGTCGTGCCACCCGTCATTTCGAACGTAATTGAATTTTCTTTCAATTAAAAATGCCTCCAAACCTTTATTCAAACTTTAAAATTTGGATAGTTTCTAAGTTTCATACTTTGTCCAAAGTATTGAGCGTCGGTTTGTCGTAAAACTTGTGTTTTACTCTTTTCTATTAAGTTGGACATCTCTTGATGATATATATTTGAAAATTGATATATTTACAAAGTGTTAAACTTAATTATATTTTAAATGGGTCAAAGAATATTTTCAAATAAAATCAAGCTATGAATACTTTGTTGTATCTAACACTCAAAACATGGACGAATGCTTTTATGTGTTAAGCTAATTGTTTGTGTGTGTTTACTTGTATGTTATTATTATATGTAGACATTATTAAGTGTTCCTTGCTATTTGTAGTAGTATTGCTTATATGTCTAGTCTCTTCTGCCTTGCTTGGTATTTGTTAGTATCTAGTTTTTCGTAATTAGGATGTATGCTAGATTTCTTGCATTTTAGTTGTAACATTATGTGTGCATTGCATATAGGATTAACATCTCTTAGTTTACAAATGTTACATAAACATCTTGTACACCTCGGGATGTTCTTTAACACTTTTAGGTTTGAAAGCTTTGGGAGCTTGTCAAATCTATTGATTTAGGTCGTCTTACTCGATCATTGTGTTATTAGTTCAAGTAGATAAATGTCTCACTATAAAACATGAAAAACCCTTTGAAAATCATAGCTATATTCTCTTAAAAGAGTGTTTGTGCGAATCAAGAAAGATTTCGATTAAATATCAATGCATTATTCAAACTATGATTGGTATCATTATCGAATCTAATTGACATGTTTTTTTAGTGTAGACATGAATGTGGTTTATTAATAATATACATCGGATCATAACTCACACTTGTGTTGATGGTGTTATATTAAATCTACTTGTTCAAATTGTTAGACATATTTTGTTTAATAATTACTTATAATGCACAATAGATTCGGTTTGATAACTTGGATGTTTCATCCGAAATACTCAAGTAATTTACATTGCTATGCAATTTATAAATGTGTCATTTTCGAAAGACCAATCAAGAGTGTTCCTTTGGTTTGTGTAAACTTTGTTTATAAACTTCAAAGTTATTGGCCTCAAGTTCTATTAAGGTAAATAACCTTAACTAGACTTGTTTGACAAGATATGCAATGGTGCATTCTTAACCCTCATTAGGTCATGCATTGTGTCGCCATGCAAGTTTCATCCTTGCTAAGCTTTATTAGGCAAATGTTGGAATTACATTTTGTCTAACTTGAGAATGACTACTAGAGAATATATGCACGAGGATCTTAATTTGACCTAGCGGTTGAATTACTTCCATGTGGGAAGTTGAGTTGGTGTATAACTCGTAAAAATGGTCGTGTTTAGCCTTAAATGAGCACCTCTAGTGATAGTCTCATACTCATTCTCTAAATTGGCTAAATGGCTCTTCCTGTATATGACTAATGATAGTTTACTTTGATGAACTTCGTATGTCATTAGGAGTCTTTTTCTTTTGTAGCCATTAGGTTTTTATTAACTTTCTTCCTACGTGCTAATTGAACCTATGTGTTTTTCCTTTGTGTCTGTTCTAGTTTTTATTTCTCTTAAGCATGACTTTATGATAAGTTAGACTAGAACATTAGGATTTGCTTAATTGGAAAATCCTCCATTCACCACCTAAACCAAGCCTCTGTAGGCGGTTCTTTAAATAGACCGCGACTCCATATCAATATGGAACCGCCGACGGAGATAAAGAACCGCGGGCAGAAGCGCTCAAATTCGGGTTTTCTAAAACTTCCCAATTGTTCCAACACCCTTTTGAATCTTTGTTTCAAACCTTTGATCACTCCCAAAATATCTTGGGCTTTCCCTTTTTAAACCCTCCTTGTTAGCCTTGTTCTTCACACCTCAAACCATTCATCCTTACCCCTTAAACCACCCATTACTACCATGGTTTCTACAAGAACCTCCAATTCATCCAAAACCTCCTCTTCAAAGAGGCACCTCAAAATTAAGATTAAGTTTCCCAAACTTAACTCTTCACCCTTTCACACACCCAATAATGAGATTGTTCCAATTCTTATCTGTTCATCACCCTCACCACCTCTTGCTCCATGCAATACTACCTCAACCCATGGTACCAACCATTCTCATGGTTCTACCTCCTCTTCATTCCAATCTAGAATGAATGAGCTAACCTCACCCTTCCCTCCAAGTACTCTCTTGGATGTGACTACCCAATCTCAACCTATCCAAAGCATTCCCATTGTGAATGACTTTGTTGAACCCTTGGTGACTTCACCTTTCACCCCACCAAATTCCACCACCACCCTTGTCTTTCATTTAATCATGTGGTTTGCTTATTGCTAATACATCTAATTTAAGCAAATCTTAGGATTCTAGTGTAACTAAGATTAAAATTATGCTTATGTTTTAGGCTTGTTTTTTTTCATCTTTGTATAATCTTTATTCTCTTAGATGTGTCTAACTCATGCATGTCCTTAAATGCTACGTGCTAACATGTTTTACTTAGTCTTCTCTTTTTAAGTAATCATGTTTCTTGCATATGTGTTAATTGCGCACCTTCTCTACATTGTTTTGTTGTAGACTTCATTAGGCATTGCATGAATTATCCTATGTGCTTACTTGATTATGTGTTAGATTTTGTACTAACTCTTTCGTGTCTTCTTGAGCTTCTTTTGAGTTTCTTCTCTTATTTTCTTTCGAGATTTCACTATCAACTTCTAAGGTATAGTATTCATGAATCGATTTGTGAAGTTATCCTTAACTTCTTTGATTGAGTTTCTCTTGGTTTTTTTAATCATGCCTCTCTAAGTCGAGTCTCTCTCTTCTATCTTTCTAAACTATGTTGAGTCGAACCTCACCCTTTCCTCATCATGTAATTGTTCTCTGAACACTCACATTGATTGAGAAGAGATACGAAACTTTGAGCATGTAGTTTATCGTATGCTAAACACCATCCATCTTGGTATTTATATTCTTTGGCTTATTTGATCTTTTTTTTATCATTGAGTCATCTTTTTGGTGTCGACATTCATAAACATCCTTGCCTATAATGTCTTTGGTTTTATATTTTTTATTCTTTTCGTTTTTGAGAGTCGATGGAGGTTAAAATTTACAATTGGATTGGGTGATTCCAACAATTATAAGTTTTTAACCTTTTGAGAGGATTTTGATTAAATCTTGAATTTTCTTGGGTGATTCCATAAATTCTAAGCTTTTAGTCCTTTGACATATTCTCATTACAATTAGTATGGATGTTTCTTCTCTACCTCTATTCCAACAATTGTGAATTGATCTTGTCAAGATCCTCTCCTTTGACTTGTTTTTGGATTGATAGCATCGCGTGCACACTTCTTTCTTCAATACTTGTCATTGTTTGTGCAAACGACTTGTTTATCATCCTCTTTTTTTTCATCATAGTCCTTCTTTCTCTCTTTTCGACTATGTGGAATTGTTTTTATTGTCCATGTCATACTCTCTTTAGTTTGGTATTTTTGCCAAGATATTAAAGCGGAATATGTCCTCTCGACAATATATGCTCTTTTTATATATGCTCTTGTCTACTAAACTTGTTTTGTAGGATACTGTTAATGCAAGTGATGCCTAAAAACATTATTAGTGTTAACTAATATTTCTTAGTTTTGATCACAACAAACCATACAACACATTTAGTGTCAAACACAAAATGAATTATTTAACTAACACTATCATCAAGGTAATAATCATATCACTAACCTTTCTTAATCATACTTAGTGATCATCAAAATGATTATCCTTAAAACTCACTTTTGTTAATATGACAAAAGACTTTTTTAATAAACTTTCTTTTTTAGAAAATGGTTTATTTAAATGGAAAATGAAAATTTGAAAATAGCATATTCCAAATGCTGTTAGAATATCCTTTGAAGGCTTCAAATACCTCAAATATTCCTACCCCACTAAAAGACAAAAAATGGAGCGTACTCTAGTGGCGGTACCTTAAGTACCTACGCAGTTCCTTAGCAATATGGAACCGCCGGGCTAGATAACGTACCGCGCACAGTAGCCGTTATAGATCCGTTATACTTTGTCTCCTTTAAATAGTGGGTCAAATCTCATTTTCCAGCAAGCCTCTTGGACGTTTTTCTCAGCCCCCTTTCTATTTTCTATAGCATAATCATTCGTAAATGATCACTTAAAGTGTTAAGGATGTTTACATATGATTATCCTCTTCATCCCCTCCTTTACCTTGTCCAATGAGAAGATCACTTACTCACTAGTGTTGTGATAAAGATGAATCTATGAGCTAGTCATATTCATCATGATACCCTTTTTATTTTAGGTCAATCCAGTGTATTTATGAATACTTGGACTAGTTGTGTTCATCCAAGTTATTTGTGGATACTTGGATTTGTTGTGTACATCCATTGCATATGTGTTTGCTTGGATTTGTGTTGTGTAAATCCAAGCTACATGTGTGTACTTGGATAAGTCTAGTTGAGTTGTAATAGATTTGATTAGGAGTTCTCACTAAACTATAAAGTGATGTGGTTGTGTCTTATGAGTTCTCACTAAACTTGAAAGTGACTAGTAGTTGTGTTGTGTGAAGTTCTCACTTAGCTTCAAAGTGAAGAGTCGTGAAGATTGGTTCTAGCTTTGGATTAGAACTCGACATCTAGCCTTGTGTCGTAAAATGGTGAAGTAGGCAACGTCGTGAAGATTGGTTCTACCTTGAGATTAGAACTCGACATCTAGCCTTGTGTCGTTAAATTGTGAAGTAGGCAATGTTGTGTAGATTGGTCCTAGCTAAAGATTAGGTCTCGACATTTAGCTTAGTGTCGGAAAATAATGTAAGCGACGATGTAAGCTTTTCTCCGCCAAGAAGGGAGCTTGTGGATATAGTAGAAATCTCGAGTAGGTGTACTCGAGGATAGAGCCTCGTTGTCAAACCACTATAAATCTTGGTGTCTTCCCACTAGGTTGTCTCCTTCCTTACTCTTTACTTATTTCATTATCATTACACTTACCTATTATTTTTGCTAGTATATTTGAATTGAACCTAATCATTATGCAACTTAGCCTCAAGTAAAAGATAGTTTTGATACAAACCAAATTGAAAGGAATTTTAATTTGGTCACCAATCGAAGAGAAACTATTCAACCCCCCCCCCCTCTAGTTTCTACAATTGGTATCAGATCGATGGTCACTCAAGATCTTTGAAGTATATTGTACTTTGAAACTTGGATCGATCCATTGTCTCCTCAAATTAGAAGGTCAAGTTGTACTAAAGTTTCTCTTTGGTCAAAGCTATTTTGTTCTTGAAAAATAGGTCCTTTAATTGATAATATTGCATCCCACTTAAGATTAGTAGCCTTTATGCATATTAGATATACTCTTGAAATGTATCTACTAGTTTGCATCTTTCCTTGTGTAGGTACTCATGAAGATCAATCACTTAATTGGTTGTGGATTGAGTTACTTCCACTTGCAGAAGACTCATCTTCATTGATCTTCAACATCTTTGAATGATGTTACCAAGATGATTGGGAATGATACTAGTCCTTGAAGACTTAGTACTCATCATAGTCATTAATTGGGCATAGCATTGACTCCTTGATGGATTTCTCTTTGTGGCCAAGGTACGCTTTCGTTCTTCCACACGCCCTTTGATCATTCTTTTGATCATTACTTGACTATGTGCTTGTTCTTGGCATCCTTGCCTTGACATTTATTTGTGGTTTGTGATTCTTTTCCTTTATCCTCTCAAACCTTCATTGCTTGGATACTTGACTCACTATGGTGATGTAGAGTGAGTTAGTAGTAGCTTAAAGTATCAAGCATGATTTTCATGGTTTGCACCCATACGGTTAGTAGGCCCTTTGTTGGAGAGAAAGTGAATTAATACCTTGCTCATATTTTGGTTTAGACTAAGACTATTATTGAAAGTGATCTTAGTCTATACATGAATAATTGCTTTGTGTTTATTCATTACCAAAACCGTTTAACGTTTCGTCAGAAAGGCACGTCTTAAACCACTATATATGACACAAGCTCTTCGTTACCACTATTTGAAGATTGTCATTAATCCCTTGAGCATTGGTCCTAGTCTTGATTCACTTCCCTTGACTTCTCTCCACTTTGCCGTTTTGCTACGAGTAGTCGTTTGTCCGTTTCAGTTCTTTTCAATCTCGATTCAACTCGTAATCCTTCGTTAAGGCATATTGCTTAGTGTTATGATGATCCAATGATATTCTAAAAGGCTCATTATATAGTTTTAAGTATTTTAGAAAAACTTGGTTTTTAAAATTTGGCGTTTTTCATTGATAAAAACCAGCCTCTGTAGGCGGTTCTTTATCTAGGCGGCTCAAACCCACGGTACCTTATCGATAAGGAACCACGGGCAGTAAAGTGTGTCAGAGCGCCAGTTTGATTATTTTATTCTTTTTCAAACCAAACCCTCTCTCTCCAAAAAACACACAGCCGACGGTTTACCCTTTTTCCACCAATGTTGAAGCTTCCAAAACCTTCAATCACTCAAATTAATTGATTCCAAATTGTGGGTTTCACTCATCCTTCATCTAAAATCAATTAATTGTAAGAATTTTCTTTTAATTTCATCTATTTTTTTCTAGGGTTCATCCTTTCATAATTGGGCATTTTTAAAATTGAAATTGAATTAGAACCTTAATAGGAATTTGGGTTGACATGGTTATTTTACTATGATTCCTTAGGTTCATATTCATTAAGATTTCACTAAAACCCACTTGTAGAACAAATCCGAATTTTGATTAATTATTTTGATTAAAAGATGGAATTGAGATGAACCCATGAACAAATAGGTAATGACATTGTTAATGCTTACCTAAAAACCTTGTTTTGAAAAAACAATGTTCTAAGTCTATTGTTAATCCAACATATTTCATATGTTCTTGGTAAATAATGGAATAGCTACATTGTGAACATGAGAGTGATATGGATTCAATCCTTTGTTAGTCAAGAAATTGATATAACACATTCTCATATTTTTGATCTTTGATTTTATATTTCATATGAGTGATTGGAAAAATATTGTCTTATGTTTATTTAGGTACTAATCATGCCTTCACAATATCAAAAAGATCATCAACTCACTAGACAATACATGCCAAACCTTTCCCAAACCTATGCTTCCCCCCAACTTCAAAATTCTTTCCCATCCCTTTCCACTCGAAATTTCCATGAGGGTAGGGTTGTAGATACTAGAATAACGGGGTATAGATATATCAACTCTATGTTTGAGCATATTGGATTTGATTTATTGCTCTTCATAGACGAAGAAATTAATCCCTTGTTTCTTCTTGAATTCTTTAGCACTTACTCCATGCTTGAAATCAATGGCCAAATCTTTATTCGTTTCATGTTGAATGATCAAATCATTCAATATTCCCTCGATGATTTTGTTAATATTTTTGGTGTGCCATATAGAGGCACTTGTCGTTTTACAGACAAATGGAGACTTGATGCTCTTGTGGAGTCTAACGATAAACCTTTAAATGACATCACCGAAGTTGATCTAAATTTCATCCTTGATATCATCTCGAAAGAGCGTGATGGAAACGTTGTGAGAAGCCTTCATACTAATGTGTGAAATGTGAATCGCTATGAAGTGCTCTCAAGCGACCTTAAGGATTTCATGGTCCAATGGGCTAACATTCTTAGGGAGAATGTGTTTTGTCTTGGTGGAAACCAGGATCATATCCCGGCTTGTATGGTGCATATGTTGTTTTGCATCTTTACATCAACCGAGTACAATTTAGCATTCTACATCGCTCGACGTATAAATTATGCTCTTTCCAAACCCAAAACAAACCTTCCCTATGCTATGCTTCTTACTCGCCTTTTTATAAGGGTTGGTGAAGATTTTCCTCATCTCGATCTTTATCGCTTTCACCCGGTTCATCGGGTTATGTTGCCTATTCAAGAGGCATATGCAAGAAAGACAACAAGTGATCGAGGATCGAGAAAATCCGATCATCAAGAGATGGATGATGAGGACATGGACATGCCAACAAGTGATGGTGATGGCATAGGTACTAGTTCTCACTTCAACTCTTCGAGTAATTCCCACCCATCCTCAAACTCATTCGTGGATGGACTTGAAGACTTAGCTCCCCCACCTCATTACTCCTCTAGTGAAGTACCAGAAGATCTCAACATAGAGCATCTCTACTGTGAAAATCTTAGGACTAAAGGTGAATTGCATGAACATCGGGTTGAGTCAAGGAAGGGATTAAAGTATTTGGGGAATATGATCTAGGGTTTAGGGAAGAAACAGAGGTGAAGACTTTGAATTATGTCAAAGTTTACTTGTCTTGTGATGCTTTAAACATTTTCTTATTAACACTTTGGTTTAGTTGTTTATTAACTTATGTTACATGTTTGGATTATTATTTATTTTGATCCTAAATGTTGCTTATGCAATGATGTTTGTGATTTACATAGCTTTGTGCATCTTTGTGATAGTTAGCTTATTAGATTATGATCTGTAGTTAACTTTGGCTTGTGAATCTTTTGGTAAAAATCTGGGTTTATCAAAAACTGGGAGGTGAAATTTTTGAAAGACCTCTGGTCGCAGTTCCATATCGACCCGCGGATCCTTATCGATAAGGAACCGCCGGTCCTAGATAAGGAACCGCCGGCCACTGTACACGACAACATCTTTTGCTTTACACTGTTTTCTTAATTATGTGTAAACATTGCATGATTTTCTGTAATAAACTGCACATTTCCTAAACTAGGTTACCTAAATTCATTAGTCACCTAAAATGATTTTAACCCATTACTAGTTTGGATCATCCCCTCACCCATTTAAACCCACCTTGTTAGTCATGTTCTTCACACATCAAAACATCCTTCCCTAACCATTAAACCACCCTTGTCAACCATGGTTTCTACAAAAACCTCAAACACCCCAAGGAAAACACTTAAGATTAGGATTAAGGTACCCAAGCCTAACTCCTCACCCTTCCACACACCTAAGAATGAGATGGTTCCTATCCTCATTTCTTCATCACCTTCACCACCCCTTGCACCATGCAAGACATCATCCACCCATGGTACTAACCACTCCATTGGTTCTACCTCCTCTTCATTCAACTCAAGAATGAATGAGCTCTCTTCACCCTTCACTCTAAGTGCACCCTTGGATGTGACCACACAACCCCAACCAATCCAAAGCATTCCTTTTGTGAATGACTTTGATGACACTTTGGTGACTTCACCATTTACCCCTCCTAACTCACCCATTTCACCAACCTTGGAGAACATACCTCCACACTCACCTATTTCCCCTTTAGGGAACATGCCTCCACTTTCACCCACATCACCCTTGGAGAACATGCCTCCTCCACCTCCACCCAACTCAAACATTCCAATTTTGGGTGTTCCACTTTCCCTCCTCTTGGGTGATCCATACTATGGGTTTCAACAAACACATGGTCCTAGTTGTCCATGTTGTCTTTACAACCACTACATCATCCATAACCTTAGGATGGATATGTTTGGACTACATAGGAGGTTGCAAGAGTTCTTGCTTGCCTTGTTCTCCATGACTCCTCCTAGGAGATGAATGATGAAGTTTTCTAAATAAATGGTTTTCAACAAAACCAAGCCAAAAAAGACTACTTATCTAGATTTAATGTTAAGCTAGCTATGTATTCGTTAGTTTTCTCTTTATTGTACTTGCTTCCTTCATGAGTGTTTCATGATGTTGTTCTATGGATTTAGCTTTATGTGTTTCTATCCTTATGTGCACATTAATCAACTTTAATTTGAAATTAAAATTGAACCTAAATCTATCACAACCTCTAGAAACTTGAGTAAAATTGGTTCAAAATGATACCTAAATTATTTTGTCACCCTTTGTCAAGACATTCTTTGTGAGTATGTTGCTTTATGCAACCCTAGCATAATTTGGTGCTAATAGAGGTAAAATTCCAATATTTGCAACTTTTTGAAAAAGTCTTAGTTTTTCCCAAAACCCTGGAAAAACATGGTTTCAAGTCCACTGGACGCGGATCCTTAAAGTCTCGCGGTTCCCTAGCGATATGGAACCGCCGGTCCCTATAAGGTATCGCGAACAGTAAATGATTTTTTACGATTTTTTGGTCAAAACTTTTTAAACCCTATACCCTGTCAAGATTCCTTGTTTACTCAAATTGACTAAACATTCCTTGACACTCCACATTTTGTATTCAAATTCTTACCTTGATTACATTTTACTTATACCCCAACCTTGAGAATTCATTCTCACACAACCTTGAGATTTCATTCTCACACAACCTTTAGATTTCATTCTCACACAACCTTGAGATATCATTCTCACACTCTCACAATGCCTAACTCCTACATTCCTAACCTTGACATTTATTTGTCACAACCCCACTCACCCAAAGCTTCCTCATCCAAGCTTTTAAAGAAACCGAAAATCTCGGTTTGACCTATTTGGGTTAAGAAGAATGAACCATCTTCCTCCAAACCACCCAAAAACCCTAGCTTCTCTCCAATCAATTATTAGAATGAGACTTATACCATTAACCCCATCACCGGAGCTAAAGAAAATGTTCCTCCACCACCTCAATCCTTCAATACCCCTCAACTCAATGACCTTTCAACCTTCCCAAACCTCACAGGGCATTGTGAAAACATTTCCAAACCCATTACCTCTCCACCACCAAACCCTAGGTTTGATGCCATACGCCCATCAACTGATTTTGTGTTGCATCATGGATCCTCGTGTGCTTGTTGTCGATTTCAACAAATTGAACTTGCTCATGTGTATGAGAAGTTAAATTTTCTTGAATTCCTCCTCACTCGACCTCCTATCCAAGTTTTCGTCCCGGTGGACAAAACTTCGAATGATGCATCGTCGTCTTTTTAGAGTCTTTTATTTTTTTTAAGCAATCTTGGAAAATTATCACTATTAGAATAGCTTATGCTTAGTGGTTTATTTTCCATATTTCTTGCTTTAGATACTCATATTTTGTGTATGACTATCTACTTTGTTGTGTCTTTTCTTTTATGTAACCTTTGTGTTTTTGTGTGTTATTTCCTTTAGTTCTATTTTTGAGTTGATCATGGTTAATTTTTACAATTGCTTATGGGTGATTCCATCAATTCTAAACTTTAACCCCTTGACAAGCTTATCATCTTCATTGGATTGAAGTTTGATTTTGTCAATTACCTCTTTGGACATACTTAGCAAAATACTTGCTTCTAATTTGAGATTTCTTCTCTCTCTCCCTCTCAAGTTACTTAGTAGGTAGTGATCATATATACATTGGTGTTTCTTTCCTTTCTACTAACCTTTGTGTAGCATGTCACCTTAGCTCATATGCTTGGTGCCCCAAGCAAGGGGGAGCAACCACTAAGGGGGAGCTACTAGCAAATTTCGATGTTGTTCGAAGACTTATGCTAACCTTGTTGCTACGACAAAGGGGGAGAAATGATAGTGATAAACTCGTTAATAATTCGATATTTTATGTTTCTATGCAAATGAGTTTATAGTTTGTCGTAACCAAAAAGGGGGAGATTATTAATGCAAGTGATGCCTAAAAACATTATTAGTGTTAACTAATCTTTCTTAGTTTTGATCACAACAAACCATACAACACATTTAGTGTAAAACACAAAATGAATTATTTAACTAACACTATCATCAAGGTAATAATCATATCACTAACCTTTCTTAATCATACTTAGTGATCATCAAAATGATTATCCTTAAAACTCACTTTTGTTAATATGACAAAAGACTTTTTAATAAACTTTCTTTTTTAGAAAATGTTTTATTAAAATGGAAAATGAAAATTTGAAAATAGCATATTCCGAATGCTGTTAGAATATCCTTTGAAGGCTTCAAATACTACAGATATTCCTACCCCACTAAAAGACAAAAAACGGAGCGTACTCTAGTGGCGGTACCTTAAGTACCTACGCGGTTCCTTAGCGATATGGAACCGCCGGGCTAGATAAGGTACCGCGCATAGTAGCCGTTATAGATCCGTTATACTTTGTCTCCTTTAAATAGTGGGTCAAATCTCTTTTTCCAGCAAGCCTCTTGGACGTTTTTCTCAGCCCCCTTTCTATTTTCTATAGCATAATCATTAGTAAATGATCACTTAAAGTGTTAAGGATGTTTACATATGATTATTCTCTTGATCCCCTCCTTTACCTTGTCCAATGAGAAGATCACTCACTCACTAGTGTTGTGATAAAGATGAATCTATGAGCTAGTCATATTCATCATGATACCCTTTTTGTTTTAGGTCAATCCAGTGTATTTATGAATACTTGGACTAGTTGTGTTCATCCAAGTTATTTGGGGATACTTGGATTTGTTGTGTACATCCATTACATATGTGTTTGCTTGGATTTGTGTTGTGTAAATCCAAGCTACATGTCTGTACTTGGATATGTTGATCCCAAACTTAGATCGATTTAGCTTTATGTATACAAGATTAGATCAAGTAATACACTTAGAGAAACCTTTGTATATGCTTATGATAATCTAAGTGTTATGCGAAATTAACACTTAAATAAGAACACACAATGATATAAACAAACTTTCACTTTGATTAATGATATCAAACTTGCTTACAATGAAAGTAGTTTACGAATGAAAACTTATATGAAACATTAACCTAAAGGTCTTCTTTTATAGACATAAGAAGCCTTGTACAATAATCTACGTATCAGCTATTCTAGGTAAAGATAAATATAGAAAATACATTGTTGTTCCTATCTTTACTAGAAGTAATCTAGAATACAATAAACGCGTAGAGTATATCTTCCTATCAGTGCTTGTCTTCAATGTGTCAACGCTTGACTTTATCTTGTCAACGCTTGAGCTGTCAGCGCTTGTTTTGTTCTTGTCAACGCTTGTTTTACTCTTGTCAGCGCTCAAGTGATCTGGCCTTAATTTATTCCCAACAATCCTCCCCTAAACTTGATATCCACTCTTATGATCAAGTTTCTGAATAAGCATTAAGGACTAGGAGGAATCTTACAAACCTTCTCATATTGATAATGAATAAATCTGATCTAGTCTTTTCCCACGTCACTTGAATAATCTATTTCCAGCTGAGTGTCCTTCATCTTCTCCAAAATAGCCTTGGATATGAAATACTGACCATCCACAAGTAGATACTCAGCAAACTTTGTAGAACTCAAATGGTAAACACCAGCAGCTGAATATAACCTCCATTGAAGACCACTGAGGTCATCTTCAAGATCCTTCCAAATAGCAGGATCCTCATCTTTTGGTCCACACATTCTTTTGAATATGGACCACAGTTTTATTCCATTAGCTGAAGTTGGTGCTTCAGCCTCATACTTGGTCTCCAACAACCTCCATAGGTCCACCAAGTCTTCTCTATCACAACTTGCAAACAAAGATATGAGAGTGGTAAAAGTGTGTACCTCTTTTCCATACCTGCCAATCTTCCAAAACCCACATTCATCTTCTTCATAGCTCACAATTGGGTTTCTGGAATCTAATGGTAACACTTGCACCATATCTGAAGCTTCTAATGGTGAGAGCTTGAAGCTCCTTCTTATGACAACTTCACTTGGATATAGTGGATCCATATCTTTGGGAAACTCAAGAGAAACTCCATTTTTCACTGGTCTGGGAATAAACATAGCTTTCTTGAGTTCCATTTCTTCTGCAAGTTCTTCTTTCCTTTCATCAGAAAGAAGTCTGAGAGTGTTTGCTTCCTGCACTCTCACCCAAATAGGATAAGCCTTGCATTCCAACTCATCAAATGTCAATGCCTTTAACTTCTGATAAGTCCATCCTACTCCATGACATCTGAGCAACATGCAGTATAGCTCCCTTCTATCCCTTTTCAATTCTGAGAGAATATTGCTTGCCTTGTGTTTCAAAATTACCTGGCAATCCTTCTGAACTCTGAGGAGAATCTCCAGTCCCCATATTTGATCTGAAATAGTCAAGTCTAGATTCTCCATACATCTTTCTTCCCAAGCATGATACATTTGAACCACCTCTGGCATGTCAAAGTCAACCTGCAATTTCAATTCTCTCAATTTCTCCTCAGCCAACTCATCTCCATACTCAAGCCTTTCTGGTTCTATAATCATTACACTTAAGTCTGAGCTAGCTCCATCACTTCCTTCTTCTGAAGTCACAACAAATGGTGACTCTTTCACCTCCTTTTTATCTTGTTCCATGATTTGTGCAGCTAATCTTCTATCAAACTCAACTTGAGCTGCATCCATTGGAACACTCTCTTCTACCATAATACCCTTACCCTTATCTAATGGTGCAATTGTTGGTAGGGTAGATGGTGATACCTGTGTAGAAACCTCTTTGACGATGGATGATGACTGGGATACATCACCCTCATGTGCAGGTCTGTCAACGCCCAATTTTGTTCTATCAGCGCTCAAAATATTTCTGTCAGCGTCCAAATTCTCCTTGTCAACGCCCAAATATCCTGCCTCAGCGCCTTTTGTAACCTCTTCCAACATGGCTGTAAATGATAAATTCAAGTTGGTAGGAGAAACTAAGGACGTATCAAAACCTGTTTGTTTCTTCAAAGTTGTAAGGGCCTCAGCAACATCCAAGGATTGACCATCATAGCTACCCTTATCACTCAGATTTATTGGATCTTCCTCCCCTTTGGAAGATTCCTCCATACGCCTCCTGGCACTAGCACTCTCCAAAACAACAATCCTCTCCCTCAATTGCTTGAGTTCAAGGCCTTGTGAGCTGACAACTTGTACTAAGTCTGCATTTTGCTTTTACAAGCTCATGCAGACTGCCGTCAATTCCATAAGAGTCATTGGTTCCAGTCTGCCCTCTTCTAAAATGGGGATTTGACCTCCCAAGTCAGATTCATTGGGCATGGATGAGGACTTAATGATGGTGGGACTGTCTTGGCCATCATCTAAGCTAGAACCAATAGTCCCAGCCTCATCCAGGTCACCAGCCACACTTGTGATGGTGGTTCTCTCTGCTACATGGCTAGGACCACCAGAGAAGAACACTCCAGTAGTCCTTTGGCGTTTCATCAACCTATATTCAGGGGGTGTAGAAGATGGTGTGGAAGAATGGGTGGATGTGGGTTGGTTAAGGGGTGTTTGGGTTTGTGAAGGTTGGGTGTCAACGTTGGAAATAGACACATCAACGCCAACATTTAATGTGTCAGCGTTGAAGGGATCTTGGTCAAGTTGCATATGATCAGGTGAAGGTAAGGGTTCAGGTATTGGGTCAATTTGTGGTTGGGGGTCTGGTTGGGGTTGTGCTGCTGCAATAACAGCAAGCATAGCTTGGGTTAAGGGTAGGTCACGATGGGGTGGTGAGTTCATCTTCATAAAAATAGCTTTCTTTTGCTCAGGGATCTTATAAAAATCATTATGATCCCTTGTGCAATACCTTTGAACATCAAAAACCATTTGTAAAAATCAGGGATAAGCTAAAGTCATTTTGTTCCCCTTATTTTTACACATGCCCTCAAAAATCATTTTAGAATAATTAAATTTTTGCCCTGTTGCAATGCACACAATAGCACTTGTAATAGATCTATTGATCTCATTGTGTGCAGTGCATTGGGACTCAAACATTGAAGGAGGACATGTCTGAGGTACTTCCAGGCTGGGGGAAATTCCTGTTTATGATACTTGTTTAAGGTACCTTCATCAGAAAAAGGATATCCCAAAGCCCTTAGCCCTTGTTCTATTTCATTAATGGGAAGGGTGGCTATACCATCAGCATCATCAAGATGCAAGGCTTGGCGTACCAAATCCTCAGTAACCACCCAAGGTCCCCATGAACAATAGAAGTCAATGTAGTCACTCTATTAACTGTTGAGGAACTGACAGTGTTCCAAAACTGTTTAATATGTGTGACTGGAATGAGTGGTGCATGAGAAAGAGCATACCTTAAGGGGGATGCATTCAAATACGCCACCATTTGTGTGTATTGGAGAAACAGAGTATCATCAGCTTCAAGATACGCGATCATGTTGTGTTGAGTTCTGAACCCCAATTCCAATTCTGATGGTCTAAACTTTGGTGCCATTGATGAAAGCTGTTAAATTTGATGGATGAAGATGAAGTTGATAAGAGAAAATTGTGTTAGACAAGAAATATAGATACCCTGTTTAAAAATAGGAGCCAAATTTATTGGAGAAGAAAATGCATGTGATAGGCCCAAAAATAGGCAAGTATTTTCAAAAAGTAATCATGAAAATATTGAAAAATTATAAGTTTATCTCATGCATTAAATGAAAAGTAACAACTCCCAAAATTACGGCCTAAAAATATGTCAAAAAGTAACAACTGGGTAGGTCCCATTGAGTGTCAACGGTCAAAAATTACCTATCAACGCCCAACGGCTATAATCTTGTCAACGTTTGCCTATAGCCATGTCAGCGTCTAAATTGGTCACAACAACGCTTGGAAAATTCTTGTCAGCGTCCAAAAATAAAAATGTTTAAAAATGAAAAATGACCTTAACAAAGTAATTTATCCTAGAGAAGATAACCAAAAAGCTGATAATTATTATAGGGCGGCAAGCACTGTCCAGTTATGCACACTTGCTTAAGCAAGATAGACATAACAGTCCTCTAGTGTCCCTTGCTAACTAAAACTCTTAACAACCAAGTTACCTTTTAAAATTCCTTGTTACTCCCAAGTAAATCCCATAACAAAATTATTCCCAAGTCTCCCAACAGACCACAACCAATTCTAGGCCAAAAATGTCTTGGCAGCATGCATAGTATATCAACTTTGCATGCTACAGTGCCTCATGATTTAGTAAGACTAACTCATACTCACCTGTGGACACAATCTAGAATTGTGATAAGAGTATCATATGGATACCCAAACATCCTAAAGGTTCCTAAAACCTCCCCTTAAACTATGATACAAAAGTTTGCCAAAATATGCATGAACATAAAAATTTATGTCAAGATAGGAATTTAAAATTCCAACCATCATCCATAATAAAAACTTGTCCAAATACTTCTCCATTGATCCATAAGCAACTCTGTATCTAATGGTATACTGCTAACACCATCTGCACATTTAGATTGAAAACCACAAAACTAACTTTGTTGCTAACAACGCCCCGATAACACATGTCAGCGTTGAGGGAAGCTTTGTCAGCGTTAGACAATTATATTGCTGACAACGTTACAAAAACACTTATCAGTGTTCAAGCAACCTTTGTCAGTGTTAGAAAAATATAGTGGAAAATCTAAATCATCATAAGACCAATAACAATGCATCATCCTGTACATACTTTTACAAAAAGACTCCAAAACACATATTATGTGAGATTGACCATTCCAATACTTGTTACCAAGTGTTGAAATCTCCAAGCATCAAAAGGTTTAGTTAGTAAATCTGACACATTTTCCTCAGTGTCAACCCTATCTGGTTGTATTAAACCTTTTTCAAAGCAATCTCTTATAAAATGGTGTCTAATTTCTATGTGTTTAGTTTTAGAATGATGTACAGGATTCTTAATGATGCATAAAGTGTTGTTATTGTTAACAAATATCTTGGTATGCATGAAATTATACCCATAGTCCAACAGCTGGTTCTGACTCCACAAAACTTGTCCACAACAAGCAGCTATAGCAACATACTCAGCTTCAGTTGTAGAATTTGCCACCACTGTTTGTTTCTTGTATTGCCAAGATATCAATCTGCTCCCAAGAAACTGACATCCACCAGTTGTGGATTTCCTATCAAATTTATCACCTCCATAATCACTATCTGAATATGCAATCACCTCCAATGGTGAATCCTTTGGGTACCACAAACCAAGACCAGGATAGCATATTAGGTACCTAAAGATCCTCTTCACAGCATAAAGGTGACATTCTTTGGGAGTCACTTGATGGCGTGCACAAGCACACACAGCAAACATGATGTCAGGTCTGGAGGCAGTAAGATACATCAAGGATCCAATCATGGATCTATAGTGCCTGACATCAACATCTTTCCCATCTCCAATCTTTCCCCAAGGGTGTTCTCTATCCATAGGAGTAGTAGCCCTCTTTTCATGTGGAGAAAAGCCAAACTTCTTCAAGATCTCAGCCACATATTTATCCTGGGAGATGAAAATACCATATTCTTTCTGTTGAACTTGTAAACCAAGAAAGAAGTTCATCTCCCCCATAGCACTCATCTTGAATTTGTCTGTCATAAGCTTGGAGAAATCCTCACTCATCTTTGGATCAGTAGACCCAAAAATGATATCATCAACATAGATCTGGACAAGCAACACATCCTTGCCTTTCTTCTTTGTAAACAATGTCTGATCTATGGTGCCCCTTTTGAATCTATTGTCTACCAAATAGGTAGACAAAGTACCATACCATGCTCTAGGGGCTTGATGAAGGCCATACATAGCCTTTTTGACTCTATACACTTTATCTGGATTCCCTGGATCCTCAAAACCAGGAGGCTGCATCACATATACCTCCTCAACAATAGTTCCATAGAGGAAGGCACTCTTGATATCCATTTGATAGACAGTGAAGCCCATGCAGGATGCATAGGCTAGAAAAATCCTTATAGCTTCAATCCTTGCAACTGGTGCAAAGACTTCCTCATAGTCTATTCCCTCCTCTTGTGTATATCCCTGAGCCACTAACCTTGCCTTGTTTCTGACCACAATGCCTCTTTCATCTCTCTTGTTCCTTAGAACCCATCTTGTCCCTATAGGTCTGACATATCTGGGACAATCAACCAGCTCCCAAACATCCTGAATTGCAAATTGGTGAAGCTCATCCTGCATTGCTTCCACCCAACTTGGTTCTTTGAGAGCATCAAATATTTTCTTGGGTTCCTGTTGTGACAGAAAACAGGCAAACAAACATGCTTGCACAAGAGGGGTATCAACCTTCTTGTGTATATTGACAATAAACCCACCAAGACCTTGATGAGATCTTCTAGTCTGAACTGGAGTATTAACATTACCAATGATTTGAGAAGGAGGATGATTCTTCATGACTGAAGTAAGTACTCCTCCCTCAAAAAGTCTGGTATCTTCAACTTCATTCTCCATGTTGCCAATATCTTCTTCATCAGACTCTCTTATATCAACATAAGGATGACCTTCTTCATATGAATTGGAAGGTTCACCTTGTTCAAAAGTGGAAGAGAAAAGATGTGCAGAAGTGTTGTCAACGCCTGAATCTTGTTTGTCAACGCTTGGGCTAACAACACTTGAACTGTTGTTGTCAACGTCTGAACCATCAACGTCTGAATTGGTCTTGTCAGCGCTAGATTTGCCTTTGTCAACGACTAAAAGGACCATGCATGTTTGTATCTGGTGGTACTTGGAAACCACCATTATCTTTTCCAGCAGCAGCAGCAGCAGCAAAAGCATCTGTCCAAATGGGAATTGTAACATATTCTTGAATAGGAGATGTCTTTTCTGCTTATGATCCAACCTTTTCATAAACCTGAGTACCTGAAACATCAACAACTTGTTCCTCCATAACATTTGAAGTGACCTTCACAATGTCTGGATTAGTGACAGGAATATAATTTAAAGTTCTAGATAAAGGTTCCAAGTCAAACAACCAATTAGGACCACTTTCAGGATCACTAGGTTTATTCTCTAAAAACCTAACATGTACTCTTTCAAGTATACGTTTTTCCTCTTTAAGATAAACCCTATATCCCTTGCTCTGCACTGAATACCCTATGAAGTAGCCCTCATCACCTTTTGCACTAAATTTCCCCAAGGCATCACTAGTATCTAAAACTACTACATGACAACCAAAAGGTCTGAGAAAACCAATATTAGGTTTTCTACCCCAAAGTAACTCATAAGGTGTTTTGTTCTGAATTTTGTTAACTAATGCTCTATTTTGAAAATAGCAAGCTGTATTAACAGCCTCAGCCCAAAAGGCTATAGGAAAATGAGCATCAGCCAACATTGTTCTGGCTGCTTCAATTAGGGTTATATTTTTCCTCTCAGCAACCCCATTTTGCTGTGGGGTTCTAGAAATACTAAATTGCCTAGTAATTCCTTTCCTGGCACAGAAATCATCTAGCTTCTTATTCCTAAATTCTCCACCATTATCACTCATAAGCATTTTAACTTCATTGCCAGACCTCTTCTCAATCTGAGTGATAAAATCAATTAGAATGTCAGCTGTGTCACTCTTCATAGCTAGAAAGAATGTCCAAGTAAACCTAGAAAAGTCATCTGTGATGACAAAGCAATATGACTTACCATTCAAACTTTTTATATTGGTTGGACCAAAGAGGTCCATGTGTAGCATATGAAGAGGTCTAGAACTAGTATGCACCTGTTTGGACTTGAATGAGACCTTGTGCTGCTTGCCTTTAAGAGATGCAACACAAGAGTGGTCATTGTGGAAGGCCTTCTCAGGCAAACCATCAACCAAACCAAGTCTCACAAGCCTATTTATATTTTTAAAATTTATGTGCCCTAGTCTCCTGTGCCACAAATTACTTTCATCTACTGAGGCTTTAGCATAAAAACAAGACATATTATTGTTCATTCTAATCCCATTCAAATTCACATTATATATGTCCTTATGCCTAGGTGTTCTATACTCAATATATTTCTCGCCAGGGATCTTAAAATCCTTGCTTAACACCAAACACTCAGTATCAGTAAACAGAACTTTATTTTGATTATCACAAACTTGTGATACACTAAAAAGGTTGTAATCAAGTTCTTTTACCAGAAATACGTTCTCAAATCGCAAATTCTTGGTGAGAAGGGTTCCTTTGCCTGTGATAGTACCATATCCGCCTCCAAAGTAAACCTTATCACCATCTTTAATGGGAGTGAAGTTCGTCAAATAGTCTTCCTTCCCTGTCATGTGCCTTGAGCATCCACTATCCCAATATCCATAATCATTGACCTGTTTTTGAATGCCCTGCAGATAAAGAAAACAAATTAGTTTTCTTTGGGAACCCAAGTCTTAAAAGACTTGGATTCATCTGGTAGTTCAATAAGAACAGACTTAGTTCTCACAACAACCCCATTCTCATCCTTCTTAGAATGAAATACCCAGTTAACCCCAATAGGTTTTGTAATGACCTTTGAAATGTAATTAAATCTGTTGCAGGTCATTGAAATCCCATTATCATTAGGGTTTTGATCTTTCTTGGGTCTCCATGTTAAGCTTGAAGAAGCTTTAGACCTCTTACCTGTGGTTGCAAATATTTAGGTCTGGTCACATTTCTATCAGCGTTGGAATTGGTCTTGTCAACGCTGAAATTACCCTTGTCAGCGTTGAACCTAGGGTTTGCTATAGAAACCCATTGCCTATTAGACCATGTGTTTGTCTTTTGAAATGGTCTTTGTCCATGAGTGTTAGACCCTCTAGTAAAGAATGGGGCAGGTCTAATCACTTGTGGACTTTGCTGTACACAAGGTTTGGGTCTAACAACGTTTGACTTCCTAACAACGTTGACTTTGTTCCTGTCAGCGCTTAAATTGTTCCTGTCAGTGCTGACTTTGGGAGCGTTGACACACTTGTATGCCAAGTGTGAAAAGCTACCAAAAGTGTAACAAGCTTTTCTAGACACAATCTTAGGTCTAGAAGAGAAGAAGCCTGTTCCATTATTGCTAACTTGGCTCTTGGGTGACCTAGTATTCCTATACATCTCTGCATATTTAATGCTAGGTTTTCTATCAGTGTTTGAGCCTAGGTCAACAGCTTTACCAGTGACTGGGTTTGTAACCTTAATGGGAGTTGACTCATTGGGACTTTCACATAGCAAGCCACCCTTGACAAACAAAGTAGTGTTAGCTTTCTTCCATTCATTCAGGTCAGTCAACTTTTGTTGGTACTTTTCAACTGGAGTGACAACTCTTGGTGGAGGAATGAATTCCTCCTCTTGGAATTCTGGCAAACCAGTCCAAGATAGGTCCTTTTGCTGGACACCATAGAAGTCACCAGCTGGTGGTGGAACCAAAGAGTAATCATTCATCCCTATCCCAGTCATGTCCTTAGGATCCCTTTGTTTACCCACACAGTCTCGTAGGGTTTGAGTGGCTCTATCAAATCTTTGAATTTTAAGGCCAACATTGTCTTTATTCTTAATGGCCTCATCTAATTTAGCCTGTAACTCACCATTAACCCTTTCTATGATGTTTCTAATATCCATACTAGCATATAATTCATGTTTTAAGATATTTATTTTATCTTTTAAGTCAAATTCCATTTTCTTGTATTCAGAAACAGTTTTCTCAGTTTGAGTGAGAGCTACTTGGTAATTAGATAGTTTGCACTTTTCAGTACTCACATCACTCATTAATCTTAACACTTCTTTGTTAAGTTTCTCAGTGTTTAACCTACAACCTTTACTACAAAAAGCATCATTGTATACCTCATTATCAGATGAAGAGGAGGAGTGTGCCATGAGAGCATATTCAACATGCTCTTCTTCTTCAACCTCAGCAACCAAAGCTTTATCCTCTTCAACATTCTTAGCCAGAAAGCTCCAATCCCATCCCATACCATCAATTCCTTGAACTGCAACCATGGCTTTGGAATCCTGAGCTTTAACAACTTGACTTGAGGGTTTACCAGCATCAGATCTTCTAGGAGATCTGCATTCCCTCATGAAGTTCCCCATACGATGACAGTTGTAGCATTCAACTTTGGATTTATCAAATCCAGCTGTGTCTTTTGAATTGAAGGTCATCTTCTTCTTAAACCTTATGTTCCACCTATTTGCTCTTATACTAGCAAGAGCCATGTTCCACTTAATGTCCATCTCTTCCAAGTGCTCATCACTTATCTGCTCAAGATCCTCATATGTAATCACTGAACCATTGGGCAGAGAAGCAATATAAGCACATACAGTATCCAAATCTAAACCAGCAGGTTTAATTCTTGGAGAGTCACTCTTGAATGTGTCAGCGTCTGAATAGGAGACGTTGACAGGACTTGTTCCAGCGCTGACATATGATGATCCAGTAACTGGATGCATGTAAGAGTCCTTCTGATTGAATTGACCTTCACTATGAGAGAAGAAGGTCATGTTACTGGTGGTAGACTTGCTTCCATGCTCTAAGAGAGTTTCATCTTCCAACAGCCTTAGTTTGTTGTAGATGTCATCAAACGAGGAACTTTTGTAAATATTATTGGCAAGAATTGATCTTGCCTCAATATTCCATGCCTCACCAAGACTTTTAAGAAAGGTAGCATTAATGTCAACATCACAAAGTTGTGTCCCCATGAAGGACAACTTGCTTGTAATGTCAAGCAATCTGCTTCTCACACTACTCAGTTTCTCAATGGGTTGAGCTTTGAAGACAGCATAATCATGCATGAGTTGCTTTTTATTTTCTTCCTTAGTGTCTGCATTGCCACCATATGAAACTTCAAGAGCTTCCCAAAGGGTTTTAGCAGATTCATAGCCTCTATATTTATGCTGGTTCTCTTGTCCCAAAGAGACTTTCAGAATATTTAGGGCTTTCATGTCGACCCTTTTCTTTGCTATGTCTTCAGCAGCCACAGCTCTACCATCTCCAGGTTTTTCTCTCTTATCCTCTTCAGAACATCCAGCAACAGCTGATCTTTGAGCAATAACATTAGCAATCTTTTGGGCTTTATCGAATGTGTTTTCATATTCAATAACCTCCCAGAGTGTGTAGTCATAGATTCCCAGATATTGCTCAAAGTTGAATTTCCACAAATCAAAGTTGGTTGCATCAAACATGGGAATCTTGATGTTTGGTAAAGATGAGGAGGAGGAGGTTATTGCTTCAGACATGATGTTGTTAGGGTTTTTGAGAAAATTAGGGTTTTGGTGATTTTTAGGGTTCTTGTGTTCTTTAAGATCAAAAGTTCCTCAACAAGCTCTGATACCACTTGTTGATCCCAATATTAGATCGATTTAGCTTTATGTATACGAGATTAGATCAAGTAATACACTTAGAGAAACCTTGTGTGCAGCAAAGGAACCTTTCTCATCAGGGATCTTAAAATCCTTGCTTAACACCAAACACTCAGTATCAGTAAACAGAACTTTATTTTAATTATCACAAACTTGTGATACACTAAAAAGGTTGTAATCAAGTTCTTTTACCAAAAATACGTTCTCAAAACGCAAATTCTTGGTGAGAAGGGTTCCTTTGCCTGTGATAGTACCATATCCGCCTCTAAAGTAAACCTTATCACCATCTTTAATGGGAGTGAAGTTCGTCAAATAGTTTTCCTTCCCTGTCATGTACCTTGAGCATCCACTATCCCAATATCCATAATCATTGACCTGTCTTTGAATGCCCTGCACATAAAGAAAACAAATTAGTTTTCTTTCGGAACCCAAGTCTTAAAAGACTTGGATTCATCTGGTTGTTCAATAAGAATAGACTTAGTTCTCACAACAACCCCATTCTCATCCTTCTTAGAATGAAATACCTAGTTAACCCCAATAGGTTTTGTAATGACCTTTGAAATGTAATTAAATCTGTTGCAGGTCATTGAAATCCCATTATCATTAGGGTTTTGATCTTTCTTGGGTCTCCATGTTAAGCTTGAAGAAGCTTTAGACCTCTTACCCTGTGGTTGCAAATATTTAGGTCTGGTCACGTTTCTATCAGCGTTGGAATTGGTCTTGTCAACGCTGAAATTACCCTTGTCAGCGTTGAACCTAGGGTTTGCTACAGAAACCCATTGCCTATTAGACCAGGTGTTTGTCTTTTGAAATGGTCTTTGTCCATGAGTGTTAGACCCTCTAGTAAAGAATGGGGCAGGTCTAATCACTTGTGGACTTTGCTGCACACAAGGTTTGGGTCTGACAACGTTTGACTTCCTAACAACGTTGACTTTGTTCATGTCAGCGTTGAAATTGTTCCTTTCAGTGCTGACTTTGGGAGCGTTGACACACTTGTATGCCAAGTGTGAAAAGCTACCACAAGTGTAACAAGCTTTTCTAGACACAATCTTAGGTCTAGAAGAGAAGAAGCCTATTCCATTATTGCTAACTTGGCTCTTGGGTGACCTAGTATTCCTATACATCTCTGCATATTTAATGCTAGGTTTTCTATCAGTGTTTGAGCCTAGGTCAACAGCTTTACCAGTGACTGGGTTTGTAACCTTAATGGGAGTTGACTCATTGGGACTTTCACATAGCAAGCCACCCTTGACAAACAAAGTAGGGTTAGCTTTCTTCCATTCATTCAGGTCAGTCAACTTTTGTTGGTACTCTTCAACTAGAGTGACAACTCTTGGTGGAGGAATGAATTCCTCCTCTTGGAATTCTGGCAAACCAGTCCAAGATAGGTCCTTTTGCTGGACACCATAGAAGTCACCAGCTGGTGGTGGAACCAAAGAGTAATCATTCATCCCAATCCTAGTCATGTCCTTAGGATCCCTTTGTTTACCCACACAGTCTCCTAGGGTTTGAGTGGCTCTATCAAATCTTTGAATTTTAAGGCCAACATTGTCTTTATTCTTAATGGCCTCATCTAATTTAGCATGTAACTCACCATTAACCCTTTCCATGATGTTTCTAATATCCATACTAGCATCTAATTCATGTTTTAAGATATTTATTTTATCTTTTAAGTCAAATTCCATTTTTTTGTATTCAGAAACCGTTTTCTCAGTTTGAGTGAGAGCTACTTGGTAATTAGATAGTTTGCACTTTTCAGTACTCACATCACTCATTAATCTTAACACTTCTTTGTTAAGTTTCTCAGTCTTTAACCTACAACCTTTACTACAAAAAGCATCATTGTATACCTCATTATCAGATGAAGCGGAGGAGTGTGCCATGAGAGCATATTCAACATGCTCTTCTTCTTCAACCTCAGCAACCAAAGCTTTATCCTCTTCAACATTCTTAGCCAGAAAGCTCCAATCCCATCCCATACCATTAATTCCTTGAACTGCAACCATGGCTTTGGAATCCTGAGCATTAACAACTTGACTTGAGGGTTTACCAGCATCAGATCTTCTAGGAGATCTGCATTCCCTCATGAAGTGCCCCATACAATGACAGTTGTAGCATTCAACTTTGGATTTATCAAATCCAGCTGTGTCTTTTGCATTGAAGGTCATCTTCTTCTTAAACCTTCTGTTCCACCTATTTGCTCTTATACTAGCAAGAGCCATGTTCCACTTAATGTCCATCTCTTCCAAGTGCTCATCACTTATCTGCTCAAGGTCCTCATATGTAATCACTAAACCATTGGGCAGAGAAGCAATATAAGCACATACAGTATCCAAATCTAAACCAGCAGGTTTAAATCTTGGGGAGTCACTCTTGAATGTAACAGCGTCTGAATAGGAGACGTTGACATGACTTGTTCCAGCGCTGACATATGATGATCCAGTAACTGGATGCATGTAAGAGTCCTTCTGATTGAATTGACCTTCACTATGAGAGAAGAAGGCCATGTTACTGGTGGTAGACTTGCTTCCATGCTCTAAGAGAGTTTCATCTTCCAACAGCCTTAGTTTTTTGTAGATGTCATCAAACGAGGAACTTTTGTAGGTATTATTGGCAAGAATTGATCTTGCCTCAATCTTCCATGCCTCACCAAGACTTTTAAGAAAGGTAGCATTAATGTCAACATCACCAAGTTGTGTCCCCATGAAGGACAACTTGCTTGTAATGTCAAGCAATCTGCTTCTCACACTACTCAGTTTCTCATTGGGTTGAGCTTTGAAGACAGGATAATCATGCATGAGTTGCTTTTTCTTTTCTTTCTTAGTGTCTGCATTGCCACCATATGCAACTTCAAGAGCTTCCCAAAGGGTTTTAGCAGATTCATAGCCTCTATATTTATGCTGGTTCTCTTGTCCCAAAGAGACTTTCAGAATATTTAGGGCTTTCATGTCGACCCTTTTCTTTGCTATGTCTTCAGCAGCCACAACTCTACCATCTCCAGGTTTTTCTCTCTTATCCTCTTCAGAACATCCAGCAACAGCTGATCTTTGAGCAATAACATTAGAAATCTTTTAGGCTTTATCGAATGTGTTTCCATATTCAATAACCTCCCAGAGTATGTAGTCATAGATTCCCAGATATTGCTCAAAGTTGAATTTCCATAAATCAAAGTTGGTTGCATCAAGCATGGGAATCTTGATGTTTGGTAAAGATGAGGAGGAGGAGGTTATTGCTTCAGACATGATGTTGTTAGGGTTTTTGAGAAAATTATGGTTTTGGTGATTGTTAGGGTTCTTATGTTCTTTAAGATCAAAAGTTCCTCAACAAGCTCTGATACCACTTGTTGATCCCAAACTTAGATCGATTTAGCTTTATGTATACGAGATTAGATCAAGTAATACACTTAGAGAAACCTTTGTATATGCTTATGATAATCTAAGTGTTATGCGGAATTAACACTTAAACAAGAACACACAATGATATAAACAAACTTTCACTTTGATTAATGATATCAAACTTGCTTACAATGAAAGTAGTTTACGAATGAAAACTTATATGAAACATTAACCTAAAGGTCTTATTTTATAGACATAAGAAGCCTTGTATAATAATCTACGTATCAGCTATTCGAGGTAAAGATAAATATTGAAAATGCATTGTTGTTCCTATCTTTACTAGAAGTAATCTAGAATACAATAAACGCGTAGAGTATATCTTCCTATCAGTGCTTGTCTTCAATGTGTCAACGCTTGACTTTATCTTGTCAACGCTTGAGCTGTCAGCGCTTGTTTTGTTCTTGTCAACGCTTGTTTTACTCTTGTCAGCGCTCAAGTGATCTGGCCTTAATTTATTCCCAACAATCCTCCCCTAAACTTGATATCCACTCTTATGATCAAGTTTCTGAATAAGCATTAAGGACTAGGAGGAATCTTACAAACCTTCTCATATTGATAATGAATAAATCTGATCAAGTCTTTTGCCACGTCACTTGAATAATCTATTTCCAGCTGAGTGTCCTTCATCTTCTCCAAAATAGCCTTGGATATGAAATACTGACCATCCATAAGTAGATACTCAGCAAACTTTGTATAACTCAAATGGTAAACACCAGCAGCTGAATATAACCTCCATTGAAGACCACTGAGGTCATCTTCAAGATCCTTCCAAATAGCAGGATCCTCATCTTTTGGTCCACACATTCTTTTGAATGTGGACCACAGTTTTATTCCATTAGCTAAAGTTGGTGCTTCAGCCTCATACTTGGTCTCCAGCAACCTCCATAGGTCCACCAAGTCTTCTCTATCACAACTTGCAAACAAAGATATGAGAGTGGTAAAAGTGTGTACCTCTTTGCCATACCTGCCAATCTTCCAAAACCCACATTCATCTTCTTCATAGCTCACAATTGGGTTTCTGGAATCTAATGGTAACACTTGCACCATATCTGAAGCTTCTAATGGTGAGAGCTTGAGGCTCCTTCTTATGACAGCTTCACTTGGATATAGTGGATCCATATCTTTGGGAAACTCAAGAGAAACTCCCTTTTTCACTGGTCTGGGAATAAACATAGCTTTCTTGAGTTCCATTTCTTCTGCAAGTTCTTCTTTCCTTTCATCAGAAAGAAGTTTGAGAGTGTTTGCTTCCTGCACTCTCACCCAAATAGGATAAGCCTTGCATTCCAACTCATCAAATGTCAATGCCTTTAACTTCTGATAAGTCCATCCTACTCCATGACATCTGAGCAACATGCAGTATAGCTCCCTTCTATCCCTTTTCAATTCTGAGAGAATATTGCTTGCCTTGTGTTTCAAAATTACCTGGCAATCCTTCTGAACTCTGAGGAGAATCTCCAATCCCCATATTTGATCTGAAATAGTCAAGTCTGGATTCTCCATACATCTTTCTTCCCAAGCATGATACATTTGAACCACCTCTGGCATGTCAAAGTCAACCTGCAATTTCAGTTCTCTCAATTTCTCCTCAGCCAACTCATCTCCATACTCAAGCCTTTCTGGTTCTATAATCATAACACTTGAGTCTGAGCTAGCTCCATCACTTCCTTCTTCTGAAGTCACAACAAATGGTGACTCTTTCACCTCCTTTTTATCTTGTTCCATGATTTGTGCAGCTAATCTTCTATCAAACTCAACTTGAGCTGCATCCTTTGGAACACTCTCTTCTACCATAATACCCTTACCCTTATCTAATGGTGCAATTGTTGGTAGGGTAGATGGTGATACCTGTGTAGAAACCTCTTTGACGATGGATGATAACTGGGATACATCACCCTCATGTGCAGGTCTGTCAACGCCCAATTTTGTTCTATCAGCGCTCAAAATATTTCTGTCGGCGTCCAAATTCTCCTTGTCAACGCCCAAATATCCTGCCTCAGCGCCTTTTGTAACCTCTTCCAACATGGATTTAAATGATAAATTCAAGTTGGTAGGAGAAACTAAGGACATATCAAAACCTGTTTGTTTCTTCAAAGTTGTAAGGGCCTTAGCAACATCCAATGATTGACCATCATGGCTGCCCTTATCACTCAGATTTATTGGATCTTCCTCCCCTTTGGAAGATTCCTCCATACCCCTCCTGGCACTAGCACTCTCCAAAACAACAATCCTCTCCCTCAATTGCTTGAGTTCAAGGCCTTGTGAGCTAACAACTTGTACTAAGTCTGCATTTTGCTTTTGCAAGCTCATGCAGACTGCCGTTAATTCCATAAGAGTCATTGGTTCCAGTCTGCCCTCTTCTAAAATGGGGATTTGACCTCCCAAGTCAGATTCATTGGGCATGGATGAGGACTTAATGATGGTGGGACTGTCTTGGGCAGCATCCAAGCCAGAACCAATAGTCCCAGCCTCATCTAGGTCACCAGCCACACTTGTTATGGTGGTTCTCTCTGCTACATAGCTAGGACCACCAGAGGAGAACACTCCAGTAGTCCTTTGGCGTTTCATCAACCTATATTCAGGGGGTGTAGAAGATGGTGTGGAAGAATGGGTGGATGTAGGTTGGTTAAGGGGTGTTTGGGTTTGTGAAGGTTGGGTGTCAACGTTGGAAATAGACACATCAACGCCAACATTTAATGTGTCAGTGTTGAAGGGATCTTGGTCAAGTTGCATATGACCAGGTGAAGGTAAGGGTTCAGGTATTGGGTCAAGTTGTGGTTGGGGGTCAATTTGTGGTTGGGGGTCTGGTTGGGGTTGTGCTGCTGCAATTACAGCAAGCATAGCTTGGGTTAAGGGTAGGTCACGATGGGGTGGTGAGTTCATCTTCATAAAAATAGCTTTCTTTTGCTCAGGGATCTTATAAAAATCATTATGATCCCTTGTGCAATACCCTTGAACATCAAAAACCATTTGTAAAAATCAGGGATAAGCTAAAGTCATTTTGTTCCACTTATTTTTACACATGCCCTCAAAAATCATTTTAGAATAATTAAATTTTTGCCCTGTTGCAATGCACACAATAGCACTTGCAATAGATCTATTGATCTCATTGTGTGCAGTGCATTTGGGACTTAAACATTGAAGGAGGACATGTATGAGGTACTTCCAGGATGGGGGAAATTCCTGTTTATGATACTTGTTTAAGGTACCTTCATCAGGAAAAGGATATCCCAAAGCCCTTAGCCCTTGTTCTATTTCATTAATGGGAAGGGTGGCTATACCATAAGCATCATCAAGATGCAAGGCGTGGCGTACCCAAGCCTCAGTAACCACCCAAGGTCTCCCATGAACAATAGAAGTCAATGTAGTCACTCTATTAACTGTTGAGGAACTGACAGTGTTCCAAAACTGTTTAATATGTGTGACTGGAATGAGTGGTGCATGAGAAAGAGCATACCTTAAGGGGGATGCGTTCAAATACGCCACCATTTGTGTGTATTGGGGAAACAGAGTATCATCAGCTTCAAGATACGCGATCATGTTGTGTTGAGTTCTGAACCCCAATTCCAATTCTGATGGTCTAAACTTTGGTGCCATTGATGAAAGCTGTTAAATTTGATGGATGAAGATGAAGTTGATAAGAGAAAATTATGTTAGACAAGAAATATAGATACCCTGTTTAAAAATAGGAGCCAAATTTATAGGAGAAGAAAATGCATGTGATAGGCCCAAAAATAGGCAAGTATTTTCAAAAAGTAATCATGAAAATATTGAAAAATTATAAGTTTATCTCATGCATTAAATGAAAAGTAACAACTCCCAAAATTACGGCCTAAAAATATGTCAAAAGGTAACAACTGGGTAGGTCCCATTGAGTGTCAACGGTCAAAAATAACCTATCAACACCCAACGGCTATAATCTTGTCAAGGTTTGCCTATAGCCATGTCAGCGCTAAATTGGTCACAACAACGCTTGGAAAATTCTTGTCAGCGTCCAAAAATAAAAATGTTTATAAATGAAAAATGACCTTAACAAAGTAATTTATCCTAGAGAAGATAACCAAAAAGCTGATAATTATTATAGGGCGACAAGCACTGTCCAGTTATGCACACTTGCTTAAGCAAGATAGACATAACAGTCCTCTAGTGTCCCTTGCTAACCAAAACTCTTAACAACCAAGTTACCTTTTAAAATTCCTTGTTACTCCCACGTAAATCCCATAACAAAATTATTCCCAAGTCTCCCAACAGACCACAACCAATTCTAGGGCAAAAATGTCTTGGCAGCATGCATAGTATATCAACTTTGCATGCTACAGTGCCTCATGATTTAGTAAGACTAACTCATACTCACCTGTGGACACAATCTAGAATTGTGATAAGAGTATCATATGGATACCCAAACATTCTAAAGGTTCCTAAAACCTCCCCTTAAACTATGATACAAAAGTTTGCCAAAATATGCATGAACATAAAAATTTATGTCAAGATAGGAATTTAAAATTCCAACCATCATCCATAATAAAAACTTGTCCAAATGCTTCTCCATTGATCCATAAGAAACTCTGTATCTAATGGTATACTGCTAACACCATCTGCACATTTAGATTGAAAACCACAAAACTAACTTTGTTGCTGACAACGCCCCGATAACACATGTCAGCGTTGAGGGAAGCTTTGTCAGCGTTAGACAATTATATTGCTGACAACGTTACAAAAACACTTATCGGTGTTCAAGCAACCTTTGTCAGTGTTAGAAAAATATAGTGGAAAATCTAAATCATCATAAGACCAATAACAATGCATCATCCTGTACATACTTTTACAAAAAGACTCCAAAACACATATTATGTGAGATTGACCATTCCAATACTTGTTACCAAGTGTTGAAATCTCCCAGCATCAAAAGGTTTAGTTAGTAAATCTGACACATTTTCCTCAGTGTCAACCCTATCTGGTTGTATTAAACCTTTTTCAAAGCAATCTCTTATAAAATGGTGTCTAATTTCTATGTGTTTAGTTTTAGAATGATGTACATGATTCTTAATGATGCATAAAGTGCTGTTATTGTCAACAAATATCTTGGTATGCATGAAATTATACCCATAGTCCAACAGCTGGTTCTGAATCCACAAAACTTGTCCACAAGAAGCAGCTGCAGCAACATACTCAGCTTCAGTTGTAGAATTAGCCACAACTGTTTGTTTCTTGCATTGCCAAGATATCAATCTGCTCCCAAGAAACTGACATCCACCAGTTGTGGATTTCCTATCAAATTTATCACCTCCATAATCACTATCTGAATATGCAATCAGCTCCAATGGTGAATCCTTTGGGTACCACAAACCAAGACTAGGATAGCATCTTAGGTACCTAAAGATCCTCTTCACAGCATAAAGGTGACATTCTTTGGGAGTCACTTGATGGCGTGCACAAGCACACACGGCAAACATGATGTAAGGTTTGGAGGCAGTAAGATACATCAAGGATCCAATCATGGATCTATAGTGCCTGACATCAACATCTTTCCCATCTCCAATCTTTCCCCAAGGGTGTTCTCTACCCATAGGAGTAGTAGCCCTCTTTTCATGTGGAGAAAAGCCAAACTTCTTCAAGATCTCAGCCACATATTTATCCTGGGAGATGAAGATACCATCTTCTTTCTGCTGAACTTGTAAACCAAAAAAGAAGTTCATCTCCCCCATAGCACTCATCTTGAATTTGTCTGTCATAAGCTTGGAGAAATCCTCACTCATCTTTCGGTCAGTAGACCCAAAAATGATATCATCAACATAGACCTGGACAAGCAACACATCCTTGCCTTTCTTTTTTGTAAACAATGTCTGATCTATGGTGCCCCTTTTGAATCCATTGTCCACCAAATAGGTAGACAAAGTACCATACCATGCTCTAGGGGCTTGATGAAGGCCATACATAGCCTTTTTGACTCTATACACTTTATATGGATTCTCTGGATCCTCAAAACCAGGAGGTTGCATCACATATACCTCCTCAACAATATTTCCATAGAGGAAGGCACTCTTGACATCCATTTTATAAACAGTGAAGCCCATGCAGGATGCATAGGCTATAAAAATCCTTATAGCTTCAATCCTTGCAACTGGTGCAAAGACTTCCTCATAGTCTATTCCCTCCTCTTGTGTATATCCCTGACCCACTAACCTTTCCTTGTTTCTGACCACAATGCCTTTTTCATCTCTCTTGTTCCTTAGAACCCATCTTGTCCCTATAGGTCTGACATATCTGGGACAATCAACCAGCTCCCAAACATCCTAAATTGCAAATTGGTGAAGCTCATCCTGCATTGCTTCCACCCAACTTGGTTCTTTGAGAGCATCAAATATTTTCTTGGGTTCCTGTTGTGACAGAAAACAGGCAAACAAACATGCTTACACAAGAGGGGTATCAACCTTCTTGTGTATATTGGCAATAAACCCACCAAGACCTTGATGAGATCTTCTAGTCTGAACTGGAGTATTAACATTACCAATGATTTGAGAAGGATGATGATTCTTCATGACTGAAGTAAGTACTCCTCCCTCAAAAAGTCTGGTATCTTCAACTTCATTCTCCATGTTGCCAATATCTTCATCAGACTCTCTTATATCAACATAAGGATGACCTTCTTCATATGAATTAGAAGGTTCACCTTGTTCAAAAGTGGAAGAGAAAAGATGTGCAGAAGTGTTGTCAACGCCTGAATCTTGTTTGTCAGCGCTTGGGCTAACAACACTTGAACTGTTGTTGTCAACGTCTGAACCATCAACGTCTGAATTGGTCTTGTCAGCGCTAGATTCTCCTTTGTCAGCGCCTGAAGGACCATGCATGTTTGTATCTGGTGGTACTTGGAAACCACCATTATCTTTTCCGGCAGCAGCAGCAGCAGCAAAAGCATCTATCCAAATGGGAATTGTAACATATTCTTGGATAGGAGATGTCTTTTCTGCTTGTGATCCAACCTTTTCATAAACCTGAGTACCTGAAACATCAACAACTTGTTCCTCCATAACATTTGAAGTGACCTTCACAATGTCTGGATTAGTGACAGGCATATAATTTAAAGTTCTAGATAAAGGTTCCAAGTCAAACAACCAATTAGGACCACTTTCAGGATCACTAGGTTTATTCTCTTAAAACCTAACATGTACTCTTTCAAGTATACGTTTTTCCTCTTTAAGATAAACCCTATATCCCTTGCTCTGTACTGAATACCCCATGGAGTAGCCCTCATCACCTTTTGCACTAAATTTCCCCAAGGCATCACTAGTATCTAAAACTACTACATGACAACCAAAAGGTCTGAGAAAACCAATATTAGGTTTTCTACCCCAAAGTAACTCATAAGGTGTTTTGTTCTGAATTTTGTTAACTAATACTCTATTTTGAACATAGCAAGCTGTATTAACAGCCTCAGCCCAAAAGGCTATAGGAAAATGAGCATCAGCCAGCATTGTTCTGGCTGCTTCAATTAGGGTTCTATTTTTCCTCTCAGCAACCCCATTTTGCTGTGGGGTTCTAGCAATACTAAATTTCCTAGTAATTCCTTTCCTGGCACAGAAATCATCTAGCTTCTTATTCCTAAATTCTCCACCATTATCACTTCTAAGCATTTTAACTTCATTGCCAAACCTCTTCTCAATCTAAGTGATAAAATCAATTAGAATATCAGCTGTGTCACTCTTCATAGCTAGAAAGAATGTCCAAGTAAACCTAGAAAAGTCATATGTGATGACAAAGCAATATGACTTACCATTCAAACTTTCTATATTGGTTGGACCAAAGAGGTCCATGTGTAGCATATGAAGAGGTCTGGAACTAGTATGCACCTGTTTGGACTTGAATGAGACCTTGTGCTGCTTGCCTTTAAGACATGCAACACAAGAGTGGTCATTGTGGAAGGCCTTCTCAGGCAAACCATCAACCAAACTAAGTCTCACAAGCCTATTTATATTTTAAAAATTTATGTGCCCTAGTCTCCTGTGCCACAAATTACTTTCATCTACTAAGTCTTTAGCATAAAAACAAGACATATTATTGTTCATTCTAATCCCATTCAAATTCACATTATATATGTCCTTATGCCTAGGTGTTCTATACTCAATATATTTCTCATCAAGGATCTTAAAATCCCTGCTTAACACCAAACACTCAGTATCAGTAAACAGAACTTTATTGTGATTATCACAAACTTGCGATACACTAAAAAGGTTGTAATCAAGTTCTTTTACCAGAAATACGTTCTCAAAACGCAAATTCTTGGTGAGAAGGATTCCTTTGCCTGTGATAGTACCATATCTGCCTCCAAAGTAAACCTTATCACCATCTTTAATGGGAGTGAAGTTCGTCAAATAGTCTTCCTTCCCTATCATGTGCCTTGAGCATCATCTATCCCATTATCCATAATCATTGACCTGTCTTTGAATGCCCTGTACATAAAGAAAACAAATTAGTTTTCTTTGGGAACCCAAGTCTTAAAAGACTTGGATTCATCTGGTTGTTCAATAAGAACAAACTTAGTTCTCACAACAACCCCATTCTCATCCTTCTTAGAATGAAATACCCAGTTAACCCTAATAGGTTTTGTAATGACCTTTGAAATGTAATTAAATCTGTTGCAGGTCATTGAAATCCCATTATCATTAGGGTTATGATCTTTCTTGGGTCTCCATGTTAAGCTTGAAGAAGCTTTAGACCTCTTACCCTATGGTTGCAAATATTTAGGTCTGGTCACGTTTCTATCAGCGTTAGAATTGGTCTTGTCAATGCTGAAATTACCCTTGTCAGTGTTGAACCTAGGGTTTGTTACAGAAACCCATTGCCTATTAGACCAGGTGTTTGTCTTTTGAAATGGTCTTTGTCCATGAGTGTTAGACCCTCTAGTAAAGAATGGGGCAGGTCTAATCACTTGTGGACTTTGCTGCACACAAGGTTTGGGTCTGACAACGTTTGACTTCCTAACAACGTTGACTTTGTTCCTGTCAGCGCTGAAATTGTTCCTGTCAGTGCTGACTTTGGGAGCGTTGACACACTTGTATGCCAAGTGTGAAAAGCTACCACAAGTGTAACAAGCTTTTCTAGACACAATCTTAGGTCTAGAATAGAAGAAGCCTGTTCCATTATTGCTAACTTGGCTCTTGGGTGACCTAGTATTCCTATACATCTCTGCATATTTAATGCTAGGTTTTCTATCAGTGTTTGAGCCTAGGTCAACAGCTTTACCAGTGACTGGGTTTGTAACCTTAATGGGAGTTGACTCATTGGGACTTTCACATAGCAAGCCACCCTTGACAAACAAAGTAGGGTTAGCTTTGTTCCATTCATTCAGGTCAGTCAACTTTTGTTGGTACTCTTCAACTGGAGTGACAACTCTTGGTGGAGGAATGAATTCCTCCTCTTGGAATTCTGGCAAACCAGTCCAAGATAGGTCCTTTTGCTGGACACCATAGAAGTCACCAGCTGGTGGTGGAACCAAAGAGTAATCATTCATCCCAATCCCAGTCATGTCCTTAGGATCCCTTTGTTTACCCACACAGTCTCCTAGGGTTTGAGTGGCTCTATCAAATCTTTGAATTTTAAGGCCAACATTGTCTTTATTCTTAATTGCCTCATCTAATTTAGCCTGTAACTCACCATTAACCCTTTCCATGATGTTTCTAATATCCATACTAGCATCTAATTAATGTTTTAAGATATTTATTTTATCTTTTAAGTCAAATTCCATTTTCTTGTATTCAGAAACAGTTTTCTCAGTTTGAGTGAGAGCTACTTGGTAATTAGATAGTTTGCACTTTTCAGTACTCACATCACTCATTAATCTTAACACTTCTTTGTTAAGTTTCTCAGTGTTTAACCTACAACCTTTACTACAAAAAGCATCATTGTATACCTCATTATCAGATGAAGAGGAGGAGTGTGCCATGAGAGCATATTCAACATGCTCTTCTTCTTCAACCTCAGCAACCAAAGCTTTATCCTCTTCAACATTATTAGCCAGAAAGCTCCAATCCCATCCTATACCATCAATTCCTTGAACTGCAACCATGGCTTTGGAATCCTGAGCTTTAACAACTTGACTTGAGGGTTTACCAGCATCAGATCTTCTAGGAGATCTGCATTCCCTCATGAAGTACCCCATACGATGACAGTTGTAGCATTCAACTTTGGATTTATCAAATCCAGCTGTGTCTTTTGCATTGAAGGTCATCTTCTTCTCAAACCTTCTGTTCCACCTATTTTCTCTTATACTAGCAAGAGCCATGTTCCACTTAATGTCCATCTCTTCCAAGTGCTCATCACTTATCTGCTCAAGGTCCTCATATGTAATCACTGAACCATTGGGCAGAGAAGCAATATAAGCACATACAGTATCCAAATATAAAATAGCAGGTTTAATTCTTGGGGAGACACTCTTGAATGTGTCAGCGTCTAAATAGGAGACGTTGACAGGACTTGTTCCAGCGCTGACATATGATGATCCAGTAACTGGATGCATGTAAGAGTCCTTCTGATTGAATAGACCTTCACTATGAGAGAAGAAGGCCATGTTACTGGTGGTAGACTTGCTTCCATGCTCTAAGAGAGTTTCATCTTCTAACAGCCTTAGTTTGTTGTAGATGTCATCAAACGAGGAACTTTTGTAGGTATTATTGGCAAGAATTGATCTTGCCTCAATCTTCCATGCCTTACCAAGACTTTTAAGAAAGGTAGCATTAATGTCAACATCACCAAGTTGTGTCCCCATGAAGGACAACTTGCTTGTAATGTCAAGCAATCTACTTCTCACACTACTCAGTTTCTCATTGGCTTGAGCTTTGAAGACAGCATAATCATGCATGAGTTGCTTTTTCTTTTCTTCCTTAGTGTCTGCATTGCCACCATATGCAACTTCAAGAGGTTCCCAAAGGGTTTTAGCAGATTCATAGCCTCTATATTTATGCTGGTTCTCTTGTCCCAAAGAGACTTTCAGAATATTTAGGGCTTTCATGTCGACCCTTTTCTTTGCTATGTCTTCAACAGCCACAACTCTACCATCTCAAGGTTTTTCTCTCTTATCCTCTTCAGAACATCCAGCAACAGTTGATCTTTGAGCAATAACATTAGCAATCTTTTGGGCTTTATCGAATGTGTTTTCCATATTCAATAACCTCCCAAAGTGTGTAGTCATAGATTCCCAGATATTGCTCAAAGTTGAATTTCTACAAATCAAAGTTGGTTGCATCAAGCATGGGAATTTTGATGTTTGGTAAAGATGAGGAGGAGGAGGTTATTGCTTCAGACATGATGTTGTTAGAGTTTTTGAGAAAATTAGGGTTTTGGTGATTTTTAGGGTTCTTGTGTTCTTTAAGATCAAAAGTTCCTCAACAAGCTCTGATACTACTTGTTGATCCCAAACTTAGATCGATTTAGCTTTATGTATACGAGATTAGATCAAGTAATACACTTAGAGAAACCTTTGTATATGCTTATGATAATCTAAGTGTTATGCGGAATTAATAAGTGTGAAAACACTTATCCTTTTACCACTTAGTTCCAATAATAACAAGACCAAAACGTGTGATTTATGTCGTAAAAGTCGGAATTATGCGTGGTTTGTGTTTTTATTGTGTTTTAGGACCAAATTATGAAAAAGGAAGAAAACACGGGATTTCACGGGCTTTTATCGAAGAAAATGGGAAAAGACGAAGTCAAAAGATCAAGAGTGCAAAAAGAACGGAAGTCCAAGGCCTATTCTGAAGATTTATCGAAGAAAAAGTAAAAAGACGGAAGTTTAACGAAGTCGAAGAACTTAAGAAGAAAATTAAAAGACAAGTTCAAATCCCGAGACAACGAAGACGAAGAATTAAAGTCGAGTCGAGAAAACGTGAAGAAAGCAAGAGAGAAGATGCAACACATGCACTCCTTCCACATTCCCTATAAATACCCTCCTAATAGTCATTAGGAGGAGGGTTAGAGTTTTTAGTTAATTTTTACTTTTTCTTAGTTTTCTCTAGTTTTAGAGAGAGAAAGTCTTAAACTTTCTCTCACTAGTTCATCTTTTTCTTTTAATCTTTCAAGATTAAACACTTTGTATTGCTTATTTTTATTAATCAAGTTCATTTTAAGCTTTTATTCCTTAATCTCATTCTACTTTTCTTTGATTTTAGATTGATTTTGGTGCGTATATCATAAGATCCGTGTTGTTCTAATTGATTTCGTGCTTAAAAGTTAATCTTTTGATCATTGTATAAGTTTTCATTTGATTAAGCTTTAAGACCTTTGTGCTTATTGGCTTATTTTTATGATTAGCTTATTTTTCTTATTAAAAAGTTTTATTAAAAAGTTTATGTTTTTATTGTTTAATCTAAAAAGTTGTTTGATTTCGAGTTAGATAAGTTGATTAAAGTGCTTATTTAATTCGGTTAAGTATTTGGATTGATAAGTTTCGGGTATTAGCTTATAACTTTAGCTTATTACCTAGCTTTTCCGATTTCCACAATTTTAGGAAAGGGTTCAAAACCCCTTTCCGATTGGTCCCTTCCAACTGCAGCCATTCCGATCATCACCCTCACTTTTCCGATTGATCAATCGGAAGAGGGCTTTGTGTGTTCCGATTGAACACCCCTCATTCCGATCACCCTCGATCGGATTAGGGTTTTGGCTTTCCGACCACGCCCAGTTGCATTATTCCGGTTGATGAGATTTCAGACATTCCGATTGTGCTTAATCAATTATTCCGATTGGGAGTCTTAGAGGTTATTCTGATTGGTTCTATTTTTGGTATATTCCGATTGTGTCCCCATCCCATATTCCGATCAACCGATCGGAATACATTCCGATCGGGGGGTTCTTTTAGCTTGTTTTGGTTTACTCCGATCTTACTTTCTTATAGTACTTTTTTATTAAGTTTTTATTTTGAGATATTTTCTAAGTGTTGGTTTTATTAAGTGTTTAAGCATTTTTCTAATCTTATCTTTATGTTTAGCTACCTTTTATTTTACTCGTCATTTAAAATTAATCTTAATTCTTCCATTTACTCAACGACACTTTAATTTCTTGCTTTTAGTTAAAAATAAACAAACCAATCCATTCTCTTGATTCACCAAAAGACGATTGAGTCGCACTTAAGACCGGTTTTCAATTCGAAAAGACTTGGGACTTCAAAATTTTATATTTGGTTGTAAAAAGCCAAGTATTAAATGGCGCCGCTGCCGGCTCTTTTCGTTACGATAAACGGTTTCTAGTGAGAGACGCATTGAATTTTGGGATCCGTTCTTTGAACGTTATTTTCATTTGCTATAAAAATTTCCAAAAATCCATAAAAAATATAAAACTCTTCAAAAATACAAAAACATTAAAAAACCTATAAAAACCAAAAAGATTATATAGATATTCTCTTTGTGTATATTTTTCTTCTCCAGGTGTATGCGTACTAGATCTTCCAACTATTTTGAGCCCGAGACTCTTGAAGATTTAGATATGGCTGGTGTTAATAACAACAATAATCACCCACCTCAACAAAATTTGAATAACAACAAAAACAACAACAACAACAATGTCCTTCTACCTGATTTACGAACCATGGAGGAATTGTGCCAACCAACCATGAACGGACGCGGAGGCCCGATTGCGCCAATGCACGTAACGGCTCAGGAGTTTTCGTTGAAGCATCACATGATCCAGCAAGTGCAAACGAACCCGTTTCGTGGAATTCCGGATGATGATGCCAACAAACACCTCGACAAATTCATTACCATGACCCAAAGCATGAAGTGCTCCGGTGTTTCTATGGATGACCTTCGCCTCCAACTTTTTCCACACTCGCTTTCTCACCATGCCGAAAAATGGTTTGACCGTCTTCCTAAGAATTCTATTCATACGTGGAATGACATGACTCAACGCTTTTTATCGCGCTACTTTCCCCCATCCATGGTCACTAGCCTTCGTAACCAAATCAGTGGATTTATGCAAGAGAATGATGAATCGCTTTTCGATGCTTGGGAACGCTACAATGATTTGATCGACCGTTGTCCTAATCACAATATGCTCCCCGTCACTCTCATTGACACCTTTTACAATGGTCTCACTTTTCGTGATCGTGACACGATCAATGCCGCCGCCGGTGGTACTTTTATGAAAAGGAGACCGGAGGAGTGTCGAGAGTTGATTGAAAACATGACTACTCACCACAAGAATTGGGATTCTTCCGCATCCTCAAGATCTAATCAGAGAGTCAATGTTTCATCTACTTCTTCCACCACCAACTCGTCTGTTTTGGAACGTGCTATTCTTGATATTAACAAAAGTCTCCAACTTTTGACTTCTAACCAAACTCAACAAGCTAAAGCCGTTGCTATTTCTTGTGACACATGTGGTGGTCCTCATTCCTACAATGAGTGTCCATCTACTCACGGAAATTTTTCTGAAGACGTTAACGCAGCATACGGTACTTATCCCACGGGAGGCTATCAAGCCCGCCCTCAAGGAGACCGTAACTTGCTAAGTTATCGCTCCAACAATTTTCTTGCTCCTCCCGGTTTTCCTCCTGCAAACCAAAACCAACAACAAAGCTACAATCAATCCCAACCTCGTGCAAACAATCAATATCAATCCCAAAGAAACCCATACCCAACTCAAGGAAATTCTCAAGCTTACCAGGCTCCACCTCTCAATCAACCGATGGCAGTGAATCCAGATGTCGAGACATTCATGAAGACTAACCGGGAGTTGGTGACGAATCTTCAGAGTCAAGTCCGCAACTTGAAGGGAGAAATGGCAAAGCAAGGGAACGATATTAGAGCCGAGCTAAGGAATGACATGGCCAAACACAGCGATGCAATTAATGCGAACATGCAAAACTCTTTTAATAATCAAGCTCTTCACCTTCGTGATATGATTGGTTCGCTCATCCAAGGTAATCAACCCTCTGCTTCGGGTACTCTTCCGAGTAATACCGTTGCAAATCCGAGAGGGGAGATGAAAGCAATCACCACTCGTAGTGGAAAAGGTTATATGGAACCCGAGCTTCCTACACCTCCACCCGTGATTGTGAACAAGGAAAACGAGCAACTTTCTTCACCTCCTTCACCTTCTATCCCCATTTCCCCACCACCCGTGGTTGTGAGTGATCCTATTCCCTTAAAGCCTTCTTCTTCATCCAATATACCTTATCCTTCAAGGTTGAGGAAAGAGAAGCAAAAGAGCAAGGATGATATTCAGGTTTCAAACTTTCTAAAAATGTTTAAACAATTGAGTTTTAACATCTCCTTTGCCGAGGCTCTCGCTCACATGCCCAAATACGCTAAGATGTTTAAAGATCTTCTAAGTGATAAAGAAAAGCTTCTTGACATTGCTCAGACCCACCTTAATGAGAATTGCTCCGCAGTGTTCTTAAGGCAATTGCCCACCAAACTTGGTGATCCGGGTCGTTTCTTGATTCCTTGCAACTTCCCGGGAGTAGAGAATTGCATGGCCCTAGCCGATCTAGGTGCCACTATAAACTTAATGCCTTTAAGTGTTTGGAAGCAATTATCTCTCCCCGAGCTAGTCCCCACCAAAATGACTTTGGAATTAGCCAACCGTACGGTTGCTTATCCAGTGGGGATAGCCGAAGATGTCTTTGTTGGCGTCGATAAATTCACCTTCCCGACGGATTTTGTCGTCGTTGACTACGAGATGGATCCCTGATAGGTGTGAAAACACCCATCCTTTTACCACTTAATTCTGGCTAAAACAAGACCAAAACACGTATTTAATATCATTTGTTTGGAATTATGCGTGGTTTTTGTGTTTATTATGTTTTCAGAGGCAACCGGATGAATATTGAAGAAAAACATGGGATTGCACGGGTTTTATCGAGGAAAAAAACTCAAGACGAAGTCTATTGTCCAAGAGATGCAGAAGATTTGAAGTCATTGTGCCTATTTGAAGATTTATCGAAGAATAGAGCCAAAGATGGAAGATTCATATATGTCGAAGAACTCGAGTCTATAAAACAATAAATTATAAGACGAGCTGGAATGATTCACCGACACTTCTCAAATCCAAAGTGGAAACGTTTATTTAAAGATGCGTGAAGACTTAAGAAGAAAGAAGAAAAAGAAGCCCAAATCAAAGCCCAATAAAAAGCCCATCACTACCATACACACGCCTATATAAAGCCCTTACTTCACAAATTTTCACACACTTAGTCTTTAGGTAGTTTCTAGTTTTAGAGAGAGAAAGTTCTAAACTTTCTCTCACTAGATTTCATCTTTTTCCATTCAAGATCAAAACTTTGTATTACTTTTTCATTAATCAAGTTCAAGTTTTATCTTTTAATCTTTAATCTCGTCCTTCCTTTCTTTTACTTTTATTGATCTTGGTACAAATCTCGTATGATCCGTGTTGTTCACCAATGATTTGTGCTTAAAAAGTTTATTACTTTTTATGTTTCCTTAAGTTTACACATAAATAAGCTTTAAGATCCTTGTTCTTATTGGCTTATTTGTTGATTTATCTTATTTACTTTTGAGAGTTTTATAAAAAGTTCATCTTTTTATTGTTTTGATTTAAAAGTTGTTTATTTTGAATTTAGAAAAGTTGTTTTTAGTGCTTAATTGATCAGCTTAAGTTTGGATTCGAGCTAGCTCAGTGATTAGCTTATTTATAGCTTATTTACTTTGTTTAAAATTCGGATCAAAAAGGGATTTCGGAAAGGGTCATAAACCCCTTTCCGATTGGTGTTTTCCGACCGAGCATACCCCCCTCTTTCCGATCTACCGATCGAAAAAGGGTTTAGTTTTTTTTCCGATTGGTGATATTTTCCTGTATTCCGACGGTGAGCATTTCTCCATATTCCGATTGGCCTCAAATCCTAGTATTCCGATTGCCTTGTTTTCCCCCATATTCCGATTGTACAAACTTTAGATTATTCCGATTGGTGATTTTCATGTATTCCGATTTATGCTGTTTCAAACATTCCGATTGCTCTCAATTCTAAGATATTCCGACAGGTCCATTTTGCAGCATATTCCGATCATTCGATCGGAATATATCCCGATTGGTGCTAGTCTTTTCCCTATTCCGATCTTAGCTAATTTGCTTTGTTCCGTTCTTACTTTCTTTTAGTACTTTTCCACTAAGCTCTTATTTTTCACAAAGTTTTCCAAGTGTTAGTTTAATTGAATGTCCATTTATTTCTCTAATATAATCTTTAAAGTTTTCAAACATCTAATTTTAAACTAGTCTTTTAGTTTATTCTTTTCACGCTTTAAGTTTACTCTTCGACACTTAATTTCTTGTCATTAGTTTAAAATAGATAAACAAACCAACCACTTTTTATTAACCAAGAACAAATCATTCCACTTAAGACCGAGATCAATTCGAGAGGATATCGAGAACTTAATCATGAACCCATAGAAAAACAAATGTATCAAATGGCGCCGCTGCCGGCTCTTCTCGTTAAGATCAAAAGTTGTTTGTGAGAATTTGGATTTTGGGATCCGTTCCCCGTGAACGTTACTTTTTCATAAAAAATTTTCAAAAACAACTAAAAAATATAAAATTTTCAAAAATACAAAAAAATTAAAAAAACATAAAAACCAAAAATATTTTTGCTTTGTTTTTCTTTGTTCATTCTTTTGTAGGTGTATGCGCACTCGATCCACGTCTTATCAAGAGCCCGAACCTCTCGATCACTTAGACATGGCCGGTGTACCACCTCCAAACAATAATAACAACAACAACCCACCTTTCAACAACATGAATGAGCCACTACCGGATAATCGCCCGATGATCGAACTGTTGCAAGCTCATGTAGATGGCAACACGGATCCAATTGTCATACCTCCAATTGCCGCCAACAATTTCGAGCTAAAATCAGGCTTTATCCAGATGGTCTCCGCTCAACCATTCTTGGGACGAACCATTGATAACCCACACGACCATATCAAGAGATTCTTGCAACTCACCAACACGGTCAAGTTCAATGGTGTTCCACAAGAGGTTATAAGGTTACAACTTTTTCCCTTTTCTTTAGAGGGACAAGCCCGGCATTGGCTTGCTAAGGAACCGCCACAGTGTATTCTCTCGTGGACGGATTTGGAAACAAAGTTTATCAACTACTTTTTTCCACCCTCTCGTACTACCGCTTTGCGGAATGAGATCATAAATTTTGAACAAAAGTACGATGAGTCATTCAGTGAATCTTGGGATCGCTTTAAAGATCTTTTAAGAAAATGCCCACAACATGGTTTTACCAAAGTACATCAAATCAATACTTTTTACAATGGTTTAAGCATGAGTGACCAAGATTCACTGAACAGCGCCTCGGTGGGTAATCTATTGGCTAAGACTTCCAATGCTGCTTGGGACATCATTGAGAATAAATCTCGTGTGCAAACCAAGAGTGTTCGGACCAATGTCGCTAGTGCTAGCACTAATGACAACGACAAGCGATTGGACAAAATCACTACGCTTCTTGAATCGCTTGTCACTCACACCGTCAGCAACAACAACAGCAACAACGCCAAAAACGCTCAAGTGAACGCTGTCAGCCAACCTTGTGAAATATGCGGTGGTCCTCACTCTTACACCACTTGTACCGCCACCCAAGACTACCCTGCTGAGAATGTGAATGCGGCATATGGCACCTATCCTCAACCTGCTTATCAAGCTAGACCTCAAGGTGACCGTAACTTGCTTAGCTATCGATCCAACAACTATCTTTCACCACCTAGTTTCCCTCCTACCAACCCAAACCAACAACAAAACCTTAATCGCCCTCCTCAACAACAACAACAACCTCGACAACCATACATCCCTCCTCACAAGCAGCAACAACCACCTCAACGAAACACCCAAGTTTACCAGCAACCTGCTTATCAACCACCCGCATACACTGCTCCTTCCAACCAAACCCCCGCATCACATCAAGACATTGGCACCTACATGAGGACTAACGATGTGATCGTGGATAATCTCCAACAGGAAGTGCGCAACTTGAAAGCAGACCTGATGAAACAAGGGAATGATCTGAGAGCTGATATGAAACACACTATGGATAGTCAAACGAATGACTTAAGGAACATGATGGCTAGCTTTTTCCAAGGTAATCAACCCTCTTCTTCGGGTACTCTTCCGAGTAATACCGTTGTGAATCCAAGAGGGGAGATGAAAGCAATCACCACTCGAAGTGGCAAAGGTACCAAGGAACCCGAGCTTCCTATACCTCCACCAGTGGTTGTGACTAAGGAGAACGAGTCACCTGCTCCTATTCCTCATCCTTCTCCTTCCCCAATTTCTCCACCTCTTCCTTCTACCCCTCCTCCACCCAAGGATGTGAGTGATCCTATTCTTCCAAAGCCTTCCTCTTCTTCTAATATACCTTATCCATCTAGGTTGAGGAAAGAGAAGCTCAAAAGCAAGGACGATATTCAGGTTTCTAACTTTCTTAAAATGTTTAAACAACTGAATTTCAATATCTCCTTCGTTGAGGCTCTCGCTCACATGCCTAAATATGCGAAAATGTTTAAAGATCTTCTGAGCGACAAGGAAAAGCTCCTCGATATTGCCAACACCCAACTTAATGAGAATTGCTCTGCAGTGCTCTTAAGGAAATTCCAACCAAGCTTGGTGATCCGGGTCGTTTTCTTATCCCTTGCAATTTCCCGGGAGTAGAGAATTGCATGGCCCTAGCCGATCTAGGTGCCAGTATTAATCTCATGCCTCTAAGTGTGTGGAAGCAATTATCTCTCCCTGAGCTAGTCCCCACCAAAATGACTCTGGAATTGGCTAACCGTACGGTTGCTTATCCAGTGGGGATAGCTGAAGACGTCTTTGTAGGAGTCGACAAATTCACTTTTCCTGCTGATTTCGTCGTCGTCGACTACGAGATGGACCCTCGTGTTCCCTTGATCGTGGGTCGTCATTCCTGAGGACCGGTCGCACTCTTATCGATGTTGAAGCCGGTGAGCTTATCATGCGAGTGGGTGACGATAAAATCGTCTTCAACATGGGAAAGTTATCTAAACAACCTTATTCCAACGAGAGTGTTAATTGTATTGACGTTCTTGATGAGGCTTGTGAAGAACACTTCCAAAATGCTTGCAAAAGTATTCCTACTTCTCTTCCCAATGTTGAACCCGTTGCCTCTATTGATTCATCATTGTCTCTATTTGGAGATAGTGATTTGTTTTGGAAAGATCTTGAAGACACCATGGGAGATGTGAACTTAGCTACTAATGATTCTCCCACCGAGGGGGATGAAGACATGAATTTCTTTGACAATCTTCTCACTGAAGACAACCCTTCTCCTCCATCTCCCACGGTCATTGCTATCGATACTCCGACTTCGAATACGCCTCCCGTCGAGAATCCTCCGGATTTAGAACTTAAGGAGTTGCCGCCCCATCTCGAGTATGTATTCCTTGATGAAGAGAAGAAGTCGCCAGTCATCATTGCTAAGGATTTGAAGGATGAAGAGAAAGCCCGACTTGTCGCCGTTTTGAAAGATCATAAGAAGGCTATTGCTTGGAAGATTTCGGATATTTGTGGAATTGATCCTCACTTCTGCACACACAAAATTCTCATGGAGGACGACTTTAAGCCCACTATTCAAAGTCAACGAAGGGTGAATCCAAAAATCCATGAAGTCATCAAAACAGAGGTTATCAAACTTCTTGATGCGGGTATGATTTACCCTATTTCGGATTCACCATGGGTTAGTCCAATCCATTGTGTGCCCAAGAAGGGCGTAATAACCGTTGTTCCCAATGAACACAACGAGTTGATTCCCACTCGTCTCGTTACCGGGTGGAGAGTTTGTATAGACTACCGCAAACTCAATGATGCCACGAGAAAGGATCATTTCCCTCTACCTTTTATGGACCAAATGCTTGAACGTTTAGCCGGTAATGAATATTACTGCTTTCTTGATGGTTTCTCGGGTTATTTTCAAATACCTATCGATCCCCAAGATCAAGAGAAGACTACATTCACTTGTCCCTATGGCACTTTCGCTTACAAAAGAATGCCTTTTGGCTTATGTAATGCGCCGGGACTTTCCAAAGGTGCATGTTAGCTATCTTCCATGACATGGTTGAACAAACCATGGAAGTCTTCATGGATGATTTCTCGGTCTTCGGGGATTCTTTCTCTTCTTGCCTTGCCAATTTGGATCGTATGCTTAAGCGGTGCGAAGACACTCGTCTTGTTCTGAATTGGGAAAAATGCCATTTTATGGTAAAAGAAGGCATCGTGCTTGGACATAAGATCTCGAAAGCCGGTCTTGAAGTAGACCGTGCTAAAGTCGATGTTATCGCTAAGTTGCCTCCACCTTCAACCGTGAAGGGTGTGAGAAGTTTCCTGGGTCATGCGGGCTTCTATCGTCGATTCATCAAAGATTTTTCTCAAATCGCTCGCCCGATGACCCACCTCTTGGAAAAAGATATTCCATTTATCTTTTCCAAAGAGTGCCTTGACGCCTTCAACTCGCTTAAAGATAAGCTAACTAAGGCACCCGTCTTGGTTACCCCTAATTGGGAGCTTCCATTTGAGTTGATGTGCGATGCTAGTGATTTTGCTATTGGAGCGGTTCTGGGACAAAGAGTGAACAAACACTTCCAACCAATCCATTACGCTAGCAAGACAATGACGGGGGCTCTATTGCATTACACGACAACCGAAAAAGAGCTTTTAGCTGTTGTCTATGCTTTTGAAAAATTTCGCCCCTATCTTGTCCTTTCCACCACAATCGTTTACACCGATCATTCCGCGCTGAAGTACTTGTTGACAAAGCAAGATTCCAAACCAAGACTTCTTCGCTGGGTTTTGCTTCTCCAAGAATTTAAAATCGAAATTCGCGATAAGAAAGGAGCTGAAAACCTAGCCGCGGATCATCTCAGCAGACTTGAGGATCCTTACCAGGGGGATCATCCGAACAAAGAAATCAATGATTCTTTTCCCCTGGAGACCTTAATGTCTATAAACTCGACTGCTGATGAAACCCCGTGGTTTGCGGACATTGCAAACTACTTGGCGGGTGGAATCCTCATTGACGGGTTAACATCCCAGCAAAAGAAGAAGTTCTTCAAAGACATTAAGACTTACTTATGGGATGACCCATATCTTTTCAAACAATGTGCTGATTTGATTATTCGCCGATGTGTTGATGGACTGGCAGCTTTCGAAATCCTTGATGCTTGCCACAAAGGACCCACTGGTGGTCACTTTGGTCCCAACTACACCGCCAGAAAAGTGTTTGATTCGGGATTTTATTGGCCCACCATCTATCGTGATGCTCACGAGATGGTTAAACGATGTGATGCTTGCCAAAAACAAGGCACGATCACACATAAAGACGAGATGCCTCAGAATTTCATACAAGAATGTGAAATCTTTGATGTTTGGGGTATCGACTTTATGGGGCCATTCCCTTCATCTAAAGGAAACAAATACATCCTTGTTGCCGTTGACTACGTCTCCAAGTGGGTTGAAGCCGAAGCTTTACCTACTAATGATGCAAGGGTGGTTTGTAACTTTTTGAAATCGTTGTTCGCTCGATTCGGCGTTCCTCGTGCTATTATCAGTGACCGCGGGACTCATTTTTGCAACGATCAATTTGCTAGAGTCATGGCTAAGTATGGTGTCAATCACCGTCTTTCCACCGCCTATCATCCCCAAACCAATGGGCAAGCCGAGATATCCAATCGTGGATTGAAGCGAATTTTGGAGCGTACTGTGGGAGAGCATCGTGCCGCGTGGGCCGATAAGTTAGATGATGCTCTGTGGGCTTTCCGTACTGCGTACAAGACCCCGATCGGTTGTACACCTTATCGTCTTATGTACGGGAAAGCATGCCACCTTCCCATCGAGCTGGAGCATAAGGCGCACTGGGCCTTAAAGTGGGTTAACTTCGACATCAACAAAGCCGGTGATCATCGTAAGATTCAACTCAACGAGCTCAATGAACTGAGGAATGAAGCTTATGAGAACTCACTGATCTACAAAGAGAAGACGAAGATCCTCCATGACGCAAAAATCAAGAACCGAGAGTTCCACGTTGGTGATCAAGTCTTACTCTTTAACTCTCGGTTGAAGATCTTCTCTGGCAAGTTGAAGAGCCGCTGGTCTGGTCCATTCACCGTCGCCAACGTCTTTCCGTATGGGACCATTGAGCTTTCTCAGCCAAATGGGCCCAATTTCAAAGTGAATGGCCAGCGTCTGAAGCTGTACTTTGGTGAGGACATCTCTCAGGAGATGATTCCATCCCTCACTACGTTCCCCATGAACTGAATTTGGGTCGAGTCAGGCTCGTGACTCGGTTATCAAAAACAAGCGCTCCTCGGGAGGCAGCCCGAGTATCTATCCTTTCATGCTTTAACCTCCTAAGTGTAGGGGGACCTACATAGGTGTTTGTATTTGTGTGGTGATGTGATTACAGGGATGAATGCACTCTTGGAACCTACGAAGAACCGTGCTCCCGTGTTATCTGAAATCCGGTTCTATCTCTCAACTATCGTGAATCAATTTTCTTCATTCTCACATTTGAAATTGATCACTTTAGTCGTCTCTTCCTTAACTTGAGTTAACCAACGTGCACAATGTCATAAGTGTAGGGGAGACTTTTCCACATGCTTAAACATTGCAGACAATGTTTATCTTAAGTGTAGGGGGGACTTCTATCGAAGTTTTAAGTGGACTTTTCCATGAAAATGCCTTCATTTAACCGGAAAATCATATTTTTCAACATTTTTCAAATTTTTTATTAACTTTGGCCATTTAGTTGTAATTTTTAAATTTTTATCGTTGCTTTCATATGTATATATTCCGCAATAAAGTCAAAAATATTAATAAAGTGGTGTAGCTAGTTTAGAAGTCTTTGACATATTAGGCCCGTTGCGTTTATTTTGACTCAACCCGAATAGACTTATCCAAGTTTATTCTAGCTAGTATCCTTAACCATGTAGACCTCAATTGGTTTATTAGGCTAAGTGTCCACGAGTCTCATTACTTGAGATTTTAAATTGTGGAGAACGAGAAATGATAGAGTCAATTATAAGTCGGTATTCTTGCACAAGCTCACTTGGTGTAATTATTTGCCTATTCTCCCATCACTTGCTAATAATTTATCTGCAATAAGTAAGGTCGTACGATTTGAAAAGTTACTTAGCTTCTAGCCCAAGATCGTTTAAAAGTTGCTCGGTAATGATAAGAGTTCATAGCCAAGGCATAACTTATGAAGCGGGGCGCGAAGATTGGCGAGTCCGAAAAGGCCCTAACAAGGCATGAGGATTCAATTTTATTGCTGAAGATCCAAAGTGATGTGAAAAGCATTATTCCCAAAATCAATATGAAGGATCAAGACTCACGACAAAAAGCAATCAACTCCCATAAATATCATGGAGAAGTCTATCCGAAAAGACCCTAACAAGGTATGAGGATAAATAGATCCAAGTCCGAAAAGGAGGCGGATCGTTGTATCTCAAAATCCCAATTAGAGATTGAAGAAATAATCATGAAGTCGTGGTCAACAAAGTTGGAGTACCCCTCAAAAGTCTCCAAGTGAAGAAACTCTATTACGATGAGAAGACCATTATCTCAAGAACGTCTCTCAAAGATATGAAGTATGAAGTACATGCCAAATATCGGCCCGAGAAAGGTCTCAAATCGCGAACCAAGTTATGCCAAGATATGAACTTTTTGATATCCCGAGAAGCAGTTTTAAGAGATTTTGTCCTCTAGCTAACTATGGATCAAATCGTCCTACTTTGCTTTCGGCCTAAATAAACTATCGAAATAAGTCCAAAAATGCATCTTCATGATCATTCTAAGACAAAAATAAAATATAAGAGATACACCTAGGAATAAGGGAGTCTAAGCATTTAATTAAGCCATGTGTGTAAGTGTTTGAATTGCTAACTTATAATAACAATGATCTCGTTTTTAAGCTTAGTTTGGGGAACGTGAAACTTGAGGGTGATAAATCTTCGCAGCACCAAAGCCCTAATGTAAGTCCTCGATCTCTTTACAAGTTATTTCCACGTAAGTTATTTTCTATTCTCTTGTTTACATTAAAATTTTAATTTCTCTTAGTACTTTAAATTTTTGTTTAGTAGTATTTTGATAAGGCCAAGGTTGATTGATAATGAGAAAAGTGTAATTGTGCTTTGTCACTAAGCATTGCATGAGGGCATGGAAATGGTTAAGTGTAGGGGATTTGATAGGTGTGAAAACACCCATCCTTTTACCACTTAATTCTGGCTAAAACAAGACCAAAACACGTATTTAATATCATTTGTTTGGAATTATGCGTGGTTTTTGTGTTTATTATGTTTTCAGAGGCAACCAGATGAATATTGAAGAAAAACATGGGATTACACGGGTTTTATCGAGGAAAAAGACTCAAGACGAAGTCTATTGTCCAAGAGATGCAGAAGATTTGAAGTCATTGTGCCTATTTGAAGATTTATCGAAGAATAGAGCCAAAGATGGAAGATTCATATATGTCGAAGAACTCGAGTCTATAAAACAATAGATTATAAGACGAGCTGGAATGATTCACCGACACTTCTCAAATCCTAAGTGGAAACGTTTATTTAAAGATGCGTGAAGACTTAAGAAGAAAGAAGAAAAAGAAGCCCAATAAAAAGCCCATCACTACCATACACACGCCTATATAAAGCCCTTACTTCACAAATTTTCACACACTTAGTCTTTAGGTAGTTTCTAGTTTTAGAGAGAGAAAGTTCTAAACTTTCTCTCACTAGATTTCATCTTTTTCCATTCAAGATCAAAACTTTGTATTACTTTTTCATTAATCAAGTTCAAGTTTTATCTTTTAATCTTTAATCTCATCCTTCCTTTCTTTTACTTTTATTGATCTTGGTACAAATCTCGTGTGATCCGTGTTGTTCACCAATGATTTGTGCTTAAAAAGTTGATTACTTTTTATGTTTCCTTAAGTTTACACATAAATAAGCTTTAAGATCCTTGTTCTTATTGGCTTATTTGTTGATTTATCTTATTTACTTTTGAGAGTTTTATAAAAAGTTCATCTTTTTATTGTTTTGATTTAAAAGTTGTTTATTTTGAATTTAGAAAAGTTGTTTTTAGTGCTTAATTAATCAGCTTAAGTTTGGATTCGAGCTAGCTCAGTGATTAGCTTATTTATAGCTTATTTACTTTGTTTAAAATTCGGATCAAAAAGGGATTTCGGAAAGGGTCATAAACCCCTTTCTGATTGGTGTTTTCCGACCGAGCATACCCCCCTCTTTCCGATCTACCGATCGGAAAAGGGTTTAGTTTTTTTCCGATTGGTGATATTTTCCTGTATTCCGACGGTGAGCATTTCTCCATATTCCGATTGGCCTCAAATCCTAGTATTCCGATTGCCTTGTTTTTCCCCCATATTCCGATTGTACAAACTTTAGATTATTCCGATTGGTGATTTTCATGTATTCCGATTTATGCTGTTTCAAACATTCCGATTGCTCTCAATTCTAAGATATTCCGACAGGTCCATTTTGCAGCATATTCCGATCATTCGATCGGAATATATTCCGATTGGTGCTAGTCTTTTCCCTATTCCGATCTTAGCTAATTTGCTTTGTTCCGTTCTTACTTTCTTTTAGTACTTTTCCACTAAGCTCTTATTTTTCACAAAGTTTTCCAAGTGTTAGTTTAATTGAATGTCCATTTATTTCTCTAATATAATCTTTAAAGTTTTCAAACATCTAATTTTAAACTAGTCTTTTAGTTTATTCTTTTCACGCTTTAAGTTTACTCTTCGACACTTAATTTCTTGTCATTAGTTTAAAATAGATAAACAAACCAACCACTTTTTATTAACCAAGAACAAATCATTCCACTTAAGACCGAGATCAATTCGAGAGGATATCGAGAACTTAATCATGAACCCATAGAAAAACAAATGTATCAATCCCCGTGTTCCATTAATCGTTGGACGTCCCTTCCTGAGGACCGGTCGCACTCTTATTGATGTAGCCGCAGGCGAAATAATCATGAGAGTTGGTGACGATAAAATTGTTTTCAATATGGGTAAGATTTCTAAGCAACCTTATTCATATGAGAGTGTTAATGCTATTGATGTTCTCGATGAGGCTTGTGAAGAACATTTTCATGATGCTTGCAAAAGTACTCTCTCTTCTCTACCCAATGTTGAGACCGTTGCCTCAATTGCTCCAGCATTGACTCCTTTTGGAGAAAGTGACTTGGATGATTTCGAAGCTAGCTTGGGTCCTATCGATATTAAGTATGATAATTTGTCCACCAATTGGGATGAAGATATTCGTACTATTGAGAGACTTCTCAATGAGGACCCGTTTTCTCCTCCTGCTCCTAAAGAGGTGACTAATGATGATCCATCGTTAGCTTCACCATTTATTGAGAATCCTCCCACTCTTGAGCTTAAGGACCTATCGCCTCATCTTGAGTACGTTTTTCTGGACGACGACGAGAAGCTACCGGCCATCATCGCAAAGGATCTGCAAGAAGACGAAAAAGCCCGACTTGTCGCTGTGTTGAAGAAGCATAAAAGAGCTATCGCTTGGAAAATCTCCGACATCCGTGGAATTGATCCTCACTTCTGCACACATAAAATTCTCATGAAGGACAACTTTAAGCCCACTATTCAAAGCCAACGAAGGGTGAATCCTAAAATACATGAAGTCATCAAAAAAGAGGTTATCAAACTTCTTGATGCGGGTATGATTTACCCTATTTTGGATTCACCATGGGTTAGTCCAGTCCATTGTGTGCCTAAGAAAGGCGGAATCACCGTTGTGCCCAATGCAAACAACGAGTTGATTCCTACCCGTCTCGTTACTGGGTGGAGAGTTTGTATAGACTACCGCAAACTCAATGATGCCACGAGAAAGGATCATTTCCCTCTACCTTTTATGGACCAAATGCTTGAACGTTTAGCTGGTAATGAATATTACTGCTTTCTTGATGGTTTCTCGGGTTATTTTCAAATACCCATCGATCCCCAAGATCAAGAGAAGACAACATTCACTTGTCCCTATGGCACCTTTGCTTACAAACGAATGCCTTTTGGCTTATGCAATGCCCATGGGACTTTCCAAAGGTGCATGTTGGCTATCTTCCATGACATGGTTGAGCAAACCATGGAAGTCTTCATTGATGATTTCTCGGTATTCGGGGATTCCTTCTCTTCTTGCCTTGCCAATTTGGAACGTATGCTTAAGCGGTGCGAAGACACTCGCCTTGTTCTGAATTGGGAAAAATGCCATTTTATGGTAAAAGAAGGCATTGTGCTAGGACACAAAATCTCAAAAGCCGGTCTTGAAGTCGACCGTGCTAAAGTAGATGTCATAGCCAAATTACCTCCACATTCAACCGTGAAGGGTGTGAGAAGTTTTCTGGGTCATGCGGGTTTCTATCGTTGATTCATTCAAGATTTCTCTAAAATCGCTCGCCCGATGACCCACCTCTTGGAAAAATATACTCCTTTTATCTTTTCTAAAGAGTGTCTCGAAGCCTTCAATCTTCTCAAGGATAAGCTAACTAAGGCACCGGTCTTGGTTACCCCTAATTGGGAGCTGCCTTTTGAATTGATGTGCGATGCTAGCGACTTTGCTATTGGTGCGGTTTTGGGCCAAAGAGTGAATAAACACTTCCAACCAATCCACTATGCTAGCAAAATAATGACGGGGGCTCAATTGCACTATACGACAACCGAAAAAGAGCTTTTAGCTGTTGTCTATGCTTTTGAGAAATTTCGCCCCTATCTTGTTTTATCCACCACCATCGTATACACGGACCATTCCGCGTTGAAGTACTTGATGACCAAGAACGATTCTAAGCCAAGACTTCTTCGCTGGGTTTTGCTCCTTCAAGAATTCAACATTGAAATTCGTGACAAGAAGGGAGCCGAAAACCTGGCCGCGGATCATCTGAGCAGACTTGAGGATCCATATCAGGGGGATCATCCGAACAAAGAGATCAATGACTCTTTCCCCCTTGAGACCTTAATGTCTATAAATCTCAATCTTGATGGCACCCCGTGGTTTGCGGACATTGCAAACTACTTAGCGGGTGGTATTCTCATCCAAGGGTTAACATCCCAACAAAAGAAGAAGTTCTTGAATGATGTTAAGACTTACTTTTGGGATGACCCTTATCTATTCAAACAGTGTGCTGATCTGATTATTCGTAGATGTGTTGACGGATCGGCAGCTTTTGACATCCTCCAAGCTTGCCACAAAGGACCCACCGGTGGTCACTTTGGTCCCAACTACACCGCTAAGAAAGTGTTTGATTCAGGATTCTACTGGCCCACCATTTATCGTGACGCTCACGAAATGGTTAAGCATTGTGATGCTTGCCAACGTCAAGGCAAGATCACACATAAGGATGAGATGCCTCAAAATTTCATACAGGAATGTGAAATCTTTGATGTATGGGGCATCGAATTTATGGGGCCATTTCCATCCTCCAAAGGGAACAAGTACATCCTCGTCGCCGTCGACTACGTTTCTAAATGGGTTGAAGCTAAGGCTCTTCCTACGAAGGATGCGAGGGTGGTTGTGAACTTTTTGAAGCAGCTTTTCGCTCGATTTGGCGTTCCTCGTGCTATCATCAGTGACCGCGGGACTCATTTTTGCAACGATCAATTTGCACGAGTCATGGCAAAGTATGGTGTCAATCACCGTCTTTCCACCGCCTATCATCCCCAAACCAATGGGCAAGCCGAAATTTCCAATCGTGGCTTGAAGAGAATTTTGGAGCGTACTGTGGGAGAGCATCGTGCCGCGTGGGCCGATAAGTTAGATGATGCTCTGTGGGCTTTCCGTACTGCTTACAAGACCCCGATCGGTTGTACACCCTATCGTCTTGTGTACGGGAAAGCCTGCCACCTACCCATCGAGCTGGAACATAAGGCGCACTGGGCCTTGAAGTGGGCTAACTTCGACATCATCAAAGCCAGTGATCATCGCAAGGTTCAACTCAACGAGCTAAATGAACTGAGGAATGAAGCTTATGAGAACTCGCTGATCTACAAGGAGAAGACGAAGATTATCCACGATGCTAAAATCAAGAACCGAGAGTTCCACGTTGGTGATCAAGTCTTACTCTTTAACTCTCGATTGAAGATCTTCTCTGGCAAGTTGAAGAGCCGCTGGACTGGTCCATTCACCGTCGCCAAAGTCTTTCCGTATGGGACCATTGAGCTTTCTCAGCCGAATGGGCCCAATTTCAAGGTGAATGGCCAGCGTTTGAAGCTGTACTTTGGTGAGGACATCTCTCAGGAGATGATTCCATCCCTCACCACGTTCCCAATGAACTAAAATTGGGTCGAGTCAGGCTCATGACTTGGTGAACAAAAACAAGCGCTTCTCGGGAGGCAACCCGTGTTCTATCCTTTACTGTTTTCATAATAAGTGTAGGGGGAACCCCGCATATGTTTATTGTCTTGTTTCTTGTGCTGTGCAGGGATTAAAACTTCAAAGATCCACCTTGATAACTCTTGACGAACCGTGAGACCGTGTTCCTATCTTCCCGGTTCTATCCTAAACTCTTGTGATTCAATATTTCATATTCTATATGTTCACACTGAATTCACTTTAGTTGTCCTTTCCTTAGCAAGATTTAAACAAAGTGCACAATGTCCTAAGTGTAGGGGAATTTACTCCCACATGCTTAAACATTGAGGACAATGTTTATCTCAAGTGTAGGGGGGACTTCTATCGAAGTAAGTGGTCTTTTCCATGAATTTGCCCTCATTTTAACCGGAAAATTTGATTTTTCGACATTTTTCAAAATTCTTAATCTATTTTGGCCTAGTTGTATAGTCGTATTTTCCTTTATCATGTTTAGTTTCTTTCCATTTCTAGAATAACTTTTTAATAAATGGTTTTAGATTTTTCTTAGTCGTGAACATTTTGACTCAACCCGAGTTTACTTGCCTAAGTTTACTCTAGCTAGTATCCTTAACGTGTTTAAGTCAAGTTTTGCTAGGCTCTTATATAAGGAGCTATAAAACGCGAAAGTCTTAACTCTCACGGGTTAAGAACAAGAACTTTTCGCAAGTTCCTATAATTGACCCTAGAGAGTCGTTTATCAAGGGAACTTTAAAACGCGATTTCTAAACTTGAAAAAGTCCAAGAATTTGCAAGATCCTATAGGCGACTCGAAAACCCAAAACTTTGATTTAATAGGCTAAGCATCCACAAGTCTCATTCCTTGAGATTTTAAACTGTGGAGAACGAGAGATGATAGAGTCAATTATAAGTTCGGTATTCTTTCTTGAATTTATGTGAGTTAATTATGAGCCTATTCTCCCTCCGCTTGTTAATAAATTAATCTGCTAATAAATAAGGTTGTACGATTTAAAAGGTTACTTAGCTTCTAGCCCCAGATCGTTTAAAAGTTGCTCGGTAATGACGAGAGTTCATAGCCAAGGCATAACTTATGAAGCGGGGCGCGAAGATTGGCGAGTCCAAAAAGGCCCTAACAAGGCATGAGGGCTACATTTTGTTGCTAAAGATCCAAAAGTGATGTGAAGAATCATTTATCGAAAATCAATATGAAGGATCGAGACACACGACGAAAAGCAAGAACTCCCCAAAAGTCATGGAGAAGTCTATCCGAAAAGACCCTAACAAGGTATGAGGATAAATAGATCCAAGTCCTAAAAGGAGGCGGATCGTTGTATATCAAAGTCCAAAATAAAGATTGGAGAAAAATGAAGAAGTCGTGGTCCAAAGATGAAGAATCTCTCAAAAACTTCAAGTGAAGAAATTCCTATTATAAAGAGAAGACCATAATTTCAAGAACGTCTCTCGAAGATTCGAAGTATGAAGTCACTGCCAAATATCGGCCCGAGAAAGGTCTCAAATCGCGAACCAAGTTATGCCAAGATATGAACTTTTTGATATCCCGAGAAGCAGTTTTAAAAGATTTGGTCCTTTAGCTAACTATTGATTAAATCGTTCACCTTATTTTCGGACTAAATAACTATCGAAATAAGTCAAACAATGCATCCTCGTGATCATTCAAGACAAAAATAAAATATAAGAGATACACCTAGGAATAAGGGAGTCTAAGTGAATAATTGGCCCACATGAGTTCGTGATAGTTTGCTAACTTATAATAACAATGATCTCGTTTTTAAGCTTGGTATGGGGAACGTGAAACTTGAGGATGATAAACGTTCATGGCCGCCAAAAACCAATGTAAGTTTTTAATTTCTTTACTTATTTCTATCTTTTACGTTTAGCATTTAATAAAGGCCAAGGTGGGTTATTTATGATGGAAAATGTAAACCGTGCTTAAAAATTAATGCATTGCATGAGGGCATTGCAATGGTCAAGTGTAGGGGATTTACTAAGTGTGAAAACACTTATCCTTTACCACTTATTTCCAATAATAACAAGACCAAAACGTGTGATTTATGTCGTAAAAGTCGGAATTATGCGTGGTTTGTGTTTTTATTGTGTTTTAGGACCAAATTATGAAAAAGGAAGAAAACACGGGATTTCACGGGCTTTTATCGAAGAAAATGGGAAAAGACGAAGTCAAAAGATCAAGAGTGCAAAAAATACGGAAGTCCAAGGCCTATTCTGAAGATTTATCGAAGAAAAAGTCAAAAGACGTAAGTTTAACGAAGTCGAAGAACTTAAGAAGAAAATTAAAAGACAAGTTCAAATCCCGAGACAACGAAGACGAAGAATTAAAGTCGAGTCGAGAAAACGTGAAGAAAGCAAGAGAGAAGATGCAACACATGCACTCCTTCCACATTCCCTATAAATACCCTCCTAATAGTTATTAGGAGGGGGGTTAGAGTTTTTAGTTAATTTTCACTTTTTCTTAGTTTTCTCTAGTTTTAGAGAGAGAAAGTCTTAAACTTTCTCTCACTAGTTCATCTTTTTCTTTTAATCTTTCAAGATTAAACACTTTGTATTGCTTATTTTTATTAATCAAGTTCATTTTAAGCTTTTATTCCTTAATCTCATTCTACTTTTCTTTGATTTTAGATTGATTTTGGTGCGTATATCATAAGATCCGTGTTGTTCTAATTGATTTCGTGCTTAAAAGTTAATCTTTTGATCATTTTATAAGTTTTCATTTGATTAAGCTTTAAGACTTTTGTGCTTATTGGCTTATTTTTATGATTAGCTTATTTTTCTTATTAAAAGGTTTTATTAAAAAGTTTATGTTTTTATTGTTTAATCTAAAAAGTTGTTTGATTTCGAGTTAGATAAGTTGATTAAAGTGCTTATTTGATTCGGTTAAGTATTTGGATTGATAAGTTTCGGGTATTAGCTTATAACTTTAGCTTATTACCTAGCTTTTCCGATTTCCACAACTGCAGCCATTCCGATCATCACCCTCACTTTTCCGATTGATCAATCGGAAGAGGGCTTTGTGTGTTCCGATTGAACACCCCTCATTCCGATCACCCTCGATCGGATTAGGGTTTTGGCTTTCCGACCACGCCCAGTTGCATTATTCCGATTGATGAGATTTCAAACATTCCGATTGTGCTTAATCAATTATTCCGATTGGGAGTCTTAGAGGTTATTCCGATTGGTTCTATTTTTGGTATATTCCGATTGTGTCCCCATCCCATATTCCGATCAACCGATCGGAATACATTCCGATCGGGGGGTTCTTTTAGCTTGTTTTGGTTTACTCCGATCTTACTTTCTTATAGTACTTTTTTATTAAGTTTTTATTTTGAGATATTTTCTAAGTGTTGGTTTTATTAAGTGTTTAAGCATTTTTCTAATCTTATTTTTATGTTTAGCTACCTTTTATTTTACTCGTCATTTAAAATTAATCTTAATTCTTCCATTTACTCAACGACACTTTAATTTCTTGCTTTTAGTTAAAAATAAACAAACCAATCCATTCTCTTGATTCACCAAAAGACGATTGAGTCGCACTTAAGACCGGTTTTCAATTCGAAAAGACTTGGGACTTCAAAATTTTATATTTGGTTGTAAAAAGCCAAGTATTAGGAATTAACACTTAAACAAGAACACACAATGATATAAACAAACTTTCACTTTGATTAATGATATCAAACTTGCTTACAGTGAAAGTAGTTTACGAATGAAAACTTATATGAAACATTAACCTAAAGGTCTTCTTTTATAGACATAAGAAGCCTTGTACAATAATCTACGTATCAGCTATTCTAGGTAAATATAAATATAGAAAATACATTGTTGTTCCTATCTTTACTAGAAGTAATCTAGAATACAATAAACGCGTAGAGTATATCTTCCTATCAGTGCTTGTCTTCAATGTGTCAACGCTTGACTTTATCTTGTCAACGCTTGAGCTGTCAGCGCTTGTTTTGTTCTTGTCAACGCTTGTTTTACTCTTGTCAGTGCTCAAGTGATCTGGCCTTAATTTATTCCTAACAGGATAAGTCTAGTTGAGTTGTAATAGATTTGATTAGGAGTTCTCACTAAACTATAAAGTGATGTGGTTGTGTCTTGTGAGTTCTCACTAAACTTGAAAGTGACTAGTAGTTGTGTTGTGTGAAGTTCTCACTTAGCTTCAAAGTAAAGAGTCGTGAAGATTGGTTCTAGATTTGGATTAGAACTCGACATCTAGCCTTGTGTCGTAAAATGGTGAAGTAGGCAACGTCGTGAAGATTGGTTCTACCTTGAGATTAGAACTCGACATCTAGCCTTGTGTCATTAAATTGTGAAGTAGGCAACATTGTGTAGATTGGTCCTAGCTAAAGATTAGGTCTCGACATTTAGCTTAGTGTCGGAAAATAATGTAAGCGACGATGTAAGGTTTTCTCCGCCAAGAAGGGAGCTTGTGGATATAGTGGAAATCTCGAGTAGGTGTACTCGAGGAGTGGAGTAGAAACGAGGATAGAGCCTCGTTGTCGAACCACTATAAATCTTGGTGTCTTCCCACTAGGTTGTCTCCTTCCTTACTCTTTACTTATTTCATTATTATATTTGAATTGAACCTAATCATTATGCAACTTAGCCTCAAGTAAAAGATAGTTTTGATACAAACCAAATTGAAAGGAATTTTAATTTGGTCACCAATCGAAGAGAAACTATTCAACCCCCACCCCCCTTCTAGTTTCTACAGATACTTCTAACCCATTTTTGTAGCTCATCACTATTCTTGCTTTGTTGGTGCCTCAAGCAAGGGGGAGCTCATATCAAGGGGGAGCATTTACAAGAGTTCAACTCATTACATTTACGATCGTTCACTCACTTAAATTTCATTCATTGAACATCTTGCAAGTAATGAATTATGGGATCTCGAAGACATGGAGGTGGTTAACCTAAGGTGATTGAAGACTTCACTAGGATGACGCAAGCTGAATATCTTTGGATGATGGGATTACGGTTCGGGTTCTTGCCTCTCAACCGAATATATTTTGGATGCAAGTTATCTCAAAGTTGACTCTTCTCTTCTACAAACGACGACTACCTTTGGATGCGTGATCTTCCTCAAATGATATGGATTCTACTCTTCCTCAAATGACGACTACCTTTTTGATTCGACAAAAGGGGGAGAAGGAAGTGTAAATGAGTACGTTTCACATTTTACTATGCGTTACAGTTTACTTGTTTGTCATCATCAAAAAGGGGGAGATTGTTAGTGCAAACATTACGATGTTTAATCAAGATGATCCTTTCATGTTTTGGTGATGACAAACGTATAACTCGCAATACATAATGTAAAATGTGTAAGGTACTCGTAATCACTCAAGCATACGTATGTATACTTCTCTTGACACCTTGAAGATTACATTCGTCATGAAAGACAAGAAGGACGCGCGGTTCTCTTATAGAACACGCGGTTCCTTAGTGATATCGAACCGCGGGAAGATATAGAACCGCGGGCAGTCAAGCCGGTTTAGGCTTACTCAAGATTTCTGGAAGCTTCTAGAAGATGGGGGGAAACTAATAAATTCAAATATCAAATTTTGAATTTGGGCTCCAAGAATATAAGGTGCATCCTTTTATCCAATGGGTAGTCCACTCTTTTATCCAATGGGTAGTCCACTCTTTTATCCATTGGGTAAAAAGGTGCTCTCCAAGGCAAGAGTTGGCTATAAATAGAAGACTATTCTCTTCCATTTCACTTGCACAAAAAACACACAAAAACCTTCCAATATCCCATTCCTCTTTTGCCTCATCAAGAGCAATGAGAAGAACACTTTCACCCTTGTGAAGTGTTAGTGTCTTGAGTCATAACATGATGAAGATCTCTCTAGATCAAGTCATGATTATTGTCTTCATACTATGTATATGTAGAAGATCCAAGTTGTGGGCACACTTGGATGTGTTTGTAAGGGTAGAATATTGATGAGATGGCATTTATACATGATCTCATCGGTCTTTTCGGGCTTTAAATGCATAAAAATGTCATAAAATACCATATATATGCTTATGTTTGTTTACTTGTGTAGTTTAGGTATGGATATGATGAAAAAGACAAAAGATCACAAGAAACAAGGAAAAACGGACACGAGAAACGAAGCCGTACAAAGAACCGGGCCCTAGATCATGATTTATCCAACATTTACCCTTGAAGACTTGAAGATATGCCAGATTGATCCTCAATGACTGAAGAAATGACACTTAAAACCCTTTTATATTCATAATTACAAGTTTGGTCCCTTAAGTTTGTCAAAATTACACAAGTGGTCCTTCAACTTTGAAGAATTGGAAAGATTAGTCCCTCATCAAATCTAATTTGTCAACAATGGTCCCTTATGAAGTCAAAGTTACATTGAAGACCTTTGAAGCTCAATAATGTCCAAAATCAGTCCTTGAATTATGGAAAAATGGCAAAAACAACCCTAGATATCCTTTTACCAAAGTTTTGTGCCATAAGTGTGAAGTTGGGAAAGTTATTAACAAAGGGATGCAAGTTTTGTTGGCTGAAAACATTAAATACCCATTTCACCAAAACACAAGGGCCAAAGGTGTTCATTTGAAACTTTCAAACTCAAAAAATGCGCCAAACAGACAAGTTTCCCCCAAATTCGGATCAAACTCACCACTGTTCACCTTTTTCACCACCCAGAAATTACTCCACTTAAGCAAAGGGTAATTTTCAATTACCCTGGCACATGTGTGATTCACACATGCAGAAACACATCCCACATCAAAACCCTCACTCCCACTCACCATGTGACCCCACACCCAAAACCGTTTCACCTATCATGTGACAACTTATTCTCCAAGGTATGCCAGGTGTCAAGATCAACAGCTGAGAGCCTTTGCTTCATCCTAAAGCTAAAATGAACGTTCTTGATCACTTTGGACAGCTCATAACCAAGAATCGTCTAGAAGACCTCAAGGATAAAATAGGAATTTCACTTCTAGGTTTTGTGAATCGTGCATAGCTAGCATTTGCCTATAAATATACTCCTCAACATGTGAGAGAGCTTTTGTTCCAGTTTTAGGCTATCAATCTTTGTAATTTCTTTTTAAGTTAATAAAATTTGATTTTCTGAATTTTGAGAAATCTTGTTCTTGTTTATTAAAAGTTGGTGTTAGAATAGCCTAATTCTGAGTTCCATATTGATATTTGAAGGTTTTTGAGGCAAGGTTTTAATCCATAAGGCTTGTGCTTCAAAAATCAGGAAAGTGCTTGTTTATTGTGCATCACTTTCGTTTGTTCATCTTAGCAGGTACTTGGAAGCTGGTACTTGTTTTGCTAGTACCTAAGCTCAAACAATCCAGGGCCTGGATGTAGGTCTTGGAGGTTTGCACCTTCTCCTTTTTCATTTTCTCTCTTATTTTTCTGAATTTTGTGATATTTGCATGATTATTGTGGAATCTGTGATTTGATGGTTGATTATTGTTCATCTGGCTTTGTTTGATGTTTATGAGGTGTTGTTAGTTTGATTTGTGGGTTGTATTTGGATAAGCCTTTGAGGATTTGTCAAAAAAGGTTTTTAAGGGGTGTTTGGGTTAACTGCACAAGCAGGTTTTATGGTTTGTTAAGTGGTTGTATTGTGTTGTTTATTGTTGGTATCTGTTTACTTGGTGCTCTTATTCATCTGTTTGCAGGTTTTGTGGTTTGAAACACTCAAATGTATTAAGGGGCTATAAAATCTTTGTTACTTGGTAAAATTGGCTAGAATTTTGAGGACACCTAGATCTAAACATAGACTAGGGTTAACAAGTGCTAGATCTTAGTTAATTACACCAGGGAAATAGGTTTGAGGCATTGAAATTGGATTTAGTGTCAATTAGACCAGCAAAGTTTCTGCATATTCACTTTGTCTCTTATCAGTAACTGTATCTGCTTTGATCTTGTTATTTACTTTGATTTAGTGTTTGATTTAAGTTTGTTTGTGCTTATTCATAGTTTATATAGCTTGTGTATGCATCCTGTTGAATTTGGCTAGCTTATTCATGCTATATCTGCTTATTTGTGCATAACTGCTTATTTCACATGTCTGTGCAACATCTGGTGACTGTTTGATTATTTCTGGCTTATTGTGTGAACCAAATTGTGATTTTCTTGTTGATATTGACTCCTTGTGATTCACTAATCACAAGGGTGCCCTTGTTTCCAATTGAATCCAAATAATCTCTCTAAAAAGCTTGGTCAAATAGTCAAAGCAGTGGGAACCAGTTCCTATTGAAAGTTCCCCCTGCTAGTGTTAATTGGGTTTCAGCTTATCAATAAGCTATAATAGCTTATTTTAACCAGCAACAACTTGGATTTTGTAATAGGTGCTCATTATTTGACCCATTTGTTCATACTGGAGCATTTGGTGGGTTGACTTTAGGGTTTGACTAGAAAACCAACTTAATTGACTTTTTCATAAGTGCTTATTGGTTCATTCTGGCTTATTGGTTTTGCTTATTGGAATTTTGTTGATTGATTTGGCTTATTGAGTTCATTTGTGACATTTTTCAAGTTGAATCAAGTTCTGAGGTGCCCTAGATCTCAAACCCGACTATTTTGTCTTTTAGTGAAATTGTACTTTGCTTATTTCTGGCTTATTGAGTGTGCTTTTTCAAAATTTCTTTTTACAGATCTCTTAAGCATCCCAAAAGAAGGTTGTGTGTCAAATTAGAGCTTATGGCATTAGCTTATTGCTTAATGGGCTATAAAGCCCAATAAGGATAAGCTGTTTGCTTAATAAGCTGTGATAAGCTCACTTTCAGCTTTTGGCCCTTTAGAGTTTTGTGTTTAGAATCAAATTTTGAGTAAGATTGGGCTTTTCCAAGTTAATTGGGCCAGGTTTGACTTTTTGGGCTAAAAAGCCCATTTAAGTGGACTGTTTTTGGTTTTGGCCCATTTGAGGGCCCAATAGGGGTAATCTGGTCATTTCACTTTCATTTTCTGTTTATTTAGGTTAAAATAAACTAGTTTGCAAGTTTTTAGAATTTTTTATAATTTTTGGATTTTTAATATTATTTTAATATTATTTTATTATTATTTTTTAAATTTCACATTTTCAACTTTTTACATTTTTCTTAGCTTAAATACATTAAAATAAGAATTTTGCAACTTTTAGAATAATTTTATCAACTTTAGATTAGTTTTTATAATTATTTTAAGTGTTAATAGTTTTTAAATCATTTTAAATAGTTTTTCTTAGTTTAAAAATTTCTAAAAATAGTTTGAATCTTTTTAGGTCATTTTAGAGGTTTACCAATTGAAAAATCTTTATTTGGGCTTTTTGATAATTTATTTGATTTTTAGGGCTTTAATTAGCATTTAAAAATTGAATATTTAATTATTTAAAAAGTTTGGAAAAGTTTTGATCATTGGTAAACTCTTAGTTTATTTATTTTGATTTTTGGTGAATTTTTGGTAATTTTTAGAATTAATTTTTATTTTAGCTTGTTTTACGATTTTACGTTTTGTCGTCGTAGTATTAATTTCACGTCTTCGTCATCCTCTTTTCTCATCCCCTTCTAAACCAATATTAATCTCAAATCATTTACATCTTAGTCACACACATATAACTCCTTGGGAAACGAACTTGGAACTTCATTGGGTCATTAGTGTTTGATTTTCCTAAATCATCACTTAATACTTACTGCTTTTACGCTCCTTTTCCTAAAGGTCGTAATTTACCACAATCAATTTCGGCGTCGCTGCCGGGGAGGTGTGTGGTGATTAATTTGCATTGTTGTTTTTAATATTAACCATAAATAGTATTTGTATTAGTAGAAATCTACTAATACGTATTATCGGCTTTATTGGTTTTTCTTGTGAAATTATTATTACTATATTGTATTAAGTATCACAACAAATATACAATATCTCCAAAAGTGTGAAAACACAACCTTAATTGGGATTTGATCTCCTAATTATTGTATTCGAATCTCAAACAAAAAGAAAAAGGCAAAAATAGATAAATACTTTCGTGAAGCTCGATTTTGAAAAATACAAACTATAAGGTGGGTATAAGGCGGGTATTATAAAATATACCCTAAGGAAAAAGGCTCTTAAGTGCTTCGCGCCGCCTCGTTTCCCCGCTTGCTTGTGAGTATTTTGAGATTGAAAGCTAATCGAGGGTTTTGCCGCCCAAAGTATTATTACGTATAATATATTTGCTTGGTTTCTTTGTGATTAAACCCTCTTGAACAATTTGGTTTTCACCAAAGTTCTAAAGTCATTCGAAGGCGTTCACTCCACGTGATCGTTTTCATTCCTTTGAGGCTTCTTTAATCAAGAGTTTGATTCGAGGAGAGATTTTGTAGATTGTTGTCTACGAAGATACACCAAAATCCAAAAAAATTAAAAACAATCAAAAACACAAAAAAATTGAAAATTCACAAAACACCCAAAAAGAATCTTCTTTGCTCACCTCCCATTCTTCGTGAAGTTTATGATCACTCGTAATCAAGAAAAACGAGCTCGTAAACGTCTTCAAAAGCAAGCCAATCAAGAGACGTTGATTGAAGAACAACCTCCAATTGTTGAACCTATTGTAGAACAAGAAGTCGTCATGGCTAATCGTACTATGATGGAGTTGCTACAAGCACCCACCGAGGGTTTTGGAGAGGCCATTGTGATTCCCGCTATCCTTGCGGAGAATTTCGAGATTAAGACGAGTTTAATGTCGATGTTGCAAGCTAATAAGTTTATAGGTCATGAGAAGGAAAACCCGTATTATTACATTAGGAATTTTAATCGTCTCACCGCTACTAGCAAGTTTAAGGATGTTCCACATGACGCCATTAAGATGATGCTGTTTCCATACTTGTTAGATGGACCCTCAAAAATTTGGCTTGAGAAAGAACCGCCATATTCGATTTTGACATGGGTGATCTCGTTTCTAAGTTTGTGAACAAGTTTTTTCCACCATCTAAAACAACACATTTGAAAAATGAGATGTCACGATTTGTTCAAAGAAATAATGAAAGTTTTTCAATGGCATGGGAACGCTTTAAAGAAATGTTACATGAATGTCCACACCATGATTTTTCGGAATTGCATCAAATTGATACTTTTTATAATGGGCTTAATGATCATGAACGAGATTACTTGAATGCCGCCCGGGTGGTAATTTTTTGTGCAAAACGACCGATGAAGCTTTAAAGATTATCGAGAATAGATCTAAGGTTTATAGCCCTCGTAGGACACCGAGTGTTGCCAATTTGGGTTCGTCATCGTCATCGTCTCGTAGCATTAATGACTTACATGATGAAGCTAATGAGGAAAATCGGTTTTTTTGATAGATTTGCTAATCTTATGTCCCATTGGAAAGCTCAAGAAGCTTCAAATTCCGCTTCGGCTAAAGCGGTTGCTAAGAGTTGTTTGTCTTGTGGTGGAGCTCATGATCTTTCCGAGTGTATTACCGCGGATGGTAACACTTCGAGTGCTTATGTAGCAACGGGAACTTATAACCAAAACGGCCAAGGTTCCCGCCCAAATCAAGCTCCACCAAATCAAAATGCTAATAACTATCGAAACAACAACCAGGGTGGTAATTATCAAGGCAATTCACGTAACTACAACATGGGGAATTATCAAAGTGGGAATGGACAAGTCACTAATCAAAACCAGAACCGTGATTTTCAAAACACTACACAAGGTTTTCAAAATGCTCACACTAAAAATCTTCAAGGAGAGTTTTTGGATTATGCTAAAGCAAATGATGCTATGTTTGATAACATGCAACGTGAGATGATTAGCTTAAGATCCGAGTTGAAAAACGAGCTTAAAAACGAACTTGCTAATGAACTTAAAACTCATGCTAATAAAATGGAAGGAAATGTTCAACGTCTTCAACAAAACCAACAAAAGATAGAACAAGGACAACATGAGATTAAGCAAGAATTGTTAAAAGCAGATGCTAGGCAATCAAAATTTGAGGACCGAATGGCTAAAATGTTTGAAGCAATCATGTGTAAACCCTCTTCCTCGGGTGGTCTTCCTAGTGATACCATTGCAAACCCGAAGGGAGAAATGAAGGTTATTACTACACGAAGTGGTAAAACTTTTAAGGAACCAATCTCTCGTCCAAGTACTTCTACGGAGAAGGAAATCGAGAAAGAACCCGAGGTGATGGTCGAAAAGGATCACATTACAATCCCACGAAGTACCACTCATACCACACCTACGGTTGAACCAATAACAATTGTGGAACCCGAGATTCCGAGGTCGTTGCCTAATGTCCAACCCACACCACCCTTACCTTACCCTTCGAGACGAAACAAAGAGAAATTGCAAGAACGTATCAAACAACAAATCGAGCTTTTTATAAAAATGTTTCAACAAGTGCATTTTGATGTGACTTTCACCGACGCGTTGTTGTATATGCCTCGTTTCGCTTCCACTTTTAAAAGTATGATGAGCGATAAGGAAAAGCTTTCAAAGCTTGCTAATTGTTCTTCGGTTTATCTTAACCGCATACCGGAAAAAGTTGGTGACCCCAGAAAGTTTCTCATTCCTTGTGACATACAAGATATGAAAGAATGCCTCGCCTTGGCCGATCTTGGTGCGAGCATTAATTTGATGCCATTTTCCATTTGGAAATCGCTTTCGCTTCCGGCTCTTATTCCTTTGAACATGTCTATCGAGATGGCCGATCATTCTACGATTTTAGCATGTGGAGTAGCCGAAGATGTTTTCGTGAAAGTGGGGAAGTTCTACTATCCCGTTGATTTTATAGTAGTTGACATCCCCGCGGATCCTCAAGTTCCTCTAATTTTAGGTCGTTCATTTTTAGACACCTCGAGATCGCTTATCGACGTTCATGCAAGAACTATCACTTTGAGATTCAACGAAGAGGAACTTGTTATAAACGCTACTCAAAACTCGAAACCTTCTCATGTTTATCCAATCGCTACCATCAATCACATTGACATCGTTGATGTGGTTTGCGATGAGTTTTCACAAGAAGTGTTAGGTTTTTTCGATAACTCGTCAAGTGGCAATCCCACTATTTTGGATCCGATTCTTGCTAATTCTACACCAAATCTCACTCCATTCCAAGGAGGCGATCTCACTTCAAATGAAATCGACAATGAAGATGAGGTGTTGATTAGTGATGATACTTCTATTCCATCATTTCTTCGGCCGATGGAAGTTATGAGTGTTGAACCAAAATCTTCAATCGAGGAACCACCTATCCTTGAATTGAAAGATCTTCCTTCTCACCTTGAATACGCATTCTTGGAAGGTGATGACAAGTTACCGGTTATTATTGCAAGAGGTCTTGCTAATGATGAAAAACCGAGCTCTTGAAAGTTCTCAAAGCTCATAAAGGGGCAATTGCGTGGAAAATTTCCGACATTAAGGGTATTGACCCAAAATTTTGTACTCACAAGATTTTAATGGATGAGGACTACAAACCCACAATTCAAAGTCAAAGAAGGGTGAATCCCAAAATTCACGATGTCATTAAAAAGGAAGTCTTAAAACTCCTTGACGCGGGAATGATTTATCCTATCTCCGATAGCCCATGGGTGAGCCAATCCATTGTGTCCCTAAAAAGGGAGGAATGACCGTTGTTCCCAATGAAAACAATGAGTTAATTCCCACTCGTGTTGTGACCGGTTGGAGGGTGTGTATTGACTACCGAAAGTTAAATGACGCCACTCGTAAAGACCACTTTCCTTTGCCCTTCATGGATCAAATGTTGGAGCGACTCGCGGGAAATGAATTCTATTGCTTTTTAGATGGTTTTTCCGGCTACTTTCAAATCCCTATCGACCCTCGTGATCAAGAGAAGACTACGTTTACGTGTCCTTATGGAACGTTTGCTTATCGTAGGATGCCTTTCGGACTTTGTAATGCACCGGGTACGTTTCAACGGTGTATGATGGCGATTTTTCACGATATGATCGAGAAGTCGATGGAAGTATTTATGGATGACTTCTCGGTGTTTGGCAATTCGTTCACGTCGTGTTTATCTAATCTCGAGCAAATGTTAAAATGTTGTGAAGAAACCAATCTTGTTCTTAATTGGGAAAAATGTCATTTTATGTGTAAACAAAGAATCGTCTTAGGACATAAGGTGTCGAAAGCGGGGATTGAGGTCGATAAAGCTAAGGTAGACGTCATCGCCAAGTTACCTCATCCCAAAACCGTTAAAGGAGTTAGGAGTTTCCTAGGCCACGCGGGCTTTTATCATCGTTTCATCAAGGACTTTTCGAAAATCTCTCGACCTATGACACACCTTCTCGAGAAGGATGCTCCTTTTAATTTCAATGAGGATTGTGTTAGAGCTTTCGAAACTCTCAAAAGGAAACTTAACGAAGCTCCCATTAAGCTCCCATTCTTGTTGCTCCTAATTGGGAATTACCCTTTGAAATCATGTGCGATGCAAGTGATTATGCTATAGGGTCCGTCTTAGGGCAACGTTATGAAAAGCATTTCCGTCCTATCCATTATTCTAGTAAGACGATGACCGAGGCTCAATTAAAGTACACCACAACGGAAAAGGAATTCCTTGCCGTGGTTTATGCTTTTGAGAAATTCCGACCTTATCTCGTCTTAACTAAAAGCATTGTGTATACCGACCATTCGGCTATCGAGTATCTCTTAGCTAAGCAAGATGCTAAGCCGAGATTGCTTCGTTGGATGCTCCTCCTCCAAGAATTTGATGTCACCGTGCTTGACAAAAAAGGAGCCGAGAATCTAGCGGCCGATCATCTCTCTCGTCTAGAAGATCCTCACAAAGATGTTTTCGAGAACAAGGGAATCACCGAAACATTTCCTCTCGAGACTCTCGGTGTAGTGAATTCTAAAGACACCACCCCATGGTTTGCCGACATTGCAAATTACCATGCGGGCAATTTCATAATCAAGGGTATGACGACACAACAAAAGCGAAAATTCTTTCGTGACGTTAAGTTCTATTTTTGGGACGACCCTTATCTCTTTCGGGTTTGTGCGGATCAACTCGTTCGACGTTGTGTTTTTGGTGCCGAAGCTTCTAATATCCTTAGAGCTTGTCACGAGGGACCCACGGGTGGTCACCACGGTGCTAATCTCACGGCTAAGAAAGTGTTCGATGTCGGCTTCTTTTGGCCTTCTATCTATCATGATGCACACGCACTTGTAAAGTCGTGTGGTTCGTGCCAACGTCAAGGAAAATCGTCTCAACGTGATGAAATGCCGCAAAACATAATTCAAGTGTGTGAGATTTTCGACATATGGGGTATAGACTTTATGGGGCCGTTCCCATCATCTCATGGTAACAAGTATATCCTCGTCGCGGTGGACTACCTTTCTAAGTGGGTGGAAGCTAAGGCTTTACCTACTAATGATGCTCGTGTGGTAGTGAAGTTTTTGAAGCAACTATTCTCTCGGTTCGGAACCCCTCGTGCTATTATAAGCGATCGTGGAACCCATTTTTGTAATGACCAATTCGAGAAGGTTTTAAAGAAATATGGAGTTACTCATCGTCTTTCTACGGCTTATCACCCGCAAACGAGTGGGCAAGTCGAGGTTTCTAACCGAGCTTTGAAGAGGATTTTGGAAAGGTCGATTGGAGAAAACCGTGCTTCATGGTCCGACAAACTCGATGACGCTTTATGGGCCTTTAGGACCGCTTATAAGACACCTATAGGTTGCACTCCTTATAAGTTAGTCTATGGGAAGAATTGTCATTTTCCCATTGAATTGGAGCACAAGGCATATTGGGCCCTTAAGCATGCAAACTTTGACTTAAAGACCGCGGGAGATCACCGGAAAATAAAATTGAATGAATTGGATGATTTAAGAGATAATGCTTATGAAAATTCATTGATTTTCAAAGAAAAGACTAAAAAGTTTCATGATTCAAAGATTAAAAACCAGGTTTTTAACGTTGGTGATCGAGTGTTACTTTTTAACTCTAGACTTTAGATATTTTCCGGGAAATTAAAATCTCGTTGGTCGGGTCCTTTCACCGTTACACAAGTGTTTCCTTATGGGACCATCGAGCTAGCTCAAGATGATGGTCCTAACTTCAAGGTGAATGGACATAGGCTTAAGCACTACTTAGGTGGGGAAATTCCTTCAATGGTTGACCTCGACCAAGTCACTTTCCCCAATGATAATTAGCATTGAGGGGATCGAGTCGAGCTCATGACTCGGTAATCAAAAATGAGGTGCCTCGTGGGGGAGATCCCATGCTTATCCTTTTATGCTTACTATTCACTAATAAGGGGACTTGTACCCTTCCAACTCGTTGTCTCGTGGTTGCTTGTGATTGTGTTATCTAGATCATCATCATCTATGATTAAAGACTCTCGTGTTCGTTTACGTGAGCCTCCGTCGATTGCTTGAAGAAGTTTTTCACGAATCCATTGACATATCCTTTATTGTTCTAACAATTATCTTTTAGCATACTTAATAAACGGCTTTAGATATATCGTTGATCATCCTTTCCATGCTAGATCCTAAGCATTCGATTCTTCGTCTCTAGTATGGGGGTGCTCCACCCTTAGACTCGAAACATTGAGGACAATGTTTACTTCTAGTATGGGGGTGCTCCACCCTTAGACTCGAAACATTGAGGACAATGTTTAACTTTAGTATGGGGGGTGAATAGATACTTGCTTTGCTACGCCCTCACGCTTTCCAACTTTCAGTGTTTTGTTTTGTTGCTAATAAAGGCTAAAAATGGCCAAATTTTAAAAATTTTCTTAGATTTCATAAGTGTTTTTAAGACACGAATGTATATTTTCCGATGGGTAGAATAAGAGCTAATTTTTGACTTGATGGGCATTTGGAGCCATTTACATTCCTTAACCCGCTCAATTCAAGTTTTGCTAGACTTTTATATAGGGAGATTTAAAACGCGAAAGTCTTAGCTCATACGGGTTAAGAACAAGAACTTTTCGCAAGTTCCTATAATTGATCCTAGAATGTCACTTATCAAGGGACCTATAAAACGCATTCTCTAACCTTGAAAAAGTCAAAGAAAGTGCAAGATCCTATAGGTGGCTTGAAAACCCAAAACTTTGATTTGATATAGTCTTAATGAAAGCTAATCCAAATTTGGCTTAATTTTTACTTGCATGGCTAAGTATTCACGAGTCTCTTTAATTAGAGGTCTTTATATAGTGAAGAACGAGAGATTATAGAGTTAGACAAGTGATCATGCTAAACGTAGAACATGAAAATGTTCTTTCAAAAACTCATATGTTTTTAATTGTGGCTTTTTCTTCCCATAAGATCAATGCATTAGGAATAAAAATAATTGCAATAAGTAAGGTCGTACGATTTGAAAGGTTACTTAGCCTCTAGCGCAAGATCGTTTAAAAATTGCTCGGGGTTGAATAGAGTTCATAGCCAAGGCATAACTTATTGAAGCGGGACGCGAAGATTGGTGATGATCCAAAAAGGCCCTAACAAGGCATGAAGAGCTCTATTTTTGCTAAAGATCCAAGATGATGTGAAGTATCATTATTCCTAAATCAATATGAAGGATCGAGACACACGACGAAAAGCAATTACTCCCCTAAAGATCATGGAGAAAGTCTATCCAAAAAGACCCTTACAAGGTATGAGGATAAATATATCCAAGTCCGAAAAGGAGGCGGATCGTTGTATATCAAAATCCAAAGTAGGGATTGAAGAAAAATGATGAAGTCGTGGTCCAAATATGAAGAATCTCTCAAAAACGTCAAGTGAAGAAATTCCAAATATATGAAGAGAAGACCATAATTTCAAGAACGTCTTCCCAAGATTTGTAGTATGAAGTACATGCCAAATATCGGTCCGATAAAGGTCTCAAATCGTGAAACGAGTTATGCCAAGATATGAACTTAAGGAGATACACGAGAAGCCGTTTTAAAAGATTTTTTCCTTCGGCTAACTATCGATTAAATCGTGCCACTTTGCTTTCGGACTAATAACTACTCAAATAAGTCAATATGAATCACTTGTGATCCATGGCAATTAGTTAAAAATTGCTAGTAACCCATTTCCTTTTATAATAACTAGGATTGCGGGGAGAAAAAGTTATTACACAATTTGGACGTATGAGTAGTGTTAGCATTGTGACTTGTACCAACAATTATCTCGTTTTTGCACTTAGCATGGAATGTATGACAATCAAGGATGACGAAATTTACTCTAAGGGACATTTGCTTGTTTCTATTCTTTGATCCTAAAAGTCACATTTGTGATGAAAATCATACATTATGTCTTTACACATCTTCGTAGTATTTTTGCAAGTCTTTTACTTTTCAATAAAGGTTAACAAAATTGAACTTTGGTGATGCTTAGATACTTTATTCTAGTATTGCGTGAGGGCACGACAATGGCTTAGTATGGGGGAGTGATGAGATGGCATTTATACATGATCTCATCGGTCTTTTCGGGCTTTAAATGCATAAAAATGTCATAAAATACCATATATATGCTTGTGTTTGTTTACTTGTGTATTTTAGGTATGGATATCGTGAAAAAGACAAAAGATCACAAGAAACAAGGAAAAACGGACACGAGAAACGAAGCCGTACAAAGAACCGGGCCCTAGATCATGATTTATCCAACATTTACCCTTGAAGACTTGAAGATATGAAAGATTGATCCTCAATGAATGAAGAAATGACACTTAAAACCCTTGTATATTCATAATTACAAGTTTGGTCCCTTAAGTGTGTCAAAATTACACAAATGGTCCTTCAACTTTGAAGAATTGGCAAGATTAGTCCCTCATCAAATCTAATTTGTCAACAATGGTCCCTTATGAAGTCAAAGTTACATTGAAGACCTTTGAAGATCAAGAATGTCCAAAATCAGTCCTTGAATTATGGAAAAATGGCAAAAACAACCCTTGATATCCTTTTACCAAAGTTTTGTGCCATAAGTGTGAAGTTGGGAAAGTTATTAACAAAGGGATGCAAGTTTTGTTGGCTGAAAACATTAAATACCCATTTCACCAAAACACAAGGGCCAAAGGTGTTCATTTGAAACTTTCAAACTCAAAAATTCGCCAAATAGACAAGTTTCCCCCAAATTCAGATCAAACTCACCACTGTTCACCTTTTTCACCACCCATAAATTACTCCACTTAAACAAAGGGTAATTTTCAATTACCCTGGCACATGTGTGATTCACACATGCAGAAACACATCCCACATCAAAACCCTCACTCCTACTCACCATGTGACCCCACACCCAAAACCGTTTCACCTATCATGTGACAACTTATTCTCCAAGGTATGCCACGTGTCAAGATCAACAGCTGAGAGCCTTTGCTTCATCCTAAAGCTAAAATGAACGTCCTTGATCACTTTGGACAGCTCACAACCAAGAATCGTCTAGAAGACCTCAAGGATAAAATAGGAATTTCACTTATAGGGTTTGTGAATAGTGCATAGCTAGCATTTGCCTATAAATAGACTCCTCAACATGTGAGAGAGCTTTTGTTCCAGTTTTAGGCTATCGATCTTTGTAATTCCTTTTTAAGCTAATAAAATTTGATTTTCTGAATTTTGAGAAATCTTGTTCTTGTTTATTAAAAGTTGGTGTTAGAATAGCCTACTTCTGAGTTCCATTTTGATATTTGAAGGTTTTTGAGGCAAGGTTTAAATCCATAAGGCTTGTGCTTCAAAAATCAGGAAAGTGCTTGTTTATTGTGCATCACTTTTGTTTGTTCAACTTAGCAGGTACTTGGAAGCTGGTACTTGTTTTGCTAGTACCTAAGCTCAAACAATCCAGGGCCTGGATGTAGGTCTTGGAGGTTTCCACCTTCTCCTTTTTCATTTTCTCTCTTATTTTTCTGAATTTTGTGATATTTGCATGATTATTGTGGAATCTATGATTTGATGGTTGATTATTGTTCATCTGGCTTTGTTTGATGTTTATGAGGTGTTGTTAGTTTGATTTGTGGGTTGAATCTGGATAAGCCTTTGAGAATTTGTCAAAACAAGTTTTTAATGGGTGTTTGGGTTAACTGCACAAGCAGGTTTTATGGTTTGTTAAGTGGTTGTATTGTGTTGTTTATTGTTGCTATTTGTTTTTGTGGTTTGAAACACTCAAATCCATTAAGGGGCTATAAAATCTTTGTTACTTGGTAAAATTGGCTAGAATTTTGAGGACACCTAGATCTAAACATAGACTAGGGTTAACAAGTGCTAGATCTTAGTTAATTACACCAGGTAAAGAGGTTTGAGGCATTGAAATTGGATTTAGTGTCAATTAGATCAGCAAATTTTCTGCATATTCACTTTATCTCTTATCAGTAACTGTATATGATTTAATCTTGTTATTTACTTTGATTCAGTGTTTGATTTAAGTTTGTTTGGGCTTATTCATAGTTTATATAGCTTGTGTATGCATCCTGTTGAATTTGGCTGGCTTATTCATGCTATATCTGCTTATTTGTGCATAACTGCTTATTTCACATGTCTGTGCAACATGTGGTGACTGTTTGATTATTTCTGGCTTATTGTGTGAACCAAATTGTGATTTTCTTGTTGATATTGACTCCTTGTGATTCACTTATCACAAGGGTGCCCTTGTTTCCAATTGAATCAGACTAAATCTCTCTAAAAAGCTTGGTCAAATAGTCAAAGCAGTGGGAACCAGTTCCTACTGAAAGTTCCCCCTACTAGTGTTAATTGGGTTTCAGCTTATCAATCAGCTATAATAGCTTATTTTAACCAGCAACAACTTGGATTTTGTAATAGGTGCTCATTATTTGACCCATTTGTTCATACTGGAGCATTTGGTGGGTTGACTTTAGGGTTTGACTAGAAAACCAACTTAATTGACTTTTTCATAAGTGCTTATTGGTTCATTCTGGCTTATTGGTTTTGCTTATTGGAATTTTGTTGATTTATTTGGCTTATTGAGTTCATTTGTGACATTTTGCAAGTTGAATCAAGTTCTGAGGTGCCCTAAATCTCAAACCCGACTATTTTGTCTTTTAGTGAAATTGTACTTTGCTTATTTCTGGCTTATTGAGTGTGCTTTTTCAAAATTTCTTTTTATAGATCTCTTAAGCATCCCAAAAGAAGGTTGTGTGTCAAATTGGAGCTTATGGCATTAGCTTATTGCTTAATGGGCTAAAAAGCCCAATAAGGATAAGTTGTTTGCTTAATAAGCTGTGATAAGCTGACTTTCAGCTTTTGGGCCTTTAGAGTTTTGTGTTTAGAATCAAATTTGGGTCAGATTGGGCTTTTCCAAGTTAATTGGGCCAGGTTTGACTTTTTGGGCTAAAAAGCCCATTTAAGTGGACTGTTTTTGGTTTTGGCCCATTTGAGGGCCCAATAGGGGTAATCTGGTCATTTCACTTTCATTTTCTGTTTATTTAGGTTAAAATAAACTAGTTTGCATGTTTTTAGAATTTTTTATAATTTTTGGATTTTTAATATTATTTTAATATTATTTTAATATTATTTTATTATTATTTTTTAAATTTCACATTTTTCAACTTTTTACATTTTTCTTAGCTTAAAAACATTAAAATAGAAATTTTGCAACTTTTAGAATAATTTTATCAACTTTAGATTAATTTTTATAATTATTTTACGTTTTAATAGTTTTAAATCATTTTTTTTCTTGGTTTAAAAATTTATAAAAATAGTTTTTAATCTTTTTAGGTCATTTTAGAGGTTTACCAATTGAAAAATCTTTATTTAGGTTTTTGATAATTTATTTGATTTTTAGGGCTTTAATTAGAATTTAAAAATTGAATATTCAATTATTTAAAAGGTTTGGAAAAGTTTTGATCATTGGTAAACTCTTAGTTTATTTATTTTGATTTTTGGTGAATTTTTGGTAATTTTTAGAATTAATTTTTATTTTAGCTTGTTTTACGATTTTACGTTTTGTCGTCGTAGTATTAATTTCACGTCTTCGTCATCCTCTTTTCTCATCCCCTTCTAAACCAATATTAATCTCAAATCATTTACATCTTAGTCACACACATATACCTCCTTGGGAAACGAACTTGGAACTTCATTGGGTCATTAGTGTTTGATTTTCCTAAATCATCACTTAATACTTACCGCTTTTACGCTCCTTTTCCTAAAGGTCGTAATTTACCACAATCAAATATCCAAGTGATGGGTATCCTTGGATTATGTGTTAGTTGTGTAGATCCAAGTCTTGTTAGTACTTGGATATAGTGTTAGAGTTATAGATCTAAGTGTTGTGTGCTTAGATCTATATGGTTTATGTGTTTAGGCCATAAAACACAAGGTTTGTTATGTTGGGCCATAAAACATAACTAGTGGGTAGATTAGGTTGTGTCTTGGTAGTTCTCACTAAACTCTAAAGTGATGTGGTTGTGTCTAGGTAGTTCTCACTAAACTATAAAGTGATGTGGTTGTGTCTTGTGAGTTCTCACTAAACTTTAAAGTGATTAGTAGTTGTCTTGTGTGAAGTTCTCACTTAGCTTCAAAGTGAAGAGTCGTGAAGATTGGTTCTAGCTTTCGACTAGAACTCGACATCTAGCCTTGTGTCGTTAAATGGTGAAGTGGGCAACGTTGTGTAGATTGGTCCTACCTAAGATTAGGACTCGACATCTAGCTTAGTGTCGGAAATATGTAAGCGACGTGTATGGTTTTCTCCGCCTTGAAAGGAGTTTTGTTGACTAGTGAAGTAACTCTCGAGTAAGGTGTACTCGAGGAGTGGAGTAGGGCGAAGAGGAGCTTCGTGACCAAACCACTATAAATCATCGTGTCGGTACTTTCCTTTACATTTATGTCTTTACTATTATAGATGTATTTATATGTTGTGTGTTGTGTGCATCTCATAATCTAAACATCTAAGTTGCGGAAAAGCTAAGGCTTAGTACGTGTGTGCTTCGTGTTTAGATTATGGTCATGTATACATCACTTAGTCTAAACATCCTAGTTGCGGAAAAGCTTATGCTTAGTACGTGTGTGCTTAGTGTTTAGACTATTGCTTGATGTACTCTTGATTTGATGTGTTTGTGTGTTTACTTACTTGTAGTATTTATCTTTCAATCAAACACATCTCATATCTAGTCAAGCTTGATCGAGAATTTGATACAAATGATTGTCAAAGTTTAACATGTAACAAAAGGTTAAGTTCACTGTCGGCGGTTCTCTAAATGGACCGGCGGTTCTTTATTGATAAAGAACCGCGGGTACACATAAGGAACCGCACACAGTGGATTAAGCCGAAATGTTTTGAAAACTAACTAGAAACTATTCAACCCCCCCTTCTAGTTTCTACAAGTACCTTTGCCAAAGTCGATTAATAGAAGATCGAATAGTTAGAGTAATTTATGTTCTTCTTTGCTTTATAAGTTAGATTCCGCATAACTTATTTGGTTGAGTAAGAGTCTCTCAAGTGCTCTAGTTTTATTACAAGCTACTGTACAAATCCTTAACAGGATATAGAAAGCGCAAAACCCTAAAATCTCTACTCACAAAAACTAAACAAATGTCACAATCGGATGAACATCCTTACTTGGAAGAAATTACAATCCATGATCCCATACCACAGGAACAACCTCAAATTGTGCATCTTGCACTAGTGGTTCCACCTCCACCAGTTGCACAAACTACAAATTCTCTAGTTACTCCAACAACTACACCTTTTCCCCATACTCTTTCTGCTGTTAAGCTCTTTATTCTCAAAAGTGATAATTATAAGACATGGGGAATGCAGATGGAACACTATTTGAATCACACAAATCATACTCTGTGGGAAGTCATTAAGAATGGGAATACTCCTAAGAAGTTGTATTGGTTACCTGATGGTACATGCTATGCTTTACCTGCTGTCACTGCTGAAGAGGTACAAGCTAAGATCAGAGAAAGAAAGGCCAGAACTGCATTAGCTATGGCACTTTCAGAAGACATTCTACCTAGCTTTCATCACTTTAAGGATGCAAAAGCTATGTGGACAGCTATCAAACTTAGATTTGGATGCAATGATAAATCTAAGAAGATAAAGAAGATCGTGTTGAAACAAGAGTTTGATAACGTCTCAATTTCCAATACAGAAGGAATCCTTAGTGGTTATGGAAAGTTCAGCAAATTGCTTATTCAATTAGCAGTGCATGGACAAGTAATACCTCACGAAGAAGCTAATCTAAAATTCTTAAGAAGTGTTCCACAAGAGTGGAAAGCAATGGGTATGCACGTCATCACAAGAGATGATTTGGATGTAACTCCCTCTGATAATCTCTATAACAATCTTAGAGTATATGAGATGGATGTTAAAGGTATTGAAGTAGCCAAAGCTACAGCACCAAAGTGTAACTTGGCTTTTCTGTCAGAAGGAAGCAGCGGTACATACTCTTAAAGTACCGCTAGTGGATCAAGCAGCGGTACTTACTTCCAAAACACCGCTCGTGGACAAACTAGCAGTACTTATTCTCAAAATACGGTAGGGAGTCCATTTATGTCTCAGAATCCACAAAGAAGATCCTCATCATTGTTTAGTGACAATGATGCCTTCTTATTCTTTGCTGGACAAGACAACAGACCAAGGTTGACTCTTAATGATTTGTTCCAAATGGATGATGCTGACATTAAAGAGATGGATCTCAAATGGCAAGCTTCCATGGTCTCTGTTAGATCAAACAGACTCTACAAAAAGACTGGAAGAATGATGAATGTTGATCCTAATGAACCATTCGGACATGACAAAAAAGTTGAATGCTACAACTATGTAAGGAATGGACACTTTGTAAGGGAATGCAATAGAGACAAGAGTGAAAGCAACAGTAAGAAGTCCAAGACCAACAATAGAACCAGCCCAAGAGTCACTGAAAGTGTTCCCAAAGGAGACAACAGAAGTCCATGGAATTCTAAAGGAACAAAAGCATTGGTTACTGTGGATGGAGCAGTTAACTGGACTAACACTTTGAAGATGAAGAAGAGCATGGTTTGATGGCTCTCTCTCATGAAAACACTGAGGTACATCCCTGTTCTAAAGATTGTGTTCTTATGTTTAATAGTCTTAAAGTAGAACTTGAGGAACAATATCAAAAGGTAAGTACACGTACTGTAGAAGTTAATGCTTTTAAACAAGGTGTTGCTAAGTTAGAAGCAAATATAGTTTTGTATCAAAAGGGTCAGCAAAACTATGAAGAGAAAATTAGGATTTTAACTCTTCAAATAAGGGGAAAAGATGTGCCAATCAAAGATTTTGAGAAGCAATTTGTGAAAGTATCAGCAGAAAATGAAGTTTTAAAAGCTAGTTTATATAATGAAAGGGAAGTAATTAATGAATGGCAAAAATCTTCAAAAGGCATAGGTAAGCTGATTAATTCACAAATAGGGTATTATGATAAAACATGCCTAGGATATATAGAGGACCAACCTAGGATAACTTTAACTGATAAGGACTTATCAAAGGGTATTTTTGATAGTTCTAGTGATTCAGTTGATACTCCTAAAAATGATAGGTATGCTGAAGGAATGAAAGCAGTTCCTCCACCTTTATCAAGAATCTTCATGCCCCCCAATAATGATATAAGTGTAGAGTTAAATGAGTCAAAAGTTGTTTATGGTAATAAGACTAATGATTCAGAGTCAAACTCTAGCACTTTGACCCAAGATAAGCCAGTTGTGACTAAAAAGGTTGTTTATCCACCTTTAATGAGCACCTTTGTGCCTGAAGAACATGTGCCTACAACTAGTTCTGCTTCTAAGTAGGTGAAATATCCTAGTAAGGCATTGGAAAGCAATACAGAACATCATAGTAGTACTAAGCGGGGTGGGCTAGGTTTTAAAAACACTAAGTCGGAACTACCTTTTTGATATTCTTTGAAAATAAGAGGATGTTATGTATGTGGTAGCTTAAATCATTTTATCAAGGATTGTACTTTGCATGAAGATAAAATCGCTAAACTTAAGGATGCACATAGGGCCACAAAGAAAGGTAATGAGAAACATGCACAGGTAAAAAGACAAGTGGGACCAAAAGATGACAAACCTAAGTTTGGTCATGCTCAGAGGGTAAATAGTACGATCAATAAGGTCAGTCACCCTCTCACAACCAAAGACTTTGTTCCAAGAGCAGTACTTATGAAACAAGGTCAAATACCTTTAAAATCTAGCAAGCCAGGTACCGGCAAACCTAGAAGTGAAAGTACTGCTAGACCAAAAGTAAATATCGCTGGTCAAAAGTCAAGAAAACCACAGTCCCATAAAGAATCTAAGAGTGTATTTGAGATTGCTAAGATACATAGAGACAAGTCTTGTGAGAAACCAGTGCAAGTGTGGGCCCTTAAGGGACAAAATCATGTGTTCAAGCAAAAAATGCTAGAACAGTACTTAAGTCTAAAAGGTCCGAAGACAATGAACCAACTTATGTCTTTGACTATTTAACTAGAACCATGAAATATAGGGGTGTTTGTGGTCTTACTGGAAAGCCTACATATCAAACACTTAAGTATGTAGGTCCCACACGATCTGAGCCAAATGTGTCTTGGGTCCCTGTTAAAAAAATAATGTGTTTTGTGTATGTGCAGTAGCATCTGATTAATGTATTGAAAGATAGAGGAAAAGTAGACAGTGGATGCTTAAGGCACATAACAAGGAACAAAGATTTCCTTGCTTAATTTGAAGAATTCAGAGGTGGACCAGTAGCCTTTGGTGAAAGTAAAGGCATGATTACTAGAAAAGGAAAAATTAACACAGAAAGGTTGGAGTTTGAAGATGTGTTCTTTGTTAAAGAATTGAATGAATTCAATCTTTTCTATATATCACAGATGTGTGATAAAAATAACAAGGTACTCTTTATAGATACAAACTGCTTGGTTCTCTCCAAAGATTATGAGATGCCTAAGGAATCTCAAGTACTGCTTAAAGTACACAGGCAAGAAAACATGTATACCTTTTATCTTCATAGTATTACTCCAACAGGTGGTATTACATGATTGTTAGCTAAAGATTCTAATGATGAGTCTAATTTATAGCATAGGAGGTTAGGTCATGTGAATTTTAAGAACCTAAACAAATTGGTTAAAGGAAATTTGGTTAGAGGGTTACCTAACAAATCTTTTCAAAATGATCTCACATGTACTGCTTGTCAAAAGGGTAAGAAACATAGAACCTCTTGTAAGACCAAGACTGCCAATTCAATGACTAAACCTTTGCAACTCTTACATATGGATTTGTTTGGTCAAGTTTATGTTAAGAGTATTAGTCACAAGACCTTTTTCCTAGTTATAACTGATGATTTTAGGAGATTCAACTGGGTTTTCTTTTTGTCACATAAGAATGAAACCAATGAATTACTTAAGCACTTTGTCACCTTAGTTGAGAAGCAATTCACTAAACAAGTCTTAATAATTAGGACTAGATAATAGGACAGAATTTAAGAATGTTGATTTTGATGAATTCTGTAGGTCTAAAGGTATCAAGAGACAATTTAGTAATCCTATGAATCCTCAACAAAATGGAGTAGCTGAAAGGAAGAATATGACACTAATTGAGGCTGCTAGAACCATGCTAGCGGATTCTCTTTTGCCAAACAGTTTTTGGGCAGAAGCAATCAATACTGCACGTTATGTGCCAAATAGGGTTTTAGTGACCAAGCCTCATAAAAAAACACCTTATGAACTTTTGACTGGTATTAAACCAACCATAAGTCATTTAAAACCTTTTGGGTGTCATGTGTCTATCTTAAATACTCTTGATCAGTTAGGCCAGTTTGATGGGAAATTTGATTCATGATATCTTGTAGGATATTTTTTGCAAAGTAAAGCATATAGGGTTTATAATTTGATATTTAGAAGGGTTGAGGAGAATGCCCATGACCATTTCTAAGAAACTAAGCCCAATGTCCCAGGAATAGGATATGCTTGGATATTTGATTTAGATTATCTAACTAACTCCATAGATTACTATTCTGTACAAGAAGATTGTCAAACTAACAATGCATGTAAAGAGACCAGTACACCAACTTCAGGTACTCAGAAAAGACCTTCTTCATCAGACTCTGAAGATGATGATGATGTTCATATCTATGTACCAAATATACCTATTGTCTCTCCTACAGCTACAAGCCCACAACAGAAGAAACAAGCAGCACCAAATCATGATCAAGCCTCACATTATGAACTTCAGAGGCTTATGGATCAAGAAATGAATGCTCAAGATCATTCTAAGCATTCAGAAGAAGAACCATTGGAATCACAAAGCTCAACAGTACATAGTCAACCTAGCGGTACTTTATTGCAAGTAATGCTAAGCCAAACTCTGCAAAGTCTGTTGATTCACTCGAAGACATTCTCCAAGCAATGGATAATGAAGATGCTTTTACTAGTCCAAAGGAAGGAATCTTGTCAAAAACATACTATAATGAGCAGGATGTACTGACTGATTTCAATAACTTGGAACAGAAATACCAGTCAATCCTATTCCACTCATAAAGTCAACAACAACCATCCTATAGATCAGATCATTGGAAATCCAAAGTCTGATATGCAAACTAGAAGACAAATTCAAGCTAATACTAAAACTCATGCACTTGTGAGTTATGTCAAACAACAACATAGAACAAATCATAAGGATACTCAGCATTGTGTAGATGCCATGCAAGACGAGTTAATGCAATTTGAACTACAAAAGGTTTGGATTCTTGGGGATCTCCCTTCAGGAAAAAGAGTAATTTGTACTAGGTGGGTTTTCAGAAATAAAAAGGATGAAAGAGGTGTTGTTGTGAGGAAAAAGGCAAGGCTTGTTACTCAAGGCTATAGATAGGAAGAAGGGATATACTATGATGGAGTTTTTGCACTAGTAGCAAGAACAGAAGCCGTTAGGTTATTTTTGGCCTTTGCATCATATATGGGATTTATAGTCTATCAAATGGATGTGAAAAGTGTTTTTCTTTATGTCACTATTTCTAAGGAGGTATATGTTTCACAACCTCCAGGTTTTGTAGATCCTAAGTTCCCCAATAGAGTCTACAAAGTGATTAAAGCTCTATATGGTCTACATCAAGCTCCAAGGGCTTGGTATGCAACTTTGTCCAATTTCCTCTTGGAACATGGATATAGGAGAGGGACTATTGACAAGACTCTTTTAATAAAGAAGGATGCTAATGACATTATCTTAGTACAAGTTTATGTTGATGACATCATTTTTGGTTCAACCAAGAAATCATGGTGTGAAGAGTTTGAAGCTTTAATGAAAGGGAGATTTTAGATGAGTTATATGGGAGAACTAACTTTCTTTTTAGGACTTCAAGTAAAACAAAGGAAAGATGGAATATTTATCAGCCAAGATAAATATGTTGCTGAAATCTTAAAGAAATTCTCAAGTATGGATACAAGGAGTACAAGTACACCTTTTGAAGCCAAGAAGTCTATGTCATAAGATGAATATGGTGAAAATGTTGATATTCACCTGTATAGGTCAATGATTGGTTCATTGGTGTATCTTACTACTTCTAGGCTAGATATTTTGTTTGATGTGTGTGCTTGTTCAAGGTTTCAAGTTAATCCAAAGGTTTCACACCTACATGCTGTGAAAAACATTTTTAAGTATCTCAAAGGACAATCTAACTTAGGGACATGGTATCCTAGAGATTCTACATTTTATTTGGAAGCTTACTCAGACAGTGATTATGCTCGAGCTAATCATGATAGCAAATCCAGAACAGGAGGTTTTCAATTCCTAGGCAGAAGACTCATATCATGGCAGTGTAAGAAGCAAACTATAGTTGCTACTTCTACAACTGAAGCTGAATATGTAGCTGCTGATCATTGATGTGGACAAGTACTTTGGATTCAAAATCAGCTGTAGATGCATCTCATATGGCCCAGGTGGGTTAATTATGAAGAGAATGTAAATTTGAGCTTTAAAATATATATAATTGCATGAGGACATGACAATGTTCAAGTGTAGGGGATTTGATATGAGCTTAAACTCATATCCTTTTATCAACAAATAACCCTAAAACATGAAGCAAAAATACCAATTTATCTTGCAAAAACAGTATTATGTGGTATGTTTGTGTTTGTGTTCACTTGTGTAGGTAAAGGATACATTTTCAAGCAAATAAGGAATTATCAAGCTTAAATTGATGAAAAAGACAAAGAAGGATCAAATGTGACAAGACTTTGAAGTACAAGGACCTATCTTGACAAACTTCCAAAGTTGAAGGACTAAAGTGTAAATATTGAACAAAGTCAGTATCAAAGTCAAAATTGGTCAACTATCAAGTCAACAAAGTCAAAGGACCAATTCTGCTCAAAGATGAAGTTGGGAGGACTAAAAGTGCCAAAGAAACAAAGTTACAAGCCTTTAAGAGAAATCTGCAAAGTCTAGGGGCTAAATCTGCCAACATTGGAAATTAGTTCAAGTTTAATCCATGTGAAACAAATTCCAGCCAATGAGAAGCAAGAATGAAGTGCACACGGATTGCCAACTCATGTGTAATAAATACCCACTCAGCCGCCACATTTAATGACAATATCTCAACAGTTCAATCCGTGTGAACTTATTTCCACCAGTCAGAGCGTGCCACGTGTCTTCTTCAAGCAACCAAATTTTCCCAGGATCGTTTTTGAGCTAGACTGAATATCATGAAAAGTTGTAAACACCAAAAGTGCTTATTTTGGAGAGACGAATCCACTGGTAATGATTAATTAACATGAAATCCACTCAAGAAGAAAACCCCAATTCGTGTTCATACTTTGAAGATCAAGTTTGCAGAATCATGCCACGTGGAGACCTGGGATTGGTCTCAACACGTCATCATCCCCAACAAACTCCTTCTTCAAGCCTATAAATAGCCTGCTAGTCCTTATTTGTAACAGTTAGTTAAAAATTGTAAAAACACACACTTTTCAATTTCCTTTCATCTTTCTTCCTTTTTAGCTAAATAACTCAAGAGTTTGACACACTCTTGAGTTAGTTAGTTAGTTAGCTTCATTCCAACAACTTTGTAACCAATTTCCATGAATGAAATTTGAATTCTCCTTTTCCCGCCAAATCTCATCTTCATTCTACTGTTCATATCTAGCTTCTACTTGATCATTGAGTTACTGCATTGAGTTTGTTATGATCATTGAATGATCATAACTGACTTTGAAGAAGATTTGTAGCTGTTGTTGTGATTTCAGTTCAAGCCTTAGCCTTTTTGAAGTTTTCAAGCCATAATGATGATTTTAGTTGATTTGTAGCTGTTGATGATAGTTGATTGATTGATCTAGTGATAAGGTGCTAGTTATCACTAGGATAAGAGAGTTCAGCACTCCTCTTCTTCCTAATGGTTACTACAAAAGGTTTTATAAGTTTCTGATTTTTGTTCCACTCAACTTGTAAATTGCATGCTATTTTTCCTAGTATAAATCTTGTTGATTGCCTGATCAAAGTTGTTTAGTTTAGTTGTTGATTGATTGAGTACTTGTTTGTAGCCTAGCTTTGCTTATTTGCTCATTGATTTGATAGTTGATCTAGTGATAGCCTTATTTCAGTCATTTTTAGCATCTTTGCCTTATCTGAGTAATAGTTGTTCTCATAGCTTGCTTGTAGTCTTAAAACATTCCATTTTGAACACTTAGTTTGGTTTGATAAAGAATTCCATTCAGTTTGAATCAGAACTTAAAAAGTCTTTACAAAAGTTGTTGCAAGATCAGATAAGGAGTGTTTGGTACTAGCTGATATTGAATTTTCAAGTATTGAGCTTTGGCAAGTTAATGTTCATGTAAAGTTGATAGGTCATAATAAAGTGTTTTGAACAAGTTTCAAGTCAAATTGAAGGTCAAACAGGCAATTGGCCATAAAAAGGTTTGGGTCATCTTCAGTCATTTTTGCTTTGTAAAAGTTGTCATTTTCTTTTGCCTGGCATTTACTTGTTTGTTGATGAAATTTCACCAAATTTGTTCTGATTTGTAGTTCAATATATGAAATTTTAGATTCCAAAAGCATTCTATACAGTTTTCATTCAGCAAAGAGAAATAAGCAAAATCATGAAAAGTTGAGTTAAGCTAAGTTTATGTAACTTGAAACTGATTTTTGAGATCTCTTGATTCTATTCATTAACCAAGTAATTTTTCTTCATAAATCCACTTAGTATATGGAATTACATGATTTTTGAAAGTTTCAGCTTTTTGACAAAATTCTTGGTCAACGCTTGGTCAACGATAAACCAAATTTAGCTTAATTCGAATTCCCAGCTTATTACTAGATGAATTGTGTTCTAACTTGATTTCCCGTTTATCATTTGAGTTGCTTAATCAGTTTTGGCGAGAAAATCAAGTTGTGCTTGTTTAGATTGTTCTAGAGCTTATTTTGGGCTTATTGTAGAGTGCTTATTTGCTTATTTTGCACTTTCAGCCAGATTCCTGTTAGAGGTCTTGCTTATTTTGAATTTGTAGTGTTTTGAAACTGGTTTCATTAAATTTGGTTCAGTAATAAGCTTACACGAGCTTATTTGTCTCTATAACCCGTTTTTGGCTTAACAAGTGTTAAAAATTGCCATTTGGTCCTTGTTGTTTTAAGCAGTTTGTAAACATGGTTAAAATTCCAACTTTTTAGGGTTTTCACAAAGTAATCCTTGCAGTTTAAAGTTTGTTTAAAATCTGTTAGAAAGTTTGGTAAATTGTTGCATATTGGTTAGTTTGTTACTAGTTTTACATCTTTGATCCTTGTAGTTTGCTGATTTGCATTTTCAGTCCCTAGACTTGTTAGAATTTTCATTTTAAGCATTTTACTTTCCTAGAATTTACATTTTCAGTCCTTTTAGTTTTAAATTTTACATTTTCAATCATACTTGAATAAAAATTTGGTAATTGCACTATGTTTTACATATAAGTAGGTATTATTTTTTTTCATTTTTACCAGGCTTTGTTGAATTAGCAAATAGAATATCCAAAAAAGATTAACAACCAAAAACAGTTAAAAACCCGATATTGGTTGGACTTTCAATTAGCAAGAACTGAGAAAAACGAACTACATTATACACAATTTCAGCAAGACAAAAATTCTAACCAAGGATGACTCTCAAGTGTCGAGCTATGTGAAGATGATCTCTCAAATGAACTTCAACATTAGCTTTCTCGAAGCACTTGTCCACATGCCGAAATTTGTCAAAGCATTCAAGGAATTGCTTAGCAAGAAGGAAAAGTTGATTGAGCTCGCCAACACACGCTTAAATGAAAATTGCTCTGCAGTTATTCTTAAAGAACTTCCAGAAAAGCTTGGAGATCCCGGTCGTTTTGTGTTGCCTTGCGTTTTCAACAAAACTGAAGAATTTACTGCCCTTGCTGATCTCAGGGCCAGTATTAATCTTATGCCTTTGAGTGTTTGGAAAACACTATCATTACACGACCTTACTCCAACAAAGATGTCTCTTGAACTTGCAAATCGCACTCTCGCTTACCCCGTTGGTATTGCCGAAGATGTGTTCATCAAAGTTGGCACATTTACTTTCCCGGTCGACTTAGTCGTAGTTAATTATGAAATGGACCCTCGTATTCCTTTAATACTTGGTTGGCCATTCTTGAGAACCGGACGAGCTCTTGTCGATGTTGCCGAAGGTGAGTTAATCTTAAGAGTCGGGAATGATTCACAAGTTTTTAAAATGTGGAAGCTTACAAGCAAATCCTTTGGACGAGAATCAGTGAATATGATTAATGTGCTCGATGATTTTGTCGTCTACAACAATCCTCTATTCGACTCTTGCATTGATAATCCACTTTTTCATTATGATGTGGATGATTCTCTTTCCAATATGGAACCTTCTCCCATTTATGATTCTCCACCGATCTTTGATGCTTATGATGATGATTCTAGCTCAGATTCGGATGATTATGATGACCTTACTTCCGAGTATCCCGAGATGCCCACTTTTGATGATTTCGATGAGGCCGATACTCTTTTGAGCGATTCTTCACATGATGAAGATCCTCCGCCGTCACTCGATCCTACTTTGGACGATTACTCATTTGAGGAAGATTTCTCTGCTTTTCTCAATACTTACTTCCTTCATGAGAGTGATGCTCCTCCTTTAGATTTTGAAGATTATCGTCTTGATCCTACTTTGGATTTGAAGAACATTATTTCAAAGGAGAAGAAACCGGTCGACACCAATATCCGCAGCACATATGACTTAACACCTCTTTGTCCACCTTCTGAGGACGAGGTTGTGCATCTTCACCGCGGATCATCTTCACACACTGCTGAGCCTGAGTGATATTTTCCCCTAAAGGAAAAGGTGTTCGACCCCGGTATCGATATTCTGCAGCCATCTCAGTATCCACCTGATGCAATAAAAGGAAATATCTTTGGAACTTATGGAAATGTGCTTGCACCACTTCACCCTTGCTTTCACCGTGCTCCATCGCTGCTTAAGGGAACCTTGCCTCTTCTTCTTTGGCTTGCCTTGTTCGCCTTAAGCTTATGCTATTTGATGGACGAAAACTATGTCTTTGATCCTCGTGGATATGTTTCATGCTTCTTCCTATGATGATCAAGTTCGAGTCAGGCTCACGACTCGGTAATCAAAAATCAAGCGCTTCTTGGGAGGCAGCCCATGCATCTATCTTTTAACTTTCTTTATCCTAAGTGTAGGGGAGACCCGTTGGTTTGCTATTTCCTCTCCTCCCTTCTTATAATCAGGGATTCGAGCACTCAATGATCCACTCTTGATGATTCTTGACGACCCGTGATTCCGTGTTCCCTTCTTCCCGGTTCTATCCTAAACTATTTTTGATTCACTATTTTATATTTTCTCAATATTAAAATAGGAATCTCTTTAGTTGTCTTTTCCTTAGCGAGATTTAAACAACGTGCACAATGTCCTAAGTGTAGGGGAGTTTACTCCCACATGCTTAAACATTGAGGACAATGTTTATGTTAAGTGTAGGGGGGACTTCTATCGAAGTTAAGTGGTATTTTCCTTGTATTTGTCCTCATTTTAACCGGAAAATCAATTTTTCGACATTTTTCAAAATTTTTGATCTATTTTGGCCTATTAGTTTTCCCTTTGTATAGTTATTTTCTTTCTTTGCTAGAATAAATCTTTAATAAAGTGGTTTGAATTTTCAAAACGTTGTGAATCTTTTGACTCAACCCGAGTTTACTTATCTAAGTTACTCTAGCTAGTATCCTCAACGTGTTTAGGTCAAGTTTTGCTAGACTTTTATATAGGGAGCTATAAAACGCGAAAGTCTTAACTCTCACGGGTTAAGAACAAGAACTTTTCGCAAGTTCCTATAATTGATCCTAGAGAGTCGTTTATCAAGGGAACTTTAAAATGTGATTTCTAAACTTGAAAAAGTCAAAGAATTTGCAAGATCCTATAGGCGACTCGAAAACCCAAAACTTTAATTTAATAGGCTAAGCATCCACGAGTCTCATTCCTTGAGATTTTAAACTGTGGAGAACGAGAGATGATAGAGCCAATTATAAGTTTGGTATTCTTTCGTGAAATTATGTGAGTTAATTATGAGCCTATTCTCCCATCGCTTGCTAATAAATTTATCTGCAATAAATAAGGTTGTACGATTTCAAAAGTTACTTAGCTTCTAGCCCAAGATCGTTTAAAAGTTGCTCGGTATGGATTAGAGTTCATAGCCAAGGCATAACTTATTGAAGCGGGATGCGAAGATTGGCGAGTCCAAAAAGGTCCTAACAAGGCATGAGGGCTACATTTTGTTGCTAAAGATCCAAAGTGATGTGAAGAATCATTTATCGAAAATCAATATGAAGGATCGAGACACACGACGAAAAGCAAAAACTCCCCAAAAGTCATTGAGAAGTCTATCCAAAAAGGCCCTAACAAGGTATGAGGATAAATAAAGCCAAGTCCAAAAAGGAGGCGGATCGTTGTATATCAAAGTCCAAAATAAAGATTGGAGAAAAATGAAGAAGTCGTGGTCCAAGTATGAATCTCTCAAAACTTCGAGTGAAGAAATTCCTATATGAAGAGAAGACCATAATTTCATGAACGTCTCTCAAGGTTTGAAGTATGAAGTCGCTGCCAAATATCGGTCCAAGAAAGGTCTCAAATCGCGAAGCTAGTTATGCCAAGATATGAACTTTATGAGATCCCGAGAAGCAGTTTTAAAAGATTTTGTCCTTTAGCTAACTATTGATTAAATCATTCACTTTATTTTCGGACTAAATAACTATCTAAATAAGTCAACAATGCATCCTCGTGATCATTCAAGACAATAATAAAATATAAGAGATACCCCTAGGAATAAGGGAGTCTAAGTAAATAATGGGCCCACATGAGTTCGTGTTAGTTTGCTAACTTATAATAACAATGATCTCGTTTTTAAGCTTGGTTTGGAGAAAGTGAAAACTTGAGGATGATGATTATTCATGACATTTCCAAAACCCAAGGTAGGCTTTTGATTTCTTTACTTTGAATGTTCATAGTTTTCTATCTCTTTAATAAAGGCCAACGTGGATTGATTATGATGAAAAGTGTAAACATGCTTTGTAACTAATACATTGCATGAGGACATTGCAATGGTCAAGTGTAGGGGATTTGATAGGTGTGTAAACACCCATCCTTTTTACCACTTAATTACAATAATAACCGAGCCAAAACGTGTATTTTATGTCTTTTATGTCGGAATTATGCATGGTTTGTGTTTTTGTTGTGATTTAGGACGAAATTGTGAAAAGTGGAGAAAACACGGCATTCACGGGCTTTTATTGAAGAAAAAAGACGAAAGATGAAGTCGAGAAGTCAAGAGTGCAAAAGAACGGAAGTCCAAGACCAATTCTGAAGATTTATCAAAGAAAAAGTCGAAAGACGGAAGTTTATCAAAAGCCGAAAAACTCAAGTCTAATTTATTGAAGAATTAAAAGACGAGTTCAAAGAAATCCCGAGCCAAAAGTCATTAAAGTCCAAGATTAAAGAAGATTTAAAGGCTTAAGGACTAATGGTGCAATTAACAAAGAGATTAAGAAGGAAGGACTAAGCATGCAATTAAGGAGAAAGGAAAGAGGGGAGGAAGCTTCCTAAGCATTTCTTAATCCTCCCCTATATATAGATTAGTTCTTAATCATTTTCATTTTGTTGGCTAGAGTGACACTAGTTCTTCCACCTTTTAATTTTTTGCTCTTTAAATACATGTCAATTTAAATACTTGTCTTGCACTTTTAATACCTTTAATTTCCATGTAAGTGTTCTTTAATTTTCTTGTTTTTATCTCTCATTCTACCTTTCTTTCTTTGCTTGATCTTTATGTTTATATGCTTATTGTGTTGCTTATTTGATTAAAGGTTATGTTTTTATGCTTTTGATTGTTTTAGATCATTGATTTTTATAGCTTATTGTGTTTATCTTTAAGTTTATAAAGTTTTTATAAAAGTTATTTTTATATAAAATTTGTTTTCGTAAACTTTATCTTATTTTGTGTTTTCAAAAGTCTTTAAATTTCAGTTTAGTAGCTTTTTCTTATACGGTTTTGGTTAGGATTTTATACTTGTGCTTATTTTGTTTATAGCTTAATTGTTTAGCTTATTTTGCCTTCTTTTCACCGTATTCCGATCTTGTATATCGGAAAAGGGTTTATCTTTCCGACCAGCGCTCCTTGGCTTGGTCAGAAAAGGGTTTGACATATTCCGATCAAAGGTAAGTTATTCCGATCAGGGTTGGTTCTACACATTCCGATCAGGGGTTTTAGCTTGGTTATCCCGATAAGAGAAAAGGTGACAGCATTCCGATTGGGTTTTCCGATCGACGATCCGACCAGAACGGTAAGTGTATTCCGATTGGACCTTATTCCGATTTGGGGTTGTTTGGGTATTCCGATCTGAAAAGGTGACATATTCCGATCTGGTGTTTTCAATCAACATTCCGACAGGTTGGGTTAGATATTCCGACGAGGTACATTCTGATCATAGTTTGATCGGAATATATTCCGATGGTAGGGGTGTTTTACTATTTTGTCTTGTTTAATTTTCACGTTCTCAATTTAGTACCTTGTCAATTTTAATTTTCGTCACGCTTTACTTTCAAATCACTTAATTTCTCGTTATTTTACTTTTCAAAGTTTTTAAATATTGCACTCTTTACTTTCAATTAGTTTAGATTTAATTAAGTGCCATTTACTTTTAATCTCGCTTTAAATTCCCGTCATTTATTTTAAGATTAGATTGTAGATTTATCTTGATTGTTTTTGACTTTTAATATACTACAACGACGCAACATTTGTTTCCACCAAAGAACAGCAGAGTCACACATAGTTAAACCAGATCAATTCGATTAGACCACGAGAACGATAATTTTCTAACTAGGCAAAAACCCAGTTAACAAATGGCGCCGATGCCGGCTCTTTTCGTAAAGATTAACGGTTTTCTGGATAATTATCACTTTATTTAACTCAGAAAATTATCATTTTCGTTTTTAAATAATTCCGATAATTGATCGTTTTAAATATTGAATTATTGCCTAGTAAGAAAATTATCGTTCTCGTGGTCTAATCGAATTGATCTGGTTTAACTATTTGCGACTCTGCTGTTCTTTGGTGGAAACAAATGTTGCGTCGTTGTAGTATATTAAAAGTGCAAAAACAATCAAGATAAATCTACAATCTAATCTTAAAATAAATGACGGGAATTTAAAGCGAGTTTAAAAGTAAATGGCACTTAATTAAATCTAAACTAATTGAAAGTAAAGGGTGCAATATTTAAAAACTTTGAAAAGTAAAATAACGAGAAATTAAGTGATTTGAAAGTAAAGCGTGACGAAAATTAAAATTGACAAGGTATTAAAATGAGAACGTGACAATTAAACAAGACAAAATAGTAAAACACCCCTACCATCGGAATATATTCCGATCAAACTATGATCGGAATGTACCTCGTCGGAATATCTAACCCAACCTGTCGGAATGTTGATTGAAAACACCAGATCGGAATATGTCACCTTTTCAGATCGGAATACCCAAACAACCCCAGATCGGAATAAGGTCTAATCGGAATACACTTACCGTTCTGGTCGGAATGTCGATCGGAAAACCCTATCGGAATGCTGTCACCTTTTCTCTGATCGGAATAACCAAGCTAAAACCCCAGATCGGAATGTGTAGAACCAACCCTGATCGGAATAACTTACCTTTGATCGGAATATGTCAAACCCTTTTCCGACCAAGCCAAGGAGCGCTGGTCGGAAAGATAAACCCTTTTCCGATATACAAGATCGGAATACGGTGAAAAGAAGGCAAAATAAGCTAAACAATTAAGCTATAAACCAATTAAGCACAAGTCTAAATCCTAAACAAAACCGTATAAGAAAAATCTACTAAACTGAAATTTAAAGACTTTTGAAAACACAAAATAAGATAAAGTTTACGAAAACAAATTTTATATAAAAATAGCTTTTATAAAAACTTTATAAACTTAAAGATAAACACAATAAGCTATAAAAATCAATGATCTAAAACAATCAAAAGCATAAAAACATAACCTTTAATCAAATAAGCAACACAATAAGCATATAAACATAAAGATCAAGCAAAGAAAGAAAGTTAGAATGAGAGATAAAAACAAGAAAATTAAGGAACACTTACATGGAAATTAAAGGTATTAAAAGTGCAAGACAAGTATTTAAATTGACATGTATTTAAAGAGCAAGAAATTAAAAGGTGGAAGAACTATTGTCACTCTAGCCAACAAAATGAAAATGATTAAGAACTAATCTATATATAGGGGAGGATTAAGGAATGCTTAGGAAGCTTCCTCCCCTCTTTCCTTTCTCCTTAATTGCATGCTTAGTCCTTCCTTCTTAATCTCTTTGTTAATTGCACCATTAGTCCTTAAGCCTTTAAATCTTCTTTAATCTTTGGACTTTAATGACTTTTGGATCGGGATTTCTTTGAACTCGTCTTTTAATTCTTCAATAAATTAGACTTGAGTTTTTCGGCTTTCGATAAACTTCCATCTTTCGACTTTTTCTTTGATAAATCTTCAGAATTGGTCTTGGACTTCCGTTCTTTTGCACTCTTGACTTCTCGACTTCATCTTTCATCTTTTTTCTTCAATAAAAGCCCGTGAATGCCGTGTTTTCTCCACTTTTCACAATTTCGTCCTAAATCACAACAAAAACACAAACCACGCATAATTCCGACATAAAAGACATAAAATACACGTTTTGGCTCGGTTATTATTGTAATTAAGTGGTAAAAAGGATGGGTGTTTACACCTATCAAATCCCCTACACTTGACCATTGCAATGTCCTCATGCAATGCATTAGTTACAAAGCATGTTTATACTTTTCATCATAATCAATCCACGTTGGCCTTTATTAAAGAGATAGAAAACTATGAACATTCAAAGTAAAGAAATCAAAAGCATACCTTGGGTTTTGGAAATGTCATGAATAATTATCATCCTCAAGTTTTCACTTTCTCCAAACCAAGCTTAAAAACGAGATCATTGTTATTATAAGTTAGCAAACTAACACGAACTCATGTGGGCCAATTATTCACTTAGACTCCCTTATTCCTAGGGGTATCTCTTATATATTATTATTGTCTTGAATGATCACGAGGATGCATTGTTGACTTATTTAGATAGTTATTTAGTCCGAAAATAAAGTGAACGATTTAATCAATAGTTAGCTAAAGGACAAAATCTTTTAAAACTGCTTCTCGGGATCTCATAAAGTTCATATCTTGGCATAACTAGCTTCGCGATTTGAGACCTTTCTCGGACCGATATTTGGCAGCGACTTCATACTTCAAACCTTAAGAGACGTTCATGAAATTATGGTCTTCTCTTCATATAGGAATTTCTTCACTCGAAGTTTTGAGAGATTCATACTTGGACCACGACTTCTTCATTTTTCTCCAATATTTATTTTGGACTTTGATATACAACGATCCGCCTCCTTTTTGGACTTGGCTTTATTTATCCTCATACCTTGTTAGGGCCTTTTGGATAGACTTCTCCATGACTTTTGGGGAGTTTTTGCTTTTCGTCGTGTGTCTCGATCCTTCATATTTATTTTCGATAAATGATTCTTCACATCACTTTGGATCTTTAGCAACAAAATGTAGCCCTCATGCCTTGTTAGGACCTTTTTGGACTCGCCAATCTTCGCATCCCGCTTCAATAAGTTATGCCTTGGCTATGAACTCTAATTCATACCAAGCAACTTTTAAACGATCTTGGGCTAGAAGCTAAGTAACTTTTCAAATCGTACAACCTTATTTATTGCAGATAAATTTATTAGCAAGCGATGGGACAATAGGCTCATAATTAACTCACAAAAATTCACGAAAGAATACCAAACTTATAATTGGCTCTATCATCTCTCGTTCTCCACAGTTTAAAATCTCGAGGAATGAGACTCGTGGATGCTTAGCCTATTAAATCAAAGTTTTGGGTTTTCGAGTCGCCTATAGGATATTGCAAATTCTTGGACTTTTTCAAGTTTAGAAATCACATTTTAAAGTTCCCTTGATAAACGACTCTCTAGGATCAATTATAGGAACTTGCGAAAAGTTCTTGTTCTTAACCTATGAGAGTTAAGACGTACGCGTTTTATAGCTCCCTATATAAAAGTCTAGCAAAACTTGACCTAAACACGTTAAGGATACTAGCTAGAGTAACTTAGATAAATAAACTCGGGTTGAGTCAAAAGATTCACAACGTTTTGAAAATTAAAACCACTTTATTAAAGATTTATTCTAGCAAAGAAAGAAAATAATTATACAAAGGGAAAACTAATAGGCCAAAATAGATCAAAAATTTTGAAAAATGTCGAAAAATTGATTTTCCGGTTAAAATGAGGACAAATATAAGGAAAAGACCACTTAACTTTGATAGAAGTCCCCCCTACACTTAACATAAACATTGTCCTCAATGTTTAAGCATGTGGGAGTAAACTCCCCTACACTTAGGACATTGTGCACGTTGTTTAAATCTCGTTAAGGAAAAGACAACTAAAGAGATTCCTATTTTAATATTGAGAAAATATAAAATAGTGAATCGAAAATAGTTTAGGATAGAACCGGGAAGAAGGGAACACGGAATCACGGGTCGTCAAGAATCATCAAGAGTGGATCATTGAGCGCTCGAATCCCTGATTATAAGAAGGGAGGAGAGGACATAGCAAACCAACGGGTCTCCCCTACACTTAGGATAAAGAAAGCTAAAAGATAGATGCATGGGTTGCCTCCCAAGAAGCGCTTGATTTTTGATTACCGAGTCGTGAGCCTGACTCGACCTTGATCATCATAGGAAGAAGCATGAAACATATCCACCAGGATCAAAGACATAGTTTTCGTCCATCAAATAGCACAAGCTTAAGGCGAACAAGGCAAGCCAAGAAAGAAGAGGCAAGGCTCCCTTAAGCAGCGATGGAGCACGGTGAAAGCAAGGGTGAAGTGGTGCAAGCAGATTTCCATAAGTTCCAAAGATATTTCCTTTTATTGCATCAGGTGGATACTGAGATGGCTGCAGAATATCGATACCGGGGTCGAACACCTTTTCCTTTAGGGGAAAATAGCACTCAGGCTCAGCAGAGTGTGAAGATGATCCACGGTGAAGATGCACAACCTCGTCCTCAGAAGGTGGACAAAGAGGTGTTAAATCATATGTGTTGCGGATGTTGGTGTCGACCGGTTTTCTCCTTTGAAAGAATGTTCTTCAAATCCAAAGTAGGATCAAGACGATAATCTTCAAAATCTAAAGGAGGAGCATCACTCTCATTAGGGAAGTAAGTATTGAGAAAAGCAGAGAAATCTTCCTCAAATGAGTAATCGTCCAAAGTAGGATCGAGTGATGGCGGAGGATCTTCATCATGTGAAGAATCGCTCGAAAGAGTATCGGCCTCATCTAAATCATCGAAAGTGGGCATCTCGGGATACTCGGAAGTAAGGTCATCATAATCATCCGAATCTGAGATAATCATCATAAGCATCAAAGATCGGTGGAGAATCATAAATGGGAGAAGGTTCCATATTGGAAAGAGAATCATCCACATCATCATGAAAAAGTGGATTATCAATGCAAGAGTCGAATAGAGGATTGTTGTAGACGACAAAATCATCGAGCACATTAATCACATTCATTGATTCTCGTCCAAAGGATTTGCTTGTAAGCTTCCCCATTTTAAAAACTTGTGAATCATTCCCGACTCTTAAGATTAACTCACCTTCGGCAACATCGACAAGAGCTCTTCCGGTTCTCAAGAATGGCCGACCAAGTATTAAAGGAATACGAGGGTCCATTTCATAATCAACTACGACAAAGTCGACCGGGAAAGTAAATGTGCCAACTTTGATGAACACATCTTCGGCAATACCAACGGGGTAAGCGAGAGTGCGATTTGCAAGTTCCAGAGTCATCTTTGTTGGAGTAAGGTCGGGTAATGATAGTGTTTTCCAAACACTCAAAGGCATAAGATTAATACTGGCCCCGAGATCAGCAAGGGCGGTAAATTCTTCAGTTTTGTTGAAAACGCAAGGCAACACAAAACGACCGGGATCTCCAAGCTTTTCCGGAAGTTATTTAAGAATAACTGCAGAGCAGTTTTCATTTAAGCGTGTGCTGGCGAGCTCAATCAACTTTTCCTTCTTGTTAAGCAATTCCTTGAATGCTTTGACAAATTTCGGCATGTGGACAAGTGCTTCGAGAAAGCTAATGTTGAAGTTCATTTGAGAGATCATCTTCACATAGCTCGACACTTGAGAGTCATCCTTGGTTAGCATTTTGGTCTTGCCTAAGCGAGAAGGATATGGGATATTAGGTTTGGATGGTGAAGGTGAAGGCGTAGGTAAAGGTTATGATGTTGAAGGGTCCTTCCTAGGTACATCGTCATGACGAGGCGGAGACGGTAATGGTGCACTAATACTAGGTGTAGGAGAAGTAGGGATAAATGGTGGTGGAGGAGGTGTAGATGATGGGGGCGGGATTGGTGAATCGACAATGGTAATTCCACTACGGGTAGTAATAGCACTCACATTTGCTCGCGGATTGGTGACGGTGTTTGACGGTAGAGAACTCGAAGTAGAAGGTTGAGCGGCGGGCAAGAAACTAGCAAGCATATTCTTCAAATCATTTGTTTGATTGCTGAAGGAAGATTGAATATTATCTCGAAGCTCGGATCTTATCTCATTCCCTTTCTTGGTAATATCTCCTTTTAGATTAATAATTTGGCTCTGCAGATTCTTTATTTGCTCACCTTCGGTTCTCATGATGGCTTCAACATCGGGGTTAATGGGTGGGGTTTGTTGAGCGGGTGGGTGATAAGGATTAGCAGCTCTTGGTGGGATTTGGTTGCTTCTATTGTAGTTGTTGGCGGGGTTTTGGTTTTGAGGAGAAAAACCGGGTGAAAGGTAGTTGTTGGACCGGTAACTCAGCAAATTTCTATCCCCTTAAGGTCGAGCTTGGTAATTTTCCGGTGAATAATTACCATAAGCTGCATACACATTTTCCGGATTTCCTTAAGTAGAAGGAAAATCGGTGTATGAGTGTGGACCGCCGCATGTTTCACAAGAAGGTGCAACCGCTTTAACTTGTTGTTGTTGGTTTGAAGCGAGAAGCAAGATACTTTTGCTCATTTCAGTCATCATGCGGGTGAGTTCGGTCATATCAGGGTTTTCTGAGGTAGAAGAGACATTGACTCTCGGGTTGTTCCTTGAAGAAGCGGAGGAATCCCAGTTTTTGTGGTGAGTAGTCATGTTCTCAATTAGCTCTCTACACTCCTCGGGTCTCCTTTTCATAAATGTGCCACCGGCGGCTGCATTAATCGTATCACGATCAGGAAAAGTCAAACCGTTGTAGAAAGTATCAATTAAGGTCACAGGGAGCATGTTGTGGTTTGGACAACGATCAATCAAGACATTATATCTTTCCCAAGCATCAAAAAGAGATTCATCGGGATCTTGCATGAAACCGCTGATTTGATTGCGAAGGCTTGTGACCATGGATGGTGGAAAGTAGCGCGATAAAAAGCATTGAGTCATGTCATCCCAAGTATGAATTGAATTCTTCGGGAGACGATCAAACCATTTCTCGGCATGATGTGATAAAGTATGTGGGAAGAGTTGTAGGCGAAGAACATCCATTGTGGCACCAGGCAACTTCATGCTTTTGGTGATTGTAATGAACTTGTCGAGGTGTTTGTTGGCATCATCATCAGGCAATCCACGGAATGGGTTAGTTTGCACTTGTTGAATCATGTGGTGCTTCAACGAAAACTTCGGAGCGTTCATTTGCATCGACGCAATCGGTCCTCCTAGTCCAAACATGGTAGGTTGACAAAGCTCCTCCATTGTACGAAGATCGGGCTGTGGAAGAACATTGTTGTTATTGTTGAGGTGCGGTGGATTATTGTTGTTGTTAACACCTGACATACTTAAATCTTCTCGAGTCTCGGGCTCTTGATAATTAGAAGATCTAGTACGCATACACCTACAAAGACAAAAGAAAACAATACCAAACACAAATAGAATATATATACACAATAAAGATAAAATCTTTTTGGATTTTTGATTTTTTTAATTTTTATGGAGTTTGAACAATTTTTAATTTTTATGGTTTTTTGTAAATTTTTGTGCAAGAAAAATAACGCTCACAAGTGAACGGATCTCAAAAAGCAACGCGTCTCTCAAAGAAAACCGTTAATCTTTACGAAAAGAGCCGGCAGCGGCGCCATTTGATAACTGGGTTTTTGATAAATACTTATTTTATTTAAATTATTTGATGTATATAATTCATATATACTTATTTTAGTATATATGATCATATTGGTAATTATTTATTATCAATATGATACTTATTGGTAATTATCATTTGATAACTGGGTTTTTGCCTAGTAAGAAAATTATCGTTCTCGTGGTCTAATCGAATTGATCTGGTTTAACTATGTATGACTCTGCTGTTCTTTGGTGGAAACAAATGTTGCGTCGTTGTAGTATATTAAAAGTGCATAAACAATTAAGATAAATCTACAATCTAATCTTAAAATAAATGACGGGAATTTAAAGCGAGACTAAAAGTAAATGACACTTAATTAAATCTAAACTAATTGAAAGTAAAGGGTGCAATATTTTAAAACTTTGAAAAGTAAAATAACGAGAAATTAAGTGATTTGAAAGTAAAGCGTGACGAAAATTAAAATTGACAAGGTATTAAAATGAGAACGTGAAAATTAAACAAGACAAAATAGTAAAACACCCCTACCATCGGAATATATTCCGATCAAACTATGATCGGAATGTACCTCGTCGGAATATCTAACCCAACCTGTCGGAATGTTGATTGAAAACACCAGATCGGAATATGTCACCTTTTCAGATCGGAATACCCAAACAACCCCAGATCGGAATAAGGTCCAATCGGAATACACTTACCGTTTTGGTCGGAATGTCGATCGGAAAACCCAATCGGAATGCTGTCACCTTTTCTCTGATCGGAATAACCAAGCTAAAACCCCAGATTAGAATGTGTAGAACCAACCCTGATCGGAATAACTTACCTTTGATCGGAATATGTCAAACCCTTTTCCGACCAAGCCAAGGAGCGCTGGTCGGAAAGATAAACCCTTTTCCGATATACAAGATCGGAATACGGTGAAAAGAAGGCAAAATAAGCTAAACAATTAATCTATAAACCAAATAAGCACAAGTCTAAAATCCTAAACAAAACCGTATAAGAAAAAGCTACTAAACTGAAATTTAAATACTTTTGAAAACACAAAATAAGATAAAGTTTACGAAAACAAATTTTATATAAAAATAACTTTTATAAAAACTTTATAAACTTAAAGATAAACACAATAAGCTATAAAAATCAATGATCTAAAACAATCAAAAGCATAAAAACATAACCTTTAATCAAATAAGCAACACAATAAGCATATAAACATAAAGATCAAGCAAAGAAAGAAAGGTAGAATGAGAGATAAAAACAAGAAAATTAAAGAACACTTACTTGGAAATTAAAGGTATTAAAAGTGCAAGACAAGTATTTAAATTGACATGTATTTAAAGAGCAAGAAATTAAAAGGTGGAAGAACTAGTGTCACTCTAGCCAACAAAATGAAAATGATTAAGAACTAACCTATATATAGGGGAGGATTAAGGAATGCTTAGGAAGCTTCCTCCCCTCTTTCCTTTCTCCTTAATTGCATGCTTAGTCCTTCCTTCTTAATCTCTTTGTTAATTGCACCATTAGTCCTTAAGCCTTTAAATATTCTATAATCTTGGACTTTAATGACTTTTGGCTCGGGATTTCTTTGAACTCGTGTTTTAATTCTTCAATAAATTAGACTTGAGTTTTTCGGCTTTTGATAAACTTTCGTCTTTCGACTTTTTCTTTGATAAATCTTCAGAATTGGTCTTGGACTTCCGTTCTTTTTCACTCTTGACTTCTCGACTTCATCTTTCATCTTTTTTCTTCTATAAAAGCCCGTGAATGCCGTGTTTTCTCCACTGTTCACAATTTCGTCCTAAATCACAACAAAAACACAAACCACGCATAATTCTGACATAAGACATAAAATACACGTTTTGGCTCGGTTATTATTGTGATTAAGTGGTAAAAAGGATGGGTGTTTACACACCTATCAAATCCCCTACACTTGACCATTGCAATGTCCTCATGCAATGCATTAGTTACAAAGTATGTTTACACTATTCATCATAATCAATCCACGTTGGCCTTTATTAAAGAGATAGAAAACTATGAACATTCAAAGTAAAGAAATCAAAAGCATACCTTGGGTTTTGGAAATGTCATGAATAATCATCATCCTCAAGTTTTCACTTTCTCCAAACCAAGCTTAAAAACAAGATCATTGTTATTATAAGTTAGCAAACTAACACGAACTCATGTGGGCCAATTATTCACTTAGACTCCCTTATTCCTAGGGGTATCTCTTATATTTTATTATTGTCTTGAATGATCACGAGGGTGCATTGTTGACTTATTTAGATAGTTATTTAGTCCGAAAATAAAGTGAATGATTTAATCAATAGTTAGCTAAAGGACAAAATCTTTTAAAACTGCTTCTCGGGATCTCATAAAGTTCATATCTTGGCATAACTCGCTTCGCGATTTGAGACCTTTCTCGTACCGATATTTGGCAGCGACTTCATACTTCAAAACTTGAGAGACGTTCATGAAATTATGGTCTTCTCTTCATATTGGAATTTCTTCACTCGAAGTTTTGAGAGATTCATACTTGGACCAAGACTTCTTCATTTTTCTCCAATCTTTATTTTGGACTTTGATATACAACAATCCGCCTCCTTTTTGGACTTGGCTTTATTAATCCTCATACCTTGTTAGGGCCTTTTTGGATAGACTTCTCCATGAATTTTGGGGAGTTTTTGCTTTTCTTCGTGTGTCTCGATCCTTCATATTGATTTTCGATAAATGATTCTTCACATCACTTTGGATCTTTAGCAACAAAATGTAGCCCTCATGCCTTGTTAGGACCTTTTTGGACTCGCCAATCTTCGCATCCCACTTCAATAAGTTATGCCTTGGCTATGAACTCTAATCCATACCGAGCAACTTTTAAACAATCTTTGGCTAGAAGCTAAGTAACTTTTGAAATCGTACAACCTTATTTATTGCAGATAAATTTATTAGCATGCGATGGGAGAATAGGCTCATAATTAACTCACATAAATTCACGAAAGAATACCAAACTTATAATTGGCTCTATCATCTCTCGTTCTCCACAGTTTAAAATCACAAGGAATGAGACTCATGGATGCTTAGCCTATTAAATCAAAGTTTTGGGTTTTCGAGTCGCCTATAGGATCTTGCAAATTCTTGGACTTTTTCAAGTTTAGAAATCGCATTTTAAAGTTCCCTTGATAAACGACTCTCTAGGATCAATTATAGGAACTTGCGAAAAGTTCTTGTTCTTAACCCGTGAGAGTTAAGACTTTCGCGTTTTATAGCTCCCTATATAAAAGTCTAGCAAAACTTGACCTAAACACGTTAAGGATACTAGCTAGAGTAACTTAGATAAGTAAACTCGGGTTGAGTCAAAAGATTCACAATGTTTTGAAAATTAAAACCACTTTATTAAAGATTTATTCTAGCAAAGAAAGAAAATAACTATACAAAGGGAAAACTAATAGGCCAAAATAGATCAAAAATTTTGAAAAATGTCGAAAAATTGATTTTCCGATTAAAATGAGGACAAATACAAGGAAAAGACCACTTAACTTCGATAGAAGTCCCCCCTACACTTAACATAAACATTGTCCTCAATGTTTAAGCATGTAGGAGTAAACTCCCCTACACTTAGGACATTGTGCACGTTGTTTAAATCTCGCTAAGGAAAAGACAACTAAAGAGATTCCTATTTTAATATTGAGAAAATATAAAATAGTGAATCGAAAATAGTTTAGGATAGAACCGGGAAGAAGGGAACACGGAATCACGGGTCGTCAAGAATCATCAAGAGTGGATCATTGAGCGCTCGAATCCCTGATTATAAGAAGGGAGGAGAGGAAATAGCAAACCAACGGGTCTCCCCTACACTTAGGATATAGAAAGCTAAAAGATAGATGCATGGGTTACCTCCCAAGAAGCGCTTGATTTTTGATTACCGAGTCGTGAGCCTGACTCGACCTTGATCATCATAGGAAGAAGCATGAAACATATCCACCAGGATCAAAGACATATTTTTCGTCCATCAAATAGCACAAGCTTCAGGCGAACAAGGCAAGCCAAAGAAGAAGAGGCAAGGTTCCCTTAAGCAGCGATGGAGCACGGTGAAAGCAAGGGTGAAGTGGTGCAAGCAGATTTCCATAAGTTCCAAAGATATTTCCTTTTATTGCATCAGGTGTATACTGAGATGGCTACAAAATATCGATATCGGGGTCGAACACCTTTTCCTTTAGGGGAAAATAGCACTCAGGTCAGCAGAGTGTGAAGATGATCCGTGGTGAAGATGCACAACCTCGTCCTCAGAAGGTGGACAAAGAGGTGTTAAATCATATGTGCTGCGGATATTGGTGTCGACCGATTTCTTCTCCTTTGAAAGAATGTTCTTCAAATCCAAAGTAGGATAAAGACGATAATCTTCAAAATCTAAAGGAGGAGCATCACTCTCATGAGGGAAGTAAGTATTGAGAAAAGCAGAGAAATCTTCCTCAAATGAGTAATCGTCCAAAGTAGGATCGAGTGATGGCGGAGGATCTTCATCATGTGAAGAATCGCTCGAAAGAGTATCGGCCTCATCGAAATCATCGAAAGTGGGCATCTCGGGATACTCGGAAGTAAGGTCATTATAATCATCCAAATCTGAGCTAGAATCATCATCATAAGCATCAAAGATCGGTGGAGAATCATAAATGGGAGAAGGTTCCATATTGGAAAGAGAATCATCCACATCATCATGAAAAAGTGGATTATCAATGCAAGAGTCGAATAGAGGATTGTTGTAGACGACAAAATCATCGAGCACATTAATCATATTCACTGATTCTCGTCCAAAGTATTTGCTTGTAATCTTCCCCATTTTAAAAACTTGTGAATCATTCCCGACTCTTAAGATTAACTCACCTTCGGCAACATCGACAAGAGCTAGTCCGGTTCTCAAGAATGGCCGACCAAGTATTAAAGGAATACGAGGGTCCATTTCATAATCAACTACGACAAAGTCGACCGGGAAAGTAAATGTGCCAACTTTGATGAACACATCTTCGGCAATACCAACGGGGTAAGCGAGAGTGCGATTTGCAAGTTCAAGAGCCATCTTTGTTGGAGTAAGGTCGGGTAATGATAGTGTTTTCCAAACACTCAAAGGCATAAGATTAATATTGGCCCCGTGATCAGCAAGGGCAGTAAATTCTTCAGTTTTGTTGAAAACGCAAGGCAACACAAAACGACCGGGATCTCCAAGCTTTTCCGGAAGTTCTTTAAGAATAACTGCAGAGCAGTTTTCATTTAAGCGTGTGTTGGCGAGCTCAATCAACTTTTCCTTCTTGTTAAGCAATTCCTTGAATGCTTTGACAAATTTCGACATGTGGACAAGTGCTTCGAGAAATCTAATGTTGAAGTTCATTTGAGAGATCATCTTCACATAGCTCGACACTTGAGAGTCATCCTTGGTTAGCATTTTGGTCTTGCCTAAGCGAAAAGGATATGGGATATTAGGTTTGGGTGGTGAAGGTGAAGGCGTAGGTAAAGGTTGAGATGTTGAAGGGTCCTTCCTAGGTACATCGTCATTACGAGGCGGAGACGGTAATGGTGCACTAATACTAGGTGTAGGAGGAGTAGGGATAAATGGTGGTGGAGGAGGTGTAGATGATGGGGGCGGGATTGGTGGATCGACAATGGCAATTCCACTACGGGTAGTAATAGCACTCACATTTGCTCGCGGATTGGTGATGGTGTTTGACGGTAGAGAACTCGAAGTAGAAGGTTGAGCGGCGGGCAAGAAACTAGCAAGCATATTCTTCAAATCATTTGTTTGATTGCTGAAGTAGGATTGAATATTATCTCGAAGCTCGGATCTTATCTCATTCCCTTGCTTGGTAATATCTCCTTTTAGATTAATAATTTGGCTCTGCAGATTCTTTATTTGCTCACCTTGGGTTCTCATGATGGCTTCAACATCGGGGTTAATGGGTGGGGTTTGTTGAGCGGGTGGGTGATAAGGATTAGAAGCTCTTGGTGGGATTTGGTTGCTTCTATTGTAGTTGTTGGCGGGGTTTTGGTTTTGAGGAGATAAACCGGGTGAAAGGTAGTTGTTGGACCGGTAACTCAACAAATTTCTATCCCCTTGAGGTCGAGCTTGGTAATTTTCCGGTGAATAATTACCATAAGCTGCATACACATTTTCCGGATTTCCTTGAGTAGAAGGACAATCGGTGTATGAAGCGAGAAGCAAGATACTTTTGCTCATTTTAGTCATCATGCGGGTGAGTTCGGTCATATCAGGGTTTGCTGAGGTAGAAGAGACATTGACTCTCGGGTTGTTCCTTGAAGAAGCAGAGGAATCCCAGTTTTTGTGGTGAGTAGTCATGTTCTCAATTAGCTCTCTACACTCCTCGGGTCTCCTTTTCATAAATGTGCCACCGGCGGCTGCATTAATCGTATCACGATCACGAAAAGTCAAACCGTTGTAGAAAGTATCAATTAAGGTCACAGGGAGCATGTTGTGGTTTGGACAACGATCAATCAAGACATTATATCTTTCCCAAGCATCAAAAAGAGATTCATCGGGATCTTGCATGAAACCGCTGATTTGATTGCGAAGGCTTGTGACCATGGATGGTGGAAAGTAGCGCGATAAAAAGCGTTGAGTCATGTCATCCCAAGTATGAATTGAATTCTTCAGGAGACGATCAAACCATTTCTCGGCATGATGTGATAAAGTATGTGGGAAGAGTTGTAGGCGAATAACATCCATTGTGGCACCAGGCAACTTCATGCTTTGGGTGATTGTAATGAACTTGTCGAGGTGTTTGTTGGCATCATCATCAGGCAATCCACGGAATGGGTTAGTTTGCACTTGCTGAATCATGTGGTGCTTCAACGAAAACTCCGAAGCGTTCATTTGCATCGGCGCAATCGGTCCTCCTCGTCCAAACATGGTAGGTTGACAAAGCTCCTCCATTGTCCGAAGATCGGGCTATGGAAGAACATTGTTGTTATTGTTGAGGTGCGGTGGATTATTGTTGTTGTTAACACCTGATATACTTAAATCTTCTCGAGTCTCGGGCCCTTGATAATTAGAAGATCTAGTACGCATACACCTACAAAGACAAAAGAAAACAATACCAAACACAAAGAGAATATATATACACAATAAAGATAAAAAAAATTTTGGATTTTTGATTTTTTTAATTTTTATGGATTTTGAACAATTTTTAATTTTTATGGTTTTTTGTAAATTTTTGTGCAAGAAAAATAACGCTCACAAGTGAACGGATCCCAAAAAGCAACGTATCTCTCACAGAAAACCGTTAATCTTTACGAAAAGAGCCGGCAGCGGCGCCATTTGATAACTGGGTTTTCGCCTAGTAAGATTATCGTTCTCGTGGTCTAATCGAATTGATCTGGTTTAACTATGTGTGACTCTGCTGTTCTTTGGTGGAAACAAATGTTGCGTCGTTGTAGTATATTAAAAGTGCAAAAACAATTAAGATAAATCTATAATATAATCTTAAAATAAATGACGGGAATTTAAAGCGAGACTAAAAGTAAATGGCACTTAATTAAATCTAATTTTCTTACTTATTTAAAATAAATTTAGATAAATTTTCTTAAGTGGAAAATGATAATTTTCCTTTAGCTAACTATTGATTAAATCGTTCACTTTATTTTCGGACTAAATAACTATCTAAATAAGTCAACAATGCATCCTCGTGATCATTCAAGACAATAATAAAACATAAGAGATACCCCTAGGAATAAGGGATTCTAAGTGAATAATTGGCCCACATGAGTTCGTGTTAGTTTGCTAACGTATAATAACAATGATCTCGTTTTTAAGCTTGGTTTGGAGAAAGTGAAAACTTGAGGATGATGATTATTCATGACATTTCCAAAACCCAAGGTATGCTTTTGATTTCTTTACTTTGAATGTTCATAGTTTTCTATCTCTTTAATAAAGGCCAACGTGGATTGATTATGATGAAAAGTGTAAACATGCTTTGTAACTAATGCATTGCATGAGGACATTGCAATGGTCAAGTGTAGGGGATTTGATAGGTGTGTAAACACCCATCATTTTTACCACTTAATTACTATAATAACCGAGCCAAAACGTGTATTTTATGTCTTTTATGTCGGAATTATGCGTGGTTTGTGTTTTTGTAGTGATTTAGGACGAAATTGTGAAAAGCGGAGAAAACACGGCATTCACGGGCTTTTATTGAAGAAAAAAGATGAAAGATGAAGTCGAGAAGTCAAGAGTGCAAAAGAACGGAAGTCCAAGACCAATTCTGAAGATTTATCAAAGAAAAAGTCGAAAGACGGACATTTATCAAAAGCCGAAAAACTCAAGTCTAATTTATTGAAGAATTAAAATACGAGTTCAAAGAAATCCCGAGCCAAAAGTCATTAAAGTCCAAGATTAAAGAAGATTTAAAGGCTTAAGGACTAATGGTGCAATTAACAAAGAGATTAAGAAGTAAGGACTAAGCATGCAATTAAGGAGAAAGGAAAGAGGGGAGGAAGCTTCCTAAGCATTCCTTAATCCTCCCCTATATATAGATTAGTTCTTAATCATTTTCATTTTGTTGGCTAGAGTGACACTAGTTCTTCCACCTTTAAATTTCTTGCTCTTTAAATACATGTCAATTTAAATACTTGTCTTGTACTTAATACCTTTAATTTCAAGTAAGTGTTCTTTAATTTTCTTGTTTTTATCTCTCATTCTACCTTTCTTTCTTTGCTTGATCTTTATGTTTATATGCTTATTGTGTTGCTTATTTGATTAAAGGTTATGTTTTTATGCTTTTGATTGTTTTAGATCATTGATTTTTATAGCTTATTGTGTTTATCTTTTAGTTTATAAAGTTTTTATAAAAGTTATTTTTATATAAAATTTGTTTTCGTAAACTTTATCTTATTTTGTGTTTTCAAAAGTATTTAAATTTCAGTTTAGTAGCTTTTTCTTATACGGTTTTGTTTAGGATTTTAGACTTGTGCTTATTTGGTTTATAGCTTAATTGTTTAGCTTATTTTGCCTTCTTTTCACCGTATTCCGATCTTGTATATCGGAAAAGGGTTTATCTTTCCGACCAGCGCTCCTTGGCTTGGTCGGAAAAGGGTTTGACATATTCTGATCAAAGGTAAGTTATTCCGATCAGGGTTGGTTCTACACATTCCGATCTGGGGTTTTAGCTTGGTTATTCCGATCAGAGAAAAGGTGACAGCATTCCAATTGGGTTTTCCGATCGACATTTCGACCAGAACGGTAAGTGTATTCTGATTGGACCTTATTCCGATCTGGGGTTGTTTGGGTATTCCGATCTGAAAAGGTGACATATTCCGATCTGGTGTTTTCAATCAACATTCTGACAGGTTGGGTTAGATATTCCGACGAGGTACATTCCGATCATAGTTTGATCGGAATATATTCCGATGGTAGGGGTGTTTTACTATTTTGTCTTGTTTAATTTTCACGTTCTCATTTTAATACCTTATCAATTTTAATTTTCGTCACGCTTTACTTTCAAATCACTTAATTTCTCGTTATTTTACTTTTCAAAGTTTTTAAATATTGCACCCTTTACTTTCAATTAGTTTAGATTTAATTAAGTGCCATTTACTTTTAGTCTCGCTTTAAATTCCCATCATTTATTTTAAGATTAGATTGTAGATTTATCTTAATTGTTTTTGCACTTTTAATATACTACAACGACGCAACATTTGTTTCCACCAAAGAACAACAGAGTCACACATAGTTAAACCAGATCAATTCGATTAGACCACGAGAACGATAATTTTCTTACTAGGCAAAAACCCAGTTATCATAATCCAAAAATTCCAAGGATGTACCAAAGATTTAGCAAAATATCAGATTTTAGAAGATTATGCAATTTCTTGCATAATCTTTGAAAACATGTTTTGAAACTTAACAATCATAAACATGTAACAATAACAAGAGTATAATAAGGTTGGCACTTGGATTTCGTCAAACAATTCAAACACTTTTCATTAATTTTGAACAAGGCTTTACAGAATGTTGACCAAAGAAAAACCAAGAGCAAATACTAAATTATGACCCTATACCCTTCATATAGAGGGTGTACATGGTCTTGGTAAACTAAAAATCTGAAAACCCTAAGCATTGATCTACCAGAAATGCCCTTATAGTTTGAAAATTCTTGAGCTCATGTGATAGAACCTTGGCGTTTTGTGGAGCTGTAACGTGGTGGAATTGTGATCAAGGGCTCATAACAAGCTTAAAATGTAAGCTGCCTTGTGGGGCGTTGGATTGTTGGCACCTTTTTGGCTTTTTTCTCAAATGTGTAGCAGGGGATAGAACATGTGAGCTTTGGGATGATGTGGCATGAGTTTTAAGGTGTGGGTTATGTTAAGTGCAACCTTAATCATAATTCTGGAGAAGATTATGGCTTAATTACTAGTATTTAGAGAAAACCCAATTTTGTTAAGAACATGAAGAACACTGGATTAGATCTTGTTTCATGTTTAAATGTTTGTTTGGCGCGTGTTTAAGACTAATTAATACAATTAGTTATTAAACCGGCTGAGTGCAGGGTGACATGACAATATGGTGGGTTGTGATTGGCTAGGAAGTGTGAGTGGGGCACGTGTCATGCCACTACTGGTGTAGGTAAGTTTGGTGTTTTGGCAGCTTTTCCCCCTTGTCTTTCTTCCTTCTTTCATTTCAGTTTTAAATGCACAAAACTGATTTTTCCTTTATAACAAAGTTTCAATTTTCATACGTTTGCCCCAAAAAGTTTTGGAAAAGTATTTCAATGGTATTTCTTGCCAATTCATGATATTTGAAGGGTTGTTTTGGCATTTTCTTCATTCTTCAAGGTGTTGACTTGTTTGGTTGACTTCTTGGAGGACTAATAATGACAAGTCTTCATATTTGAGGGGCCATTCTTGCCAATCTTTCAAAGTGGAGGGTCCTTTATGTAATTTGACAAACTTTAAGGACCAAACTTATAATTATGAATAAAGGGTTTAAAGTCTCAATTCTTCAATATTGGAGGCCCCTTCTTGTAAAATCTTCATTTCTTCAAGGGTTACTCTTGGAAAATCACTACTGGGGCGTGGTTCATTATGCGGCTTCGTTTCCCGTGTTCGTTTTTGCTTGTTTCTTGTGATCTTTTCCCATTTTCTCAATATCCGTACCTAAAATACACATTGAACAAATACAAGCATATATGTGGCACATTTGATGATATTTTATGCATTTAAAGCCCAAAAAGAACGATGAGATCATGTATAAAAGCCATCTCATCACTCCCCCATACTAAACCATTGTCGTTCCCTCACGCAATGCTAGAATAAAGTATCTAAGCATCTCCAAAATTCATTTTTATGCACTTTTATTCAAAGGTAAACTTACTACACTAATACTACTTTGTGTCTTAGACATAATGTATAATTTTCATCGCAAAATGGGACGTTTAGGTTCATAGAATAAGAACATGTGAGTGCCTCATAGAGATAAATTCATCGTCCTCGGTTTTCACCCAATTTCATGCCAAGCATGTAATGAGATCATTTTCATTATAAGTTAGTAATGCTAACACTACTCATATGCTCTAATCACGTACTTATACTCCCATTTTACTAAGTGGTATCTCTTATATTTTATTCTTGTCTTGAATGATCGTGATGATACATTGTTTGACTTATGCGATGATAGAGATTAAGGTCCAAAAATAGAAACGAAACAGTGCAATCAAAACCATCAAATTAATAACCTCCCCTAATAGACAACGATGTCAAAAAATTAAGTTAACAAATGAGATTCGATAAACACGGTTTTACAACGGTTTTGAACATTAGACTTATTACCAAGACTTTTATACGCCCCCTACCGGATGGGCCTTATTATCATAGGTTTACCTTCACCTTTTGGGATCAATCTTGCCTTGACTTTTATTGAACCTCGCCATGAGGTGTTTATTATGGCCAAAGACGTATATCCTCAACGTAAAACGTAATTTTGGATCTTAAAAGCTTCAAAGATTAAGGCTTAATCACTTTCAATTTTGCATAGATTTTTCGGCCTTGTGAGCTTCGATTTTTTGCTTGATATAGGTGTAGAACTTGAAATCTTGTTATTGATGAAGCTTTCGATTATTCGGGTTGCCAATACTTTAAAACCGTGACGCTGGCGATTCTCAAATGTTTTCCCAATTTAATTACATGGAAGCTACTAGAAAAAGCTAGAAACCAACAATTAAGACTAAACCGCTACATTAATACTTATTAGCAAAACTTATATACAAGCGAAGGGAGAATAAGCAAACAATTAGGACACATGAGTTTTTGAAAGAAGAGCGACTTCTACGTTTAGCATAGTAACTTATAATTAACTCTATCATTTCTCGTCCTCATTTAAGAGACTTAGCCTAATAAGTTAAGGAATCAAAGCTAAGTGCTCAACACGCACGATCGAGTAAAAAATTACTCTTATTCTCGCCGTCGGAAAATCTACATTCGTGTCCCTAAACACTTATAAAAACATGAGAAAAAATTTAAAATTTGGCCATTTTTAGCCTTATTTTGAAACAAAACGAGAGACAAAAACAAAAATTTTGGAATGCATGAAGACGTAAGCAAGGCAAGTATCTATTCACCCCCCATACTAAATTTAAACATTGTCCTCAATGTTTCGAGTCTAAGTGTAGGATACCCCCATACTAGAGACGTAGTCAAATGCTTAATCTAGCATGTAAAGGGTTGAACCATTAGATTAATAGCCATTTATGAAGTGTGCTAAAAACCTAAGGTTAGAATATCAAAGGATACATCATGTGGATATTGAGAAACTCTTAAAATCAAACGATCAAGGCTCACGTAAAATGAACACAAGAGGCTTGAATCGTGAAGATGATGATGATCTAATAGCCACAAGTCACAAACAACAACGAAGCAAAGGTTGGAAGGGCACAAATCCCCACACGTTACTACATTAGAAAGAGATAATATGTTCATGGATAAACATGGGATCTCCCCTACGAGGCACCACGTTTTTTATTACCGAGTCATGAGCTCGACTCGATCCCCTCAATACTAGTTATCATTGGGGAAGGTGACTTGGTCGAGGTCGTCCAAAGAAGGAACTTCACCACCAAAGTAGTGCTTAAGCCTATGTCCATTCACCTTGAAGTTAGGACCATCATTTTGAGCTAGCTCGATGGTCCCATAAGGAAAAACTTGAGTGAGGGTGAACGGACCGGACCAACGAGATTTCAATTTACCGAAAAATATTTTCAAACGAGAGTTAAAAAGCAACACCTGATCACCAATGTTAAAAACCCGGTTTTTAATTTTAGAATCGTGAAACTTTTTAGTCTTTTCCTTGTAAATTAATGAGTTTTCATAATCAATATCCCTCAATTCATCTCATTCATTCAATTGTATTTTTTGGTGATCCCCGTGGTCTTCAAATCAAAGTTAGCGTGCTTTAGGGCCCAATAAGCTTTGTTTTCGAGTTCAATTAGAAAGTGGCAATTCTTCCCATACACGAGCTTATACGGAGTACACCCAATAGGTGTTTTGTAGGCGGTACGAAAAGCCCATAAAGCATCGTCTAACTTATCCGACCAAGATTGTCGGTTTTCTCCTATGGATCTTTCCAAGATCCTCTTTAAAGCTCGGTTTGAAACCTCGACTTGCCCACTCGTTTGTGGGTGATAAGCCGTAGAAAGACGATGTTTAACCCCATATTTTTTAAGAGCCTTTTCAAATTGGTCATTACAAAAATGGGTTCCACGATCGCTTATGATAGCACGAGGGGTTCCAAACCGAGAGAACAATTTTTTCAAAAACTTGACTACCATACGAGCATCGTTCGTGGGCAAAGCCATGGATTCAACCCACTTGGATAGGTAGTCAACGGCCACAAGAATGAACTTATTTCCACGAGACGATGGGAACAGCTCCATAAAGTCAATGCCCCACACGTCAAAGATCTCACAAACTTGGATTATATTTTGAGGCATTTCATCTTTTTGTGAGGACTTTCCTTGACGTTGGCATGCGTCACACGACTTGATAAGTGCGTGCGCGTCTCGGTAAATAGTGGGCCAAAAGAAGCCGGAATCGAAAACTTTCTTCGCCGTGAGATTAGCACCTGGTGACCACCCGTGGGTCCCTCGTGACAAGCTCTATGGATATTAGAAGCTTCGGTGCCAAATATACAACGTCGAATGATTTGATACGCACAAGTCCGAAATAGATAAGGGCCATCCCAAAAGTAGAACTTGACGTCACGAAAGAATTTTCGTTTTTGTTGTCTCGTCGTACCCTTAATGATGAAGTTCCCCGCACGGTAATTGGTGATGTCCGCAAACCATGGGGTGGACGAGTCTTTCGTAGAATTCACTACACCAAGCGTTTCGAGAGGAAATGTTTCGGTGATTTCCTTGTTCTCGTAAACACTTTGGTGAGGATCTTCCAAACGGAGAGATGATCGGCTGCTAGATTCTCGGCTTCTTTTTTGTCAAGAATTTTGACATCAAATTCTTGTAGGAGGAGCATCCAATGAAGCAATCTCGGATTTGCATCTTGTTTAGCCATGAGATACTTGATTGCCGAGTGATCCGTATATACTATGCTTTTGGTCAAGACGAGATAAGGTCGAAATTTCTTAAATGCATAAACCATGGCAAGGAATTCCTTTTCCGTTGTGGTATACTTAAGTTGAGCCTCGTTCATTGTCTTGCTAGCATAGTGGATAGGCAAGAAGTGTTTTTCATGGCGTTGCCCCAAAACGGCCCCTATAGCGTAGTCACTAGCATCACACATGAGCTCAAAGGGGAGGTTCCAATTTGGAGCAACAAGAATGGGAGCTTCGGTAAGTTTCCTCTTAAGGATTTCAAAGGTCGTAAACAATCTTTGCTAAAAACGAAAGGAGCATCTTTTTCGAGAAGATGTGTAATAGGTCGAGATATCTTTGAAAAATCCTTGATGAATCAACGATAAAATCCCGCGTGGCCTAGGAAACTCCTAACTCCCTTGACGGTTTTGGTATGAGGTAATTTGGCGATGACGTCTATCTTAGCTTTGTCTACCTCAATCCCCGCTTTCGAAACTTTGTGCCCTAAGACTATTCCTTCTTTAACTATAAAATGACATTTTTCCCAATTAAGCAGTAGGTTGGTCTCCTCACAACGTTTTAACATTCTCTCAAGGTTCCTAAGCACGATGTGAACGAACTACCAAACACGGAAAAGTCATCCATGAAGACTTCCATCGTCTTCTCGATCATGTCATGAAAAATAGCCATCATACACCGTTGGAAAGTTCCCGGTGCATTGCAAAGTCCGAATGGCATTCTACGATAGGCAAACGTTCCATATGGACAAGTAAACGTAGTTTTTTGTTGATCACGAGGATCGATGGGTATTTGGAAGTAACCGGAAAAACCATCTAAAAAGCAATCGAAGTCATTTCCCGCAAGACGTTCCAACATTTGATCCATGAAGGGCAAGTGAAAGTGGTCTTTACAAGTGGTGTCATTCAACTTTCGATAGTCATTGCACACCCTCCAACTGGTCACGAGTCTAGTGGGAATTAACTCGTTGTCATCATTTGGCACAACGGTCATCCCTCTCTTCTTAGGGACACAATGAATGGGACTCACCCAAGGGCTATCGGATATAGGGTAAATCATTCCCGCGTCAAGTAGTTTTAAAACTTCCTTTTTGATGACATCGTGAATTTTGGGGTTCACCCTATGTTGACATTGGATTGCGGGCTTGTAGTTTTCCTTCATTAAGATTTTGTGTGTATAAAATTTGGGATCGATTCCCTTAATGTCGGATAGTTTCCACGCAATTTCTCCCTTGTGAGTCTTTATAACATCGATAAGTGCGGTTTTTTCATCATCAGAAAGGTCCTTCGCAATAATAACCGGCAAATTATCGTCTCCTTCCAAGAATACGTATTCTAGGTGAGGAGGAAGATCTTTCAATTCGAGGGTTGGTGGTTCCTCGATTGAATATGTAGGTTCGATACTCATAACCTACACCGGCAGAGGAAATGGGAAATCGTTAAGAAAATCCTTGATAATCGAGAAGTCCTCATCGTCATCGAGTTCTTTGTCACAAGTATGTGGAACATCAAATTCTTCCAACTTAAAACCACCTCCTTCAAATGGAGTGAACGAAGGTGTCGAATTATCAAGAATAGGATCGAGCATCGTGGGATTGCCACAATTTGCTTCGTCAACAAAACCCAAATTTTCTTGTGAAAATTCTTCGCAAACGACGTCGACCATATCAACATCGTTTAAAGTCGCGATAGAATACACATGAGAAAGTGTAGAGTTTTGTGTTGCGTTTATAACAAGTTCCTCGTCGTTGAATCGTAAAGTGATTTTTCGAGCATAAACGTCGATAATCGCTTTCGACGTGTCTAAAAACGAACGTCCTAAAATGAGAGGAACTTGAGGATCCGTTGGAATATCGGCAACGATAAAGTCTACGGGTAGTAGAACTTCCCCACTTTCACAAAAACGTCTTCGGCCACCCCACATGCGGGAATCGTAGAATGATCGGCCATTTCGATAGACATTTTTGATGGAGTAAGATTAAGAAGATTTAGCGACCTAAAGATCGTAAGAGGCATCAAATTTATGCTAGCACCAAGATCGTCCAAGGCATAGCATTCTTCCATATGTTGAATACCGAACGGAATTAAAAATTTACCGGGATCACCAAAATTTTGAGGTATGCGATTAAGATAAACCGATGAACAACTAGACAATTTTTGCAATTTCTCCTTGTTGTTCAACATACTCTTAAAGTTAGCGGCGAATCGAGGCATCATGATTAATGCGTCGGCGAAACTTATGTTAAAATGCAAGTCACGAAACATTTTGATAAAGAGTTCAAATTGGTAATTGTCTCGTTCTTGCAATTTTTCCTTTTGAAGTCTCGAAGGGTAAGGCAATGGTGGTGTTGGTAAGGACGATGATGGTTCAAAGGAAGAGGGTGGTGTTGGGTGGGTCATAGGCATAGCCTTTGGAATCTTGGGTTCCAATGATGGTAAAGGGTCGACCGTAGGTGTGGCATGAGCGGTACTTTGTGGGATTGAGATATGCTCCTTTTCAACCACAACCTCGGGTTCTTCCTCAATTGTCTCCTCCGTAGGAGTAATTTGTTGAGGATCGGCTCTTTGAAGGTCTTACCACTACGTGTGGTAATCACTTTCATCTCTCCCTTAGGATTCGAAACGGTGTTACTAGGAAGACCACTCGAAGACAGTTTACACATTATAGCCTCAAACATAGATGAATTTTATCCTCAAACATAGATTGCCTCTTATCGGCCTTAAGAATATCTTGTTTTATCTCATGTTGGCCTTGTTCCATCTTTTGTTGGTTTTGTTGTAACCTAGTCACATTGCTTTCCATTTTATTGGTGTGAATCTTAAGTTCATTAGCAAGCTCGGTTTTCGAATCCTTTTTCAAATCATTCTTAAACTTGGATCTTAGGCTAATTATCTCCCTTTGAATGTTATCAAACCTAGCATCATTCCCATTTGCGTATTCAACAAATTCATTTGGAAGATTTTTCAAGTTTTGCAAACTCTTGTTGTTGTTTTGAAAATCATTTTTGTTTTGCACATGATTGTTAGCCCCTTGATTCCCATAGTTGTTACCCTTGTAATTGTTCCTTTGATATCCCACTTGATTGTTTCGATAATTGTTATTAGCATTTTGATTTGGTGAAAACCCCGGTGGAGTCAATTGATTAGTGCGGGTAACTTGACCGTTTTGGTTATAAGTTCCCATGGCCGCGTAGGCACTCGAAGTGCTACCACCATTGGTAATTCATTCGGAGAAATCGTGAGCTCCACCATAATACATGCAAGAAACCTCAACCGCTTTAATCGTAGCGGGAGCGGGTTGTTCACCAACCTTAAACTCAACTAACAATCCCTTAAGCTTATCAAAGATTTTGTTCTCCAAATTCGCCTCGATTTGGCAAGCATCAATGGTACGTGATGATGATGAAGTTTTAAACGAAGCCTTGTTAACACTCGATGTGTTACGAGGACTGTAGACCTTAGACCAATTCTCAATTATCGTCAATGCTTCCTCAACCGTTTTACACAAAAAATTACCACCCGCGACGGTATTAAGATAGTCACGCTCATGATCATTCAAACCGTTGTAAAACGTGTCAATTTGATGCAAGTTGGAAAAACGGTGATGAGGAAACTCATGTAACATTTCCTTGAACCGATTCCAAGCCGTTGAAAATCTCTCATTAAACTCTTGTGAAAATTTTGAAATTTCGTTTTTCAAATGCGTAGTCTTAGAAGGCGGGAAAAATTGGTTCACAAATTTTGAAACGAGATCCTTCCACGTCAATATAGAATTGGGTGGATCTTTCTCTAACCAAATTTTAGCGGGCCTCGCTAAGGAATACAGAAAAAGCATCATTTTGATCGAGTCGTTCCAGACGTCCTTAAATTTGCAAGTGGTCGTAAGACGATTGAATTGACGGATGTGGTTATGGGGGTTGTCCTTTTCGTCACCATGAAACTTTTTTTCTTGGATTATGGACAACAAACCCGTCTTAACCTCGGAATTCTCCGCAAGGATAGCGGGAATCACAATAGCCTCTTCGTAACCCTCAGTGGGTGCTTGAAGTAACTCCATCATAGTACGATTAGCCATGGTGACTTCTTGTTCTATAATGGGTTCGTCAATAGGAGAGTCTTCGCTAGAAAACGTTGGTGTTGTTTCCTTTTTGTTTCGAAGTTTACGTGAACGTTTTGCTTTAGAGCGAGTTTGCATAAACGTAACGTACAACGTGGGGATGAGCAAAGAAGATTTTTTTGGGTGTTTTTACTTTTTTATTTTTTTGTTGTTTTTGATTGTTTTTCACTTTTTTGGATTTTTGTGATGTATTACGTAGACCAAAATCTACAAATCTCTCCTCAAATCAAATCTCTCGATTAAAGCAGCCTCAAGGAACGAAAATGATCACGTGAAGTGAACGCCTTCGATGACTTTAGAACGTTGGTGGAACACCAAAACGTTCAAGAGGGTTTAATCTTTTGAAACCAAGAAAATATATATGATACGTAGGTAATACTTTGGGTGGTAAACCCTCGATTAGCCCTCTCTCTCAAAACACGCATAAGCAAGCGGGGGAAACGAGGTGACACAAAGCACATAAGATCCTTTTTCCCTGAGGTCGTGAAATACAACCGCCTTATACCCACCTTATAGTTTTTGTTAATTGAAATTAAGCTTCACGAAAGTATTTATCTATTTTGTCTTTTTCTTTGTTTGAGATTCGAATACAATGATTGAGTGATGAAATCCCAAATCAAGGTTGTGTTTTCACACTTTTAGAGTACTTGTATATTTATTGTGATACGTATACAATATACTAATAATATTCACAAAAAAAACGAAAACCGATAATACGTATGATTAGAGTGCTAATCACACAAATATTTATTATGGATAATATGAAAAACAACAATCGTTCAAATCAAAACACAACATGCCTCTCCGGCAGCGGCGCCAAAATGATATTGTGTATTTTACACTTGTTTAGAAAAACAAGGTAAACGTGGTAAGTATTAAATGTTGATTTAGGAAAATCAAACACTTATGACCCAGAGTAAGTGTGGTGTGTGGGATCGTTCTCAAGGAAGCTAGTGTGTTATGTGTGTTAAGATTTGAATTAATGTTTGTGATTGATATTATTGAACAAAGGAGAAAAGAAAATGAAGACGGATATGTGAAAATTACACTAAGACGTAAAAGACGTAAAATCGTAAAAAGGGGTAGATTAAAATTTTATTCTAAAAAATTACTAAAAATTACTAAAAATCCACAAAAATAAACTAAGCGTTTACAAAAAATCAAAACTTTATCATACCTTTTATTTAATTAATTATTAATTTTTAAATGCTAATAAAAGCCCTAAAAATCAAATTAATTAATAAAAAGTCCAAATTAAGATTTTATAATTTGTAAACCTCAAAAATAACTTAATTAAACTAAAAAGTATTTTTATAAATTTTAAAACCTATTTAAACTATTTTTAAATGATTAAAACTATTAAAAATTTAAAATAATCCTAGAAATTAATTAAAACGTGCTAAAAATATTCTAAAAGTTCTAAAAATCCTAACTTAATGTATTTGACCTAGAAAAAATATAAAAAGTGAAAAATATTAATTAAAACTAAAAATCAATATTTTAATCATAAAATAATAATAAAAAATTCAAAAGTTGTAAAAAATTCTAAAAACTTGTAAACCTACTTATTTTTACCTAATAAACTTAGAAATGAACTTGAAATGACCAAACTACCCCTAATGGGCCTCCAAATGGGCTAAACAGTGAAACAGACCCCTTAATGGGCTCCAATAGGCCCAATAAGAAAAACCTTCACAAAATTGTCCCAAATCTTCCAGTTAAGCTTAAAATCAAATTTTAAACACAAAATTTCAAAGGCCCAAAAGCTAAAAATGAGCTTATCACGGCTTATTCAAACAGCTTATTCTTAATGGGCTTTTTGGCCCATTAAGCTATAAGCTGATGCTATAAGCTATAATTTGACACACCTCCTTCTCTTGACCTCAATAAGCTATTTGTAAAAAGAAACTTTGCAAAAGTCCAATAAATAAGCCAGAAATAAGCAAAAGCTCTCTACACAAAATGACAAAATAGTCGTTTTCGAGTTCTAGACGGTTTCAAGGGCTGATTCAAGTTGCAATAAGTTACAAATGGCTTAACTAATCTTAATAATAAAAAAAAATCAAAAAGAACCACTCAGTAAGCTGGAATAAGCAATAAGCTAATTTGCAAAAGTCAACTAAGTTCGTTTTCTAGTCAAACATAAAAGTCAAAGTCTACAAAGCTCCAGTATTACTCAATGGGTCAAATAAGAAAGATTGATTACAAAAACAAAGTTGTTGCAAGTCCTAATAAGATAGAATAGCTTATTAATAAGCTGCTTGAAAATTTGTACTATCAGTGGGAAGTTTTGAGTTCTTTCAGTGGGAATGGTTCCCCCTGTTTGACTTAATTGACTTTTTGTCTTTAGTGACTTTTTGTTGGATTCAGGTTATACAAAGGCACCCTTTCAACCAATGGGTTACAAGGAGTCAAATACAATCAAGCAAACACAAAAACACTGCACCAATTGATACAGTTTAATCAATCTTTGCCCAGATATCACACAGACTTGAACACTTAAGCTATTTTAGTTTAAAAGCTGTTTTAGCAAGATTAAGCCAACCAAATTGCACCAAATGCATACACAAGCTATAATAAACTCCAATAAGAACAATTAAACTTGTTTCAAACACTGGTTCAAAGAATTAAGCTAGATTCAAACATATGCAGATTTCTGATGTACAAAGATGGCCAAGAACAAGTTTTGCCGATATACTTGACCACAATCCCAAATTCAAAGCTTCAAATCTCTTAAACAGGTTATATTGATTATGATTTATCCCTTGTTTACCCTAGGTTAACATGCAATCTAGGTGTCCTCAAAATCACAGTAAAAAACAACAAATATCAAAGATTTTATAAGCACTTGTTGGATTTGTAAGATACAAAGCACAAAACTTGCAGCAAAACACTTTCTTATGACACTTACACAAGAACATACACAGACCAACACTTAACACTTACTCAAAAGCAACCAACCCACAAGCATGCAGTAGACCCAAACACCCCTTAAACTTTTGAAATCAAAATTTTCAAAACAAAAGTGTGATTCGGGTTACACCAAGCTCAAACAAGCATCAACACAAAATTATCATGCAGTATTAACAAGATCTAAGAACCAAGAACAACACATACAACAGCAGATCTTAAAATCACTTCAAACCACTTTCTTAACAGATTTTTGGGTAAAAGAGTTCAAACCTCATGAATGTACATCCACACTCACGTATGTTTGAGCTGATGTGTCTAGCCCAACAAGACACAAGTTTCCAAAGGCTGCTAAGAACAGCAAGGTGAGTAACAAACAGATTATATGAAAAATTGTAAAATGAAAAATAAAAGCTGATTAATGCAAACTTTGTACCCACTCCTTGATTATCCCGAAACCACAAGCTCACAACACCTTGATAATCTTCTTATATGGGTGTATAGACCACTTGTAATCCAAAAATTCCAAGGATGTACCAAAGATTTAGCAAAATATCAGATTTTGGAAGATTATGCAATTTCTTGCACAATCTTTGAAAACAGGTTTTGAAACTTAACAATCATAAACATGTAACAATAACAAGAGTATAATAAGGTTGGCACTTGGATTTCATCAAACAATTCAAACACTTTTCATTAATTTTGAACAAGGCTTCACAGAATGTTGACCAAAGAAAAACCAAGAGCAAAGACTAAATTATGACCCTATACCCTTTATATTGAGGGTGTACATGGTCTTGGTGAACTAAAAAATTGAAAACCCTAAGCATTGATCTACCAGAAATGCCCTTGCAGTTTGAAAATTCTTGAGCTCATGTGATGGAACCTTGGCGTTTTGTGGAGCTGTAAAGTGGTGAAATTGTGATCAAGGGCTCATAACAAGCTTAAAATGTAAGCTGCCTTGTGGGGCGTTGCATTGCTGGCACCTTTTTTGGCTTTTTCCTCAAACGTGTAGCAGGGGATAGAACATGTGAGCTTTGGGATGATGTGGCATGAGTTTTAAGGTGTGGGTTATGTTAAGTGCAACCTTAATCATAATTCTGGAGAAGATTATGGCTTAATTACTAGTATTTAGAGAAAACGCAATTTTGTTAAGAACATGAAGAACACTGGATTAGATCTTGTTTCATGTTTAAATGTTTGTTTGACGCGTGTTTAAGACTAATTAATACAATTAGTTATTAAACCGGCTGAGTGCAGGGTGACATGGCAATATAGTGGGTTGTGATTGGCTAGGAAGTGTGAGTGGGGCACGTGTCATGCCACTACTTGTCTAGGTAAGTTTGGTGTTTTGGCAGCTTTTCCCCCTTGTCTTTCTTCCTTCTTTCATTTCAGTTTTAAATGCACAAAACTGATTTTTCATTTATAACAAAGTTTCACTTTTCATACTTTTGCCCAAAAAGTTTTGGAAAAGTATTTCAAGGGTATTTCTTGCCAATTCATGATATTTGAAGGGTTGTTTTGACATTTTATTCATTCTTCAAGGTGTTGACTTGTTTTGTTGACTTCTTGGAGGACTAATAATGACAAGTCTTCAAATTTGAGGGGCCATTCTTGCCATTCTTGCCATTCTTGCTAATCTTTCAAAATGGAAGGTCCTGTTTTCAATTTGACAAACTTTAAGAACCAAACTAGTAATTATGAATATACAAGGGTTTAAAGTGTCAATTCTTCAATATTGGAGGACCCTTCTTGTAAAGTCTTCATTTCTTCAAGGGTTATTCTTGGAAAGTCACACTAGGGCTTGGTTCATTGTGCAGCTTCGTTTCCCGTGTTCGTTTTTGCTTGTTTCTTGTGATCTTTTGCCATTTTTTAATATCCATACCTAAAATACACATTGAATAAATACAAGCATATATGTGGCACATTTGATGATATTTTATGCATTTAAAGCCCAAAAAGAACGATGATATCATGTATAAAAGCCATCTCACAAAATGTCAAGGCAAGGATGCCAAGAACAAGCACATAGTCAAGTAATGATCAAAATAATGATCAATAGGGCGTGTGGAAGGACGAAAACGTACCTTCGCCATAAAGTGCATCCCAAGTCTTCACAGGATAATTATGGCGTGTCATCAAAGCATGCAAGGGAATATGTACTAAAACATACAAAAGGGAATACTAGAATCAAACATCGGTTCCAAAACATAAGCCCAAAACATAAAATAAAGTAAATGAAATGAAGAATGACTAAACAAGCATAAGTATATGAAGGCAAAAGGAGAAGAAGTCTAAGGCGGCTTCCATCCTATGCACGTCCTCCAAATACTCAAGTCTGTCCATGGTACCTGCCATTTTGGGACATGGAAAAAGTAACGGCTGAGCAATACGCTCAGTGAACGGATATATGACATAGTATGAATGACTGAAACATAATAAAGACTTAATAGCAACGGAAATGTATAAGTCCTGGAAAACTTGGAACATGTTTATAAAGCTGGTTTTATAGTTTGAAAAGCCTTATGTTTTTATATGAAAGTTGTACTTAATTAGCCAAGAGCCCATATAGGTCATGAAGTATCAACTTGCATGAATACTTAGAGGGTGACCTCATCATGCAATTAGAGGGGTTGCCTCTAATTAATTAAGTCTGGGTAGGAGGGATCAACTCATTGTGAAGGATGCAAGGCACACATCATATTCACAATGAAAATACTTTTAACACGTGTAACTAGGATGCACCCATACACCCCTGATGTGCTCTCGCGAGTATACACAAGTTTTAAATTTATAACACAAATTTCCAAATAAGCTAAGAACATAAGGGCAAGTATGACCCTTTCGTTTGTAGCTAGCTTTTTGTGGTAAGCCGAGATCGTTCACTAGGATTTGGGTGTTTTCGGTTGTAAAGGATCTTAGTAAAAATGTATCGTTAGTGGTAAAAATGGTTGTCACTCCCACAATTACCATATAAGTAACAAATAAGCAACAAGTAACACGAAAATGATGATTAAGCTAATAAGATGAGATAACAAATAATAATAAAGATACTTGCTTGGAACTAGTATTCATTTCAATGGAGTGAATAGATTATCAGGTAGATATTTAAGCAATAGCACACAAATTATAAGTATACAATTCCAAGTCAATGGGTAATATCATGGAATTGCACATGACACGGTTTAGAATAAAGAACACTTTCGACCTATGATCAATATTACAAACCGGTAATTAAATCCATTTGTGAGAAGTATGATTTTAGCCAACTTGTTGATTAGAGCCCTTTCGACCTATAATCTAGATTAAACATTTACAAATCCATTTAACTTGCTTACTCATGGTTGTCAATCATGATACACCAAACATATATGTGCATTAACATTTGGAACAAAACATAACTAGGAATCCTTTCGATCTTTAGACCGAGTTATGGTTTACCAACAAGTTATCAAAACTCATATTGATTTAAACAAACTCATAAACAAAATCATAATTCAATATTGCAAAATAATAAACACTCCATATCCATGTTTACATTATTCCAAACAAGTATAAGAAAACTACTCCATAATTATTTCAACACCATAACATTCATAATCATTCTTGAAATAATAAAAAGAGTTTTACCAAATTGCTAATACAATAAGTAAATGATGGAATTAGAGAAATCCTTAGGCCTCCAATTGACTACAAGTTATGTGGTCTTTCAGGTTATGTATTTGAAATTCGTATTTCATATTTGAGGCTGGTTTTGGAGAGGTTTGGTGAAGATTTGTGGAGATTTAGGTATCAAGAAACACTACCAATTATAAGGGTAATGATCGGCAAGGTTATTTTGATGATTGGAGCTCCAAAAACGTCACTTTTTGGCACACCAATATCAAATCCGGGAATGGAGTTCTTCACCAAGGTTGGGAGAGTTTTCTTGGTGAATAATGAAGTTGGTAATGAATTACCTTCAAGGGATATGTTACAATGACCCCCAAGGGTCTTATTTATAGTGAAATTAAGGCCTTTGTCATCAATGTTTTTCTTGGAGCCAAACAATAATACTTGGAGCCAAAGTTGTTCTAGAATGCTCCAAAGAAGCTTGCATGAATGTGGACACAATTTTGTCCTGACAAATGTTGGTTGCAACTTCACTCATGATGGAGGCAACTTGAGTCATGTTGGAGGCAACTTGAACTATGTTGGAGGCAAATCAGCTCCAATGTGATGGTGGCAAGTTGGATGTGTTTTTATGGTGGCAACTTCCATGCTGAGTGACTTGTATGTTCTTTGGAAATAGTTGTTCTTGCACCCAAAATTGATCTTCAAATGTTATACTTGTCAAGATTCCTTCGTATATGCATGAATCTTCATTTATTCTTTCTTTCTTTGTCTTTTCTTCACTTTCCTTGATCTTGGCTAACTAACAACACAAAACACAACATGAGCTAAATAGCTCGTTAGTGTAACCAAAAACCATGCAAAATATACGGATAACGCTCAAAAAAATATGTTGGATTTGGGCGTTATCAAATCCCCTCACACTTAAGTTTTGCTCGTCCTAGAAAAACTTTGCTTGCCCTCAAGCAAAGAAAAGAAAAATAAAATTAGAAACTAAATACCAAGGTTCTAAAAGAAAAGAAAATATTTAAAAATTTTATGAAAAGTTTAAAATTCTATGAAAAATTGAAAATATTTTTGGTTTTTACAAGAAATGGCTAAAGGTGCAAACCCCCTCACACTTAAAAGTTTGCTTGTCCCCAAGCAAATAAAAGAAAATATTTTTGTGTTTTTTTTATATATATACGAAATCGCTAAAGGTGAAAACCCCCTCACACTTAAGAGGTTGCTTGTCCTCAAGCAAGTAAAAGAAAAATACTTTCCACATGGTGCATGAAATGGTTAGAAAAATAAGATTCAAAGCTACAAATTACAAACAAAATTAAACTGAATGGCGTGAGCACCACGTATATACATCTAAAGAGGACTTTTATTGGGTTGTAAGGTTAAGGCTTTGGGTTAATGGGGTATCGATAAGACATGGGATATTTTATGAGAGGTGTATGACGAATATACAAGTTAGAAGTCTAAGTCTCATGTTGCTAGTTACCGAACAAATTACAAGATCAAAAAATGATCATAGCTATGAGCTTTATTCAACACATAACACACACATATCACGTCTTGACACATTGGCCAATCGATATCTAAACATACTTCATCTTCCTTCATCTTCATAATATTGTCATCACTTTTTTACTATTTTTCGATGACTTTTTTTTCCTCCTCTTTTTTTCATTTTTTTCAACATACATCACATGCTCCCCTCACACTTCGCTTAAGCATACACTACAGAAAATACAAATAGAAGCGTGCACTCTCCATCTTTGTTGGAATGGCAAACACACATGCGAAGTGTGGCATAACTAATAATCATCAAAAACGTTCCACCATAATAAGCAACTAGCAACCCACCATTTGGACTTTGACACGGGTTAGGCTAAGGTTTAAGGTTAGATATTTTTATTTTTCTTTTCTTTTTAGTGGATTGAACAAAAATGAAAGGAATGGCTCAACGGGTATTCTAAGGGTATCTAGCACTAGACGAGAGTGCTAACAAAAGGGTTAATTTGGATGGTTAGCTAATGGATGCAACTAGCTAAAAAGATGTAAACGGAAAAGGATATTTGGGTTTTATTCCTAAGGTTGCCTCTTTGTCACACGTATACACTTATATCACACAAGTATGATCTCACTAAAAATCTTATTATTATTTTTTTTCTTGTGGGAACGATTATTGAAATATCTTTACATACAAACGTGTGAAAACATTTAGATCCTAAGGGCAAACAAGTATACAAACTCTCCCTCTATTTTATTTTTATTTATTTTTAAATAACAAAAATTAGTTTCGTTTTTCCATTTATTTCCCCTCACACTTAAGTTTTGTATTGGACTCAATATTAAAAGTAAACTTCAAAGCATGAAAAGTGAGGAAATAAATAAATAGTTCAAGAGAAACAAAACTTCCCAGATAAATTGTTGTTGATCTCCATATGATACGATGCTACACCATAAGCTTGTGAGATCAATCGGTTCTTGATACTTCATTCCTTCTCAATGTATGCATCCTCCAGTACCTATTGCTGCATTTATTCAAACAAAACAAAACAAACAAACAAACAAACACGCAAGCACGCATAGATATATAAAAACACTACTAGCAAAGTACACCCCCTCACACTTAAGATTTTCCAAGTTAGAAAAATACTTTGGGGTGTACATATTTATTTAAAACACACAAAATTAAACACACACAAAATTAAAGCACGGGTTGCCTCCCGAGAAGCGCTTAATTTATTATTGAGTCGTTAGCTAGACTCTTCCCCTAGATGTTAGGATTCTTTGATGATACGATTAAGATGGGGAACTTTGGTTGGGTGCCATTTATTTTGATAATTATCATTTTTGAACCAAAGCAATTCTCTATTTATAGTCCAAACTTTGAAAGGCTTCTTCGGCACATAATTGTCGTCCCTCTTTATCATTCGTCTACTTCCAGCGCCATTCATTGATTTCAACTCAACGTCATGAATTGACATTACATCATGTTCAAACGTCTTCTCCTTTTTGTTTGGGATATGCACGGCGCAATCCTTGGGAAAAATTGAGCTAGAAATGATGGTGTTTGGTTTTAGCACGGTTGGAATAGGTTCTTCTTCTTCTTCCTCGATAAATGAAACATCACCTTTATCACTCTCGTTTCGGATAGAGGGTATTTTATCTCTCGTTTTGGTGTTGGTGGTTTGAGGAAGGGATTTGGTACGTTTTATGGCTTCTTCTATATAACCGCATTTTCTCTCAAAGTCTTCGATCATGGCTGTGTGGTTTCGGAAGTTTAGATTGATTTGAAAATCCATGTCAATCAAATTGTTCTTAACACATTCGTTTTCTTCCGTTTGTCAAGCCATAAATTCTCTCATCATCCCCTCCGTTGAGGTTTCGGGTTTTTGGTGATATTGTGATGAGTGTGGCGTCACATCTCGCGATCGAGATTGAGGAATGGGACGGTTCGGGTTTAGGGTAAGATAGGAATGCGAATTCCTTGAATTTTGGTCGTGATATCGTCGGTGATATTCTTCGATATAATTCGCTTCATGAGGTTCACACATCGATGTGTCATCCTTCATGGTGGTTTTTGGACCGTGGTCGTCTCTACGATCGTCTCGCATATCTTTTAGTTCATTCCTTATGATTAGGAATTGGGAATCGATAAGCCTAGCGAGAGCTTCGAATTTCTCCATCAATACGGTGTGATCGGAGATGAGGTTATTTCCACCGGTGGAAACAACGGTTTTTGGATAAGGTTCGACAAAGGAATCCTTCGAATAATCGAGCTTGTGAAAGACCTTGTCCTCGAGGATTTGGAAAGCTTCGTCCGGAGTATTGTAGAGGAAGATTCCTCTGGCGTCGGGAGATACTTGAGTTGGATTGTCTAAGCCACGATAAAATGTTTCAATTATCGTTCTCTTGGTTAGATCATGTCCATAACACGCACGAAGCATATGTTTCATTCGGAGCCAAGCTTCAACGAGAGATTCGTCATCGAGTTGGTGAAAGTTATGGATATCGTTTAGGAGACGCTTAAACTTTGCGGGTGAAAAGAATCGGCTTATGAAAGCTTCTCTTAATTCATTCCACGAAGTAATTGTTCCTCCGTTTAGTTCATTCAACCAAGACTTCGCTTCTCCGGTTAATGAGAATGGGAACGTCCTCAAGTTAATCGCTTCCTCTTGATTTGCACCATATTGGAAAAGGCTACTAATCTCAAGAAAATCGAGAACGTGTCGGTGAGGATCGAATAGGACTTGTCCATCAAATTGGATCTCCCGAATCATTTTTATGTGGGTACTCGTGATAGTGAAATTGTTCAAAATAGGGATTTGAGCAATAGAGGAACTAGGCGTTGGAGCAACGATCCTAGTGTTTGACCACATTGGTTGATCATCGAGATCAATGGTGATAACGGATAAGGAATCAGATTCGGTTTCATAGGATGAGATTCCTTCAATATGGAATGGATTTTCGAATATCGTCTCGACTTCGGTGTCGAATACGTCGTCTTTGGAAGCGACAACGAAAATTCTTTGATGAACGGTGTTTTGATGTATGGTTCGGGTGATTCAATTTCAAGGGGTACAATTGGTGTTTTATCGGATGTCGTCCTATTTTGATTTTACGTTTAAGCTTTTGGAATGGACGAACGAGTTGTTTTCCCCAAGAACGCGGGTTTATACAAACCCGGAGTGATTTGCAAAACGTCATTGTAAAACCCGCATGCTTTTACCATGAATAGTACCCTTATGATCGTACGTACATGATTAGAACTTTCCTTTTATAGCACGTTTACGTTTCACGATCAAGATTTACAAGTATTACGTACGTGTTATAACACGATAAGTATTTAATACGTATTAAGGAACGATAATTATTTCAATAAGAATTATAATCACGAACATACGAACATGAAATCATGAACGTAAATAATCACGAGCTTAATATTATGTATTTACGTATATTTATTATGATTACGAACAAATATATTACGACACGAACGATAACTAAATAAATCACGTAAAACACGACACGAGAAAAACTTATAATATTTAGACACGGGAAAACAATGGTTTCCCCTTGGGGGCAAACATACCCATGACTAGAAGGAAGGAAGGGGACCAAACCCACTTTAAATTTTACAAAAAACAAGGAAAGGGAAATCATATTTTCATAATCACAGAAAATTAGAAAATATTAAAAACCCTAATCTCTCTTTTGTTCTCTCTTGGCCGCCGGGTATAGAACACACAAAAGGGGTGTGTTGGTTGATTTCTGTGTTGGGAATAAATTTAGGCCAGAACACTTGAACGCTGACAAGAACAACTTAAGCGTTGATAAGAGTAAAGTGAGCGCTGACAGCATAAGCGTTGACAAGTTAAAGTCAAGCGTTGACAGAATGAAGACAAGCACTGATGGAAGATGTGAGCTACACGTTTATTATATTCTAGATTACTTCTAGTAAGGATAGAGACGACAATGTATTTTCTATGTTTATCTTTACCTAGAATAGTTGATTTGTAGCTTATTGTACAAGACTTCTTGTTCTATAAAAGAAGATCTTTTAGGTTAAAGTTTAATATCAGTTTTCATAAGTATTCGCAAGTTAAACTCTTTCATTGTAACCAAGTACGATTATTCTAATACAAGTGAAAGTTTGTTTAACATCATTGTGTTTTAGATCAAGTGTTAATTCCGCATAACACTTTGTTACTTTATTCATAAGCAAAGGTTTCTCTACGTGTAGTACTTGATCTAATCTCGTATACACAAAGCTTAATCGATCTAAGTTTGGGATCAACAAGTGGTATCAGAGCTTGTTGAGAAACTTTTGATCTTTAAGTAACGCAAGAACCCTAAAACACCAAACCCTAAAAACCCTAAATTCTCAAAACCCTAAAAACATCATGTCTGGCACAGATCAACCTGCTTCTTTGCTACAAAACAACTTCTCAAACCCTAGCATCAAAATTCCCATGTTTGATGCCAGGAACTTTGAGCTTTGGAAGTCTAATTTTGAGCAATACATAGCTATTCATGACTACACTCTTTGGGAGATTATCGAATATGGGAACACATTCGATAAAGCAGCAAAGATTACTGCTGCAATTGCCACAAGGACAGCTGTTCCTAATTGTCCTGAAGCTGATAAGGTAGAAAAGCCTGGAGATGGGAGAGCTGTAGCTGTTGAAGATATAGCCAAGAAGAGGGTGGACATGAAAATCTTGAACATCTTGAAACATGCCCTAGGTCATGAGAATCAGCACAAGTACAAACGCTTTGAGTCTGCAAAAGAGCTTTGGGAAGCTCTTGAAGTAGCACATGGTGGCAATGCTGACACAAAAGAAGAAAAGAAGAAGCAACTCTTGCATGAGTATGCTGTCTTTAAAGCTCAACCTAATGAGAATCTTAGCAGTGTGAGAAGTAGACTTCTTGACATCACAAGTCAACTTTCCTTCATGGGAAAACAGATTGATGACCCTGAATTGAATGCCACTTTTCTCAAAAGCCTTGGTGATGTATGGAAGATTGAGACAAGATCCATTCTTGTCAATAATACCCACAAGACTTCCAGGTTTGATGACATCTTCAACAAACTAAGACTGTTGGAGAATGAATGGCAATTGGAAAGTGATAATAAATCTTCCAGCAGCAACATGGCCTTCTTCTCACAAAGTGAAGGCCAATTTGATTCCATGAACTTCTATGGACATTCAGCAACTGGATCTCAAGGTGTCAGCGCTGGATGTCAATCTGTCAGCGCTGGATCATATCCTGTCAACGCTTTATACTCAAGCGCTGACACACACAATCATGGCGCTGATAGAATTAAACCTGCTGGTTTTGATCTAGATACTGTGTGTGCATTCATTGCTTCTTTGCCCAGTGATTCAAGGATTACATATGAAGATCTTGAGCAGATAAGTGATGAACAATTGGAAGAAATGGACATCAAGTGGACTATGGCTCTTGTAAGCTTAAGAGCAAACAGGTTCAATAAAAGTTCAAGAAGAAGATGACCTTTAATGCTAAGGATGTTGCTGGATTTGACAAGTCCAAGGTTGAGTGCTACAACTGTCATAGGATGGGGCACTTTATGAGGGAATGTAGATCTCCAAGAAGATCTGATGCTGGGAAGCCTTCAAGCCAAATGATTAAGAGCCCAGATCCCAAGGCCATGGTTGCTGTTCAACAAATTGATGGTGTTGGAGAATGGGATTGGAGCTGGATGGCTAAGAATGAGGAAGAGGACAGAGCTTTGGTTGCTGAAGTTAAAGAAGAGCATGTTGAATATGCTCTCATGGCACACTCCTCCTCTTCATCAGATAATGAGGTATATGATGATGCTTTCTGTTCTAAGGGTTGTCGTTTAAATACTGAAAAATTAAAACAAGAGATAGTTAAATTATTAGATGAGGCAAGTACTGAAAGATGCAAAGTATCTAATTATCAAATTGCTCTTACCCAAACAGAAAAGACAGTAGCTGAGTATAAGAAAATGGAGTTTGATTTAAAGGATCAAATAAATATCTTAAAACATGAGTTACATCAGAGTAAGGATGTTCAAGATATAGTAAATAGGGTTAATCTTGATTTGATAGCTCAGTTAGAAGAGGCTAACAAAAATAAAGATAATGTGAGTCTTAAAATCCAGAGATTTGATAAGGCCACACAATCCCTAGGAGAGTGTGTTAGTAAACAAAGAGACTCTAAGGATATGAGTGGGATTGGGATGAATAATTATACTGGTGTTCCACCACCAGCTGGGGATTTCTATGGTGTCTAATCAAAGGACTTAACTTGGACTGGCTTGCCAGAATGCCAAGAGGAGGAATTCATTCCTCCACCTAGAGTGACTTCCCCAGTTGAGGAATACAATCAAAAACTGACTGACCTAGATGAGTGGAAGAAAGCTAACCACACCTTGTTTGTTAAGGGAGGGTTGTTGTGTGAAAGTCCAAATGAGCCCACACCAAACAAGAGCCTTGATCCTAAACCTATTAAGATCACACACCCTACCACTGGCAAAGCTGTTGACCTTGGCCCACAAACTGTTAGAAAACCTAGTGTTAAATATGCAGAGATGTATAGGAATACTAGGTCACCAAAAAGCCAAGTTAGTAACCCTGGAACAGGCTTCTTTGCTTCTAGACCTAAGACTATGTCTAGAAAAGCTTGTTACACATGTGGTAGCTTCTCACATTTGGCCTACAAATGTGTCAACGCTTCCAATGTCAACGCTGATAGGAACCATTTCAGCGCTGACAAAAGTCAACATAGGTCAAACACTGTCAGACCCAATACCTTTGTGAACAAAAGTTCACAAGTTGTTAGACCAGCACCATTCTTTTCTAGAGGGTCTAACACACAAAGCCTAAGACCTTTTCAAAAGTCAAACACTTGGTCAAATAGGCAATGGGTTCCTGTAGCAAACCCTAGGTTCAACGCTGATAAGAGCAATCGGGGCGCTGACAAGAGTAATTTCAGCGCTGACAGACACACTGCCAAACCTAGGTATTTACAACCACAGGGAAATAGGTCTAAAGCTTCTACTAGCTTAACATGGAGACCAAAACAAGACCAGAACCCTAATTCTACTAGTATTTCTATGACATGCAACAGGTTTTATTATATTTCAAAGGCATTGTCAACACCAATTGGGGTTAACTGGGAATTTCATTCAAACAGGGATGAAAATGGGGTTGTTATGAGAACCAAGTCTGTTCTTGTTGAACAACCAAATGAATCCAAGTCTTCCAAGGCTTGGGTTCCCAAAGAAAACTAATGTGTTTTCTTTATGTGCAGGGCATTCAGAAGAAGATCAATGATTATGGATACTGGGATAGTGGATGCTCAAGGCACATGACAGGAAAGGAAGACTATCTGACCAATTTCTCTCCTATTCAAGATGGTGATAAAGTATACTTTGGAGGGGGCTACGGCACCATCACTGGAAAAGGAACACTTGTCACCAAAAATCTACGGTTTGAGAATGTCTTCTTGGTAAAAGAACTGGATTATAATTTGTTTAGTGTATCACAAGTGTGTGATAACAAAAATAAGGTTCTTTTCACAGATACTGAGTGCTTGGTGTTAAGCAAAGATTATAAGCTCCCTGAGGAGAAATACATAGATTTTAGAACACCAAGGCATAAAGACATATATAATGTGAATCTTAATGGAATTAAGATAAATAATAAAATGTCATGTCTGTATGCTAAAGCCTCAGTAGATGAAAGTAATCTTTGGCACATGAGATTAGGGCACATAAACTTTAAGAATATCAATAGACTTGTGAGGCTTGGTTTAGTTGATGGTTTGCCTGAAAAGGCTTTCCACAATGACCACTCTTGTGTTGCATGTCTTAAGGGCAAGCAGCACAAGGTCTCATTCAGGTCTAAACAGGTGCACTCTAGTTCTAAACCACTTCACTTATTGCATATGGACCTCTTTGGTCCAACTAATATAGAAAGTTTGAAGGGTAAGTCATATTGTTTTGTTATTACTGATGATTACTCCAGGTTTACATGGACTTTCTTTTTAGCCAAGAAAAGTGAAACTGCCCTAAGTCTGATTAATTTCATTACCCAAATTGAAAAGAAGAATGGTAATGAGGTCAAAATTATTAGAAGTGACAATGGGGGTGAGTTTAGAAATCAGTTGTTAGATGATTTTTGTGCCAAGAAAGGGATTACTAGGCAGTTTAGCATAGCTAGAACCCCACAGCAAAATGGGGTTGCTGAAAGGAAGAATAGGACCCTTATTGAAGCAGCCAGAACCATGTTGGCTGATGCCCACTTTCCTATAGCCTTTTGGGCTGAAGCTGTTAACACAGGTTGTTATGTTCAAAATAGGGCATTGGTCAACAAGATACATAATAAGACACCTTATGAGTTACTTTGGGGAAGAAAGCCAAATATTGGCTTTCTCAAGCCTTTTGGATGTCATGTAGTTGTGTTAGAAACTAGTGAGGCCCTAGGTAAATTTGACTCAAAAGGTGATGAAGGCTACTTCATGGGTTATTCAGTGCAGAGTAAAGGATATAGGGTTTACATTAAAAAGGAAAAACGTATACTTGAAAAGGTACATGTTAGGTTTTTAGAAAGTAAACCTAGTGATCCTGAAAGTGGTCCAAATTGGTTGTTTGACTTAGAACCTTTATCTAGAGCTTTAAATTATATGCCTGTTACTGATCCAGACATTGTGAAGGTAACTTCAAGTGTTTTGGAAAAGAGAATTGGTAATGTTTCAGGTATACAGGTTGCTAAGGAGGATGGACCACCAGCAGTTAAATCATCTCCCACACAAGAATTTGTTACACTTCCTATATGGACAGATGAGTATTATGCTGCTGCTACTGCTGCTAGGAAAGATAATGGTGGTGTTCAAATACCACCAAATACAAACATGCATACTTCTTCAGGCGCTGACAAAGGGAAATCAAGCGCTGACAAGAGCAATTCAGACGCTGATGGATCAGACGCTGACAACAATAGTTCAAGCACTGTTAGCCCAAACGCTGACAAGCAAGGTTCAGAGTTTGATGACACCTTTGCACATCTTTTCTCTTCCCATTTTGAACAGGGTGGACCTTCTAATGTCCATGAAGAGATTTCTGTTGATCAAGAAGAATCTGAAGAAGATATTGGCAACATGGAGCGTGAAGTTGAGGACACCAGACTTTTTGAAGGAGGAGTTCTCACTTCCACAGCAAAGGATCACCCCACATCTCAAATCATTGGTGATGTTATGGCTCCAGTTCAGACAAGAAGATCCCATCAAGGTCTTGGTGGATTTATTGCCAATATACACAAGAAGGTTGATACCCCTCTTGTACAAGCATGTTTGTTTGCCTGTTTTCTGTCACAGGAAGAACCCAAGAAAATTTTTGATGCTCTCAAGGAACCAAGTTGGGTAGAAGCAATGCAGGATGAGCTTCACCAATTTGCTATACAGGATGTTTGGGAGCTGGTTGATTGTCCTAGATATGTGAGACCAATTGGGACAAGATGGGTTCTAAGGAACAAGAAAGATGAAAGAGGCATTGTGGTCAGAAACAAGGCACGTTTGGTAGCTCAGGGTTATACACAAGAGGAAGGAATTGATTATGAAGAAGTTTTTGCACCAGTTGCAAGAATTGAAGCTATAAGAATTTTTCTAGCTTATGCCTCTTGTATGAACTTCACTGTTTATCAAATGGATGTGAAGAGTGCTTTCCTCTATGGGACAATTGTTGAGGAAGTATATGTCATACAACCTCCTGGTTTTGAAGATCCTGAGAATCCAGACAAGGTTTATAGAGTGAAGAAAGCAATGTATGGACTTCATCAAGCCCCAAGAGCATGGTATGGTACATTGTCCACCTACTTGGTGGAAAATGGTTTCAAGAGGGGCACCATAGATCAGACATTGTTTACAAAGAAGAAAGGAAAACATGTGTTGCTTGTGCAGGTCTATGTTGATGACATCATTTTTGGGTCTACTGATCCAAAAATGAGTGAGGAATTTTCCAAGCTCATGACAGATAAATTCAAGATGAGTGCAATGGGTGAGATGAACTTCTTTCTAGGTTTACAAGTTCAGCAGAAAGAAGATGGTATCTTCATCTCCCAAGACAAGTATGTAGCTGAAATCTTGAAGAAATATGGTTTTTCTCCACATGAAAAGGAGGCTTCCACTCCTATGGATAGACAACACCCTTGTGGAAAAATTGGAGCTGGAAAGGATGTGGATGTTAGGCACTATAGATCAATGATTGGATCATTGATGTATCTTACAGCCTCAAGACCTGACATCATGTTTGCTGTGTGTGCATGTGCACGCCATCAAGTGACTCCCAAAGAATGTCACCTTTTTGCTGTGAAAAGAATTTTTAGGTACCTAAGGTGTTATCCAGATCTTGGATTATGGTACCCAAAAGATTCTCCATTGGACCTTATTGCATATTCAGACAGTGACTATGGTGGTGACAAGTTTGATAGGAAATCCACAACTGGTGGATGCCAATTTCTTGGGAGCAGATTAATCTCTTGGCAATGCAAGAAACAAACAGTGGTGGCCAACTCTACAACTGAAGCAGAATATGTTGCAGCAGCTGCTTGTTGTGGACAAGTCTTATGGATTCAGAACCAGCTGTTGGATTATGGGTATAATTTTATGCATACCAAGATTTTTGTAGACAATAACAGTACTTTATGCATTATTAAAAATCCTGTACATCATTCTAAAACCAAACACATAGAAATTAGACATCATTTTATAAGAGATTGCTTTGAGAAAGGTTTAATACAACCAGATAGGGTAGACACAGAAGATAATGTGGCTGATTTATTAACTAAACCTTTTGATGCTGGAAGATTTCAATATTTGGTAACAAATATTGGAATGGTTAATCTCACTTAATATGTGTTTTTGGAATCTTTTTGTAAAAGTATGTACAGGATAATGCATTGTTATTGGTCTTTGTGATGATTTAGATTTTCCACTTTATTTTGCTAACACTGACAAAGGTATATGTAACGCTGTTAAGTGTTATTTTGCCGTTGTTAGAGATATTATTGTCTAACGCTGACAAGAGTTCCTTCAACGCTGTTAAGTGTTGTCGGGACGCTGTCAGCAGCAAATGTTAGTTTTGTGGTTTTCATCTAAATGTGCAGGTAGGTGGTAGCTTTATGCCATTGGATACAGAGTTGCTTATGGATCTTTGAAGAGCTATTTGGACATGTTTTGTTTATGGATGATGGTTGGAATATTTATATTCCTATCTTGACATAAATTTTTAATGTTCATATATTTTTTTGAGAACTCATGTATCATAGTTTAAGGGGAGGTTTAAGGAACCTTTAGGACTCTTGGGTATTCTTAGAATACTCTCATCACAATTCTAGATTGTGTCCACAGGTGAGTATGGGTTAGTTTTACTAAACCATGAGGCACTGTAGCATGCATAGTATATCAACTTTGCATGCTGCCAAGACATTTTTGGCCTAGAATTGGTTGTGGTCTGTTGGGAGGCTTGGGAATCATTTTGATATGGGTTTTACCTGGGAGTAACAAGGATTTTATAAGGTAACTTGGTTGTTAAGAATTTTGGTTAGCAAGGGACACTAGAGGACTGTTATGTCTATCTTGCTTATGCAAGTGTGCATAACTGGACAGTGCTTGCCGCCCTATGATAATTATCAGCTTTTGGTTATCTTCTCTAGGATAAATTACTTGTTAAGGTCATTTTTCACTTTTTAAAACAATTTTATTTTTGGATGCTGACAAGATTTTTCCAAGCGTTGTTGTGACCAAAATGGACGCTGACATGGCTTTAGGCGAACGTTGACAAGATTATAGCCGTTGGGCGTTGATGGGTTATATTTGACCGTTGACAAACAATGGGACCTACCCAGTTGTTACTTTTTGACATATTTTCAAGCCGTAATTTTAGGAGTTGTTACTTTCATTAAATGCATGAGATATCTTATAAACTTTTTCAATATTTTCATGATTGATTTTTGAAAATCTTTGCCTATTTTTGGGCCAATCACGTGAATTCATCCACTCCTATAAATTTGGCTCCTATTTTAAACAGGGTATCTATAATTCTTGTCTAACAACTTTTCTCTTATCAACCTTCATCTTTTATACTTCAAATTAACAGCTTTCATCAATGGCACCAAGATTTAACTCAGCAGAATTGGATTTGGGGTTCAAGTCTCAACACAACATGATTGCTTATCTTGTTGCTGATAATACTTTGTTCCCTCAATACACACAGATGGTGGAGTATTTGAATGCATCCCCATTAAGGTATGCTCTTTCTCATGCACCACTCATTCCAGTCACACACATTAAACAGTTTTGGAACACTGTCAGTTCCTCAACAGTTAATGGAGTGACCACATTGACTTCTATTGTACATGGGAGACCTTGGGTGGTTACTGAGGCCTTGGTACGCCAGGCCTTGCATCTTAATGATGCTGATGGTATAACCATTCTTCCCATATCTGAAATAGAACAAGGGCTTAGGGCTTTGGGATACCCTATTCCTGATGAAGGTACTCTTAATAAGTACCATAAGCAGGAATTTCCCCCAGCCTGGAAGTACCTCATTCACATTCTCCTTCAATGTTTGAGTCCCAAATGTACTGCACACAATGAGATCAATAGATCCATTGCAACTGCTATTGTGTGTATTGCAACAGGGCAAAATTATAACTGGTCTAAAATGATTTTTGAAGGAATGTGTAAAAACAAGGGGACAAAAATGACTTTAGCTTATCCCCGTTTTCTGCAAATGGTTTTTGATGCTCAAAGATATTGTTCAAGGGATCACAATGATTTTTATAAGATCCCTGAACAAAAGAAGGCTATTTTTACCAAGATGAATTCACCACCTCATAGAGACCTACCTTTAACCCCAGCCATGCTTGCTGTTATTGCAGCAGCACAACCCCAACCAGACCCTCAACCTCATATTGACCCTCACCCACAACTTGAACATATCCCTGAACCTTTACCCTCACCTGACCAAATGCAAATAGACCAAAATCCCTTCGACGCTGACACATCTAATGTGGGCGTTGATATGCCTATTTCCAACACTGACACCTTACCATCACAATCCCAAACACCCCTTAACCAACCCACATCTACACCTTCTTCTACACCATCTTCCACACCACCTGAATATAGGTTGATTAAACGCCAAAGGACTGCTGGAGTGTTCTCCTCTGGTGGTCCTAGCCATGTAGCAGAGAGAACCACCACCACAAGTGTGGCTGGTGACCTGGATGAGGCTGGGACTATTGGTTCTGGCTTAGAAGCTGGCCAAGGCAGTCCCACCATAATTAAGTCCTCATCCATGCCCAATGAACCTGACTTGGGAGGTCAAATCCCCATTTTGGAAGAGGGCAGACTGGAACCTATGACGCTTTTAGAATTGACGGCTGTCTGCATTAGCTTGCAAAAGCAAAATGCAGACTTAGTACAAATTGTCAGTAACCAAGGCCTTGAACTCAAAGAATTGAGGGAGAGGATTGTTGTTTTGGAGAGTGCTCATTCAAGGGAAGGTATGGAGGAGTATTCCAAAGGGGAGGAAGATCAAAGAAATCTGAGTGATAAGAGCAGTCAAGATGGACAATCATTGGATGTTGCTGAAGGACATATCAAGTAATGTGAGTCTTGTTGATCCCAAACTTAGATCGATTAAGCTTTGTGTATACGAGATTAGATCAAGTACTACACGTAGAGAAACCTTTGCTTATGAATAAAGTAACAAAGTGTTATGCGGAATTAACACTTGATCTAAAACACAATGATGTTAAACAAACTTTCACTTGTATTAGAATAATCGTACTTGGTTACAATGAAAGAGTTTAACTTGCGAATACTTATGAAAACTGATATTAAACTTTAACCTAAAAGATCTTCTTTTATAGAACAAGAAGTCTTGTACAATAAGCTACAAATCAACTATTCTAGGTAAAGATAAACATAGAAAATACATTGTCGTCTCTATCCTTACTAGAAGTAATCTAGAATATAATAAACGTGTAGCTCACATCTTCCATCAGTGCTTGTCTTCATTCTGTCAACGCTTGACTTTAACTTGTCAACGCTTATGCTGTCAGCGCTCACTTTACTCTTATCAACGCTTAAGTTGTTCTTGTCAGCGTTCAAGTGTTCTGGCCTAAATTTATTCCCAACAATCCTCCCCTAAACTTGATATCCACTCTTATGATCAAGTTTCTGAATAAACATTAAGAACTTGGAGGAGTCTGACAAACCTTATCATATTGGTAATAAATAAATCTGATCAAATTCTTTGCCACGTCACTTGTATAGTCTATCTCCAACTGGGTGTCCTTCATCTTCTCCAAAACAGCCTTGGATATGAAATACTGAGCATCTACAAGTAAATACTCAGCAAACTTTGTAGAACTCAAATGGTATACACCTGCAGCTGAATATAACCTCCATTGAAGACCACTGAGGTCATCTTCAAGATCCTTCCATATTTCAGGATCTTCTTCTTTTGTCCCACACATTCTTTTGAATGTGGTCCAAAGTTTTATTCCATTAGCTGAAGTTGGTGCTTCAGCCTCATACTTGGTCTCTAGCAACCTCCAAAGGTCCACCAAGTCTTCTCTGTCACAACTTGCAAATAAAGATATGAGAGTGGTAAAAGTGTGTACCTCCTTGCCAAATCTTCCAATTTTCCAGAATCCACATTCATCTTCATCATAACTTACAATTGGATTCCTGGAATCTAGTGGTAACACATGCACCATATCTGAAGCTTCTAATGGGGAGAGCTTGAGGCTCTTTCTAATGATGGCTTCACTTGGATATAGTTGATTCATATCTTTTGGAAACTCAAGAATAAATCCCTTCTTTACTGGTCTAGGAACTATCATAGCTTTCTTGATTGCCATCTCTTCTGCAAGTTGCTCCTTTCTTTCATCTGAAAGAAGTCTGAAAGTGTTTTCTTCTTGCACTTTCACCCAAATAGGATAAGCCCTATGTTCCAACTCATCAAATGTCAAAGCCTTCAGCTTCTGATGTGTCCATCCAACTCCATGACATTTGAGCAACATAAAGTAGAGCTTCCGTCTATCCCTTTTCAATTCAGAGAGAATGTTGCTTGCCTTGTACTTCAACATCACCTTACAATCCTTCTGAACTCTAAGAAGAATTTCTTAACCCCATATCTGATCTGAAATGGTCAAGTCTGGATTATCCATACAGCTTTCTTCCCAAGAATTGTACATCTGAACTACCTCTGGCATATCAAAATCAATTTGCAACTTCAAATCTCTCAGCTTTTCCCTAGCAAGCTCATCACCATACTCAAGTCTTTCTGGTTCAACAATCATCACACTTGAATCCGAGCTAGCTCCATCACTTTCTTCTTCAGAAGTCACAACAAATGGTGACTTTTCCTTTTCACCTTGTTCCATCATTTGCTCAGCCAATCTTCTATCAAATTCAACCTGAGCTGCATTCTTTGGACCAATTTCTTCTACCAACTTACCCTTACCCTTATCTGTTGGTTCAATTGTTGGTAGGGTAGATGATAATACCTGAGTAGGAACATCTTTGATGATAGATGATGACTGGAATACATCACCTCCATATGCAGATCTGTCAACGCCCAAATTTCCTCTATCAGCGCCCAAAATACTTCTGTCAGCGTCCAAACTTGTCTTATCAACGCTCAAATATTTTCCCTCAGCGCCTTGTGTAACCTCTCTCAACATATCTGTAAATGATAAATTTAAATTGGTTGGAGAGATCAAGGACATATCAAAACCTGTTTGTTCCTTCAAAGTAGTAAGAGCTTCAGCAACATCCAATGATTGTCCATCTTGACTGCTCTTATCACTCAGATTTCTTTGATCTTCCTCCCCTTTGGAAGACTCCTCCATACCTCCCCTTGAATGAGCACTCTCCAAAACAACAATCCTCTCCCTCAATTCTTTGAGTTCAAGGCCTTGGTTACTGACAATTTGTACTAAGTCTGCATTTTGCTTTTGCAAGCTAATGCAGACAGCCGTCAATTCTAAAAGCGTCATAGGTTCCAGTCTGCCCTCTTCCAAAATGGGGATTTGACCTCCCAAGTCAGGTTCATTGGGCATGGATGAGGACTTAATTATGGTGGGACTGCCTTGGCCAGCTTCTAAGCCAGAACCAATAGTCCCAGCCTCATCCAGGTCACCAGCCACACTTGTGGTGGTGGTTCTCTCTGCTACATGGCTAGGACCACCAGAGGAGAACACTCCAGCAGTCCTTTGGCGTTTAATCAACCTATATTCAGGTGGTGTGGAAGATGGTGTAGAAGAAGGTGTAGATGTGGGTTGGTTAAGGGGTGTTTGGGATTGTGATGGTAAGGTGTCAGTGTTGGAAATAGGCATATCAACGCCCACATTAGATGTGTCAGCGTCGAAGGGATTTTGGTCTATTTGCATTTGGTCAGGTGAGGGTAAAGGTTCAGGGATAGGTTCAAGTTGTGGGTGAGGGTCAATATGAGGTTGAGGGTCTGGTTGGGGTTGTGCTGCTGCAATAACAGCAAGCATGGCTGGGGTTAAAGGTAGGTCTCTATGAGGTGGTGAATTCATCTTGGTAAAAATAGCCTTCTTTTGTTCAGGGATCTTATAAAAATCATTGTGATCCCTTGAACAATATCTTTGAGCATCAAAAACCATTTGTAGAAAACGGGGATAAGCTAAAGTCATTTTTGTCCCCTTGTTTTTACACATTCCTTCAAAAATCATTTTAGACCAGTTATAATTTTGCCCTGTTGCAATACACACAATAGCAGTTGCAATGGATCTATTGATCTCATTGTGTGCAGTACATTTGGGACTCAAACATTGAAGGAGAATGTGAATGAGGTACTTCCAGGCTGGGGGAAATTCCTGCTTATGGTACTTATAAAGATAATGTGATTCTTAAAATCCAGAGATTAGATCAAGTACTTTGAAGGACTCATCAATTGGACAATCATTGGATGTTGCTGAAGCTCTTACTACTTTGAAGGAACAAACAGGTTTTGATATGTCCTTGATCTCTCCAACCAATTTAAATTTATCATTTACAGATATGTTGAGAGAGGTTACACAAGGCGCTGAGGGAAAATATTTGAGCGTTGATAAGACAAGTTTGGACGCTGACAGAAGTATTTTTGGCGCTGATAGAGGAAATTTGGGCGTTGACAGATCTGCATATGGAGGTGATGTATTCCAGTCATCATCTATCATCAAAGATGTTCCTACTCAGGTATTATCATCTACCCTACCAACAATTGAACCAACAGATAAGGGTAAGGGTAAGTTGGTAGAAGAAATTGGTCCAAAGAATGCAGCTCAGGTTGAATTTGATAGAAGATTGGCTGAGCAAATGATGGAACAAGGTGAAAAGGAAAAGTCACCATTTGTTGTGACTTCTGAAGAAGAAAGTGATGGAGCTAGCTCGGATTCAAGTGTGATGATTGTTGAACCAGAAAGACTTGAGTATGGTGATGAGCTTGCTAGGGAAAAGCTGAGAGATTTGAAGTTGCAAATTGATTTTGATATGCCAGAGGTAGTTCAGATGTACAATTCTTGGGAAGAAAGCTGTATGGATAATCCAGACTTGACCATTTCAGATCAGATATCGGGTTTGGAAATTCTTCTTAGAGTTCAGAAGGATTGTAAGGTGATGTTGAAGTACAAGGCAAGCAACATTCTCTCTGAATTGAAAAGGGATAGACGGAAGCTCTACTTTATGTTGCTCAAATGTCATGGAGTTGGATGGACACATCAGAAGCTGAAGGCTTTGACATTTGATGAGTTGGAACATAGGGCTTATCCTATTTGGGTGAAAGTGCAAGAAGAAAACACTTTCAGACTTCTTTCAGATGAAAGAAAGGAGCAACTTGCAGAAGAGATGGCAATCAAGAAAGCTATGATAGTTCCTAGACCAGTAAAGAAGGGATTTATTCTTGAGTTTCCAAAAGATATGAATCAACTATATCCAAGTGAAGCCATCATTAGAAAGAGCCTCAAGCTCTCCCCATTAGAAGCTTCAGATATGGTGCATGTGTTACCACTAGATTCCAGGAATCCAATTGTAAGTTATGATGAAGATGAATGTGGATTCTGGAAAATTGGAAGATTTGGCAAGGAGGTACACACTTTTACCACTCTCATATCTTTATTTGCAAGTTGTGACAGAGAAGACTTGGTGGACCTTTGGAGGTTGCTAGAGACCAAGTATGAGGCTGAAGCACCAACTTCAGCTAATGGAATAAAACTTTGGACCATATTCAAAAGAATGTGTGGGACAAAAGAAGAAGATCCTGAAATATGGAAGGATCTTGAAGATGACCTCAGTGGTCTTCAATGGAGGTTATATTCAGCTGCAGGTGTATACCATTTGAGTTCTACAAAGTTTGCTGAGTATTTACTTGTAGATGCTCAGTATTTCATATCCAAGGCTGTTTTGGAGAAGATGAAGGACACCCAGTTGGAGATAGACTATACAAGTGACGTGGCAAAGAATTTGATCAGATTTATTTATTACCAATATAATAAGGTTTGTCAGACTCCTCCAAGTTCTTAATGTTTATTCAGAAACTTGATCATAAGAGTGGATATCAAGTTTAGGGGAGGATTGTTGGGAATAAATTTAGGCCAGAACACTTGAACGCTGACAAGAACAACTTAAGCGTTGATAAGAGTAAAGTGAGCGCTGACAGCATAAGCGTTGACAAGTTAAAGTCAAGCGTTGACAGAATGAAGACAAGCACTGATGGAAGATGTGAGCTACACGTTTATTATATTCTAGATTACTTCTAGTAAGGATAGAGACGACAATGTATTTTCTATGTTTATCTTTACCTAGAATAGTTGATTTGTAGCTTATTGTACAAGACTTCTTGTTCTATAAAAGAAGATCTTTTAGGTTAAAGTTTAATATCAGTTTTCATAAGTATTCGCAAGTTAAACTCTTTCATTGTAACCAAGTACGATTATTCTAATACAAGTGAAAGTTTGTTTAACATCATTGTGTTTTAGATCAAGTGTTAATTCCGCATAACACTTTGTTACTTTATTCATAAGCAAAGGTTTCTCTACGTGTAGTACTTGATCTAATCTCGTATACACAAAGCTTAATCGATCTAAGTTTGGGATCAACAAGTGTTGGGTCGAATTATTGAGTTGATAAGTCAAAACACAACAAAATAAGAAGACAAGGACTACTTTTGCCAAAGTTAAATACAACAAGCCGTTGGAGTCTTTTTATTACTTTAGCTTTCTTTGTAAGCTATGTTTTCTAGTATATAAAGAAAACATACGTAGGTTTTATTCATATATCATTCATTCACAATGTAAACCTAAAGTGTGTGTCGCACTAGACGTGGGATTCAATGTATACACGTCTAGTGGATGTTTGTTATTAATATAATGAGCAACCCAATTGTTTTAATTCTTGTTCTTTGTGCCTAAACACCTTGTTATGATCATTGTTCTTTTCCGCTATGTTATCATATGAACGGTGATCAACCTAGATATAATGGTTCTTAACCATCGAGTCTAACGATCAATGGGATCATCAATTGGTATCAGAGCCTAAGGCTCGTGATATCTAGGTCCGACGAGGTGTTCGTGTATGGTGAAGAAGAAAAATTCGTATGGAGTTTTTCTGGACGTTTTTGTGTGCGCAGCAGTATTCAGAAGGTCATAACTTTTGATTGAACCGTTGGATCGTCACGAAATTTTTTATGTGTGTTCTACATACATAGATCTAAACATCCACCGGAGGGATTGTCGAGTTTTATCCCCAAACAAAAGTTATTAAGCGTCGAAGTTGGCTGATGGAAGATTTTCAGTTTTCTGCTTTCACATGAAATCATGAACTAGGGTTCCTCAAACCCTAGATCTACTTAAAAGCAGGGAGAATTGCAGTTCGTGGCTGTTAAAACGTGTGAAGATACACGATCTTAGGATTATTTACAAACCCTAATTAGGGTTTCAATACATAATATTCATAAACCCTAGATCTGTGTCTCTCGAACATGGCACTTGAGAATCAATGTACTATGTAATGATGCCATCACGTCATACAGAGCTATATATTAAATATGATTGGTTCAAATTAGTTTTTGTACGGATAGCAGCGAAGAAAGGAGTTCAAAGAACGTGGGTCTCTCAAATCTAATTGGTGGACAAAGCTTGCGTTCACACGGTTGCATTCACATAGCCAAAACAAAACCCTAATGTTTGATTCTCTACATGCTAGTTCACTATATTACCGTGAGTCCCTCATTCTGATTGGTGGAAATCGGTATGTTCACACGGCCAAGAATGCTATATATGGTTTCTGTTCACACGAGGAGAATGTTGTGATTGGTCTAAATTCTTTGTGTCCACACGGCTCCTCAGATGTGATTGGTCAAAACCAATTGTGTTCACACGGAATATTAAGACTATTTGGATCAGTATTTGTTGATAACTTGTTATCATTATAGTATACTGGTCTCTTTATCCTTATACGCTGATAGGAGATGTGGCCCAAGATGACGTCAGCAGACGAGGCACTGACAAGATATTTAGACGCTGACAGGTTATTACGTAGACGCTGACGTTTGTTATTTGGGCGCTGACAGGAAGGGTTTCGACGCTGACAGGAATAAGTCAACACTGATAGGTTGACAGTGTTGTCCGAGATATGTGCTTCAAACGCTGATACGTGTTGTCTGATATCGGACAATATACATGAAAGGATATTGGACAGAAGAGGATCTCGGGTAACACACTGATTGCTGCTGTTTGAGAAAATTAGACGTTTTTAGCACACAAAAAGGAGGATTATACACACAAAGGTACATGGAATCTCCATTTTAATTCAGAATATCATGATGATATTTATGGCTCGGATATTTTTAAATGGATTAATGATTTTAAAGCGAGTTAGCAATTATTCGTGGGAATTTGATGGATATTTAAACTATGTAATCGGGATAGCCTTGCAAAAGAGTTATTCAGCATAACACTTTTACATATGGTATGAAGATGTTATTCCATTCAAATTCGTCATGAAGAGGTGTTAGCTTAAGGGGAAGAATTCTTATGGTAAAATTGATGATTGAAGAAGATTTGCGCGAGGTTGTGTTCTATCATATCTTAAAGTCGTGGCGTACCATTCACTGACTTTAAAGGTAACTTGTTCATGCTTACATGGATGGTGACGAAGACTTGTCATAAACACTTGAAGGAGTTACATTATCGTGCTCAGTGTCTCACAAAGGATGAGAATATTGACAAGGGATCGAGGTCTACTTATATTTTTTCATGGTATAAGTTCTTCATCACATGGATAAACAAGACATGGAACATAAGATTGGGTTATTTTACTTCAACATCAAAGATACTTTATTTATTTTTCTTCAGGATCATTACATAGAGCCTACTTTTGGAGAATCTACAAGATTGCATACTTTCACATATTCCCTATTGATATGTCAAAAAGGGGAAGAATATGTGCTATACTTAAGGGGAAGCTTCTTGGAGATCATGTACTACATACAAAGGATTCACGCTTAAGAGGAGTGTTTTGACATCATCAACTAGGGGAAGATTGTTGGGTCGAATTATTGAGTTGATAAGTCAAAACACAACAAAATAAGAAGACAAGGACTACTTTTGCCAAAGTTAAATACAACAAGCCGTTGGAGTCTTTTTATTACTTTAGCTTTCTTTGTAAGCTATGTTTTCTAGTATATAAAGAAAACATACGTAGGTTTTATTCATATATCATTCATTCACAATGTAAACCTAAAGTGTGTGTCGCACTAGACGTGGGATTCAATGTATACACGTCTAGTGGATGTTTGTTATTAATATAATGAACATCCCATTTGTTTTAATTCGTGTCTTATGTGCCTAAACACCTTGTTATGATCATTGTTCTATTCCGCTATGTTATCATATGAATGATGATCAACCTAGATATAATGGTTCTTAACCATTGAGCCCAACGATCATAGGACTCATCATTCTGGTGATCAAATCTTACAAGAGTGTTCGTGTTTTTCATTCTCCATTGTTCACGTATTCGGTAAATTATTAAACCCCTTTTTCTTTTATGTTTTATTAAATTAAAACACATGAAATCATAGGTTAAATAAAAACAAGTTAATCATCATGTAATTAATCATGGGGGGTAAATTAATCATGTTTTTAGGGGTGTTTGTTTCGGCCGACGTAAAGAACCGAGACCCCATGGTCTCAGCTTGCTTTGTTGCGCATCAACCGAGACCCCATTGTCTCGGTGGGGTGTTGTTGTATCTCGGCCGCAAGAACAAGGGAACCCCCACCTTGTCGGGGGGGGGGGGGGTGTTTTGGTGTTTGGTTGGGTCTCGGAAGAAGCAAGAACCACCACCGACATAAGCCGGTGGCTAAATAAGGAAAGCAGGGGGAACCACAGCCGCGGCAGCAAGGGGAACACTGGCTAGCCGGTGGGAACTTTGCCCAGCTGGTGGCTTTAGCCGAGAGACCAGGGGAAACCACCGGCATAGCCGGTGGCTGTTTTGTGAAAACAGTGGCAACCGTTCAAGCCTGGTTTTCCACTGTTAAGGGTGTGTTTGGTTGGCCGGTTCATGGGTTAAACCGGTCCGGGGTTCACGACATGTTTAGATTAAAACACGGGTTCAGTTCATGGGGTATTTTTGCAAGTTAATTATTTTACAAGTTAAATAATTACAAGGTTAATTAAAATAATTTAACAAGTTACTTAATTAATTTAATTACAACATGACTTAGGTTATTATCATTATTAATAATATATGGATTTTAACCTAAGTATTTATTATTTAAGTTAGACTATATAATTAATTAATTATTAAACATGCCTTATAATTAATTAATTTACATGACTTAGGTTATATTAATAATAAATATTAATACATGTTTTAACCTAAGTATCATTACCTTTTATTTAAGTAAATCATGTTATATTTAATTAAATACTTTAACCTATAGTTTATTTAATTTACATGAAATAATTAATAAACTATACTAATTAATCACATGACTTAGAATATTAATCAGTAAACACTTAAGCTTATATTATTAGCTTAATAATCCAGCTTATTTCTATTTATGGAAACTTTCTATTTTTAGAAACTTATTTAATTAAGGCAGCTAATCTATTTATGGAGACTTTCTATTTTTAGAAACTTGTCTATTTTAAGCAGTAAATCTATTTTTGGAAACTTTCTATTTTTGGAAACTTTCTATTTTTGGAAACTTTCGATTTTAGGAAACTTGCTATTTTTATAAAGTTACTTATTATTACACAACAAGTATAATAATACAAGAAATACAAGTAATACTTAATCAGAATAGACAGAATAAATGATAAACGTAGTATAAAGCTAAAAATCAGTAAAACATGACGTGAACATATAAAACAAGCTAAGACAAGATATAAAATCAGTTACGTACCCAGTAATCAGAATACTTATACACGTATATTATTTATGTAGCGTTAGTGATATCGAAGTAGGACTCTCTTCCGTTCGTCTTTTTCGTTCACTGGACACAAGGTACGGAGTCTCCGTTCTTTTAGTATGGACATTCTTCCTTATTAGGATTCTCCGTATGCAGCCAACTGTTTTCCCCAGTATATGTTTTATATGTTTTTGAATTGCTTATGTTTAATTAGATACCTAAAGCCATATACATGCATGACCACTTTCACCTAGTTATGGAGGTACCATGACCATAACACTGGAGGCACCAGTGTTATAACTTGACCACGGCGGAGTGATAGCTCGTGGCGTCCCTTCAGCTTTTGGCTATATTATTATTATCATGTGGGCGTATGGGTGCATCCTAGCTTACATGTTTTCAGCAGATTATTCAGGTGAATGTGGTGTGTGCCTTGCATCCTTCACAAGGAGCTGATCCCTCCTACCCAAAACTTATATTAAATTAGTGGCAGCCCCTCTAATTTGCATGACGAGGTCACCCCTCCAAGTATTCATACACGTCGATATTTCATGACCTCTATTGGCTAATAGTAAACATGTTAAACAGTTTTTATAAGATAAACATAAGGCTTTTGAAACTATCAAACCAGTTTTACTAAGATATACCAGGTTATCCAGGACTTAGTCTTTTCCGTTGCTTTATACTTATATGCTTATTTTATTCATGCTATACTTGTATATCCGCGGCACTGAGCGTTATGCTTAGCCATTTTTCCTTTCATGTTTCCAAAACGGCGGTACTCAAGGACGCTCATAGACTTTAAGCGTACGTGCATATGGATTGGAAGCTTTCTAGCCTTCATTACTTTATGCATTTGTTTATACTTTTGATACTCATTTCCATGGACATTGTTTAGTCCGTTTCATTTAGAGTACTTATGTTTGTGTGTGATGAGTTCTACTTTTGGGGTACCGATGTTTGTTTTCGGTATTTCCTTTATGGTCATGTGATGTTTTATACATTTATCCTTGTATGCTTTGATGAGACGTCATAATCACGCGTGACATTCCATTTCCCAAAATGGGGTGTTACAGTCATAGAAAAATAAAAAAATAAGACCGAAAATATTTTTGTATATGTATTTTTTTACTACTATTATTATTACTGTTTATATTTTTTTTACTAAATAAAACAACTAAAGAAACAAGAAAAATAAAGAAAACGTAAACAAATTATTGCACCAATCAATCGAACCGGATGGTTCAAATGAATTCGGGTTCTATACATGGGGTTTGGGATCAAACCGGAGCGAATACAAATACGAACGAGGCACAAAAAGATTAAACAGGGTGGCTGGGTGGGTTACGAGCAAACAAGGATAATTGGTTCTAAACTCGAAGAACGGATGTTTAAACGAGTTAAAAAAAACATAAGGAGCGGTTTTGGGTAAGCCTCGGTTAAAATAAAAGAAGATAAAAGACAAAAACTTTTTTTTTAGTTTAAGGGGTTGCCGCCGGCAAAAGGGGTATGCCGGGCGGCAAAATCAATTCTGTTTAAGCTTGCCGGTGCAGAACTACCTTGCCGGGCGGCAAAGGTGGTTCTGTTTGACCTTGCAGACGGCAGGAGGGTGTGAAATAAGGACTAAAAAGCTTAATGTAAACACACTTCAATTTTCGTAAAACAGAATAAGCACAAAACAAATAAGCACAAAGGAGATTAAACGATGCACGATATGCAACAAGGATTCAAAACATGAAAAGCACAAAACACAAATCCCCGGCAGCGGCGCCAAAAATTTGATGTGCTCTCGCGAGTATACGCAAGTTTTAAATTTATAACAGGGATTTCCAAATAAGCTAAGAACACATGGGCAAGTATGACCCTTTCGTTTGTAGCTAGCTTTTTGTGGTAAGCCGAGGTCGTTCACTAGGATTTGGGTGTTTTCGGTTGTAAAGGATCTTAGTAACAATGTATCGTTAGTGGTAAAAATGGTTGTCACTCCCACAATTATCATATACGTAACAAATAAGCAACAAGTAACACAAAAATGATGATTAAGCTAATAAGATGAGATAACAAATAATAATAAAGATAATTGCTTGGAACTAGTATTCATTTCAATGGAGTGAATAGATTATCGGGTAGATATTTAAGAAATATCACACAAATTATAAGTATACAATTCCAAGTCAATGGGTAATATCATGGAATTGCACATGACACGGTTTAGAATAAAGAACCCTTTCGACCTATGATCAATATTACAAACCGGTAATTAAATCCATTTGTGAGAAGTATGATTTTAGCCAACTTGTTCATTAGAGCCCTTTGGACCTATACTCTAGATTAAACATTTACAAATCCATTTAACTTGTTTACTCATGGTTGTCAATCATGATACACCAAGCATATATGCAAATTAACATTTGGAACAAAACATAACTAGGAATCCTTTCGACCTTTAGACCGAGTTATGGTTTACCAACAAGTTATCAAGACTCATATTGATTTAAACAAACTCATAAAAAAATCATAATTCAATATTGCAAAATAATAAACACTCCAAATCTATGTTTACATTATTCCAAACAAGTATAAGAAAACTACTCCATAATTATTTCAAAAAAACTCATACGAACAATATTCATAACATTCATAATCATTCTTGAAATAATAAAAAGAGTTTTACCAAATTGCTAATACAATAAGTAAATGAAAGAATTAGAGCAATCCTTAGGCCTCCAATTGACTACAAGTTATGTGGTCTTTCGGGTTATGTATTTGAAATTCGTATTTGATATTTGAGGCTGGTTTTGGAGAGGTTTGGTGAAGATGGTTGGTGATTTAGGTATCAAGAAACACTACCAATGATAAGGGTAATGATCCCTTAGAGTTTGGCAAGGTTATTTTGATGATTGGAGCTCCAAAAACGTTACTTTTTGGCATACCAATATTAAATCCGGGAATGGAGTTCTTCACCAAGGTTGGGAGACTTTTCTTGGTGAATAATGAAGTTGGTAATGAATTAACTTCAAGGGATATGTTAAAATGACCCCCAAGGGTCTTATTTATAGTGAAATTAAGGCCTTTGTAATCAATGTTTTTCTTGGAGCCAAAGAATAATACTTGGAGCCAAAGTTGTTCTAGAATGCTCCAAAGAAGCTTGCATGAATGTGGACACAATTTTGTTTAGACAAATTTTGGTTGCAACTTCACTCATTATGGAGGCAACTTGAGTCATGTTGGAGGCAACTTGAACTATGTTGGAGGCATATCACCTCCAATGTGATGGTGGCAAGTTGGATGTGTTTTTATGGTGGCAACTTCCATGCTGAGTGACTTGTATGTTATTTGGAAATAGTTGTTCTTGCACCCAAAATTGATCTTCAAAGGTTATACTTGTCAAGATTCCTTCGTATATGCATGAATCGTCATTTATTCTTTCTTTCTTTGTCTTTTCTTCACTTTCCTTGATCTTGGCTAACTAACAACACAAAACACAACTTCACACATATATGAGCTAAATAGCTCGTTAGTGTAACGAAAAACCATGCAAAATATACGGATAACTCTCAAGAAAATATGTTGGATTTGGGCGTTAACAACCCCACATGATAATAATAATAATAATATGGCCAAAACTGAAAGGGACGCCACGAGCTATCACTCCGCCGAGGTGAAGTCATAACATCGATGCCTCTGGTGTTATGGTTTTGGTACCTCCATAACTAGGTGAAACTGGTCATGCATGTATATGGCTTAGGCATTTAAAACTAAACATAAGCAGATCAAAACATATAAAACATATACTTGGGAAAACAGTTGGCTGTAAACGGGGAATCCTAATAAGAAAACAGAATGTCCATACGGAAGGACGGAATATCCGTACCTTATGTCCAGTGAACGAGGAAAGATGAAAGGATGAAAAGCCCTACTCCGACCTCACTAATGCTACATAAATAGGGAACATGTATGAGTTGTCTGATTACTGAGTGTGTTACTAATTCTTGTATGTTCTTAACGTATTTTATATGTTCTTGTCATGTTTTACTGTTTTAGATGTTATACTGGATTATTCATGTATTTCATGTATTCTGATTATGTATTATCTTGTATTCTTATATTATTAGTGTAATAATAAGTAACTTTCTAAAAATAGCAGGTTTTCAAAAATTGAAAGTTTTCAAAAATAGGTCAGTTTCTCAAAATAGAAAGTTTCTAAAAATAGAAATAAGCTTAATTAATAAGTTAATAATATAAGCTGGTGATTATTGGTTATATCTGATTATTAATTAACAATGAAAGTACAAGTTTTATTACATAATAACATATCATGGTTAAGTTAATAAACTATAGGTTATATCTGATTATTAATTATTAAGGAAATTTCATGGTTTAATAATAAATAATAATGTCATGAGAATATTAATAAAACTTTACCTTAAATAAAATAATTAAATTAACATGTTTTAATTTAATTATGCTAATAAAATACTTAGGTTAACACATGATTATTCATTTAAATAATAAACGTAAGTCTTAGATTTTAATTAATTAAGTTAACTAGCCATGGGATTAATTTAATTAATAAACTGATTTTATAAGTTAACCCGAACCCGTGAAACAAAATAAACCAAACCAAGCACCCCCAGCCGGCGGATGGTGGCCTTGGTTGACGGCTAAGCAGCCTTCGACTGTGTCGTGGCTTGCCACTGGCTGTCGTGGCTCGCACCGGCTTAAGCCGGTTGCCACTGATCACAACAAACACCCACCGGTTGTACGCCGGTTCCCCTACTTACACAAAAGTCCCACCGACATAAGCATGTTTCCCACTGATGGCCCAAGAAAAACTCCACCGGCTGTACCCACTGTCTTATGTTGGGTTGCGGCTGGCAGTCTAAAAACACCACCTTGAGTAGCAGTCTCACGGTTGCTTGGTCAGAAACCTCACCGAGACCTATGGAGGTCTCGGTTTTCGTGAAAACCCACCACAACCCGATCAAATCCTTATTTAATTTATTGTTTAAATCATTTGCTATCATGTGTTCTAGATTCAGATTTATAAATTCGTGACCAAATAGAAATAAAAGAGAAAAGTAAGGATTAAAGGTTACCGAGTCCTTATGACATGAAAAAATACAAACACGAATACACCACTCAATTCAAAGATCAAAGACGTTTTCCTTTTTTTCCATTCTATCTTACGAAGCCGGCGGCCACCATGGCTGTTTTAGGGTTTCATGCTGTTTGTTAGTTCTTAGAAAAATGAATCGGTAAGACTTGTTCCCTGGTTGATTACTTTTGCTAAATGGGTTGGGCTTAAAAGCACTTCTTTCTTCTTCCTTTCTTACACGCCAGCCCACACACTTTGTGTGTGTTTATTTCGTTTTCATGATTAATAAATCTTCGTGAATTAACCCAGTGACATGTTTTAATGTTCGTGATGTGCATTTGTGTTTAACTTTCGTGTTTAAGTCCTGTCGTGTATTATCTATTATACATAATTAAACAATAATATACGTAATACTTGGATACTCGTCATGTATTAATTAGATTAAAACTTTTAATTAATTTTCTATTTTAATTAATATTTCATAGATTTTATGCGGGTTTTACAAACACCAATCTTGATGCCATCATCCTAAGATGTTGGAAATAAAAGGAGATGAGTCTTCTACAAGTGCAAGTAACTCAATCCACAATCAAGTTAATGATTAGTCTTCATGAGTACCTACACAAAGAAAGATACAAAATAGTAGATACATTCATGAGTAAATATAAAATGTATATAAATTACTAAACAAGATATGATGCTAGATTACCAATTAAAAGGTATATTTTTCGAGAAAAAATAGTTTTGACCAAACAGAACTTTAGTACAACGACTCCTTCTCATTTGAGGAGATAATGGATCGATCCAAGTTTTAAATCACAATATACTTCAAAGATCTTGAGTGACCATCGCTCTGATACCAATTGTAGAAACTATAAGGGGAGGAGGGGGAGGGGGAGGGGGTTGAATATTTTCTCTCGGTTATTGTCCTAATTAAAATCATTTCAATTAGGTTTATCCCAAAATTACCTTTTACTTAAAAACTAGTTTCATAGTTCTTAGGTTCAATTATAATGCATTAACAATATCTGGTGACAATGAAATGCAAACCAATAATGAAAACATAAGTAAAGAGTAAGGAAAGAAGCAACCTAAGGAACAACACCAAGATTTATAGTTGTTCGGCAACGCAACTCTATCCTCGTTCCTACTCCACTCCTCGATTACATCTTACTCGAGATTTCCACTATATCAACAAGCTCCCTTCTTGGCGGAGAAAACCTTACAACGTCGCTTACATTATTAGGTCGACACTAAGCTAAATGTCGAGACCTAATCTTAGCTAGGACCAATCTACACACGTCACCTACTTCACCATTTTCTGACACAAGGCTATATGTCGAGTTCTAATCGAAAGCTAGAACAATCTTCGTCGCCCATCTTATTTTCCGACAAAAGGCTATATGTTGAGTTCTAACACAATGCTACAACCAATCTTCACAACTCTTCACTTTCAAGTTTAGTGGGAACTTACAAGACACATACACACATCACTTTATAGTTTAGTAAGAACTAACAAGACACATACACACATCACCTTATACTTTAGTGAGAACTAACACAAAAGACTTACAACTCAATAAAACATATCCAAGTATACACATTTAACTTGGATCCACACAATACAAATCCAATTATACACATATACAATGTATTTACACAAGACTAATTCAAGTATTCCCAAATACATTGGATTAACACAACACTAATCCAAGTATCCACAAACAAATTGGATCTACACAAGACACAAATAAAAATGATGAACATGACTAGATCTAAGATAGGATGATCTTTATCAAGGCTTCATCTTTAATAATGTCACGAATGTGTAAGTGGTCTTCTCTTTGGACAAATAAAGAAGAGGATCAAGAGGATAATCATAAGTAAACATACTTAACACATTAAGTGATCATTTACTAATGATTAGGATATAAAAAGAGAAAGGAGACAGAAAGAAGGTCCAAAAATGTTCATGGAAAATGGAGATTTGATCAATTATTTATAGGAGACAAAAACCAATGGCTCTCTGCATGTGGTTCCTTAATTGTTTCTGCGGTTCCTTATTGATAAAGAATCGCAAGCCTATTTAAGGAATCGCGGGTAGTAGACTCCGCTCCTTTTTGTCCTTTAGTGGGGAAGTAATATCTGAGGTAAGTTTTACCTCCAAAGGATATTCCTATGGCATTTGGAATATGCCATATTCTAATTTACATTTTCCATTTTAATAAAATATTTTCTTAAAAAGAAAGTTTATTAAAATCTTTTGTCACATTTGACAAAATGTTAGTTTTAAGGTTAATCAATTTCTATTATCACTAAACATGATTAAGATATGTTTGTGTAAGACTTAAACGATTATTACCTTGATGAGAGTGTTTGTTGAATAATTCGTCTAACGATTGTCTTTGACGATAAATGTCTTTATACTTTGTTGTGATCAAAACTAAGAAAGATTAGTTAACACTAATGGTATTTTTAGGCATCACTTGTATTAATAGGATCCTTATTTTATAGTATTTAGTTTTGCTAGAATTAGTTTATGTTGCAATCAGTTCTAGGAAAATCACTGGATTAAGTCCATGCTGCAAATCAAATGTTGGTACAAAGGTGGAAGATGAAGATAATGTTTTTTAACTTTAAAAAAGTAAACAACAGGTTATCACAACAAAAAAACCGATTAAAGAAGGTTTGTTTACAAAAGTTATAGGTTGATTTTTTTCAAACATTTATATTTTACTCAAAAAATTGATAGTGTATAATGGTTCATAGTGAATACTATTTATGGCTTTTATCCACAATAAAAAAAATTTAAGAGCATGTCATATTTTCTTAAGTTATCAAGTTCCTTAAGCTCTTTTGGCTTAAAAAATATTTTTTTCTTACACTAATAAGGATTTTGGATTTTTTAGAATTTTCTCAAAAACAACTAGGAGTGTCAATCGAGTCGTGTTGAGCTGTTCAAGGTTGCAGGTTAACGGGTTATTATAACTTTTACCCAAACATGAACTAACCAATAATCTTATCAAAAAGTTCAACCTTAACCCGTACCTACATAACACGTATCACCTATTTGTGACTCGTTTAACCTATTTAAGTAAATAATTCAAATGATGTATAAAGTTGATGATTTATCGATTTAATTAATATAAGTGAAAATTAACATAAAGATATAAAAATAATAAGCATAACATACAAATAATTATGTAACATTTTCAATGATGCATGAATTATAATCGTAATTCAACCATACTTAATACATAACAGAATATATATTAATTCAAATACATCATAAAATTCAAATTATATATTCTATTTTTAGCGGCTTATATATAATTAAACAGGTTTACGTGTCGATGTGCTTAATACTTACTCAACCTTTATTAATCAAGTTATACAAGTTCACACGTTTTTAACCTAAACTTGTTCATCCTTACTTTAAACCTATTTAAATTCATGTTAAATTTGCATATTTTATCATGTCATGTCGGTAACTGCACCTTACGAAAAATTGTCACGTATAGATGTATGGTACAATTTTTGTGTTTTTTTGTTTTTAATATGTTTGATCAATACTAACCATTTTGAGCGGGTTCACTTTAGCTTTACTTTAATTTTCTCTTATATTATTCAAGTTTTTTTTAAAATTTTGATTCAACCTATAACATTATACTTGGTTGAAAATTAAAGGGTTAATTTCATATATGTCCAACTAAAACCTTGTAATGCCTTATTTACCCAATCAAAATTCATAATACCATATATATCTAACCAAAACATCATATTTATCATATTTATCCATTTCATCAATAAATTAATTTAAGATAAATTTACATCACTAAATTCTGGTTGTACCCTTTGAGAATATGAATAAATATGATTCCTCAATTGTTTACACAATATGTAGTAAGATAAGGATTTGAAAATTGTTTTGATCAAACTTGGAACGGAAATACAAATGGAAATGCTAGACATGTTTAGTATCCTCATGGGTCACGCGCTAAGAATAGCTTTATGGTTGATTCTTAAATTCTTATCCTTATTAAATTCATTTCTTATATAACACATTCATATATAATTGTAGAATTGTATAGGAAATGCCATTCACAGTTTCCCATGATACAAATGATTTGATATTATGAAAGATCAAAATAGATCATCTGATAGTTACCGTCGTTGAAATAACCAAACAACTAAACTTAATAAAGTTGTAGGGCATAATGGGAATTTAAAAATGAAAATATATTCTTAAATAGATATTATAATGAAATGGGTAAATATGATAAATAAGATGTTTTTTTAAACGGCAAAATTTTATTAAAACTAGCAAGACGCTAGAACATTACAAGGAAATACAATAAGAGTTTTTAAGCCAATCTATCCAAGAAAAAAGAGCTACGACATCGAGTAGAGCACCAAGTAAAAGAAAAAAGAACAATATCGTCGAACACCTCAGCACGTTTAGGAGTAGCAACGTCGAAAAGAAGACGAATACGAAATCTCCAAATAGACCACCAAGCAACCGAAAAAAATCTTTCCATAAGAGATTTAATATTTAAAGGCAATCGAAGTGAGAGTAACCAAATTTGCCAATCCTGAAAAGAATGCCAATCATGCGCATCTAAATTCCACCATCTGCGGATTCTATGAAGAATAGCCCACGCAAAATCACAACAGAAAAAAAGGTGGTTTACATCTTCCTCGTTGGTGGCACAGTTCGGACAAGACATGGATTCAATAGCCACTCCTCTTCTTGCCAAATTAGTCCTCGTAGGAAGACAGTCTAGTCTAGCACGCCAAGTAAAAATGTTCACCTTGATAGGAATGAACTTAATCCATCGAGTAGGATTCGGACTTGAGGGGAGTAAAAGATCATCTAAAAAATTCTGAATGCCCTTAACACAAAAAGAACCATCACCTGACAGGTTACACACCCAGCGGTCCTCTAAATTTGATAGGATAAACAGTTGTATGAGATTATTAAGAACCTCAAGTTGTTGAGATTCAAGCCCGCCACGAACAAGACGCCAGAAGGAGTCCGTTAAAGATCCACTCACTTTGTCCGCAACTGTGATGTCCTTGTTTGTTTCCAGCATGAACAAACGGGGACATACTAGCTTTAGAGGTTGGTCACCTATCCAACAGTCATGCCAAAATTGAGTATTAATACCATTACCCACCTTTTTTTTACAATAAGACAAAAAATCAAAGCCTTTTGTTTTCAACGCTTGAACTTCTCGCAAGATTGCACACCAATTTGAAGCAGTGTTAACCAAATGTGATTCAATCCGAAAACCATGAACAGCTCGAATGACCTGAGACCATAGGGATCCATCATTAGAAACAAACCTCCAAACCCATTTAAGGAGCAAAGCACGTTTTAGAGCAAAATTGCTTGAAACGCCCAGCCCACCGTGCTTCTTGGATGCTAAAACTTTTTTTCACGCCACCCAGGTTAACTTGCGATCATTGAGGGACGCATCGTTAAAGAAACGACCCCTAATACTTTCCATTAAATTCAGAACTCTGTATGGGACCTTGAAAATAGACATGTTGTAAATAGGAGTTGCACCAAGCACGGATTTGAGGAGAGTAAAGCGCCCACCTATAGACAATGTATGCACCTTCCATTTCGATAACCGCGCTTTTAGTCTTCCCAAGATATCCTCCCAAGCATTGATACGAGATGATCGTTGTCCAACCATTACTCCTAGATATCTAAATTGAGTATCCATAACGGAACAACCAATTGAAGACGCTGCCTGATCAACTTACCTTTTTGAAATACCTACTCCCAAAAGTTGACTCTTGGAAATATTAATACGAAGACCCGAAGCAAGGAAGAAGATATTCAGAATATGAATGATTCCTTTAATATTATCTTCAGACCATTCACCTAAAAACATGGCATCATCCGCATAAAAGAGATCAGATATATTTGTCTGATTTGGAAGTTGGATGCCTTTGTATAAGCCAGCAGCTATCACCCTTGCAAAAGAAACATGTAAGACTTCCATTACAAGAATGAATAAATAAGGAGCTAGAGGATCCCCTATTTAAGACCTCGCTAACATGTCAACTCATTGGATGGACTTCCATTGATACTAAGGTTTTATTATTGAATTGGTTGGGTAAATAAAGCTTTATAAGGTTTTATTAGGACATATGGAACTAGTTTATTGACCCGTGTAAACACGGAGCCTTAATAAACAGATCATTACGCTTTTTATAAGAGCCGAATTTTGCGTTTGAAAATTTATGGTAAACTAATGAAAATCGGTTAACTTTTATTATAATCGATTTAAAATATAAATAAAAAGTTGATTGTAATATCACGCATACCAACTGGATAAATATAATTAATGTGGTCATAGTTTCTAGTGTGAATCAACGTTAATGGATAGCCCTTGGTGAGTTTTGGTTATGTTACATTCAACCTCTCGGGATAAAAACACCCCATTGCGTTCGTGCTTTTCATTTCAGCACCCATTTGCTTTCAATACTGGCACCCACAAGACATATTAATAGACACATCCTTACCTTCGTCTCATGAAACCTGAAGTGTGTGACAACCTCAAACTAAAGGGATAACAAATTTGCAGAAGGATCATAAATGACAAAAGGGATTATTCACCACAAAAAGAGGCCTATAACTCACCAAGCAAAAGAAAAAAATACTTCCAATATCACCCTATCGACAAACATGTATTGAAAATGCTGGAATAATTTCAGTTTCTATACATATTGATTCGAATTACATTTCACCCAATGGTTACCACATCAGAATGATGTGCATATTTTTTTTACACTTAAAGTAGTATAAATAGCCTAGTTACGGTTGGTAAAACAACACACAGCATTGCTGTGATAATCTATCACGTCTTCATTTCTGATCCATGTTGTCACTAAACTTAGCATGTCAAATAATCAATTTTAGTAGCGCGTCCAAACACCTCTTACTCACATTTATAGACTTAGATAAGGGTTCTTACGAACAGCAACATTTGTTCAGCACCTGCCTTCTATCTTCAGTCAAAATCCCTTCTATCTTCAGTCGAAATCCTTTAAGATTGTTGATTTGATCGATGACGAATGTCCTAAAAAATGAGTAGCGTCACATCAAAGACCTTAAGTAATATGAACAAAGGTTGTTTGTGGGAAAAGGAAAGATACGCCGTGAGGACGGAAAGTTAAAAATGATCATTATTAAGTATGTTCCATAGCATAACAAAGGGATATTTATAAAGCAAAACAAAATGAGTCTGCAATCACATACTTTTCAAGTGAGTAAGGAATAAGTAATATTGGAACCTTGAACTATTACCTCAATGGATACCGCTCCACAACCTACTCTTCAAATCTAGGTAAAGTTGTCACTATATATCTGTAGGTAGACACTTGATTTTCAAACGCGCGACATTGCCTCCTATCCACCTCCACCGCATCCCTTAAATGAAATAAAACCAAGTTTGTGAACGGTTGACACAATGCTTCCTCATAAGTTTTCTGTAATCATAAAAAGCAAAAGAAAAATATAACTCATACTAAATACACAAACTTATTTAATTCTATAACACTATTAACAGTTAACATAACCAAAATAGTAATTAAAATATACCCCTTTTTAATTTTACGCAATCAGGTCTAGCGAATCTAGTTTTCTCCAAAGTCGCTATGAAACCGAATAAGTTCCTACGGTGAAAAAACAAACACATTTCCTTCCTATAGGAGCTACGTCCGTGTATTTTCATTTTCTACAGATTAGATGACACAATGGACTTACAAAGTTACCTGTTCGTATTCAATTTCCTGGACTAATAACATGAACATGCAGTGTTGTTTTTTTGATACGTGGGTGAGAGATGTATACCTGGTTCCGTTTTGATGATGACGTGTGCAGGGGTGGGAGGTGGACTGTCTCTTTCACTGGTTGCCACGATCAAAGGTTTCTTTTGGTCGGATACACTTTCTTCTCATGTGGTGTTTTAGAGGATTAGGGATGTTAAACGCAAGTATATATCAAGTATGGTACTGTCAAAAGAGCATACCTTCCTGTGATGAAGTCTTGTGATCTCTTATTTCATTGGTTCCATGTCATATAGTACCAAATATTGTTTTCAACCACCGCAATTAAAGTAGCATTGCATGCGAATTCAACCCCCCCTGAGAAAAGGATGTGTAAAGAGATTGCTTGTGGTGTTATTGAATTTTTTTGTATGTCTAGATACCTTAAATATTTTTGGATTCTAGAGTAGTAAAGTCGATAACAGTATATAATCAATTTAATTGTCAACCTCAAAGATATATAAGCATTTAAGAAGCACACAAAGATACTGTATATAATCACTTTCAAAAGGCTACAAGAGCCATTCCATGTATGTGAAAATTTTGCTATTAGTATATGTTCAATTTAGTTTTCATCATGTCCTCTGTGAAAAAAATACAATGAGAATTGTGTTCCTTTAAATACTACATACGCTATAATCAGTAAATCCTTATATCAAATAGCACTTTAAGAATTCTCGAAATAAAATCAGTCTCACAAATCCTAGCTAATAAGAACAGTTGGTTTACAAAAACGAAATTGTTACAAAGAAAACATACGTTATACACAGTTACAATGTTCAAGAACTAACCGGTCATTTAGTCGATTTTCAAGCATAGCTAAGTACAACTCCAACTATGTTTGCCACATAAATCATTCTAAAATCAATCTCGCACAACCCTTCAATCATATTTGAATAAGTAACTATATTATACGCTCATGTGAGCACTCTATATAAACAACTCCAAAAAACCCTTAAAAGTGGTAGAACCAAGATAAATATTTGGTTCTTGTTAGTTTATGTAGATATTCATGTGTCACAAACAATTAAGATTCAGTTTTACTCATTATAGCTTATAATCTATATTTTTTATGTGGTTACTAAAAATAATCATTACTATAATATCTAACTTCTGAAGTTTTGATCCAAACAAAACTAATTCCTAGATCCCGGATTAGTTTATCAGTGTCCTAATAAAAATATCATTAGAGCTGCACATTATAGGCAACTATTGTGTACCGGCCAAAGAAATAATCCTAATATAGTTATTGGAGATTAAAATGCCACATTTATTCAAGTTATAAGTTATAATTTGTCTGCATACAAAACATTCACTTCAGATGTTCATGCTTCCTTTCTCGTGCTGACGTTGAGATTTAAACAGGATAAATATGGTATTGTATTTATGTTTTGGTGAGATTATACATAAATATTCTTTAAAAGTGCATGGTGTAGACATAACACGATACTTTCAATAGATTATCCTTTTTAATATTACATTTATCCCAAAATGATATTTTAGACCCTAATGTAGTACGGAGTCGTCCTTTGGTTTATCATGGCAATGTGTGTTGCTAATTATGGTGTCAAATACTCCTATATCCACCTAGGAACAATTGAAGTTAAAGAAAGCCCATAAAATTCATACCTTTTGGCTCGACTTCTGTTCGTTGACCAGTCGCACATTCCTAAAATATCAAATAAGAAAACCATAAGCAAAAAGTTGACATCTTGATAAAATAAAGGACCTTTAAAATACAAATTACCAAAATCCACTGTTGGAGAAGGCATATTTTGTCCTTTCCATTTCAATGGGAAGTGCTTCTCTGAGCCAAATGTTCACGTAAGTAATTGTTTAAGGGCATTCTCATTCATGAATCCTGAAAAGGTATGTCATAATAGTATAAAAGATATCAAGATAGAAGGAAAGGCGCCATGTAAATACCTTCACCCAATATTTACATCTAGCTTTTACACACTTGTGAATATACAAATTCTAAAAATGAAATTTTTGCTTGCATGCCTTCGCATGTAACATACCTATTCTAGTCACTACAAGTCTTTTGATATAGAATCAGAATCTATTCCCTAATAAGCAATGCCATCATCTTGCTAACATACGTATTAACAAAGATACATATTAAACAGATGTTAGACAAAGCCAAATTCATAAAACAAAGTCATTTCTCAAATATAACGATGATATATTTGATAACTATGAACAACTCAAACTCAAAAGTTGAAAACAGATAAATGCATTTTTCATTCCAGCAATTCATGGCTGAATACTCAAAGTAAACAAAACCTAAAGACTTTATTAGTTATTCTAACAATTATTTCAAGCACACAACGACATAACTAAACGCATTTATCAATAGAACCATAAAGCCTATAATATACGATCACCGTTATGGATGATTATGAAAACAACCCCAACCGTTGTACTCATCATCAGGGTCACCTACTTTTTCACATCGCCTCCATGCAAACAAATTAATATGTACTCATATCGACTCTCCTTTGGACATTCATGTTAGGACCATTGGAATAGTTATTTGTAATAGGTAGACTAGGAGGTATGTAGTTCCCCCTAGTCATAGTAGTAGTAGGAGCAAGTCGTGCTCCTGGTCTTATAGAAAGTCAAACATTATTATTTAGATATTATTCTGTTAGGATATGCATGAGATATGTTAGGAAAGGATATGCATATCAGTTTTACACGTTTTGGTTAATGATGTATTAGGGTTTCCTTGTAGTATAAAAGGAACCTTGGGCAGAAGGGTTACATACACCTTCATCAAATATAATTCTAGTTCTGATTAATATTAGAAATCCTTAGAAAAGGATCAAGTCGTTATAGTTATTATGTTCTTCTTATTCATGGTATTTGTATTCCGCACTTGTATTGTGTGATTTGTATAGAGTCTCTCTGTGAATATACTTATGATTACAGAAGTCGTTCACCGTTCCTGACAGGCTGCAAGATCCACATCTAGTGGACCCAACAAGTGGTATCAGAGCCTTGGAGAGACTCTGTACAAGAAGAATCATTTTTCTCAATACTAACATTTTTGTTTAATTATGTCTGCCTCAAGTTCTACTCAAACAGGAGAAGATAGTACCCCTAAAACACAGCAACCTCAATAGATCATTGCTACAGTTTCCAACACAAATGGTAAGTTTCTCTTCTAAAAAAGGACGAGTATGATAGTTGGGCGATGAAGATGGAATGTTGGATCACCAACACTGATCAAGACCTTTGGAAGATTATTCTGAATGGAAATAGCAAGAAGTTGATTGGAAGAGACAAGAATGGTTATATTATTCTTCTTGACCCTAAAACTCATGAAGAAATCATAGCTGTTCAGAAGGAGATCAAAACAAAAACTATTTTGCTTCAGTCTCTTCCTGATGATCACATGGGTGACTTCTATCATCTGGATGATACTAGAGAAATCTGGAATGGAATAAAAGCAAGGTTTGGTAGGAATGAGGAGTCAAAGAAAATGCGAAGATCCATGCTGAGAGATGAATTCAAAGACTTCAAGATCTCAGAAACTGAAGGTATCCATCAAGGGTATGACAGGTTCCAAAAGATACTGAGCCAGTTGAATCAACTTCGGTCGAAACCTGACAATGGTGATATCAATGCAAGGTTTCTTAGAGCCTTAGCCAACTCATGGAATCAGGTGGTAATCTCTCTCAAAGCAAAAGGTGGGCTTGACTATCTTAATTTTGATGATTTGTTTCATAAGCTCAAAACCTTTGAACCTCACGTGAGGGGATATTCAAGTGATTCTTTTCCCACTCCTGCTAACTCTGCCTTTGTGAGTTCTATGGGATCTAGTCCCATGTCCTATGCTAGTTGCCCAAGTAATACTGTGTCTTCTCAACATACTTTTCAGCATACTTCTACTCCTGAACCAAAAGCCAAGTCTGGTAGCATGGTAGAAGCTGTTCTTCACTATTTTGTTGCTGACGTAGATGCTCAACAGCAGCTTGCTTTTGATGACTTCAAACAGGTTGATAAACTTGACCTGGATGAAATGGATCTACAATGGCAGATGGCCATGCTCACTCTTAGGGTTCACAACTTTGAGAAGAAAGCCGGTGGAAAATTTAACTATAACCCAAGAGAGCCAGCAAGATTTGACAGAAGCAAGGTAAGATGCTATAACTGCCAGCAGCAAGGTCACTTTGCAAGGGAATGCCCTAACAAGCATGACCAGGAGAAGAGCAGATATTCAGCTTTCAAGATCCAGGAGGTGAAGGATGACAAGAAGGCGTTGGTGTCTGTTGACTCTATGGTCAACTGGAATGATCATCAGAATGCTACCCTGGAAACAGCTGAACCTTCTAATGACGTGTTTGCAATGATTGCTGGGAATCTGTCTGATGCCGAGGAAGCAGAAGAGTTTGCTCTTATGGGCATCTCACCTCAGGTACAACATTGTCCTCTTGGTTGTCATGATAAATATTCAGAATTGTTGTCTCAATATAATGACTTAAATGATCAGAATGATAAGGATTTTTTAGAAGTTCAAGCATATAAGGCTTCTTTAAAAACATTGGAACAACAAAAGAGGTGGCTTCAAGATACTCAACGTGAGTACGAGGATAAAATTAGGATACTGAACATTGATTTAGAAAACACAACAAATATGCTTAAATACACTGAAAAGGTAAAAGATGACAGTATCAAAGATAAACAAGACATGAAGGAAAAATTAGATGCTACACTTCTAAGATTTGAAAAATGGCAAAAGGCACTAAGAATCTTTCAAAATTAATTGATAGTAGTATGTCTGGTAGGACTAAAAGAGGGTTAGGATTTGATAAATATATTTATTCAGAAGATGTGTTTGATTTATCTTTTTCAAGTGTCTTTGATCCTGACAAGGAGGAAGAGGGAACACCTAGCTACAATAGGTTTAAACCAGCATCAGAAATGCATGTTGTCCCTCCACCTCTTTCAGGAACTTTCATGCTCATTACTAGACATAATGACTTGGATGGATCACAGATGCATGAGTCCCCAAAAAGTTCTACTAATACTAATGACTTTGTCTCGTGTACTTTCAGTGACAAAGCCAGTACTCTGCATCATGTGGTTCAAGTGAAGAGTCGAGACCTGCAAGTTCCAAGTCAAATGACCATGCTGCTACTAGTGCTAGAAAGAGTGAAGAGAGAGTTGCTTTTACTTCAACAGTGTCTAGTTCTGGTTTATTGAGTCCTAGGAAGAATGTTTCTCCTAGAATTGTGTGTAATAAAGTTAGCAGTATGAAACAATGTCATTCTAATAAAAGGTCGTTTAAAACATGTTTTGTTTGTGGGAGTGAATTTCATTTGATTAAAGATTGTGATTTTTATGACAAACATTCTTTTGTATATCAAGCATTTCCTGCTCCTGGTCCACCAGTAGTTGTCCCATATTCTTCTAGAAGACTAAACCCATGTGCTCAATCTTTTTCTTCTTCTAGAAGGACCTCTCCATTAGCTTCTGATCATTGGAGAAACACTGGATTAATACCAGATAGACCAACCAGCAACTATTTTTAGACTTTTAATCCAAATTATGCATTTAATTTTGACCAAATGTATTTTGGGTTGGGAAATTTGGGCACTGCTGTTATGTCCTCAGTAGGTTGTTCTTGGTCAAAAAATAACACCCATATGATGAATAGGCAACCTAAGAACAATGGTGGATCTCATCAATTTCTTGGCTATCTACTAAAGATCCACAAGGCAGTCTCAAACCTAAAAAGGTTTGGGTCCCCTTAAGACACTAACTTTTGCATATCTCTTTTCTTGTTGTTGTAAGTTACTCCATACCAAGATCCTACTCTAGGAATTGTTGATAGTGGATGCTCTAGGAGCATGACAGGAAATAAAAGTCTTCTTTCTAAATTTGTACCATTTCAAGGCGGAAAGGTCTATTTTGGAGGAGGTGAAGGAAGGATCACTGGCAAAGGAACGATTCAGACGCCTAATCTTAATTTTGAGCAGGTCTACTATGTGGAAGCACTTCAACACTTCAACTTGATATCTGTCTCTCAGATTTGTGACAAGAAGCAGTTTGTCCTCTATACGGATATTGATGCACTAGTGTTATCTAAAGACTTTAAACTCCCGGATGACTCACAGGTTCTGCTCAGAATCCCTAGAAGACACAACCTCTATAGTATCAAGCTGAATGAAGTCAATCCTACTGGTCAACTAGCATGTTTGGTTGCTAAAGCCTCAGAAGATGAAGCCACTAAATGGCACCGAAGGATTGGACATGTGAACTTCAAGACCATTCACAAATTAGCAAATCTAAAATTGGTCTCTGGTTTACCTCCCAAATCATTCAGAAATGATATCAATTTCCTTGCATACAGCAAAGGCAAACAATATAAAGCATCCTTCAAGACCATTACTGCTCTCAGCCTTATCACTTCCTCTACTAGATTCTCTAGTCCTTCTGACTTGGGAAACTATCAAAAGAAGTCTTCTACCAAGATGGATGATATTCATAAGCAACCAATAGATGGCATTTTCGACTCTGCTTCATATGATGATGACTTTATTTGGGATCTTAATAACTTGGCACCAGAAGTGGAAGTAGCTTCCAATCCAGTGTTGCAGTCACACAAAGACCATCCTACTACTCAAATCATTGGAGATCCTGGTTCTATTGTCAAGACTCGCATAATGCATAAGAAAGCAACGTCTGATCATCATGCTCTTGTGAGTTATATTGAGGACCAAAAGCGTAATAATCATACGGACTTTCAACATTGTTTGTTTGCTTGTTTTCTTTCACAGGTGGAACCTAGATCAGTCTCTCATGCTCTTGAGGATCAAAGTTGGGTGGAGGCTATGTAGGAGGAGATGCAGCAGTTCTTGTTTCAGAATGTTTGGATCCTAGTTGATTTGCCAGATGGGAAAACAGCAATTGGTACCAAATGGATTCTCAAAAACAAGAAAGATGCAAGGGGAATTGTGGTGAGAAATAAGGCAAGGTTGGTTGCACAAGGTCATACACAACTTGAAGGCATTGACTACACTGAAGTTTTTGCTCCTGTTGCAAGGATTGAGGCCATTCGTCTGTTTTTGGCTTTTGCTTCTTATGTGGGCTTTACGGTTTTTCAGATGGATGTCAAGAGTGCATTTCTCTATGGCAAGATTGATGAGGAAGTCTATGTCACTCAACCTAAGGGCTTTGTAGATCCACTTCATCCCAAGAAAGTTTACAAGGTGGTCAAAGCTCTCTATGGACTTCATCAGGCTCCTAGAGCTTGGTATGAGCGTCTTTCCACTTTCTTGTTGAAACATGGCTATAGAAGAGGCACAATTGACAAAACACTATTTCTTAAGAGGAATACCAAGGACATTATCCTTGTTCAGGTTTATGTGGACAATATTATCTTTAGTTCTACTAAAAAGGAATGGTGTGATGAGTTTGAACAACTGATGAAGGGCGAATTTCAGATGAGTGCTATGGGAGAGCTTACATTTTTCCTTGGTCTTCAAGTCAAGCAACAGTCGGATGGGATCTTCATAAGTCAAGATAAATATGTTCATGAGATCCTTCAGAAGTTTGATATGGATCCTCTTAGACCAGCAGCAACACCTTATGAAGTAGCTAAAGTCAAACTCAAGAATGAGCCAGATCCTCCGGTAGATGTTCACATGTACAGGTCCATGATTGGCTCACTCATGTATTTGACTGCATCACGTCCGGATATTATGTTTGCAGTAAGTGCTTGTTCTAGACATCAGGTGGCTCCAACGGTTTCTAACTTCAATGTAGTCAAGAAGATTTTCAAGTACATCAAGGCTCAACCCAAGCTCGGGCTTGTGGTATCCTAGAGAATCACCTTTTGTTCTTGAAGCATATAGTAATAGTGACTATGCAGGTGCTAATAATGAAAGAAAATCTACTACTAGTGGTTGTCAGTTTTTGGGTCGAAGACTTATCTCATGGCAATGTAAGAAACAGACGATAGTAGCTACTTCTTCAACAGAAGCTGAATACGTAGCTGCTGCTAGTTGTTGTGGACAAGTTTTGTGGATACAAAGTCAGATGCTTGATTATGGGTTCAACTTTATGAACACCAAAATTTTCATTGACAACCAAAGCACTATCTGCATTGTAAAGAATCCTGTTTTCATCAACGTACAAAGCATATTGAAATTCGGCACCACTTTATCCGGGATGCCAATGAGAAGAAGTTGATACAGGTTCTTAAGGTTCATACTGATGATAATGTTGCTGATTTATTGACTAAAGCCTTTGATGGTCCTCGGTTCAACCACTTGGTGGTTCACATTGGAATGGTCAATCCTTGAGACCTAGGATTGAGGGGAGGCTAAGCCTAAGGGGAGGCTTAGTGTACATATTTACTTGCACAGATTAACATCTTGGTAGTTTTTAACAACAGATTGTATGGGTATTTGCGGTGTGTGCTACTTCTAGTGGAGGATTTTGCTCACCTCTGGTGGTAGTCTTCAACTTCTAGTGGATAAAAATCCTTCCTTATCATTAATGGTTGGCTTCTAGTCTTGGTTTAGGTCATTGTTCACTTCGTTGACTTCTGTTGAACACATTGTGCTTCTAGTGTTGACCCTTATGCGTTTTGACTTTTAGTCAACGCAAGCTAATTCTGGTATATATCATATTATTTAACTTTGGTAACTGGGATTTGCAAATAAAGTTATAAGGGGCAAGTGGTTACTTTTGCATTAACTGCCTAATTTGAAAGGGCAACCCACGTTATTAGGGGTCAATGAACAGTTACAAGACCATTATTTATGGTCAATTACCCCCCTTGACTCATTCATCACAACCATAACACATACACGCTCCTACTCTCTCAATCTCTAATCAATCACCTTCCATCACTTCCAATCATTATCAATGGCTGCTCTGTTCTACAAACCCGATCACAATAAGGTAGCGTATCTGGGAGATGGTCCTAAACGTGACGAATTCACAGACATCCTAGAGTTTATTAAGGCTTCTAACCTCAGGTATGCTTTTACTGTTTGCCTAATTATCTATGATAGTGTGATTCGCCAGTTTTGGGATACTGCTGAACTTGTGGCTGTTTTGGGTCGCCCACTTGAACTCCATGCTACCATTGATGGACGTTCTTATGTGGTTTCTGAAGCTTCTATTAGGATTTCCCTTCATCTTCAAGATGAAGGTGGTGTTGTTTCCATCCCCAATGCTGAGGTTTTGGAGGGGATGGCTGATATTGGTTATAACCATGGGGGGAAGTTTAACTTCCAAAAGAATAGGTTTTCCCCCTCAGTGGAAGCTTCTAATGCACTTCTTGATTCACTGCTTAAGCCCCAAGTCTGGGAGTTGGGATGCCTTTCCCATTCCTTTGGCTATTGGTTTGATCTGCATAGCACAGGGTCGGGTGTTTAATTTTTCTCGCTATTTGTTTGATGGGCTAGTTAGCAATCTGACTAGTACTGGATCAAGGAAGAAGTTTTTAATGTATCCTAGGTTTTTGCAGCAGATACTTGTGTGTATACCTCGTAATAGGGAAGAGTATGAGACCTCTAAGCTTAGTTCTAAAGTTTACTCCAATATGGCTCTAGGGTTTAAGGGGGATTAGAGGCCCCTAACTGATGCAATGCTGGGCCTTGCCCAAGGTCCTCCTGATGTTGTTTCTCTGGCTGCCGAAGCCTAGGAGGAACTTCCATTAGGAGATGATCCTATGGAGGAGGAGCATCCTGCTGCTGGTGCACCTCATGTGGTGGTGGAAGAGCCAGCTGAGGAAGTGGTGGTTGAAATGCCATCCACCTCCAAGGCTGCACCCTCTTCTATGCCACATCCGTCTCCATTTGTGGATACTCTCCCTCCTAGTCCAGCACCTCAATCTGTTGAGAGTCCCTCTGGTTCTCGTACTCATGATGATGACCCCTTTATTGCTTCTGGTTCCAATGAAGTCTTCCTAGATCAAAGTCCTCTTGGTGGGAAAGCGGAGGAACCTGCTACACTGACTTCTTTGCTTGATCTCATGCACAGGTACCATGAAAGGATTCTTTCTTTAGAGGAAGATTTGAATCAACATCGTAAGCTTACCAGGGAATTTGTTCTTCTAATGGCTGACCGGATTAAAGCTTTGGAAACACAGCAGAGGAGGAGGAAGAAGCATGTTGTTCAGTATGATTCTGATGAGGATGTTGAGGATCTTGTGGAGGATGGCTTGAATTTGCTGGCGAAGGCTGCATTTGCTGATAAGCCATATGCTGATTTGCCTATTCCTCCGACTTCATCAAGCATCCCTCCTACTGCTGCTACCCCTACAACAAAGGAGGATATTGCTGGTTCTTCTGCTGGTACTACTGCTGGTCCAACTGCTGGACCGTCTCATGATCCTAATGGGAAAGCCCCTATGACTGATGCACCCTCACCCCCTCGCAAGCGTACTCGCAGACAACTTGAGGAGGACAGGTTGGGGGAGGAGGCTGTACACCGAATGCAGGCGGATATTGATCAAACTACTAGGGCTGAGGAAGAAGCTCTTCAGAAGAAAAGGCGTGAACAGTTGCAGCATGATGCTATGCATTGGGATGATAATGATTGGATGTGGGTGCTCACTATTCTTACATCTTGTAGGATATGTAAATCTTGCTTATGTTTTGGAGAGAGAAAGAGATAGAGAGATGGTGAGAACACACACCCTTAGAGAGAGAAAGTGAAAGAAAAAAACACTTTTCAACTATGTGTAAAATGAAGAACTACACACCCTCTGCATCTAAGGAGAGGGTTTATATACCCAAGCCCTTGTCATGGGCTTGGGCTTACATTTGGGCCGGCCTACACATGTTGTAGGCTAGGCTTGGGTTTGTTTGTTAAATAAAGATAAGTAACTAAACTACGAGCTATTACATGGACTATTGTTGGAGTGACCGATCCTTCTTAATACGTAAAACGTATTTCCAACAATCTCCCCCTAAGGGAGGTCACTCCAAACAAGGGCATTACCCAAGTTACAATAATAAGATAAACCTAGCATACTATGCTTGTCTTGAGCTCGTAGTCTTCGTCTTTCTTTTTCCTTTTTCTTTTCTGGTGAACATGTTGATGTGATCTTTGATATCAATCTTGAGAATTAATCTCTTGCCTTGATCTCGTGCATCCATCACTTGTGATCTTCGCCTCTTCGTGACACCATGTCCCACATACTTATACCTTCGTAATTCTTGAAAGCTTCAGAGTTCGATACAGCGGAAGACTTAACTTTTAGGCTTTCTTGAATTATATGAGGTATTAAGTACATAAAGTATAAGCATGCGGGGACGACTTCTTCTTGGATTCCGCAACGCCACCGTCTTCAAATGCCGCAACATAAGTAGACACGAACGAAATGGCTTTGAACATTTCATTCTAATTCGGTAGCATTTTACCTCCAGTCGGTGAAAACCGTTGGACGATATAAAATATCGTACTCGTGGCAGGTAGATTTAATTAAAAATATCCTTGACAAGATTTCGCGGGTAAACCCGTTCTCTTTACTCGACCGTCCAAAGCTGACTGCGAACGTAAAGAGTGAATCATTTGGATAAAATTATCCGCATGATTGAAGCCGTCAATTCTGATTCTTGGAACAAGTTTGATTCATTAAAGAATCGCACCATCGTTGCTTTCCAGTTGTCACGAGCTTGATTCATATTGAATCTTGCAAGTTACCTACCAAGTGCTGTTTAAGGTTAACACTAGAAGGATTTCCACTCATCACTGTGAATACTGAGGTATCACTCTGAGTGTTCTAGCAAGATCACTAAAATATTGCGTAGAGGCCTGGAACGTGTTTAAATTCATTTAAGAATTAAACCACTTTTGCTTTCCAGTTATCACAAGTTTGATTCATAAAGAATCGCACAAGTCACCTACCATGATCTTTTTGATATTCGCTCAAGAAGGACTTCCATCTTCATTGTAAATACTTTCGTATTACTCGGATGTTCAGGCAACATCATGAAGATTTTATGTAGGACTCTTTAAGATCTTTCTTACTTTTCACAGTGTGTGAAGAAGCAAGGAAATATGAAAGTGTGTCTTAATGAGATATTTGATGATCTCAAATGGCTCTAGACTCGATCGTGCACTTTGGATTTTAGTGATCGGAGGCGGGAGAGGAGTGCCACCATTTCAATACCAATTTATTCGGAGTGAATAAATCGATAGATAACGTGTTGTCTCTGTGTGATTAAAACAAATATCTTTTAACAGATATCTGAGTTAGCTGGGATGGGTTGTGCATTGCATCACTGGGTCCATGATGTCTATCTTCAATATCAAGAATCATTAAGAATGATCTCAATAGCATATGTATTGACCCGGTTTCTGCCTAAGGTTGTAAGGAGGGCTTCTTTCTTTAGACCCTTTATCTTTACAATTCTTTTTCATTCTTCCACCCCTTCAATGCTTACCAATACGTCATAACTAGCACCTTGTTGTGATTGTTCCAGTGCTAACTTAAGTACTTGGTCGGCATTCAGCTACGTTCACAATCTTTCTCCATCTTTCCTAAGGACTACTATTTCTAGCTATGGGATGTCCTTGGGAAGATTCCTCCGGTTCTAGAAGAATCATTGGACTTTAACCTATCCTACCATCCTTATGTCACCACAATCTTCATCGTCGTGAAATAAATAGGTTTTGGGTAAGTATATGTCCCCATGAAAATCCATTTTTATATGAAAATCCGTTTTTCTCCCCTTAACATATGCCATGATATTCGAAAACATTTCGCATATGTCGGGATGAGCCAGCACATTAAGTCAAACCATTTGTGATAATATCCCATATTAAATCACATTTTCTCCCCCATATTAAAAATATTAACCCAATCGATGTTTTTAATGTCAATTGATTTAATGAAGTTTTAACAAAGGTTTTGGGAAGAAAAATGCATGTCCGTTTAATCTTCATGATACCAAATGTATGAGATATGATACCGACTTGTAACATGATCACATATTCACCATATTAGAAAAGAATTGACAAGGTTGGACCTAATAGATGAGAACATCATATGATAAGATCAAATGGTTCTTGTCAGCATATGTTGGTCGCCTCGTCACGTCTGAAGTCATCTCTTGACACCACGTGTACGATTGGTATTCTTGTCTTGACATCAATTAGTGAGCTTGGCACGTTCGGCATCGAAGATTCTGAATGCTTGACAATTGCTCCCCCTCAATTGTTGACCCGTGTTCTATTGAAAGAGTTGTAGTCGTCGTTTGAGTAGTCGCATCGTCGAGTATGTAGATACCAATTGTGGATTGCTATGGTTGTAGAGATGATAGCTTCATAAAAACAAGACTTCTCTTGTTTTAACAAATAAATGCACTGAAACGTACATAGATTTGTGTTAGACCAAGTTATAAAGTAAACTTGATCCCTTACAAGGTTTTAAAGTAAACCTTGCCCGAGAAAATTAATTCCCGTTGTGAGCCAAAGATTTCATAAGAAATACTTGACTTTAATACGAAAACCGGGTTGCAGTCAGAAATAACTACAAGCCATTTAGGCATGTTTTATGAAATATTTACAACTTTTGTACAAACTCTATTTATGGTGCCGTGTCAATATCAATCAACATTTCTAAGGCCATAAATATTATCGTACCAAAAGACATGCCTTTGAAAAATAAAGTAAAAATATTTTTGGATTTTTCTAGATTTTTCAAATTTTATGGTTTTTATATGGTTTTATATTTTTGTTTTTTTTTTTGTGGATAAAAATATAAACAATATATATAGATAATCACCAAGGATACGGAGAATAGTTAAGATGAGATAACCGTCGATACCATAACCATGACTTAGTCTTCGATGCTTTGGAGAGAAGACATACAGGAGAAGCGGCCATCATGTCTTGTAGAGACAAGGTATACAAATTATTCCCTCGAGTACCTTTCAATAAATCAACCCCTTCCAAATTACGTATGAAGCAGGTATGCTCTTGAAAAGCAACTTCTAGGTTTGCATCACAAAATTGTCCCAGAGAAAATAAGTTGTGACCGAGACCTTCCACATAATACACTCTTGAAATAATAACATTCCCACTATGATATTCACCATAACCCATTATCTTTGCAATATGATCATTGCCAAATCGAACCGTACCAAGAAACTTGCTGACAAAATTTCTGAGCTGAGAGCGATCTCCGGTCATATGCTTGGAGCAACCAGAGTCCAAATACCAGAGAACAGTTTGGGACCACCTATTTTCAACAACAACAACAGTAGACAATGCATTGGAAACTATTGGTTCCGGAGTGTTAGCAGATACAGATAAAATATTATCAGAATTGCTAACAGGATTATGACCCTTAGATTTCCTGCGTTTTCTAATGTGAGTTTTAGCACCAACAGGTTTTACTGTTCCAACTTTCTTAGGTTTTGGATTATTCGCGGGTACTACAGTGGGAGTAGACCTATTTAAAGAGTACTTGGTTCCTACAGTAGTGTCGGTGTTCCTAGTTAAAGGACACGCTTGTGTTTTGGTAGCCTTGGTACTCTTATTTAAAGGGCACGCTTTCTTCGCTTTAGTGGGAGTGATCCTAGTCAAAGGGCACGTATTTCCTACTATAGTGAAAGTTCTACCAGTGGGGCGCCACTTCCAACCAACTTGGGTTAACACTTTCCCAGTCGGTTTCCATTCTAATCCATTTTTTCGGGCATACATCTCATTCACATGGTCAATAAGGCAAGAATCATGACGACTAGAAAACATACATTCATTGCAATTCCAACATTTCAAATTAGAATTCACACTGGGCTTAGATCGCTACACAACCGCAGAGCCTTTAGGTTTAGCTACATGATTCTTTTTATTCAAAACAGAAATAACATTCCTAGGATGGGCTTTCTTCTTCACTTGACTACTAGATAGGGGCAAGATCCTATCTTTCTTCTTGTTTCTTTTAAGCTTAGATCTTTGAGTCTTAGTAGTGGTGCTTACTCCTGTAGAAGGCAACACAGGAATATTAGAAGCTGGTTTTGATTCCGCCTTATCTTTAGTGACCAAAGTTTGAGATGGTTTAGTCCTAGGGCCCTTAATAAATGGTGTGACGGCTATAAGGGTTCTTTTGATTGCACTAGAGGACGATGTTGAGATAGTGGCTGCATTATCCACAACATTCTTACCTTTTAGAGTACGAAGTGTTTCCTTTAACTCAGCCAAGACCAGATTTTTATCACAAATTTGTTCCCTCAAATCAGATATTTCCACCGACTTTCGATTCAATTGTTCAATCAAGGATTGATTCTGTGCAGTGGTATTAGCACATGCGGACTTTACTGAATCGAAGAGTCGTGTATCTTTCTGTTTTAAGTTATCAACTTTGGACAAAATCTTGGAAACTCGATTATCTAGATCAAGTTAAAAATTCTCAGCGGCCTCAAGTACGTTCACACAGTTAAGCTCCTTAGATTTCTCTATTTCTATCGGCAAAGATTTAGCAACTTTGTCACTTGGCTGACGCTGTTTTGATTGTAAATTCAATCGAAAATTCATTTCAAAGTTTGCATCATCGACATTAACACCTTCGAATGACGTTTCAAAGATTTCTTGAATAAATTTTTTCTTGCATTCAAGCGAAATACAATGTGTTTGAATCTCATCAAAACGTTTTGAAAGCGAAGAATATGAATCTTGAAGCTTTAAAAATTCAGCGTCAGATTCGTGACAAGTACTATCTACCACATTATCCACAAATTCAACATTATGCACAATAGAATCATTATCAACATTGTTATTCACACAGACGGAGACTATATCATGAGACATCACTTGCTTCAGAAGCTGATCATTTTGGCGTGAAACCCGTTCTATTTCAAGTAAACTGTTTTCATAAGCATCATCTATTTCATTGAAAACACATCTAACTTCTTCTATTTCCAAAAGCAAATCTTGATCAAGATTACTAAGACAAGCCTTAACATTCTTTACAAACGGAACAATTTCATCTCGAAACGCAGCTCTAGTGTGCTCAAAGTTCCATTCACCTTCCGTTATGGCCGAAGCCGTTTTACGTTCCAAAATGACCTTGTCAAAATCGGCTAAGTGTTGGTGTACCGCATTTAAGTTAACGGACGCCTTACTTACCGGTGGAATTAATTTCGTTAAATCCGTTTTGACAAGTGTAGGAGACGTACTAGGAGGGTTTTCATTTGACAAACTTTGGGGCACAAGAACTGTCAATTCAGCTAATTCCTTTTGTAAGCGAATGCGGGTCTTTTTAGACAATTGATCTTTGTTATATTGATCATAATCAATTGTATGGAATTTTGAAATCATTTTAGAATGAGTTTCATCCGCAAGTGACTGTGTCTCCTCAGAACTACGAACAAAGGGTGCTTCTTTCGATTTGCCAATTAGGGTCATATCATAAAGACACGGAATATATTCCTAAGCTTGTTTTGCATAACCGGGATTAGGTGGTAAATCTTGAAGACGTTTAAGTTCGAGTTCTTTAAATGATTTAGTTAAAAGATGAACCTTTTCTGTGGAAGCGTATTATTTTAAAAGCTGTTGTTCTTTGAATTTAAGAAGTTTGGTAGCATTAATTTCCGATTCAAACTTTTTAGACTCGAGAGTTTCAAAATCCATTTTAAGTTTCTGAAAATCATTGACAACCGACTCTTTTGCTTTTAATTTATTGGAAAGATTAGCTTTTAATGATTCTATTTCTTTCAAGTGTTCAATCTTTTCAAAACGAAATTGGTCAAATTCAGAACATGTTATTTTCTCTGCTTGAGGGACCATTTCAAAAGTTTTGACCTTTTCTTTATGCAACGCAAGCTCAGTAGTTAGGGTGGAATTGGTATCTACGGATTGTCTGAGGGCCATATGCATTTGATCAATAAAATGTTTAGGTACCATGACCAAATCATGTTGAGCGTAAGATTTCATACCCGTCGTAGCATTTGGTTGAGGTTCACTCAAATGTGTAGGATTGGGTACCACATCATTTGAGTTACTAGTTCCCGAATGCTATTCGAGGTTGTCATTTTCATGCCCAACTTTATGTTGGTTATCATCAATATTATTATATGTGGTTGGTACCTCACTGACGACATCAGAACCGTAGTGAGAGAGATTAGCAACGAGAGCAGCTTGGGCAGAGTGAATGTCATCACAATCCGAATCATATGCGTCAAGATCATCTCCTTGATAAGCTGCATTAGAAGTAGAAACGACTGCAATGCCTTCAGTATCTGCTGCCCCTGGGTCTGCAAGAAATGCTAACTCCTCTGTATCCAGAATCTTTCCCTTTGACTGAGCATCGACCAAATACATCTTCTCACGAAACCATGCATCATCCCTCCTCCTTTTCGGCTGAGTGCATTCCCTAGCCATATGACCTTGTCCTCGGTAATTGTAGCAAGTCACAACCTTCTTAGGACCAATGGGGCTTCCATTTCCATTAGCTTGAGAATTCATAGCTTGAGCATTTACAGTCCTTGTAGGAGGTCCATATGAATTTTGCCTTCCCTGAATAGGTTGCACTGTTACTTGACCATCTTGAACAGTAGCTTGTTGTCGAGGATTTGAAGAGGTGCGAAGCTTATTGTTTGTTGGTGGAAATCCTCTAGTTGCAACAAGTTTTGACAAGTAGGCAGTGAGATGGTTTAGAACATCAACTGGCGTATCATTTGGAGTAAAGACCGGTGCTTGGATTGGTGGAAGTTCATTAGAGTAGAAAGCTTGTGCTGGTTGTGCTTCTATTAGAAAATATCCTTGCTGAGGAGTATAGCCCATTGGAGAAGTGTTGGCTTGTGATGGTGATGTCTGATATGGTGGTTGCTGTGGAAAAGATTGTTGATGAACACTTTGTTGATATGCTTGCTGTGGCATCATTGGTGGTTGATAAGATGGTTGCTGATAGGTGTGTGGTGGTGGTTGCTGCAAGTATGATGGTTGTTGATAAGTATAAGCCATGTTTTGTTGAGAAGCATACATTGCAAGTGGATCATGAACTTGAGGTGTAGACAACCGAGCCTCAATCACATGGCATTCGTGTTGTTGAAGAAAAGCTTGAAGTTGATCCACATTGGTCTTATGCAAGTCCTTAGCCAATTTAACATCTGTCACGTACTTTTTCCATTCTGAAGGAAGAGTGTTCAAATACTTGGTGTTCAATTGGAACGTAGGAATTGCCATGCCATAGATATTGAGCTCATTCAACAATAGGGTAAATCTCATATAGTAGTCATTGAGAGTCTCCCCTGGCACATAGGCAAACTTATCAAAAGTATCATAAAGCTTACACTCTCGTTCTTGTTTAGTTAACGAGGTGCCTTGCATGAGAACACGAATTCTATCCCATAACTCTTTGGCAACTTTATGTTTGCTGACGAGTTTGTAGACATCTGGAGGAAGGGCTTGGAGAATGATGTTTGTAGCATACTTATCACATTTGTCTTAAATCTTCATATCTCTAGTCAATTCACCCGTTGTGCGAGGACGAGTAGTTGTACCTTCCGTCACTGTACCATAATCTAATGGTCCATTGAGCACCGATGCCCAAATGAGATGTCCATTCTCTTTGTTCAGCATGTAAAGTTCCATTCGGGAAGTCCAATCCTCGTACATAGACTTCTCCAACATTGGTGGACGATTATCCGTACCCGAGAGGATGGACTTATCCGTAAGAGATGTGTACTCCATTTCGATAAGTTAAGATTTACAAACGTTGATCGATCAATGAGAGAAAGTAAATGTGTTTGTTGTTGTGAGTTGAATTCGAGAAACAGTGTTAAAATCCCCTAAAATATGTTTTTTTATGGAATAATTTTTGATTATCGGAATGTGATCGGAAAGCTGTCGGAATAAGCCTATCGGAATACCCTGATCGGAATATCTAATCGGAATGTCCTTATAGGAATGCACCAAATCGGAATATCAAGTCGGAATACCAAATCGGAATACCTAATCGGAATGTACCAAAATCGGAATACCTAATCGGAATGTACCAAAATCGGAATACCAAATCGGAATGTACCAAAATCGGAATACCAAATCGGAATGTACCAAAATCGGAATACCTAATAGGAATGTACCAAAATCGGAATCCCTAAACCCTATTCCGATTACACTGATCGGAATACCTATAAACCCTTTTCCGATGACCTGATCGGAATAAACCCCACTTTTCTCGGACAAAACTCAACCAATTCGTGATTTTAAGCCAAAAAATGATCAAAACATCCAAAAATTTTGTGTTTTTTGCCAAAGTAAATATACCAAATCACTACCACAACTATGTAGATGATTTATATCAAGGAAAAACCATAAAGAACACAAAAAAATTTTGGACGTGTGTAAAAAGGATCAAAATAGGCGTATGAATCAAGAACACAAACACATGAACAATACAATCATCCCATGGCTCTTGATACCATTTGTAGGATATGTAAATCTTGCTTATGTAGAGAGAGAAAGAGATAGAGAGATGGTGAGAACACACACCCTTAGAGAGAGAAAGTGAAAGAAAAAAACACTTTTCAACTATGTGTAAAATGAAGAACCACACACCCTCTCCATCTAAGGAGAGGGTTTATATACCCAAGCCCTTGTCATGGGCTTGGGCTTACATTTGGGCCGGCCTACACATGTTGTAGGCTAGGCTTGGGTTTGTTTGTTAAATAAAGATAAGTAACTAAACTACGAGCTATTACATGGACTATTGTTGAAGTGACTGATCCTTCTTAATACGTAAAACGTATTTCCAACACATCTGATTATTCGCAGTTTACTGATATCTTGGGTGCTGATGTGAATGAGCAGAATTGTATTCCCCGAGCAATGGCATTAATGCGTAAGCAACAATTATCTCTTGCTGCGCAACTACGTGAAAAGCGTCAGAACAGACCTTTGACTAGAACCGAGGAGAGAAAGTTAATGCAGAGGTATGTCAAATATCAGTCGGGTGCTCACTTTACTGTTGGTTGGACATGGGATCGGGTTAGGGCATTATCTTTTGACGAGCTTAAGGATCTATACCAAAGAATGATCAAGCATTTGAACACACCGGTTCCGGAGCGTTTCATCTATCGTCCTCCTCCACGAGTGGTTCCTACTTCCCAACCTGCTGTTGCTCCTGGTTCTTCATCTGGTGTTCCTCTTGGTTCTACTAGTATCCCATCTGTTGTTGATGTTTCTACTGCTGGTACTACACCCACACATTCGGTTGCTCATCCTGTTTCATCTTCGGGTCCTACCACCACCACCTATGCTACCACTACCACCACCACTGCTACTCCTGTTAGGGAACAATCCTCACCACCAGTGACTGACCCTCAACCTACCCCTTCTCCTAGTGCAGCCACCGTTGATCCTTTGGTTGGTCAACGTGTTGATTCTACTCCTGCTGATCCTACTGCTGCTACAAAGGTAAAAGTTGAAACCTCGTCTGGTGTTCCTACTCCTCGTCGTTCCATTCGTAAGAAGATGGCTAGACGTGGTAAGTCTGTTCCTTATGAGAAGCGGGCTCCTGAGAACCTTATTGATGCAGCTTCAGACAGTGACTCAGAGTTGCCAATGGGTACGGGTTTATTACTGCTTGGACGGTTAAGCCTTCCACGACTATTCCTGGTACTTTCACCCATAGGATTTACATCAGTGATGGTTATGTTCGTTATGCTTCGGGTTTGCAAGGTGTTTTGACTTGGGTGGATCGTAGAGATCTTATGTCATTGTATGGGTTTGTAGATGCTGGTATGCCTACTCATCCTAGTGAGGTGGCCACCTGGCCTGGTCTGACAATGTGGGCTGACTTGAAGATGATGCTTGATTCTCCTCCACATGCTCCACATTCTGGTGTCTGGAAGGACCAGCCACGCTGGGTAATCAAGGGATGGAAGCTGTATGCTGGCTGTGGAGTGCATATCTTGGAGTTGGAGTTTGGTGCCATGGTATTCATGCTTACGGATATGGACTATCTGTTAACTATTGCTACTATGGAGGCCATGCTCGCATGTCACTTGCAGATCTCCAATGCCCCTTCAGGGAATGAGACTTCCATGGCTACTACTCTGGTGGAAGGGATACAAGCTCGGTTGCAAGCTGACAAGGTGGCAGCGTCTGGTATGTGATGGGTATGTTTGTATGTTTTTATGTTTTTGTGTTTATACTGACATTCTTTTCACCAATATGTACAGTGATTGGTTACTTACATTCTGTATAGTTTAAAAAAAGAACAAAAATGAAAAAAAATATACTTTTTATATAATATCTACTTATACTTTAAACAAATGATGGATTTTACACTTGTGCATAATATAATATCTGCTTATACTTTTCCAAACATTGGGTTTCATTTGACTGTTTCACACTTGAGCTGGTTTGGAGTTTCATCTGGTGTTGGACCTGGTCCACACAACAAATGGTGCTCAAATCACCATGTCTCACAGACAAGAAAGAGTTGATTCACCATGAGGGTACGGCTCTGGTGTGATTCTCAAATTCGTTGATGGTTGCTAGGTTACCCAAAACTGGATGGTTTTCACTTGCCATGGTCCTAGACTAAAAAGTGGCTAATCCAAGGGGGTACGGCTCTTGGTAAAGATTTTATCAAATCCGTTGATAGCTATAATAGCTTGCTCAAAGTTATAGGGTTTTCAACTCACCGATGCTTCATTGCTAAGAGTTGGCGAGTCCAGCAGGGTACGGCTTCTGGTAAAGACATATCAAATCCGTTGACGGCTGTGATGGTTTGCCTAAAATCATCAGGGTACCCCCACTTACCATTGATTCATGTTCTAAGAGTGGGTTGGGTTCTGGTCTCCCAGGGTGATGCTTATTCCACCATAAAGACTGGCTAGCCCAAGAGCGAGCAACTACTTGGTAAAGGCTCATAAAATCTGCTCATGTTGCTGTGAAGATTCAACACGATGCAGATTTGTTTCAAGCTTTAAAGAAGCTTCTGGGTGTTCATTGTTACAGCGGTCATTATGTTCTTTCAGTTGATGGTAATGATTCTGCTGTTTCTTTTGCTTTTCCAATCCTCAAGCTTTGTTGCACGATTTACCAGGAAACTTGAACTCAACAGGTCAAATTCAAGTTTAGGGGAGGATTGTTAGGACCATTGGAATAGTTATTTGTAATAGGTAGACTAGGAGGTATGTCGTTCCTCCTGGTCATAGTAGTAGTAGGAGCAAGTCGTGCTCCTGGTCTTATAGAAAGTCAAACTTTATTATTTAGATATTATTCTGTTAGGATATGCATGAGATATGTTAGGAAAGGATATGCATATCAGTTTTACACGTTTTGGTTAATGATGTATTAGGGTTTCCTTGTAGTATAAAAGGAACCTTAGGCAGAAGGGTTACATACACCTTCATCAAATATAATTCTAGTTCTGATTAATATTAGAAATCCTTAAAAAAGGATCAAGTCGTTATAGTTATTATGTTCTTCTTATTCATAGTATTTGTATTTCGCACTTATACTGTGTGATTTGTATAGAGTCTCTCTGTGAATAGACTTGTGATTACAGAAGTCGTTCACCGTTCCTGACAGGCTGCAAGATCCACATCTATTGGACCCAAAAATTCATATAGTATTGATTTGTAGACACAAAATAAACATGTGTTTATAAAATATACATGAGTATGATTCATGATCTTACCTGTTCGTTTACTAATTTGCTGTCATATTTAGGTTTGATGAATTTTTCCTACAGAAGAAACAATCACAAGTGTTAATAGCACAACCAAGAATAGAGTAAAATCATAAAACTCAATTCTCAGTAATGTATACTCAACTAATTTCTATGAAAAATAACTAATATCGTCTTTCAATCAAGAAATTGTAAGAAACGTGAGATTGTATATCATATAAAGAACAAAGTTATATTTTGTTTTCATTAGCTCCTTCTTGTTTTTATCTCCTAAATCCTACAAAAAATTTGCATTAGCACAAGAAAAACGATAACATAGATAAATAACTTAAAATAAACGAATCCAAGAGTACATTATAAACAAACAAAATTGATATCATCAAGATAAAAATGTTTTTTTCCTAATATATGATTTCTCTCGATAGAATCCAAAAGAATTATTGATGAAGGTGTTGCGTTTTCTGATGATGATTATGAGTTGCGGCTGGTGAATGATGCAGGCTCAGGTTGGGTGGGTGCTTAAGAAATTGGAGATAGAAATTCATATCTATAGAAAATAGGATTAAAAAGTGTGTACTTACATGTAGCAGATGATATTTCAAATAGCTACAATTGTAGTTCAGAACGCAAAGTAGATTTCACCGGACGTATGCATGGTCTCTTCGAGGAATCATCTGGAAAACAGTAGACATCGCCTACACCATAAGCAAATCTGTAATACGGCCCGAGTGGCTACAACGAATGGGAACCACATATCAAAAATTATGAAGATACAATTCACTATTTAAAATAAATACAGATACATAATTGATTCATTCAAACACATGCTAGCTTTAATTCAAATATTAACAAATAATTAAAACATGTCTAAAAAAATTAAATCTATAAAAAAAATTAATTCGGATTAACAAACCTGTTAAAATCGTGGTTGATAGGTCAATTATTGCGGATTTGATTTTTCCCCAAATTTTTGAATCTTGAATTGCACCTGTGTCCAATCTTTGTTTTTTCTGCCTATCTGTGCGTTTTTTCCCAAATCTCCGACTCTTATGTGTAGATTTTACAAATTAGATCCCTGGCTTAAGGTATTTTGTTATATAATAACCCAAAATTTGTGTTTCTTCCATCAGAAGCTTTACCAATTTGATCCGAAAATATAGATTCTTCTCATGTAAGCTTGGTACATATTAATTTTGTTTCTAAAAATAGATTAAAACATGTTAAATGACCAACTTAGACATGACTAAAAATTAGATAATTATTTTTCTTTTTCTTCAAGGGGTAGGTAAACTCTTTTTCTCTTCTCCTTTATTATAAGATATAGATTAATCCAAAATTAAAATATACGTTTCTTATCTAAAATGATTATTGCTTGTGGTTCGTCGGTTCTAAACGCTATATAAAACGATGGTTGCCAAATACTTCATCGGTCTTAAAATTATAGTCTCATTTTGATTTTTTCGGTATTTTTCTTTCAATGACTTTAAATATTTTTTTTCATATATAATACTTAAAGAAAAATATATGAATTGATTAGTTTTTATATGTATTTTCATTGTTATATTTGTCGACGTACAGTCGGTATTCGGCCCGGCCCAACAGGCCCGCGACCCACACACACCTAACTTACCCTTCAAGAAAACCTAGCACTATATAAACAAGGCTAGGGGTCTCATTCTACATCAGGTTATCTCTCAAAACTACACCTCTCTTATACTTTATCGTCCCGATACTAACTTGACCGTCGGAGGTGGACCCCGGGGCTCCGGCCTCGGGTCCATGTCTAACCGGTTTACCTTTGTTTGCAGCATTACTTAGGACCCGGGAAGACGACGAACGGCCCAGGAGAGTCGTCAGACCGGCCCAGCCAAACTATGCTTCAACAAGTTGGCGCCATCCGTGGGACCCTGACTAAACTGTTTCGTGGTCTCATACTACCAAAAAGCAAAAATCCATGTTGAAATCTGGTAACTCTAATACCTTCATAAATTTGTTTTTCACTGATCACTATAGTATGCATCATGCCGTGTGTTCGCAAGAAATTGATTTACTAGATCGTTAAACTCCATACACGTATGTTTGTTTGTTACGGTTATATTGATTGCATGGATATAAAACTTTGCTTTGGTCAACCGCATATTATGCCTTAACTATTTCTTTTTATTTTTCTCAAAAGCACGGCTGTCAATGATTCTTGCTTTCATTACGTTAAACTTAATAATGAAGAATCTATTCTGCGTATTACAATTTGTACAAGGCAATAATATGTTATTCTATAATTAGCCAAGAATTTAAATAATGTAGAATCCTTCTATTCTAACAGTTTTGGCCACATATGACTTTCTTGTCATTGTAAACTTATGTTTGCTTAAATTTGTGCAAGTTGCAATATTGTATCCGCTGGAATGACATGGGATAATGTATGCGTAGATAATTATTCATGCTTAAGAATAATATATTTCGGTTTTGGCTAGAAATATTACGGCATCGATAAAAAAATTGCCAAAAAATACACGAACAAGTGAACCACAGAGGTACTATTTTCAATATGGAAGATATTAGTAAATCTTTTCTAAAACTACGATGTTTTTCCATATATCTGGTGCTTTGCCAAATATCTGATGACTCATAATATTTGCTATTTATATATGTGATATGAATAAAATATTTTGATATAGCAAGTTATATTTGATTTAATATGCGTCAACAGATTTTATTATCTTAATATCCATGATCATGGCATGCCCAGCCGTACTCATCCGCACGTTCCAGAATACTTTATTTTTTAACTGCGGTCATGAGCTAAGTCCTTTCGCGTTAGTCTGCATCTCCGACTATATTATTTCATATTAATAATAGATATTACGCACATCTTCTTAATTAATAATAAAATATTATTTATCTTTCAAATTTGGTAAGGATATATTCCAATATTTTTTGAATTTATAAAATATTACGCATATCTTTTTTAAATATGTAGTAATATATTACCTATATTTTTTATACTAATAAAAGATATTACCTATATCTTTTAGAAAAAAATATTATTAATATTTTTTATATTAGTAAAAGATATTACGTATATCTTTTAAACTTATTAACAAGATATTATTTATATCTTTTAGCTTTGTGCGGCTTTCTTTTATTACGATAAATGTTCGCATCTTTCAATACATATCTAGTTAGATATTTTCATGTTGCAGTGATTACTTATTATACATATATATGTGCCAGTCCGTACACTCGGATATTTTCTGCCTACGGGCGTACGCGTACACATCGTTTCCACGTGAAATAAGAGGAATGAGTTTAACCTACTAATTAAACTTGTCGTGTAAGAGGGATGCAACCCCAACGACCATGGATCATGTATCCTTGTTAGACACCTTGCTATCAAGACGTTGTAGTAAGTTACGCAAACCACATGACTCATGATGGACTTGCAAAAGACACATTGTGCACGTCTAACACAATTTTGTCATACATTTGACCGTCCTTATGGTAGTAGCGGTACGCCGCACGTAATGGCATAGCTCATCCCATAAGTTAGTTAGGATACGTCTTATACTATGTGACAATTCGCGGTTGAGGCAAGACCCGTCCGTGTTGGTTCGCACGTCCGAACCCAATTTCCATCTTTTGTACGCGTCTATGGTACGTCCATTCGTGCTGGTCTACGTGATCATAATTTTATGAATACTTGATTAAGTTTAATACTACTAATCGAGTGTAGCACCATTAAACTTGGGGGGCTACTAGGGTATAACAATACCACTATTTATGTGCACGACACACAAATATCTTTGGATATATTCCTTTGTCGCAGAAGTCCGCCGTCTGCCGGTTTATTCCTTTGCCATGGAAGTATCTCTTCCATTGGCTTATTCCTTCGCCGCGGAAGTGCTCCTTCCGCGCGCTTGTTTCTACGCCATGGAAGTATCTCTTCCATTGGCTTTTTTCTTCGTCGCGGAAGTCCTCCTTCCGCGTGCTTGTTCCTTTGCCACGAAAGTATCTCTTCCGTTGGCTTATTCATGCGCCGTAGAAGTATCCTTCCACGTGCTTGTTATCTTTCGCCGTGGAAGTATACTTCCACGTGCTCATCACCATTCGCCGTGGAAGTACTCTTCCACGTGCTTATTATCTTCGCCGTGGAAGTACTCTTCCACGTGCTTATTATCTTCGCCGTGGAAGTAGTTCTTCCACTGTCGTATTATGCTTCGCCATGGAAGTTTCTCATCCGTGTGCTCATTATCCTTCGCCGTGGAAGTATCTCTTCCACGTGCTCATTATCCTTCGTCGTGGAAGTATCTCTTCCACGTGCTTATTGTCTTCGCCGTGGAAGTACTCTTTCCACCGGCTTATTATCTTCGCCGTGGAAGTATTCTTCCACGGGCTTATTATCTTCGCCGTGGAAGTATTCTTCCACGTGCTTATTATCTTCGTCGTGGAAGTAATTCTTCCATTGGCGTATTATCTTCGTCGTGGAAGTATCTCTTCCACGTGCTCATCACCATTCGTCGTGGAAGTACTCTTCCACGTGCTTATTATATTCGCCGTGGAAGTACTCTTCCACGTGCTTATTATGTTCGCCATAGAAGTACTCTTCCACGTGCTTATTATCTTCGCCGTGGAAGTACTCTTCCACGTGCTTATTATCTTCGCCGTGTAAGTAGTTCTTCCACTGGCGCATTATCCTTCGCCGTGGAAGTATCTCTTCCACGTGCTCATAATCCTTCGCCGTGGAAGTATCTCTTCCACGTGCTTATTGTCTTCGCCGTGGAAGTACTCCTTCCACTGGCTTATTATCTTCGCCGTGGAAGTATTCTTCCACGGGCTTATTATCTTCGCCGTGGAAGTATTCTTCCACGTGCTTATTATCTTCGCCGTGGAAGTAATTCTTCCACTGGCGTATTATCTTCGTCGTGGAAGTATCTCTTCCACGTGCTCATCACCATTCGCCGTGGAAGTACTCTTCCACGTGCTTATTATATTCGCGGTGGAAGTACTCTTCCACGTGCTTATTATATTCGCCGTGGAAGTACTCTTCCACGTGCTTATTATCTTCGCCGTGGAAGTACTCTTCCACGTGCTTATTATCTTCGCTGTGGAAGTAGTTCTTCCACTGGTGCTTTATCCTTCGCCGTGGAAGTATCTCTTCCACGTGCTCATTATCCTTCGTCGTGGAAGTACTCTTCCACGTGCTTATTTTCTTTGCCGTGGAAGTAGTTCTTCCACTGGCGTATTATCCTTCGTCGTGGAAGTATCTCTTCCACGTGCTCATTATCTTTGCCGTGGAAGTATCTCTTCCACGTGCTCATTATCCTTCTCCGTGGAAGTATCTCTTCCACGTGCTTATTGTCTTCGCCGTGGAAGTACTCCTTCCACTGGTTTATTGTCTTCGCTGTGTAAGTACTCCTTCCACTGGCTTATCATCTTCGTCGTGGAAGTATTCTTCCACGGGCTTATTATCTTCGCCGTGGAAGTATTCTTCCACGTGCTTATTGTCTTCGCCGTGGAAGTACTCCTTCCAATGGCTTATTATCTTCGCCGTGGAAGTATTCTTCCACGGGCTTATTATCTTCGCCGTGGAAGTATTCTTCCACGTGCTTATTATCTTCGCCGTGGAAGTAATTCTTCCACTGGCGTATTATATTCGTCGTGGAAGTATCTCTTCCACGTGCTCATCACCATTCGCCGCGGAAGTACTCTTCCACGTGCTTATTATCTTCGCCGTGGAAGTACTCTTCCACGTGCTTATTATCTTCGCAGTGGAAGTAGTTCTTCCACTGGCGTATTATCCTTCGCCGTGGAAGTTTCTCTTCCGTCTGCTCATTATCCTTCACCGTGGAAGTATCTCTTCCGCGTGCTCATTATCCTTCGCCGTGGAAGTATCTCTTCCACGTGCTTATTGTCTTCGCCGTGGAAGTACTCCTTCCACTGGCTTATTATCTTTGTCGTGGAAGTATTCTTCCACGGGCTTATTATCTTTACCGTGGAAGTATCTCTTCCACGTGCTTATTATCCTTCGCCGTGGAAGTATCTCTTCCACGTGCTTATTGTTTTCGCCGTGGAAGTACTCCTTCCACTGGCTTATTGTCTTCGCCGTGGAAGTACTCCTTCCACTGGCTTATTATCTTCGCCGTAGAAGTATTCCTTCCACGTGCTTATTATCTTCGCCGTGGAAGTAATTCTTCCACTGGCGTATTATCTTTGTCGTGGAAGTATCTCTTCCACGTGCTCATTATCTTTGCTGTGGAAGTATCTCTTCCACGTGCTCATTATTGTTTGCCGTGGAAGTATCCCTTCCACGTGCTTATTGTCTTCGCCGTGGAAGTACTTCTTCCACTGGCGCATTGTCTTCGCCGTGGAAGTACATCTTCCACTGGCGCATTATCTTGGCCGTGGAAGTACTCCTTCCATTGGCTCATTATCGTTCGTCGCGGAAGTACTCCTTATGTTGGCTCGCTGTATTCGCCGCGTAAGTACGTCTTCCGTTGGCTCATATATTTGCTGCTGAAGTACGCCTTACGCGACGAATTTCTTTGCCCGACCATTTGAGTGATTTTTCCAAAGTTGATATTGTTTGACCGTAATTAGACGGAGTCTGATCAACTACGTTTCTTAGTTCGGGAAAAAGACGTTTGGAAAATCATTATCAAATTTTGTGGCCGCAAGACGGATATAATATCCGCATAAACATGCCACAGAAGTACGTCTTCTGTTGGCCTTAAGACGAATGAAATATTCGCGTTATGCTGCATCATTAGTGGGTATAAGAAGTACGCCTTCAAATGTTCACGATGTAGCATACGGGTTCCACTTTCACCTTCATAAAACCTTCTTATCATCCTCACGTTAGAGATGAATAAGAATGATACCTTGCCAATGCCACTGTTACCCCGGCTATAGAACACGCTTTCTTCTTACGGGGTCCTTACCGTCTAATCACGGGAAACCAAGCATTCGAGCACAACCGCCCGTCTTACGTATACGTGTTTTCCCATTTCTTTCGACGTGGATATGCTTACAGGTAGCGGATATGGTGTAAAGTCTAGTAACCTCGGTGACAACCTCGCATACTAGACTGGGGGACATGATGACGTATAGTGGCTATGCTCACTATTCGTAATCCCAAACCATCATCTTTTCGCTAAAAGTATCCCATTACGAGTGGAGCCATATGTTACGGACAACTCACGAGGATGTTCTAGCAGCAAGCCGCACGCGGTTGTTTAGTGAGCATGATACATGAATGAGTCTAGCATAACATGATCATGGACCCTATCATACTAGACTGGGGGACATGTCGACGTACAGTCGGTATTCGGCCCGGCCCAATAGGCCCGCGACCCACACACACCTAACTTACCCTTCAAGAAAACCTAGCACTATATAAACAAGGCTAGGGGTCTCATTCTACATCTGGTTATCTCTCAAAACTACACCTCTCTTATACTTTATCGTCCCGATACTAACTTGACCGTCGGAGGTGGACCCTGGGGCTCCGGCCTCGGGTCCACGTCTAACCGGTTTACCTTTGTTTGCAGCATTACTTAGGACCCGGGAAGACGACGAACGGCCCAGGAGAGTCGTCAGGGCTTATTATCTTTACCGTGGAAGTATCTCTTATACTTTATCGTCCCGATATTTTTATCAAATATTATATAACAGAGAAACAATTATTTAAAGTTAAAATTAAAAAAAAATCTAAAAAATCAAACTGAGACTAAAGTTTTGAGACGGAAGGAGTACCGCTTTAAAAGAAGGCATCGACATAAACATTGACTACAGCTTTAAAAGAAGCGTCGACATAAACATTAACTAGTACTAGTATTTATGAATTGGCATAGTAAACAATGATATCTATAGGTCATGAATTCGAGTTAGCTTATGTGTCGCTAATTGAAAACCAACTGCTTTAGAGCAATTGGTCATCTGGGCTTTTTCTGGAGCTTGAGAGGGGGTTTAGTTATGGGTTCAAGTCTTGCAAAGAACAAAAATCTTTGATTTTCCTCCTTAGTGCAAAACCGTGAGTTCTAGGGGTTTCCTCTAGTGATTCGGGTTCCGGAACCTGCCCGTTATGGATGGTATAACTCGGGGGTCGGATTTCAGTGAGATTGAAGTGCCGTTCTAAAAAAAGAAAAAAAAAATAGAATTCCACATACTCGAAAATTTATTGCATGAAGGGATAGATCGTTGCATTGAGGGATACAATACATACCTATCTATTTAATACAAGATTTTCTACGTGTATTCAGAGACGGATCTATGTGCATAACAGGAGGTCAAGCGCTCACCATGAATTTTTGAATAATAATTTTTTTAAAGTACATTTCTAAATTATAATCATTATGTTCTCACTAAAAACCGAGATTACCCCTTAGATGGTTAAAAAAAAGCTAAAAAACATATGTTGTATGAATGCAAGTGTTTAATGAAAAGAGATGATATTGAGGAAGAAGATAGATATGTATTTAAGGTAGGGATGAGTTCGGGACCAATCTCGTTCTGATCCCGTCTCGATTTAGTGCTCTTGATTTTTTCCCGATCTAAAAAGTTATGTACCGATCTCGTACCGAACGGGATTCGGATAGCGGTACCGGTACCGGTACCGGTATCGGTACCGGTGCCGGGAAATCAGGATTTTTCTGTTTTATTTCGGGAATTTCCCGATTTGGTACCGATCCCGTACCGAATTAGTGGTCCCGATTTTTTTTCACCTTATTTTGTAGTCCCGATCCCGTACCGAACAGGATTTGGGTACCGGGAGTCGGTACAGTTTCGGGAACGGTTCGGGTTCGGATTCGGAATTCGGGTCAAAATGCTCATCCCTAATTTAAGGTATGTGTAATATTTAAGTTGTTTTTTTGTTAAGTGTGAATAATATATTCCTTTCGTCCTTAAATTATTTTCTATCTTTTTATTTTCGATTGTCTCAAAATTATTGTCAGTAGTAAAAATAGATAGGAGACTTTGATAAATTTATTATATTATCTTTGAATAAAATTATTATTACAAGTTTTAAAAAAGAATTAATTAATTAATTAAGGATAAAACTGTCATTATGTTAAAATTAATAGAAAGAAAACTGTAATAAATATATTTTTCTTAAACCGTGTGATTCTTCTTTGAAGACAATAATTTTGGGACGAAAGAGAGTAAGTGTTTTGTATTTAAGATATGCATATATGGTAATTCACTAGCTGGCTCATTCTAGCTTACAAACTCAATTGAATGAATAAATATTGATATAAAAAAAGACCGATTTTACTTTTATATGATTAAGCTCATCTTTTATGTCTTCCAACATAAACTTCATTTTTTATTTTTTGCTAATTTTGTTATAGTCTTTTCCTTTTGAAATATCAGTTGTGTTTGCTTCGGCAAAAATCGCATTTTGTTGTCCATTATAAAATTTTAACCTGTTTAATGGAGTTTTTATTTATGTATTTTTCTATTGCGTAATTTTTTTTTGCCCTTCACATCTGAGTTTTTTTGTTCCGTCACTGTGTGTATGGGAAATCCATACACTTATTGGAGATCAATTTATTAGTAATTTAACCGCAGAATACTTTCGTTTTTAATATGCGAAACAAAAGTCCCAAGGTCGATTTGAAACGGAGGATTTGCAACGGTACATTTAGCAATTGGTACCCGCATGAACATATGCTCGTGCAATTTTTGCAGTTTCTCTTCTAGCATCTTGCTAGAGTTCTTCTAATAAAAGAAACAACACCTAAAAAATTGATGTAGTTTGAAACAAGAATTATTACCAATTGAATCTGTTGATTCCCACAGAATACCAGAAACAATTAAAAATAGATAAATTGGATCTATTGATTCCGAAGAATACTAGAGACAATTTCTTCCAACAATCAACTGATGTAGCGTAAAACTAGGATAGATAAATTGAATCTGTTGATTCCAAAGAATGCCAGAAACAATCCTTCCAACTATCGTTGATTCAAAAAGAATACCGATAATCAGGTAACTCCAACAATCGTTGATTCAACGAATACCCGATTATTTGGATGAAATCAAACAATAAACCCTAACCTGGATTTAAGTTGATTAACAAAAGACTAAAAGTCTGTATTTTTTTTATTCATAGCTTCATAATAATTTCATACAATAAATCCACGTCCTAATTTTATAGGAAAACTAAACTTTGAGAAAAAGTTAACAAAATATTCTAGGAAAATAAAATAAGGAAACTAAATAAAATAATAATCTCAATAATACTCCTGCATCATTCTCCCCTTCTTTAAAAAACTCGTCCTCGAGTTTGCCTCACTCGTCCTTTGTATTCGTAGCATCCAAGTTTGCATCTCTTGCATCAAGTTTCCTTTCTTTAAAATGGCTTGACCACGAACCTTGATCGTCTTAAAACCCAACTTATCGATCATGATATTTTGGATCATTGAAAAATAAATATTATTAGCCACAACTACGACGTCTTGAATGTTGTCTTCTTCCCCACCAAATCCTTCTTTCCCGATAAATCCTTCTTCTTCCTCAATAACATCTTCAATATTTGTATCATAAACTAGCATCGATTCTTCTTCATATTCATCAAATATGGGAGGTCCATCATAATCATCACTAGTCGCACCATAATCTTCCCATTCATCATAAGATGAACCATCAACCTCAAAAAACGGATATTCTAACATCTTAATCAGGAACTTCGGCTCTTGATACCAACTGATGTAGTTTGAAACAAGAATTATTACCAATTGAATCTGTTGATTCCCACAGAATACCAGAAACAATTAAAGATAGATAAATTGGATCTATTGATTCCGAAGAATACTAGAGATAATTTCTTCCAACAATCAACTGATGTAGCGTAAAACTAGGATAGATAAATTGAATCTGTTGATTCCAAAGAATGCCAGAAACAATCCTTCCAACTATCGTTGATTCAAAAAGAATACCAATAATCAGGTAACTCCAACAATCGTTGATTCAACGAATACCCGATTATTTGGATGAAATCAAACAATAAACCCTAACCTGGATTTAATTTGATTAACAAAAGACTAAAAGTCTGTATTTTTTTATTCATACCTTCATAATAATTTCATACAATAAACCCACGTCCTAATTTTATAGGAAAACTAAACTTTGAGAAAAAGTTAACAAAATATTCTAAGAAAATAAAATAAAGAAACTAAATAAAATAATAATCTCAATAATACTCCTGCATCAAAAATACTATACCGTACGAATGTTGAAACATGTCACTCTTAAAGTGGAAAGTTTGATGTGTAACTAGTACTCAAAATGCGTCTAGATATAGCGCACCATTATACCTGACAATGACTGCACTGTATATTATCTTCACTAAAGTTATACGTAATACTGTAAGAGCAACCACAATGCTAACTTGATTAAAGACTTTTTACTATTTGTTCAAGTCTTTTGAATGACTTGCTCCATTGTGAGATAAGATTGATGAAAGACTTTAAGAACTAAAGTTTGATAAACACCAAATGGTTGACACAAAATATAACAAGTCATTACCATTTAATGAAAAAGTAAAAAAGCTTTTAAAAAACTTTTTTGCATTAGAAGAAGATTTTTAAAAATGATGTTTTGAAAGATTGAATATGAAAAATTTAATAATAATTAAGAGAAAAAGTCATCATAACTTATTTGCATTGGGCTCTAAAATATCTCAATATCAAAATTACAACCCATCTGCAATTTCATTAGTTTTCTAGTCTCGACAAACTAAGTTAAATTTCATTCATAATTGTTTTTCCTTAGCAATAGTATTTTTCAAACGGCAACTCAAATCTAATCAGCTTCTAGTATCTACGTCAACGTGGGCATGTAACTAACAAGTTGCAATAGTTGAGAGTTTCAGATGGCACACCATGGGGAACAACAGTACATCTTTACTTACGTACTGTTCGATCTACATTTATGATTTAACTTGTTTTGCCATATACAGTATACAATATTTGGAAGGGCATCCATATTCCTGAACAATATTTTAAAAGGTTTAAGGCATTTAATAGTTACGTACTTTTTCATATATATTCATATCATATATGTACTAATTAAATTGCCAAGATAATACTTAAATTTCCGGTTTACCTGTTAATATGATACCTCAAACAGTTTTCTACCTATTTTACCCTTTAGCCCAATCTAAAATTCGCATAGTTAGTCCTTTAACTAACATTCGTTTTTGTTTTCCAAAAAAAAAAGTTCTAACTTATTAAAAAATTATAATTTTTTCAAACATAGTTAAAATATAAAAAAATTGTGTTAAAAATTTTTTTGAAGTTACAAAAACCTTTTTTTAGTTAAAAAAAATTCAAATTGTTTTAAATCTTGTTTCATTTTTTTTAAAAAAGTTTATATTTTCAGAAAAAAAAAAATTTGAATATTTTTTAAAAATTATTTATAACTTTAAAAAAATTAAGAGAAAATTGTAAAAAAAAGGTTAACTTTTTTTCGGAAAAAAATAAACTTTTTTTCTAAAATAAAAAATCGAAACTTAATTTAAAAAATTTTAGGAAAAGCCTAAAAAGCAAAAAAAAAAGTTTTTTTAACTCTAATTTTTTTTTTAGAAAAATTATAATTTTTTGGAGTTAAATATTTTTTTCTGAATAAATGATCGTTAGTTAAAGGACTAACGATGCAAAATTTGTCATTAGGCTGAAGGCTAAAATAGGTAAAAAAAAATTGAGGTACCATATTAACAGGTAAACCGGAAGTTCAAGTATTATCTTGACAATTTTATGAGTATAGGTATGATATAGATATATTTAAGAAAGTACGTAACTATTAAACGCGTTAAACCCTATTAAATCTAGATGTTTAAGCATATGACTAAGTTTGGCCTAAATCAATATGAAAAGAGTTTATTGGTTTATTGAAAAGTGGGTATCATTGCTATAATATTAGGCATATGCATACCAGTTTAGTTATGCATGTTAAGTTAAAGCATGTAAATCAATGACCATTATGATAACATCAAGGGATACAGATTATGAGAATCATAGTTGTTCCGAATTTAAAAAGTCCCACAGGACTTCATCGGGTAAGTTAAACAAACTGGTTTCGCCATCTTCTTTCCCCGAACGTAAATCCTCCCCATTCACCGGAGACCCATCTAATGTCCAATCTATTCCTGCGTCAAATTCATTCTCCTGGTCGTTAAATAACTCATCCAAATATTCGCCAATCTTGTCATCCGATACTATGGGTGAGGAGATTAACCCTGGAGGGATACTAACGGCATTGTTGACACCATCATCTGCGGACGTTACTAAGTCACGGTCTACATTTGCTGAAATGGGTGGGTTACATTTTTGGGTTCTAGAGAAAGTCCGTGGTTGAGGCTTAATAACCGAGACTTTCGCATGTTCTTGCAACGGCTCGTTGTCTTTAGTTCCGTCCTTCTGTTTGTTAGAACGTGAGCGAATGTGTGTGTTCCAATAGTTCTTCACGTCATTAGCAGTTCTTCCTGGTATTCTCCCCGCAATCAGAGACCATCTAAAATTTAAACATCAAAATCAGTTAGGGATTTAGTTATTTCTCTCTTTAGAAAGCAGTTAATGTATGTTTTTTTTTTTTCCTGTTATAAGAATGACATTTTTGGCGTTCGTGTAAAGATTATAGTAATATCGGTCGGGATCAGTTTGTACTCACGTACCTGTTGCCTAAAAGCTTGTGAAGCCTTAGCATGAGATCAAGTTCATCTTCGCCAAAATCTCCTCTCTTGATATTTGGTCTTAGATAATTCAACCATCGCAACCTACAACTCTTTCTACATCGATTCAAACCTGGCCATAAACAATTTTAATGTGAAGCAAGAAATTTAAATGATTGTTTCTTATTTTTGACACCGAGAAAGAAACAAGATTGTTATACGTACCAGCTTTAAGAGGAACAAGGTGCCATTTTCCCTCGCCGAACCTCTCAATACAGTTTTTGAGAAGCATATCTTCTTCAGCAGTCCATGCACCTTTCCTCAACTTCAATCTAGTATTACTACTCGCTCTCATTGTTCTCTAGTCTATCCCACAGTGAAATTAAATTGGAATTCTTGTAAGTAGATCTTTCTCAAACGCTACATGAATCACGTGCTTGTTTCCTCTTTGTGCATAAACCTAACCCATGCATGCCCCTTTATATAGACATACATGGAACTACTACATGTACCCTCTCTTTCCACATATACAACAGTACTTACGTGCATGCTCAGGTTTCCATACAAATAAAATAAGACACTTTGCACTATTAGGAACTTCCAATTTACTAGCAAAAGTCTTTTGACGTTAACTGATTAACAAGTATCTTCATCGAAATAAATACTGGTGCAGTTACTAATTCAAGGTTTTAAGTTTCAAGGTGTGGAATATATATTTTCGTGAGGCTGTCTAAATTATTTAATTTCATGAATCCTACTGTATAATATAACAACTGTCAAATCACGTAGTAGATAGTCCGAAATTTGGAATGACTTAACGGCACAGGTTTACGTGAGAGAAGTACTGTCACGTATTTCTTGCATATATGGATGGCAAAAAACCCGAACCCGATGGGGAAACCCGAGGGTTTTGAGCTTAAACTGGGGATTTTTAATCGGGTTTGGGACAGAAGCGGGGAATAACATCCCCGACTCGCCCCGCCTGATTAATATATAGACATATACAAATATATATATGTATGAAGTATTTTGTTACTCTTTACGTAGTAAAAAAATATATCTCCTGTTGGAAATTTAGTGCAATTGTGGGAACGGGTAATACTTGTAAATGGGTTTGGAGGTACGGAGTGTACACCCATTAAGTCCCTTACCTCCCTGGACTCAATATAGTGGTTGTGATATCAGTAGGAAGCTGCTCCTGGTCAGGAAGTTGCTTCTGGTCAGGAAGTTGCTTCTGGTCAGGAAGTTGCTCCTGGTCAGGAAGCTGCTCCTGGTCAGGAAGCTGCTCCTAGTTAGGACGTTGCTCCTGGTGATACACAAAGTCTTTGTAACCTCTTTGACCAGTTAATGAGGGTTGAATATTGACTTGATGACCAGATTTCTGGTCATGTAACCACTATGCTTTATGAAGGTTATTATGAGATTAATAGGCCGATTAATGCTCTTAATACCTTTGACTAGGAGTTACATTCCTTAAAGGAATAGGATCACTATAAATAGTGATCATATTTTGCATGATGAAAAACGAAAACAAGAAACACATAAACGCACAGAGTTCTTGATTTGTGCCTAAAACAAGAACTAACTCTTGGTTTTATCCCAAGGAGGTATTCGTGTTAACCCAGGCATAGGGTCGAATAATCTTCTTTGGAAAGTGATTACACGACTCCAAGAGATATCCGGTAACCATTCATTGGTACGTAGTTAGGCTATTGATTATCTTCACCCTGTTGGAACGACGTAAACCCCAACAATCAAAGAAGATTATTTTGTGATAATCAATTGCGGCGGCAATGAAGCATATGGTGGCTAACTTCTCCAAACTTGACAAGTTTGAAGGGGTTGATTTCAGGAGATGGCAGAAGAAGATGCACTTTCTTCTCTCTACCATGAACGTGGTGTACGTGCTGACCACTCCTATTCCTGATGGTGGTGATGATGCTACTTTGGAGGAGATGCGGAAAAGGAGCAAATGGGAAAATGATGATTATGTGTGTCGCGGCATAATTCTCAATGGTATGTCTGATTCTTTATTTGATATTTACCAAAATGTTGAATCTGCTAAAGAACTATGGGATTCCTTGGAAGCCAAATATATGGCTGAGGATGCATCAAGTAAGAAGTTCCTTGTGAGTGATTTCACAAATTACAAAATGACTGATTCAAGACCAGTCATGGAACAATACAATGAACTTCTTGGAATACTTGGCAGATTTACACAACATAAAATGAACATGGATGAGACCATTCAGGTCTCGTGTGTCATTGACAAACTGCCTCCTTCTTGGAAAGATTTCAAGCATACCTTGAAACATAAGAAGGAGGAGTTAACTCTTGTTGAGTTGGGCAGTCATTTGCGCATTGAGGAATCCCTCAGGGTGCATGAAAGTGATAAGCCAAAGAGCAACAATGTTGCTGGTTCATCTGTTGTCAATATGGTGGAGCATAACAACTCCACCAGGTACAATGACAACAAGGGCAAACGTAAGCATCATGATAACACCAAGGCTAATCCTAACCAGAAGTCATCAATGGCTTGTTGGAAGTGTGGGAAACCTGGACACTTCAAAAGGGATTGCAAAGGTGTTAGCATTGGCAACCAAGCTAATGGATCAGGCACAAAAGGTCAGAATATGTTTAATGAATCTCTCCAGATTTATTATGTTACATATGTATCTGAAGCTTACTTTGTGCAGGATGATGATGTTGCGTGGTGGGTTGACTCTGGAGCAACAGTACATGTGTGTAAAGATAGATGCTGGTTCAAGACTTATGAGTCAATGAATGATGGATCTATTCTTCACATGGGAAATGAGTCAACAGCCCTAGTGCATGGACGTGGTTGTGTAGATCTTAAATTTAGTTCTGGAAAGATTGTTTCTTTGTTTAATGTTTTGCATGTTCCTAATATTAGGAAGAACTTGGTTTCTAGTAGTGTGTTGAATAATTATGGTTATAAACAAGTGATTGAATCTAATAAATTTGTTTTATCTAAACATGGTGTGATTATTGGTTTTGGCTATTTGAGTAATCAAATGTTCAGGCTTAATATTGATTCTAGTATAAATGTTGATTCTGTCCTGATGACTACCACTAAACTGAATGATTCATCACTATGGCATGCTAGACTAGGCCATGTCCACTATAAGAGGATGCAAGATATGTCGAAGGATGGGTTAATTCCAGCTTTTGACATGGACACTGATAAGTGTCAGACTTGTATGCTGAATAAAATTACTAAGAAACCATTTCAGGATGTAAAACGTTTAACTACAGTTTTGGAGCTAATCCATAGTGACCTATGTGATTTGCATGCTACTCCCTCATTAGGGAATAAGAAATACTTGGTAACATTTATTGATGATGCTTCAAGGTTTTGTTATGTCTATTTGTTATATACTAAGGATGAAGCATTAGATAAATTTAAAGTATTTAAAACTGAAGTTGAATTACAACAAGGAGTCCAAATCAAAAGATTTAGGACTGATAGGGGAGGTGAGTACATGAATACTCAGTATTTTCAGTCTGTTGGAATAATCCATGAAACAACTGCCCCCTATACTCCACAACAAAATGGTATATCAGAAAGGAAAAATAGAGTACTAAAAGAGATGGTTAACTCCATGTTGTCCTACTCAGGACTGAGTCAAGGGTTTTGGGGAGAAGCTATGTTAACAGCTTGCTATTTATTAAATAGGGTTCCTAATAAAAGGAACAGGATTACCCCTTATGAACTCTGGACTAAAAGGAAACCAAACTTGAACTACCTCAAAGTTTGGGGTTGTAGGGCTATTGTAAGACTCCCTGATCCAAAGGTGAAAACCTTGGGTGAAAGAGGAATTGAATGCATCTTTGTTGGATATGTTGAGCATTCCAAGGCTTATAGGTTCTATGTTATTGAACCTAATGATTCAGTTTCAATAAACTCAATCATTGAATCAAGGGATGCTAACTTTGATGAGACTAGGTTCTCATCAGTCCCTAGACCAAGCCTTAGGACTCCTATAGGAGCTGAGGACACTGGTGTTTCAGTGGAACCTGAAAGGGTCACTGATGAGGTTGTGGTTCAGCAACCTGAGCCTGAGCTTAGAAGAAGCACAAGGCATAGGACTCCAAGGAATTTTGGGCCTGAGTTTCAACTATACTTAGTTGAAGGTACAAGAGATGAGGTCTTTGACCAATTCTATTATTGCTTTAATGTTGAGGATGATCCCAAAACATTTGATGAAGCAATGAAGTCCCAGGATGTTGCTTTCTGGAAAGAAGCAATAAATGATGAGATGGACTCCATCATGGGCAACAACACTTGGGTGTTGGTTGATCTACCTCCTGGTTGCCATCCACTTGGTAACAAATGGATTTTCAAAAGGAAAATGAAGGTAGATGGAACTGTTGAAAAGTTCAAGGCAAGGCTAGTCATTCAAGGCTTTAAACAAAAGTCAGGGATAGACTATTTTGATACTTATGCTCCAGTAGCACGTATTAGTACCATAAGAATGCTGATTGCTCTAGCAAGTATTCACAATCTGATTATTCATCAGATGGATGTGAAGACAGCATTCTTGAATGGTGACTTGGATGAGGAGGTTTATATGAACCAACCTCAGGGCTTCATCATGCCTGGTCATGAAGGAAAGGTGTGTAAACTGATTAAGTCCTTATATGGACTGAAGCAGGTACCTAAGCAATGGCACCAGAAATTTGATGAAGTGGTTTTGTCTAATGGTTATTCACTTAACCAAGCTGACAAATGTGTATATAGCAAATTTGATGAATCTGGTAAAGGAGTCATCATTCGCCTATATGTTGATGACATGTTAATCTTTGGTACTGACCAAGCTAAGGTTGATCAGACAAAGGATTTTTTGTCGTCAAAGTTCTCCATGAAAGACATGGGGGAGGCTGATGTTATCCTTGGCATAAGGATTAAACATAAAAGTGATGGTATTGTAATTTCTCAGTCTCATTACATTGAGAAGGTGCTGAAGAAATTCAATCACTTTGATTGTACTCCAGTGAGTACACCTATGGATACAAGTGAGAAACTGATGCCTAACAATGGTCAGGCTGTCTCCCAGCTTGAGTATTCTAGGGTGATTGGTTGCTTGATGTATGCCATGACTAGTACTAGGCCTGACATTGCATTTGCTGTGGGTAAACTGAGTAGGTATACTAGTAATCCTGGTACTCAGCATTGGCAAGCAATTCAGAGGGTACTGAAGTATTTGAAAGGAACAATGGAGTATTGTTTGTCTTATACTGGATATCCTTCAGTGTTGGAAGGTTACACTGATGCAAGTTGGATCAGAAATACTGAGGATAATTCATCCACAAGTGGCTGGGTATTCCTTCTTGGTGGTGGTGCAATTTCTTGGGCATCCAAGAAGCAAACTTGCATTACTGGTTCAACAATGGAATCTGAATTTGTGGCTCTAGCAGCTGCTGGTAAAGAGGCTGAATGGTTGAGAAACTTGCTTCTTGAGATTCTATTGTGGGTCAAACCTATGGCACCCATTTCTATCCGTTGTGATAGTGCAGCTACATTGGCTAAGGCATATAGCCAGATGTACAATGGCAAGTCTAGACACCTAGGTGTTAGACATAGCATGATTCGTGAGTTGATCACGAATGGGGTGATTTCAATAGAGTTTGTGAGGTCTCAACAAAACTTAGCTGATTACTTGACGAAGGGATTGGCTAGAGACTTGGTTATAAAGTCTGGTAAAGGGATGGGTTTAAAAGTCCACTCTAGTCACTGAATGCTAGGACACCCAACTCCCTCTTGAGGAAACTTGGGAGCTGAGTTCAATGTGGAAAGCTGAACATTCAGGGGACTGAAGCACATGTTTTACATATCATCCCAAGGATGTGCTTGTACCTGCTGAAAGGAGGATGAAGTTATAAACTTCTTAATGGTTAATTTCTTTGAAAAAGTGCTTAAGCAGGGGCATGAACTAAAGAGGAATCACCTATGTAAATGTTGAGGTTTCGCCACCTCAAGGAGCATGGACTTTGGCTCTTACAACATTTATGAATTGGATATGGACACATGGCTTGTATGGTGTCTGGAGCATTTTAAGTGTTTGAAAACTTGGGTGTATGTTATCTTCAGGTGTTCAAAGTAGTTGAAGGGTTCAATTCTTAGAACACCCTGATTCTCGAATATTTGGAGTGATGTACTAAGATGGAAATTCAATCCTCAGGACATTTTCATTTATGAACTGGTTTTGTTAAAGTTGATTTTCATGCAAAAAGGAATTGTACTAAATTGGGGAGGATTGTTGGAAATTTAGTGCAATTGTTGGAACGGGTAATACTTGTAAATGGGTTTGGAGGTACGGAGTGTACACCCATTAAGTCCCTTACCTCCCTGGACTCAATATAGTGGTTGTGATATCAGTAGGAAGCTGCTCCTGGTCAGGAAGTTGCTTCTGGTCAGGAAGTTGCTCCTGGTCAGGAAGCTGCTCCTAGTCAGGAAGCTGCTCCTGGTTAGGACGTTGCTCCTGGTGATACACAAAGTCTTTGTAACCTCTTTGACCAGTTAATGAGGGTTGAATATTGACTTGATGACCAGATTTCTGGTCATGTAACCACTATGCTTTATGAAGGTTATTATGAGATTAATAGGCCGATTAATGCTCTTAATACCTTTGACTAGGAGTTACATTCCTTAAAGGAATAGGATCACTATAAATAGTGATCATATTTTGCATGATGAAAAACGAAAACAAGAAACACATAAACGCACAGAGTTCTTGATTTGTGCCTAAAACAAGAACTAACTCTTGGTTTTATCCCAAGGAGGTATTCGTGTTAACCCAGGCATAGGGTCGAATAATCTTCTTTGGAAAGTGATTACACGACTCCAAGAGATATCCGGTAACTATTCATTGGTACGTAGTTAGGCTATTGATTATCTTCACCCTGTTGGAACGAAGTAAACCCCAACATCTCCAACATTGTTAGTTTTTTATGAATGTAATATTGCAAAAAACTTACTTAAATGTCATTTTTTTAAGTTGTAATTTTATTTTTTACAATTTATCATAAGTATGATATTATCGTTGAAAACTTAATAAGCCTTGTTTGTAATTGATATTAATATGTTATAAAATTTTGAAGTTATTGCTAATGTTCTAAAAAATACTAATAAATGTAAAATGGTGCGACATTGGTCAAGAATTGCACCCAAAGACAATACCCCGATAAGATCCCCGATTAGTACGAATCGGGTTTGTACGAGCATCTCGCGCCGACGGGGCGCCCCGATTAAATCTCCGACGGGGATCGGGACGGGTTTGGGGATAACTCTAGTAATCGGGTTTGGGGATGAGAATGCTCGCCCCGCCCCAAACCCGCCCCGTTGCCATCCCTACTTGCAGGACCGGCTAATAGGCTGTGCAATAGGTGCATTAGCACAGGGCCCAATAATTTATGGGGCCTCCAAATTCAAATTAAAAAGTTCATGTTAGTGAGAAAATTAATTTGAGTCGGTGGCTTACATTTGAAAGAGAATGAGGCCAACTGAATATACTACTAGCTTGCAAGTCATTTTCAACTATAAAACACTTCTGCTAGTTATTGTTTTTTACTACTATATTTTTGCAATACTGGCTGTATGGCATTTTATTTCATTGTGATTCAAATATTTCTACTCTATTAAGTTTTTATAAATTACAGTAGCTTTTTATTTCTCATCAGTATAGGTTTGTTAATATACAAAATTTGTGTTGAACGACTTCATATAGCTCATGTATAAGAAACACAAAATATTTAAAAGATTGTCACGCACATACGAGTTTAGATAAAGATTTTGTTAATGTTTCATAAATATAAATACGTACACTCATATACAAATACACTCTATCGCCTCATTTTAGTAATTTCCTTACTCTCGTAATACTAATTTCTGATAAAAAAAAGTTAGTTGTATATAAATTTAGAGCGTTTTGAGGGCCTCTTTTATGTATGGCACAGGTCCATCAAAAACGATGAGACGGCCCTGCCTACTTACATATGTTTTTGATTTGATGCACGAATAAAAAAGCATATCATTATTCTAATAGTGGTATATAGAAAAATTATCATGTGGCAAATTTACCACATGTTCTCTTGGTTTAGTTTCATAAATTATACTATATTTAAAACTAAAATAATTACCACGTATATGTTTTTTTTTTGTCATATACCACTATACTCACTGTGTTGTCTAAGATTTGAGTAAGCAGAATTTTGGGTTTTTATGAAACCATTTCAACTTGTTATAAACCAAACGTTGTTTTTAAGCATAAACTTAAACTGTAATCTGAACCTTCTCTACCAAACGAACCCTTAATACATATAAACTGAAGATGAGGTATATTTCAGTATTTCGCCTTTTCAAAACCATTAAGTGCAAATGTACAGTCCCATTTCGTTGTGCATGTGTTTGTGAAGGATACACGAAGTAAGTTTAACTGGCATGTATATATCTCGGTCATATTGACGTAACTCAGCGTGATTTCTTGCCCCTATTCTAGAATTTTTGTACTATTACTAGTAATTAAAAAAACATTTTGGAAGTTTGTTAAAAGTGGTAATTATTGGATCCACGTAACTCAGCTAATGCATCAATCATTAAATGGATAGTGAAAATTTATTCTACATTTATGTTTTCTGTTTGGAATTTTAGAAAGTTTTGTCGCTTTTAATATAGTTGGATATATGCTATCTAAAGTACTCCAATAATTTTCGCAAATCTAGCTGTGTGCCTCTGATATATTGAATAAAACGTGAGGTATCTTTTAAATTTATAAAAGGTAAAAGTCATACAATATTATTTTACTTATTAAAATATGTCAATTTTAAACACTTATTAATCAATCTCGTAACTTTATCATCTTATTTTCAAATTTGTTTCGCTTATACTAATATAAGCTTAAAATGACTATATTAACCTTATCTTTTTTGATATAATTACATCTTTTGCCATCCCGCCACAACTTCACAAATGACGATTATTATTAATTTCGTGCTTTTCGTTCTTCCATTGATTCCTTCTATCTACATCGATTACATTAATATGAAAAAGCCTCTAAACTTCTTTACTGAACCTCAAAAATCTTAATGAAATAATTCCTTTCACTTTTGCTATATATTATTTAAATCATATTAATATGTTTGATTAAGATGTCGTATAGGTGGTCGAAACACACTGGGATACCACAACCACCATAACCTATCAACAATCAAATTCAATATCAAACCATAAACCATAACCCACTCTGTTAATGGTAAGCAATATCTAAAAACATTGTTAGTACTAATTAATTTTTCTTAGTTTTGATCATGACAAATTACAAAGACATTTGTTATCAAACAAAATCATAAAATGAATAATCTAACAAACACTATCATCAAGGTAATAATCATTACACTAACATATCTTTAATCATGCTTAGTGATCATAAAAGTGATTAACCTTAAAACTCACTTTTGTCAAATGTAATAAAAGATTTTTAATAAACTTTATTATTAAGAAAATGTTTTATTAAAATAAAAATGTAAATTTGAATATGACATATTCCAAATGCCATAAGAATATCCTTTGAATGTTTAAACAGCCTCAGATATTTCAAATTCACTAAAAGACAAAAAGGAACAGAGTCTACTCTCCGCGGTTCCTTAAGTGCCTACGCGGTTCCCTATCGATAAGGAACCGCCTGGGTAGCTAAGGAACCACCCCCAGATAGCCGTTGGGATCTTGTCTCCTATAAATAGTGAATCAAATCTGCACTTTCATTAAACCTTTTTGGACATCTTTTTCAGTCTTCTTTCTTCTTTCTAATCCTAATCATTTATAAATGATCACTTAATGTGTTAAATATGTTTACCTATGATTATCCTCTTGACCTCTTTCTTTACTTTGTCCAAAGAGAAGATCACTTACACACTTGTGATGTGATTAAAGATGAAGCCTTGATGAAGATCATTCTCTCCTAAAGATCTAATCATGTTCATCATTTATTTATTCGTGTCTTGTGTAGATCCTGAAAGTCCCAAAATACGACAATTGTTGAAACTAAGTCACGTATAAACACTAACACACAAGGAAATACTTTTCAAACGAGTAATGCTTTATTAACTATTATAAACAAAGTATTACAAAGTGCTATGAATACACCCGTTGAATGACAATAAGAAATGAACCCTAGAACGAGTAAACTTGATTCGAGCCTCAAGTTTACAAGAGAACCAATGAGACGCTGGTGGACAGCTGAGGGCTCAGTGGTTCCAAAGGGACAAAGAACTTAGATAATAAATCCAAGCACAAGGGTTAATTCTAACTTCTTTCTCCCTCCTATTTATAGTGGTACGAGGTTGTATCCTTAGTGGGGGTAGTTGATACGTGTCATCTTCAGAATGGAAGAGTACAACGTATTAAATGCATGTCCAAATCGAGACATGCCTTTAAACTACTTTAGGTGAACAGTTCTGCCAACTGTTCACTTTTGTCCCACTAGGTCGTACTAGGCTTTGACTTGAATCTCTTATTTTGTCCCGCTCAAAACACTTTGTAGATTCTCCCGCCTAAATTATAAGGATAGGACAAGCTTTGCTTTGTCCAAGATATCATAGGGTTCAAAGTAATATCTGAGTATTGTCAACTCAGAGATCCTTGAACACCAGCACATTCCTTCTACATTCCAGCTATCCATAATCGCTGGTGAGTATGACTTCAGATAGTCTTCGACTTCTCTGACGTTGTCTTTGACTTGAATGTTCCTGGTGTGCCAGCTGAGGCTTTGCCTTCCGCTGGTCTGGTCTCTGTCGCTGGTCCTCTCAGCGACCAGTAATACTTAGTCTAATTTAAACAAATCTAGACTAGGCCATAGTTAAATCTTTCATTGGCCCAACAAGCTCCCCCTATTTGTTTATAAATTATACTAAGTCTATAATTATTTTAAGTGAGTACACAGCTTCTTCTTACACATAATTTTAACAAACATACCTGAGAGTTTTATTAAGCATAAAGATCCTAACCTATTACAAGTACACCTAGTGGTGTAAGAATTTAAAACAAAAGGTTCTTCAGCGATCGAGGCCTTGGTCACAGATTCTCTAGGCTTCAACTTTGTCACTCCTAGAGTTGATGACCAACTCAATTTCATACTCAAAATCTTCAGCAATTTTGCAGTTCCTTCGGATCCCCTGTTTAAATCTGATGAGTTGAATAGTTGAATCCACATGAAGTTCATTCATTCTCTGAAAGCCATAATCACAATTTCCATTCATGAAAACCATTCCCATCTCTGGTTCGGAGTAGACTTGACCACCCACTGGCTTAGTAATCTCTTTTGGAAGTACAAGGTTTCTGTACATTCCATCCACCACAACATTCTCAGTGACCAACTTCTCAACTAGAGGCCCCATTGGGGTTTTCCCTTTCCTTTGTCCTTGAGATTGTTGTTGTTGTGATAGCTGGGGAGGTAGATGTAGCTTGAGCTTGTTTGTTGTGTCTCTTACCCAATTCAGTTTAGCTTGTATGTTTTTCATCATTTGGGCAGCACCAGGCCCAGTCTTCTTTTGGGCAAGAGACAATACTTCTAACCACTCAGAGAGGCCCAGATCTCTGAGTCTGAAGTCACTGAAGACTTTGTAGTTGGTTATTGGATGTTCTCTGTATATGGTCATTACTACCTTTTTGTCTTTGTCAGTGTAGCATGTGTACTTGGTGATTTGTCTAGGCTGAGCTCTCTAGTTCACTAATCTCTCATATTCTTTTTGAAGGCTGCTCCTTTTGGCTTTAAGTTCCTTCAACTTGTTTAATAGAGCTTCCTTCACAGCAAGAGAGAGCACTTTGTTTAGAGCCTCCTTACTCTTGAGCTCAGCAGCCTTGATATCAGCCAACCTCTTGTGTTCCATTATTTGAGCCTTTACCTGCTCAGGGGTTAGAGGTGGTTCACCTGCGCTTTTGAATTTGTTAAGATCAGAGTGCCTGGCAGTGGAACCACCTTCCTCTTGGAGAGAGTGTAGGGTTGTTTCTGGCACATCATTGGCAATGCCTTTACCCTTATCTCGTGTCAGCTCAGTGGCGGGTTTAAAAGATCTGATGGGATTTGGCGTTGGGATCTCTGGTGTGGGTTGTTTTTGATGTTGCTCCCCCTTAGGTGGAGCATCATCCTTTTCTTCAGAGTTTGAGGAAGCAGAATTCTCCCCCTCAGGCATAGCACCAGCAGGGGCTGTGCCTGAACCTACGTTATTGAACTTAAGGAAGTCGTCATGGACAAAGATACAAGTTTCCTTGAGTTCCCCTTGTAAAAGCTCCTAAAGAAGACGTCTGGAGGGTTCAGCAGCCTGGGCAATTGCTGCTACATTAGCCTTAACCGTTGTGGTGAGGACAGAAGGCATGTACTGCTGTAGACTCTGGTTAAGAATCACTGGGAGTTGAGCTTTTAAAGCGTTACCCAGTAGGTGCGGAAGCAAGGCAGTCATAGAGGATTCCACCGATGAAGTTAGTGAAGTCTCTAGGTTGGTAGTGAGTTCTTCAGCAGCATGAGTAAGTGTTTGTATTTCAGAGAGGAGATCATCATTGGTGACTTCTGGTTTTGTGATGCTGATATCTCCCCTTCGTACCCATAAGTCCTCAGCAGCCAATTCTTGGAGATCTTTCATTCTTGGGACATGAATTGGCTTGGGGGTTTGTAAATACTCCAAGTGTTGTCTTGCCCCCAGTTTCAGAACACTTGGCAAAGTAGGGAAGGGAACTGGGGTTGGAGAACAAGAACGCTGATCCCACAGATGCTTGGCAGCCGGTTCCTGAACATTTGGGAGTGATGGGAAGGGGACTGGCTTCAGTTCAATGGAAGACATGTGGTAGTCATCAGTGCTTATTTCTTCAAAGTCTGAGACAAAGACTCCATCGTCTACTATAAAGACTTCATCTTCAGGTAGTGATTCAATGTTTGAAAGGGCATCGAGATCAATGGTGGAAGCTTCAACATTTTCGTCACTAGCAATGGAGTAAGCATCGTGGTTTTGCTGTTCTTGATGAAGATTATGAGCCTGTTATAAGATATGTTAGTAACCAGTGTGAAATAATAATGCAGTTATAAATCGCCATTCGCTGCCCATAGGAAAGTTGGGTGTGATTATCCAGCCCCCCTAAGGATTTCTCCTTGAGACTCTTTTATTGTGAAAACAAATATGTTGAAGGGTCGTAATACTTGGTTTTTAGGCCTCATATATAATCTTATCGTCCGAATCTTTTCGAATTGAAAACCGGTCTAAAGTGCGACTCAATCGTCTTTTGGTGAATCAAGAGAATGGTTTGGTTTGTTTGTCTTAAACTATTAGCAAGTAATTAAAGTGTCGTTGAGTAAAATGGAAGAATAAAGATTAATACTAAAATGACGAGTAAAAATAAATGCATGTAAACTTAAAGATAAATTGAGCACACTAAATAAAACTAACACTTAGAAAATTTACAAAAAATAAGAACTTAGTTGAAAAATACTAAAAGAAAGTAAGATCGGAATGCACCAAAACACTCAATCGGAATAAGCTAAAACAAACCCAGATCGGAATATATTCCGATCTGGTAGTCGGAATATGGTGAAATCAGGCTATCGGAATATCCACAAAAAGGGGTGTAATCGGAATATTGGACCAAAGACCCAATCGGAATAACACAAAATTTCACACAATCAGAATATGGAAAGAAGGGAGTAATCGGAATACACCAAAACTCACAATCGGAATAACAAGGAAAAAAGGGCCAATCGGAATAACCGAACAGGGGTCAGATCGGAAACTCAAAACCCTAATCCGATCACTTTGATCGGAATAAGGGGTGTTCAATCGGAATCTACAAACCCTTTTCCGATTGATTAATCGGAAAGGGTGGGAATTGGGCTGCTCGGAATAACACCAATCGGAAAGGGGTTTATCACCCTTTCCGAAATCTAAGGGATTCGGTTAAGCTAGATAATAAGCTAACTTTTATAAGCTAATATCCAAAACTCAACAAACCAAATAATTAACCGAACCAAATAAGCACTTATCAACTTATCTAACTCGAAATTAAACAACTTTTTGGATCAAACAATCAAAACATGAACTTTTAAAGGCAGCTTTTTATAAGAAAATAAGCTAATCATAAAAATAAGCCAATAAGCACAAAAGTCTTAAAGCTTAATTAAATGAAAACTTATGAAATGATCAAAAGATTAACTTTTTAAGCACGAAATCAATTAGAACAACACGGATCATATGATAATCGCACCAAAATCAATCTAAAATCAAAGAAAAGTAGAATGAGATTAAGGATTAAAAGCTTAAAATAGAACTTTGATTAATAAAAATAAGCAATACAAAGATGTTTAATCTTGAAAGATTAAAAGAAGAGATGAAATTTAGTGAGAGAAAGTTTAAGACTTTCTCTCTCTAAAAAGTGAAAAACTAAAAATTAAAGACTAACTAACTAACTCGTCTCCTAATGACTATTAGGAGGGTATTTATAGGGAAGGTGGAAGGAGTGCATGTGTTGCATCTTCTTTCTTGCTTTCTTTACGTTTTCTCGACTCGACTTTAATTCTTTGTCTTTGTCGTCTCGGGATTTGAACTTGACTTTTAATTTTCTTCTTCTATTAGATTTTAAGTTCTACGACTTCGTTAACTTCCGTCTTTAGACTTTTTCTTCGATAAATCTTCAGAATAGGTCTTGGACTTCCGTTCTTTTTGCACTCTTGATCTTTTGACTTCGTCTTTTCCCGTTTTATTTGATAAAAGCCCGTGAAAACCCGTGTTTTCTTCCTTTTACATATTTTGGTCCTAAAACACAATAAAAACACAAACCACGCATAATTCCGACTTTTACGACATAAATCACACATTTTGGTCTTGTTATTATTGGAAATAAGTGGTAAAAGGATAAGTGTTTTCACACTTATTAGGTCGCCATTCGCTGCCCCTAGGATAGCTGGGTGTGATTATCCAGCTCCTCCTTAAGGATTAACACTTGGGACACTTTTGATTTGTGAATATTATGAGGTAAATGGTCACCGTTAATCGCTGCCCCTAGGAAGACTGAGGGTGATAATTCAGTCCCCCCAAAAGAATAAATTCGTTGGGACTCTTTTTAGTATGAGGGGACCCAGAGTCTATGAGAGGTGCAGAGACTCTAGGTCAGGACCTATAATGTGCTCAAGTTGTTATTGGCAAGAGCACAGTCCAGAGGGTGAAGGATCATCGGGGTGTGTTATGAGCACAAATGAATCGTTTCCTAGTGCCAAGACAGAGCGTACAGATAATCCTAAGAGATCTAGGTGCTGACACAGACACTCTATGGGTTGAGGCAAACCCTAAACATCATCGCTCTCTCCTACAGACTTTTGAGAGTGATTGTATGTGAACATCTGAAAGAAAAAAAAGGCAGACTAATACATGGGAGATATCAGCGTGGTGAAGGTTCTTAGTCGTCTCTGCTGACTTGGAGACGCTAGAATCTGGTTGTCTGTCAGCTGTAGGCTCTTTGACCACATCCACCAGAGAAGGGGATGGGTTCTTCTTTGTCTTTTTCTTCTTTGTTGGATTAACAGAAGGGGTTTCAGAGGAAAGGGGAATGCCTTTCCTCTTCTTCTTCTTTTCCTTCAGCACCTTGGGCTGAGAAGTAGATTGCACCGAGGTCTTGGACAGAGACTTGTCAATCAGAATTTCAGCATTCACCTCATTTTGAGGGATCAAGGGCTTGTCATCATCAGCAAGTAATCCAGCAACTTTCATTATGTGCCTAGTCAGAGGCACTTCATCATCCAAGGGAGTCTTTAGCGATGCTGCGGTAATGTGATAAGGGGGAAGGAATAAAGTGCATCATTGGTGTAGGATTCACCAAGGATATCCTCTAGGACGAGAGAGAGAGAGAGAGATATCTTGTGTAGCAGATGGTGACGAGTCGGTTCTTCTTTCCTTTGTTTTCAAGCTTAGCAATAAGGTCGGTGTAAAGTATGAGGGCGATCCCTATGTCTTGACCCCAAATCAAGCTGTACGCAATGGCTAGCTGGGAGCCATTAAGCTGGTCACGTGATCCCTGGTTTCCTCCCGGTCACTTTACAATGTAAAGCATCAGCGTTCTCCATGTGGGTGAGAAGTAATTCACCTTGATCAGGGATTTGTTTTGGAAGCCTGCAGAGGTGAAAGGTTTTTCATTATCATCATGAGGACGAAGGGTAGCTAGAGCCTTCTTTACTGTGGCGCTGGCGGGCACAGCAGTCATGTCTTTGTTCACAGGAAGTCCAATGCCTTTGGAAAAGGTTGAGAAATCAAAGGTGAGAGGATGAGGATGGGTGGAAAGGTTGAAAGTGATGTGTGAGGATGTTGGATCGACTTCAGCACTGAACCAGAACTCTCGTAGGTATTGATAGTAACATGTGGAGGGTTCCCTGGTGATGGCTTCGTTAATGGTGGAATTTTTGAGAAAGTTTAACAAAGGATGGTAGAGGAGATTGTTGTGTTCAAGAAGAGAAACACAATTGTTGAGAGCAATGTTTCCATCGTTAATTCCAAAATCAACGTTCGAGGCGGCCAGGACGGTAAACGTTTGGTTTGATCTGGAGGAAGCCATTGTTGAAGGAGAGAAGGTTTTGGAGGAGTCGAAATAGATGAACAGTATGTGTGTGTGAAAGAGAAGATGGTAAAATGATAAAGTGAAACGGGTCAAGGGTTTTGAAAAGGTTAAGCCGTTTAACAATCAAAGCATTTAATGCAAAAGTTTACCTTTTAATAAAAACGTGGGTCCCCTTGACCTTTCATGAGATTTTTGTCCCCTTGGAAAGCGGGAAAGTTGTTGACATAGAAGGATAATCATTTGAATTAAATACAAGAATATATTAATTCCCATTGAGATGTAACTACCTCGTTACATTTAATACCCTTTAATTCCCAGAGACAGAGATCACTAATCAGATTTATTTACCAATATTGAGCATTCCCAGGTCAGCAACCAGCCTAGTAAAACTCGGCTCAGCTAGAGGCTTGGTGAAAATATTAGCGAGCTGGTACTCAGTGGGTATAAAATGAAGCTCAATATCACCTTTTAAAATATGGTCTCTGATAAAGTGATATCTGATGTCAATATGCTTGGTTCTGGAATGAAGTACCGGATTATTGGAGATGGCTATTGCACTTGTGTTGTCACAGAATATGGTAACCTGTTCATAGTTGATTCCATAATCAGCCAACTGACTCTTCATCCAGAGAACCTGAGCACAACAACCAGCGGCAGTAACATATTCAGCTTCAGCTGAAGACATGGCCACAGAGTTTTGTTTCTTAACACTCCAGCATACCAACTTTCCTCCAAGGATTTGACAACTACTAGAGGTGCTCTTTCTATCAATGCAGCACCCAGCATAGTCTGAGTCTGAGTAGGCTTTGAGGTCGAAGCCTGAACCATTTGGATACCAGAGACCTAGTGAGGGAGATCCTTTTAAGTACCTGAAAATTCTTTTGGCAGCTACAAGGTGGGATTCCTTGGGGTTAGCTTGGTACCTAGCACAGAGACAAGTGGAGAATTGTATGTCTGGTCTGCTTGCTGTGAGGTACATCAGTGACCCAATCATGCCTCTATATAAGGTCTCATTAACAGAGACCCCTGAGTCATCAGCTCCCAAGTTGTTGGGAGGAAGCATGGGGCATTTCACTGATGTACAATCAGACAGATCATACTTCTTGAGCAAATATCTAACATATTTTTCTTGACAAATAGAAATTCCTTTTGAATTTTGTTTGATTTGAAAACCCAAGAAAAAGGTTAGTTCCCCCACCATGCTCATTTCATATTTTTTGGTCATAAGTTTGGCAAATATTTTGCTCAAGGTAATATTGGTCGAACCAAAAATTATGTCATCCACATAAATCTGTACTAAAATGACGTCACCCTTGGACCTATAAGTGAACAAGGTTTGCTCAATGGTACCCTTGACAAATTTATTTTCGAGAAGGAATTTTGAAAGAGTTTCATACCAGGCTCTGGGCGCTTGTTTCAGCCCATAGAGTGCTTTGTGAAGTCTGCAGACGTGATTTGGGCAGTCACTATTTTCAAACCCTAGGGGTTGACTGACATATACTTCCTCTTCAAGTTTCCCATTTAGAAAGGCACTCTTTACATCCATCTGATATACCATGAAACCCATGTAAGCTGCATAGGCTAGGAAGATTCTGATGGCTTCCAATCTAGCCACTGGTGCGAATGTTTCATCATAATCAATCCCTTCTTATTGATTGTAACCCAGCACCACAAGCCTAGCCTTGTTTTTAACAATCATGCTAGCTTCACCCCTTTTGTTTCTATAGACCCATTTTGTTCCAACCACTTGTTTTCTAGCTGGAGCTTTTACCAGAATCCACACCTTGTTTCTCTTAATCTGATTCAATTCATCTTGCATGGCTACAACCCAACCTTCATCAAGTAGAGCAGCGACCACGTTTTTTGGTTCATCTTCAGAGAGAAAATTAGCGAATAGGCATTCATTCGGTGAGGCTGTTTCCAGAGTTCTTAATTTACCTCTGGTTGTGACTCCCTCAGAGGGTTCTCCAAGGATATTCACTAGAAGAATATCTTGGTTTCTACTCCATTTAGATTGGGGAGCAGGGGTCTTTGTGGGTTCAGGAGTCACATCGGGTTCAATGAGTGATGGAGGTTCATCACATGTGATTTCTTCGTCTATGATCTCTTTATCTGATTGAATGTTTTGAGAGATAGGATCAGCATTTACTTCTTTGAGTTGAGTGAGAGGTCCGACAACAACAGTCTCTAGAGTGATGTCAGAGATGGAGTGAGGATCAAATCCATGAACATAAGGAAATTCATTGTGACGTATTTGAGGTGATTCCTTGGGATTTGAGAAATCATCCTCTGGGTATGATTTAAGTTCATTGAAGTCAATGTCACAGTCCTCTGAGTTGGTGTGAGTAATGACAGCATCAGCTTCATTAAAGGTGACATGAATGAACTCTTCTAATTCTTGCCTGCGAATATTGAATACTCTAAAAGATCTGGAGGTTGGAGAGTATCCAAGGAAGAATCCATCATCTGATTTTTCATCGAACTTACCTAGATGATCCTTGTAATTGTGAATGAAAACAGGGCAACCAAAGACATGGAAGTAGCTTACATCAGGGGATCTCTTCCTATACACTTCATAAGCGGTCTTGCCATGTATCTTCACAATAATGGATCTGTTTTGTGTGTAACATGCTGTGTACACAACTTCACCCCAAAATTGTTTTGGGAGTCTTAATTCGCTGAGCATTGTTCTGGCTGCTTCTATGAGGGTTCTATTTCTTCTTTCAGCGACACCATTTTTTTCTAGGGTAAAAGGGTTTGAGAAGTTCTGTGATATTCCCTTTTCATCACAAAAGGCTTCCATGGCATGGTTCCATTATCACTTCTGATATCCTTAACCCTGCAGTCATTGAAGTTCTCTATTTCTCTAATGAAAGACATTATTCTTTCAGCTGCATCACTCTTTCTTTTAAGAAAGAATACCCATGTGAATCTTGAGAATTCATCTACAATGACCAGTGTGTATTTGTTGTGATTGATGGATTGGGGTTTTACTGGTCCAAATAAGTCCATGTGAAGAAGATTGAGGCACTTATTTATGGAGAATGATTGTTTTGTTTTAAATGAGGCTCTGTGGTGCTTCCCTTTCTCGCAGGCTGAGCAGGGTCTATCTTTGCTGAAGGTCAGAGAGGGAAGTCCAGCGACTAAATCATTCTTTGCCAGTTTGTTGATGTTTTTGAAGTTAAGATGGGAGAGTCTCTTATGCCAGAGCTAATTTTCACTGTCAGATGCTTTGGCAAAGAGACAAGTATTCTTTCCTTTTGGGGATGATGTCATGTCAATAACATAAACATCCCTTCTTTTGGGTGCAATTACAAGGACATCATTATTCTGATTGTAGATTGTTCCTTGGGTCTTGGTGAACATAACTTTGAAACCAGCATTTGCAGAGTTGACTGATGCTAATTAAGTTATGTTTCAATCCATTGACATAAGCGAACCTTGTGAAGGTTATACCATTGCAATCCACTGAGCCATATCCTTTAGTGGCCCCTGAGGAGTCATCCCCAAAGACTACTTTTGGACCAGGCTCCTTCTTATATCTATGCAGATATTGTTTAATCCCTGTCATGTGTCTGGAGCACCCGCTATCCAAGTACCAAACATATTTCTTTAAGTATTCCTGCATAGATATAAAAAACTAGATTAGTTTCTATGATGAACCCACTTTCTAGTGGGTCCATGCTGTCGCTGACCAGCGATATTGGGTCTTCTCTGGTTCCTTTCTCCCCCTCTTTGGTTGCAATCCCTGGTTTCATGACGCATGTTTCCACATATGTTACATCCAGGATAATGCTCGCACTCATTAGAGTGATGGTCATAGAAACCACAATACTTGCAGGGAGGATTAGGTCTGTAACCCTGAGAGTTATCTCTGGGTTTGGGTTGCTCATGTCTTCTAGAGGGCCTGTGAGGAGTTTTAGACCTAAGTTGGGTTCGTGTTCTTTGAACAACAATGGTCTCCTCATGCTCTCTAGATGTGTGTTCAGTGGACTCACATGTGATACACTTTGATTTCTTGGTGCATTCCTCAGAGGAATGATTCTTGAAACCACAGTGCTTGCAAGGTCTAAACAAGACTCTCCCCTTTGAGCTGCTTGAACCTTCACCAAGAGAATTGACAGATGGACTGTTTTCTCTGGGGTTGATTTTTTCTTTCAACCCTTTAACCTCTTCCATCAGGGTGAGGAGAAGTTTCTTGGTGGGTGACAGCTCTTCGGGGGGAGGGGTGGGTTTGGCAGTGACTTTGGCCACAAAAACCTTTTTATGTGGTTTATCATCAACTTTGAGATTGAGTGTCCCAAAGGTTTTGAGAGCAGGTTTTGGGCCAAGTAAGGAATCAGAAGGGTTAGCACCAACAAATTTGGGTACAACTGGTACATCAGATTCCTTGTCAGAGTCCTTCTCATCCACAGAGGTGGAAGATGGAGAGGGAACATCTGAGGGGACAAATTTTACATTTGGTACTGGTATGTGATTTTTAAACCTACCCTTGCCCCCTATTGCCTGAAACACATCCCCTGGAATGGATTCAGCAACAATTTATTCCACTGTAGACTGACAAAGGTTCCATTTTTCTATGGTTTCTCTGAGTTCAGCGTTTTCATCGGTCAAAGACTCATTTTCAATAGATAACTTGCTAACCTCATTTTGAAGTTGGTTTGCGATGTTCACAAAAGGTTTGAGATTAGCTAACTCAGATTGACAAAGATTTAACTCAGTTTTAAGATTTTGAAACTTATTTAACAAGTTTTTTCTTTGTTCTTCCATAAAATGGAGGTCAACCAGGGTGTAGTCACTGACATGGTCTCTATCAGGACCCTCAGGCATGGAAAGTAATCTTTATACCTTTTTCATAGTTATATCAACCCATTGGCCTGATCTAGATTCACCTTTTCCAACAGCAGGTTCTTGATCAGCCACCACCATAAAAGCTCTAACGGTAGTAGTTCCTTCATCCTCAGATGTAAGGGGTTCATCATCCCAGTCAAAAGAAGCAGCGATTAGACCTTTATCAGTCTTTTTGTTGTCATTCTTTTTGGCTGCTTCTTCAGCTTTCTGATTGAGTTTCATCAGCTCAGCTTTCAAGGCCTTGTATTTGACTTTGTAGTCCTTATTCCCCTCAGAGTCAGAGAGCGAAGTTTGCTTGAAAGGTGATGGAGTGAACTTCTTTTTGCTGTTATGATTATTTCTGGATGATGGAAAGCTGGGAGAAGAGGTTTTGTTTGACCAACAATCCTTCTGAAAGTGACCAGCTTTTCCACAAGTATAGCAGGACACTTTGGATTTGTCTACTTTGGCAGCTCGAACTCTGCCAGATCTCTTATAGTATCTCTTTTGGTTAGCCAGAAGAGCTCTGCCATGGAACTCAGCATGTAATTCATCAAGAAATTCTTGACTGCTTCTTGTGTCCTCTTCGATGTTAGAGTCACTGTCCTGAAAGGAATGGTTAGCAACAAGAGCTTTTGACCCAGATATTTGGGAGGTAAACCTATCAGTCTCTGATTTGTAAATAGAGTCAATCAATCCTTCTTCATAATTGTACCTACCAAATAATTGAGCCAGAGTATCATTTTTGATAGCATTATTGCTCTTAAGGTTTGATTAAGGCTAAGCTATTTTCTTGGTAAACTGTTAACAAAAGTAGCATTAACCTCAGCCTTATGTAGAACAAATCCATTGTTACCTAAATCATTCAACAAGATCTTAAGCCTAGTGTAAGTTTGAGACACAGTTTCTGTTTCCAAAGCTTTAAAGGCGTTAAACTTAAGTCTTAGGGCTTGGATTTTGGTCTCTTTTGTTTCTTCTGGTCCTTCATACCCTAGAACTAATTCAGTCCACATTTCTTGTACAGTATTGCATTTGATAATGGACTTCATAATGTTTTAGGGGAGGCAAGAGACTATGATACTTTTTAGTCTCTTATCCTGGTTAGCTAGACGTCTATCAGCTGGAGACCATTGCTTAACAGGCTTCTTAATAGGTCTCTCAGGGGTAGAGGAAATAGCCAGAGGTACGTAAGGTCCATTCTCTAATATTTCAAATAAGAAGGGTTCTAAGCCATCTAAATATATAAGGAATTCACTTTTCCAGCTTGAGAAGTCTTCTACATCAAACGCTGGAACATTGGACACATGTGACCCCCCACGAGTATCAAGAAGCTGGGGAAGGTCATCCTCATTAATACCAGTACCTACAAGAAGTACAGGCATTGTATTAGATGTGGTGGCCGTTGCATTTGTTGAAGTATTAGCGTGACTAGTTTGGCCAAAGGGTGGTGGAATGGCAGGCATAGTTTCAGTCATATTTGGATCTTGATTTTAAAAACAAGAACGGTTTTAAGAAAGTTTTATAAATCAAACCGCTCTGATACCAATTGAAAGTCCCAAAATACGACAATTGTTGAAACTAAGTCACATATAAACAATAACACACAAAGAAATACTTTTCAAACGAGTAATGCTTTATTAACTATTATATACAAAGTATTACAAAGTGCTATGAATACACCCGTTGAATGACAATAAGAAATGAACCCTAGAACGAGTAATCTTGATTCGAGCCTTAAGTTTACAAGAGAACCAATGAGACGCTGGTGGACAACTAAGGGCTCAGTGGTTCCAAAGGGAGAAAGAACTTAGATAATAAATCCTAGCACAAGGGTTAATTCTAACTTCTTTCTCCCTCCTATTTATAGTGGTACGAGGTTGTATCCTTAGTGGGGGTAGTTGATACGTGTCATCTTCTGAATGGAAGAGTACAACGTATTAAATGCATGTCCAAATTGAGACATGCCTTTAAACTACTTTAGGTGAACAGTTCTGCCAACTGTTCACTTTTGTCCCACTAGGTCGTACTAGGATTTGACTTGAATCTCTTGTTTTGTCCCGCTCAAAACACTTTGTAGATTCTCCCGCCTAAACTATAAGGATAGGACAAGCTTTGCTTTGTCCAAGATATCATAGGATTCAAAGTAATCAGTGAGTATTGTCAACTTAGAGATCCTTGAACACCAGCACATTCCTTCTACATTCCAGCTATCCATAATTGCTGGTGAGTATGACTTTCGATTGTCTTCGACTTCTCTGACGTTGTCTTTGACTTGAATGTTCCTGGTGTGCCAGCTGAGGCTTTGCCTTCCGCTGGTCTGGTCTATGTCGCTGTTCCTCTCAGCGACCAGTAATACTTAGTCTAATTTAAACAAATCTAGACTGGGCCATAGTTAAAACTTTCATTGGCCCAAAAGATCCAATGTATTTCTGAATACTTGTACTAGTTGTGTTCATCCAAGCTATGTCTAAATACTTAGATTAGAGTTGTGTAATTCCTTTGCATATGTGTGTGCTTGGATTTGTGTTGTGTAGATCCAAGCTACATGTGTGTACTTAGATATGCTTAGTTGAGTTGTAATAAGTTGTGTTAGTTCTCAGTAAACAATGAAGTGATGTGGTTGTGTATTGTGAGTTCTCACTAAACTATAAAGTGATAAGTAGTTGTGTTGTGTGAAGTTCTCACTTAGCTTCAAAGTGAAGAGTCGTGAAGATTGGTTCTAGCTTTCGATTAGAACTCGACATCTAGCCTTGTGTCAGAAAATGGTGAAGTAGGCAACGTTGTGAAGATTGGTTCTAGCTTTGGATTAGAACTCGACATCTAGCCTTGTGTCGTTAAATGGTGAAGTGGGCGACGTTGTGTAGATTTGTCCTAGCTAAGATTAGGTCTCGACATTTAGCTTAGTGTCGGAAAATAATGTAAGCGATGTTGTAAGGTTTTCTCCGCCAAGAAGGGATCTTGTGGATATAGTGGAAATCTCGAGTAAGGTGTACTCGAGGAGTGGAGTAGGAACGAGAATAGAGACTCGTTGCGAACCACTATAAATCTTGGTGTCTTCCTACTAGGTTGTTTCTTTCCTTACTCATTACCTACATTCATTATCATTACACTTACTACATATTGTTAATGCATTAGAATTGAACCTAATCATTATGCAACTAGCTTTCGAGTAAAAGATAGTTTTAACACTCACCTAATTGAAAGGAATTTTAATTAGGAGATAAACCGATGAGAAACTATTCAACCCCCCTTCTAGTTTCTACAATTGGTATCAAAGCGATGGTGACACAAGGTCTTTGAAGTATATTGTGCTTTAAAACTTGGATCGATCCATTGTCTCCTCAAATTAGAAGGTTAAGTTGTACTTAAGTTTTTCTTTGGTCAAGACTATCTTTTAAGCCTTTTAATTGATAATATTGCATCTCATTTAGATTAGTAGTATCTATGCATTTTGGATTTACTCTTGAAATGTATCTACTAGATTTCATCTTGTTATGTGTAGGTACTCATGAAGAGTAATCATCTAATTGATTGTGGATTGAGTCACTTACACTTGTAGAAGACGATTCTTCTTTGATTTCCAACATCATTGAATGATGATATCAAGATGGATGGGAGTGATAATAGTCTTTGAAGACTTAGTAGTCATTTTAGTCATGATTGGGCTTTGCATTGGTTCCTTGATAGCTTGGAATACAATTTCTGGCCAAGGTACATTTTCGTTCATCCACACGTCCTATTGATCACTCTTGCCTTGACATTTGTTTGTGGTTTGTGATTCTTTTCTTTCACTCTCTAAAATCTTCATTGCTTGGATACTTGACTCACTATGGGGATGTAGAGTGAGTTAGTAGTAGCTTAAAGTATCATCCATGATTTTCATGGTTTGCACCCTTACGGTTAGTAGGCCCTTTATCATGTGTAACTTGTGCAATTGACCTCATCTCTAGGATGATTGATGAATCCCTTAAGATACCAATCTACATCATAAGTTGTAGTTGGATTTTACACATTTGGAATTGAAATATTCCAAGGATATTGTTATTGTAAATCCTAGCAATAATTATCCGATCATGTGGGAGAGAAAGTGAATCTATACTTTGCTCACATTTTGAAGTAGAGTAAGACCTTTCTTGAAAGTGATCTTATTCTATGCATCAAAATTGCTTAGTGTAATTCATTACCTGAGCCGTTTAGACATTCGCCGGAAAGGCACGTCCTTAACCACCATATATGACACAATCTCTTCGTCTCCTCGATTTGAAGATTGCCATTTGTCTCTTGAGAATTGTTCTTGGTCTTGATTCACTCCTCTTGACTTCTCTCCTCTTTATTCTTTTGCTACGAGTAGTCGTTTGTTCGTTTCGGTCTTTTCCATATCTCGATCAACTCGTAATCCTTCAATAAGGCATTATTACCTTGTGTTGTGGTGGTCGAATGATTTCATAAAGGCTTAAGATATATTTTAAGGATTTTAGAAAATTTTGGTTTTGAAAAATGCTTTGATTTTACTGGATAAAAACACGCCACTGTAGGCGGTTCCTTATCATCGCGACTCAAACTGGCGGTTCCTTATCGATAAGGAAACCGCCCAGCACTTGCGACTAAAGTGTCATTTTTATTAAAAAATCACTTTTTCAAAAACTACTTCTCTCTCTTCGTCAACATAGGGACGAGAGTACCCAGTTTTTCCACCATTGTTGCTTTTCAAAAACCTTCAATTACTCAAGATTAATTGACTCAAATTCGTGGGTTTCACTCAACTATCATCCAAGATCAATTAATTGTAAGTTATTTCTTTCAATTTCATCTAATTTGTTCTAGGGTTCATACATTCATAATTAGGGATTTTTAAATTTGACATTGAATTAGAACCTTACTAGAAATAAGAGTTGACATAGTATTGTTGCTATGATTCCTTAGGTTCATATACATTGAGATTTCACTAAAACCCACTTGTAGAACAAATCCGAATTTTGACTAAACAATTTTGGTTGATTGATGGAATTGATATGAACCCATGAACAAGTTGGTAATGGCATTGTTAAATGCTTACCTAAAAACCTTGTTTTGAAAAACCAATGTTCAAGTTCATTGTTGATCTTGCATAATCAATGTGTTATTGTCAATGACGAACTAGAAACATTGTGAGTATAAGAATGATAAGGATTAAACCTTTGTTTATCAAGAGATTGATGAAAGACATTCTCATCTTTTCGATTTTTAGTTTATATGTAACATATGAGTGACTGAGTAAATATTTTTGTGTTCATTTAGGTACTAATCATGCCTTCGAAATTCAACAAGACCACCAATACACTAGACAATACATGCCAAACCTTTCCGAAATGTGTGCCTCCCCTCAACTTACAAACACCTATTCCTCACTCCAAAAACGTTGTTTTCACGAGGGTAGAGTTGTCGAACGGGATATTGAGGGATATATATACTCGATCGATGTTCGAAGAAATTGGGTTTGACTGTTTATTGGAAATCAAAGAGGATATATATCCTGAATTTCCCTTAGAGTTCTTTAGCACATACTATCTCATTTATGATAATGGTAAAGTATATGTTAGGTTCATCCATGGTGGTCGACTCATTAAACTCTCTCTTGAAGACTTTGGTCAAGCTCTTCGTGTTCCATTTTAGGGCACTTGTCGATTTACTGATAAATGGAAACTTGATTATTTCCTTGAACCATTCGACTGTGCTCCAGATGAAAATGAAGATATTGACCTTGACTACATTCTTGATGTCATTTGTAAAGAGCGTAGTGAAAACGTTGTAAGAAGCATCCACTCTACCAAGCGTCAGCTAAAACGATATGAGGTTCTCTTAAGCGACCTAAATGTTTGTATGGTCCATTGGGCCGACATCCTTAGGGAGAATGTGTTTTGTCTTGGTGGAAACCGGGATCATATTCCGGCGTGTATGGCGCACATGTTATGTTGCATCGCTACCAATGCCAAGTACAATCTAGCATACTATATCGCTCAACGAATCACCTATGCTCTTTCCAGACCTAAAACAAACCTCCCCTATGCCATGGTTCTTAATCGCCTTCTTATGAAGGTTGGTGAAGATTATCCCGACATTGACATTACTCGCTTTCGCTCGGTCAAACGAGTTATGTTACCTATTCAAGAGGTATAACCACGAAAGGCGAGAAGTGATCAAGGTTCGAGAAAATCCGATCCACAAGACTCCGATTATGAGGACTTTGATATGTCACCAAGTGATGGTGGTTGCATAGGCACAAGTGCTCAAGTTGTCTCTTCGAGTGACTCCCACCCATCCATGGACACTTTCATGGACGGGTTAGAAGAAATCATCCCTCCTCCTCACCATGCCACCAGTGGACTTCCGGAAAACTTTGGTCTTGAGGATGTCTATCGTGCTAATCTTAACACCCAAGGTGAGTTGTATGATCATCGAATGGAGTCATGAGGATCGTTCAAGAGCATGAGTAAGTTGATCAAGGGACTTGGCAAAAAGAAGAAGTGAAGCTTTGATCTATCATGGTTTCGTAAACATGTTTGGAATGTTTAACTCTTTTTTGCTTTTTAGGATGTTATGTTTATTAACTAATGCTATGTGTTTGGATTACTTAGTATTTTAATCCTAATTGCTTATGTGATCGATCTTTCGATTTACATAGCTTTATGCATCTTGTGTGTTAGATAGCTTCCTAGTTTTTGGTTAATAGTTTACTTTGGCTTGACAAACCTTGGTATAAAATCTGGGCTAGTAAAAGTTTGAGGAAGTGCTATTTTTGAACACCTCTGGTCACGGATCCATATCGAACCCGCGGTTCCTTAGCGATAAAGAATCGTGACCCTACGTAAGGAACTGCCGACTACTGTTTCAACAGAATCTTTGCTTTACACTGTTTTCCTTAATCTGTGTAAAACTTTGATAAAATTTTTGCAAAAAACTTCACTTTCCTAAACTAGGCTACCTAATTTCATTGTTCACATAAAATGGTTTTAACCAATTACTAGTTTGGATCATCCCCTTATCTTCTTAAACCCTCCACTGTTGATTGTGTTCTTCATCCTTTCAACTCTTCTCTAAACCTGAACACACAACCATGGTGTCCACTAGATCATCCAACTCTTCCAAAACTTCCTCTTCCAAAAGGAACCTCAAAATCAAGATCAAGTTTCCCAAAATTGGTTATTCTTCTTCTTACCATACCCCTAAAAATGAGTCTACTCCCATTCTCATTTCTTCATCACCTTCACTACCTCTTGCTTCATGCAATAGCAACTCAACTCATGGTACCAACCATTCACATGGTTCTACCTCATCTTCATTCCAATCTAGAATGAATGAGTTGTCATCACCTTTCACTCCTAGTCCTCCTTTGGATGTGTGACAACCATGGTTTTTGGGGTTCGTCACTTAGACTATTGTTTAAGGTGTTTTGTGTAAATATGTGCTTTTATGTGCTTATGTGTTTATTTTGTGTATTTGGAGTGAGGTTTGGATATCGTTTATGGGTATATGGTACAAATAAGTAAATCGAGGAACGGTTATTTCATGTTCATGAGCCCAAATGGTAGTTACTATGAAATGAGATGGTGTTATTTAGTGGTTTTACGTATACATATATGTATTATAGAAAATCGTATTTTTACGGTTTAGGGTTTTGCATTTAGGGGTCTCGGAAGAGGTATTTAGTCACGGGAGTATTTTTTGGGATGGTTTTAAGTCATTTAGGACTTAGTTAATTAGTTTATTTTATATTTCAAGAGTTTTTATAAAACTGTATATTTTTACGTCTTTTACGGTATACGCGTAAATTTGACTAGTTTTACGGTTTTGAGGTTTTGGAGGCTTTAAGAGCTGAAATAAATTAATGCAAATTAAGGTAATATTATTAATACAATTATTAAAAATAAAAAGAAAAAAACGAAATTAAAGGGGTATAGTTGGTTTTGGGATGCAAGAAAGAAAAAGAAAAGGGAAAAAAGGGAAAAAAAGGGAACCGGGCTTTTGTATTGGGCCAAGGACTTGTTAGGAAAATATACAAAAACTTTTTATTAATAAAAACACATCATAAAATCCCTGGAGATCATGAGTGATTCGAAATCCATGGAAAAATTAGGGTTCTTCATCAAGAATCTTGTTTTCCAAAAATCTAAATAAACTCTTCAAACCCTTTTAATTAAATTGTTTTTAATTCTTTCTTTATCATTATATGATGGATCTAGGTTAGTGTTTATTAGAAAATCTGTAATTTAATGTAATCACAACGATATAGACATGATTATAATAATTAGGGTTAATGATTAAACATGATTAGGGTAATTAATTTGGTTAATTATGTTAAATTCATTTTTAAAACTAGGCAGAATTTTTGGGTCATTGTTTTGATTATATCTAGAGTTTTACAAACTTTTAATTTTCGAATCTTATGTCCCTGGAAATTTAATTGAGTTGGCTTTCAAATGCAAGAAACTAGAACTAAATTGGAGGTGTGGAAGTGGGTCAAAAACAGGTTGCATCAGTTGGGTGTCAAAACGGTTTTTCGATCAGCCTGTTTTCTTTTTATGTTTTGAATTGTTTGGGGTACTTAGGGTTATATTGGAACCTTCAAACGAACATAAGACTTATATTATATTTTAAATAAAAGATCTGGAGGAGGTCTAAAGAAATGGGTTAGGGTAAGACCCTCTGATCATAACAAACTTTTCATATGTTCAAAATCAGTAAATTCTGGATAGGTAAAAGTATATATATATATATGGAGGCCTTAAGAGTGTCTTCAAGGTTGCATCCAAATGGGAGAGTTAGCTAACTCATGTAAAGGCATAGGGTTTCTTTTATAGAGGAAGTTGATTTGGTTAAGGGGGTGTTCGACCCATAGTTTAAGGTATGAAAAACGGGACTGTTTTGGGTTAAATGTTAACAGAGCGAGTTATGAACTAAACTAAGTTAAGGGCTTTATAGAGGGGTTGATAGGTGTGAAAACACCCATCCTTTACCACTTAATTATAATAATAACCAAGCCAAAACGTGTATTTTATGTCGTAAATATCAGAATTATGCGTGGTTTGTGTTTTTATTGTGTTTTAGGAGCAAAAGATGAAAAAGGAAGAAAACACGGGCTTTTACGGGCTTTTATCGAATAAAAAGACAAAAGACGAAGTCAAAAGATCAAGAGTGCAAAAAGAACGGAAGTCCAAGGCCTATTCTGAAGATTTATCGAAGAAAAAGTCTAAAGACGGAAGTTTAATGAAGTCGAAGAACCAATTCTAATTAAAGAAGAGAATTATAAGACGAGTTCAAATTATATCGACAAATCCCGAGACGACGTCGAGAAAGACAAAGAGTTTAAATTGAGTCGAGACAAGAAGAAAGAAGGAAGAAAGCACCAACATCTTACTCCTCCTATAAATACCTTCCTAATGTGTCATTAGGAGGTAGTTAGTTTAGTTTTAGATTAGGAGTAGTGTAATTTTATTTTCTCTCTAGTTTTTCACTTTCTCTCTCTAGTTTTTCTTTAAAATTTTTAATCTTTTCACTTTAATCTTATATTTGAATCTTTAATCTTCATCTTTAATTTCAAGTTTTTCATATTCAATCTCTTTCTACCTTTCTTGATTTTTACTTGTTTGATCTGAAAATTATCTTTGATTTTGTTTAATCTCAATGTTTGATTGATTAAAAAGTTTATCTTTTTATCATTCTTTAAGTTTTTATACAACTTAAGCTTTGAGCTTATCATGCTTATTGGTTTAATTTGTATTTAGCTTATTTGTTTAAAGTTTTCTTAAAGTATTCGTCTTTTTAAAGGTTGATTTAAAAGTTTGCTTATTTAAAGTTTTGAAAAGTTTTTATGTGCTTATTTAGTTTGTTTCATTATAGATTTGATTAAGTTTTGGTTTGAGCTTTTTAAAACATAGCTTATTTGTTTAGCTTATTTCGAATTGCATTCCATCGGAAAGGGGAAACCCTTTTCTGACCATACATTCCGGTAAGGACCTTTTTATTCCGATGCTAGCATTCCGATCTCAGGATCGGAAAAGGGTTTTGATTTTCTTACTGTATTCCGATCACACCATCGGAATGGGGTTTCTGGGTTCCGATCTGGATTCTGACCATCATTCCGACGGTGTGTTTGTTTCCTTTATTCCGACAGCTTGAGTTATAAGCATTCCGATTGTTTTCCTTTTTCCTGTATTCCGATAGCTTTAGATTAGCATTATTCCGATGGTTGTTTTTCTTCACATATTCCGATAGCTTTGTTTATATACATTCCGACCAGGATTCCGATTTGGATTTCGATAGTTTTGTTTTAGTTTATTCCGACAGTTGTGTTTGTTATTCCGATTGCTTACTTTATTTATTTCGACGGAAGCATTCCGACGGCTTTGTTGTGACACCATTCCGACGGGATTCCGATTGGGGCATTCCGACGGGGTTAATTGTTTAGTTTTACAAAGTTTTATGTTTTAAATTCATTACGTTTTAATTTCCAAAAATTGCACGCTTCCCGAAATCTCTGTTTTTGCCAAGTGTTTTTCTAGTAATTTTTAGTTTAATTTTTAAAGCTTCCACTTTTACTTAACGACATTTATAGTTGCTTTTACATTTAAATTTTCATTTTCATTTTACTTGTAGTTTAAAATAGATAACCTTTTCCCTTTATATTCCACCAAGAACGACTGAGTCGCACTTTCAACTGTAATCAATTCGAAAAGACTGGAACAACGAACTTTCATACGAGAAAATCTCATGTATTAACTAACACCCTCCTAATGTGTCATTAGGATGGTATATATAGGAGGTGGGGAGGTGCATGTGTTGCATCCTTTTTCTTTCTTCACGTCTCGACTCGATTTAAATTCTTTGTCTTTCTCGACGTCGTCTCGGGAATTGAACTTGTCTTATAATTTTCTTCTTCTGTTAGACTTGAGTTCTTCGACTTCATTAAAATTCCGTCTTAAGACATTTTCTTTGATAAATTTTCAGAATAGGCCTTGGACTTCCGTTCTTTATACACTCTTGATCTTTTGACTTTGTCTTTCGTCTTTTTCTTTGATAAAAGCCCGTGATAGCCCATGTTTTCTTGCTTTTTCATATTTTTATCCTGAAACACAATAAAAACACAAACCACGCATAATTCCGACTTTTACAACATAAAATACACGTTTTGGTCTTGTTATTATTGGAAATAAGTGGTAAAAGGATAAGTGTTTTTACACTTATTAAATCCCCTACACTTGACCATTGCAATGCCCTCATGCAATGCATTAATTTAAAAGCACAGTTTACATTTCTCATCATAAATAACCCACCTTGGCCTTTATTAAATACTAACTTTTAAGGAAACTAAAAAGATAAAAATATGTACAAAATAAGTAAATAAATCAAAGACTTACATTGGGGTTTTGGCCGTCATGAATGTTTATCATCCTCAAGTTTCATGTTCCCCATACCAAGCATAAAAACGAGATCATTGTTATTATAAGTTAGCAAACTATCACAAACTCATGTGGCCAAATTATTTACTTAGACTCCCTTATTCCTAGGTGTATCTCTTAAATTTTAATTTTGTCTTGAATGATCACGAGGATACATTGTTTGACTTATTTTGATAGTTTATTTAGGCTGAAAATAAAGTGGGACGATTTAATCAATAGTTAGCTAAAGGACAAAATCTTTTAAAACTGCTTCTTGGGACCTCTTAAAGTTCATATCTTGGCATAACTCGCTTCACGATTTGAGACCTTTCTCGGACCGATATTTGGCAGCGACTTCATACTTCGAATCTTGAGAGACGTTCTTGAAATTATGGTCTTCTCTTCATAATAGGAATTTCTTCACTTGAAGTTTTGAGAGATTCTTCATATTGGGACCACGACATCTTCATTTTCTCTAGTCTTTATTTTGGAGTTTGATATACGACGATCCGCCTCCTTTTAGGACTTGGATCTATTTATCCTCAAACCTTGTTAGGGCCTTTTTGGATAGACTTCTCCATGATCTTTAGGGGAGTATTTGCTTTTTGTCGTGTGTCTCGATCCTTCATATTGATTTTTAATAAATGATTCTTCACATCACTTGGGATCTTTAGCAACAAAATGTAGCCCTCATGCCTTGTTAGGGCCTTTTCAGACTCGCCAATCTTCGCATTCCGCTTCAATAAGTTATGCCTTGGCTATGAACTCTAATTAATACTAAGAAACTTTTAAACGATCTTGCGCTAGAAGCTAAGTATGTAAAACCCGCTTTAAATATCCACGAACATTTATTACGTACGGTCATAGCTTTAGTTTAAACGTTGCGTGACTACTATTCAGACAATAAATAATACATTCAGAGATTTATCACAAAACATTTAGTCACGAATATACGAACACACGAGAACACACGTTATTACATGAAATAAAGAAACCAAATTCGTATTTGGCCTGTTATAAAAAACGTCGTTTAATATTAAGCAAGAAGCAAATATATGGCAATACAATCATTTCTCCATTAGTGTCTTCTTAAATGATTATTTAGACTATGAAAATCTCATTCAAACATAGAAATGTTGACTACATTATTAAAAACATTAAACGATTTAATTGCACTTTACGCGTTTCTTGCGAAAATTTCGATACAACATTCTGTTTATAATCACAATTGCTTTACATAACTTTCATCTCATTTATGTGTTTCATATAAACACCAACTCTTATGCTTATGCTTACGACATTCACAATATACATTTTCACATGATATTAGTCCAAAATCTTAGAGTTCTCTCGGGTCACAAATCAACTTACAAACCCTCGCCCATTATGTTTCTTTTTCTCATGACGTGATGACAATGTAAAGTTGCACCGCAAGTAAAACACAGCCGTAATCTCGAATCATGTCCGTTGGAGTGGTGGTCGATCGAGTCACGTGTATGTTCTGTCCTGAGTACAAGTCTTGTTTGCTTGCGCTTATTGTTCGAGTTCGGGTTATAGGGTTCGATAGTGTCTCCTTGATTTGTTATGTGCGGGTTGAATTGGTGTTGCACTCGTTCTTGTGTCGGTTGTGATCTTCTCATTAAGTCTAAAGGTACATCCTGGAACTGTCATGTTGATACTTAATCACGTAGTAAATATAACTGTCATGTTAAATCAAGTAGGTTAACATTGAAAATATTGTTATATAATGAAAATGAAAGCTATAAATGATTAAATATCATGAGCATGAAGTACTGATGGCAAGATCTAGTCGTGTATGAATTTGCATATAACCAGACATAAGATTATGAAGCTAGAGTGGAGTAAATAAAATTAGTACATAAATACATACTGAATAGTCTATGTGAATATTATCTTGGGTTTTGGCTCGACAAACAGAGGGCCACGAGGGTGTTTGGTTTATTAAATTAATTCGGCTGTGAGAATATTAATGGTTGTTGCTTTGTTTTAGTGCGACCGAGAGGGGTATCTCGGTAGACTCGGGTGCACGCTTGAAAGTTAAAAACATGGGTTTACTTATTTAATATTTAATCATTTTACAAGTTTATTTCAAAATCTAACAAATATAAATGTTTAATTAATTTAATTGGTAAATTAAATTATAAATGATTTTACTAGTTTTATTAATTAAAGGTATGATTTTGTTAAATGATCTTGAAAACCTTTTTGAGAACTTTCTATTTTAGGGAACCTTCTATTTAGGGAAAACTTTCTATTTTTTAGCAGGTTACTATTAATAGTGTATCTATAGAGTACGAGGGTGCGGATTATATATTAATTAGAATACAAGTGATACATTAATCAGAAACACTTAACAACAGTCAGAGTTATCAGAACATACATAAACAGTAAAACTACAAGAGCATAATAAACCAAGTCAAGAACAGTAAGTATCAATAAAAGTATACATAAATCAGATAACTCATTCACGTCCCTTATGTATGTAGTATCCGGGAAATCGGAGTAGATCTTTCAGCTTCATTCTCATTTCAATACTGGACACGAGGTACGGATTTTCCGTCCTTTCAGTAATGACTTCCTTTCTATGCATGATTAGGATTCCCCGTCTGCAGCCAAATGTTTTCCTTAGTATATGTTTAAGTTTATCAGTAATCATGTTAATAACAAAATAAATTGCCTGAGCATTATATACAAGCACGATCAATTTATGTACTAGTTACGGAGGTACCGTAACCACGACACTAGAGGCACCGGTGTCGTGACTCACATGCAGGAGAGTGATATCCTGCATTGTCCCACTCAGCTCAGCTTGGCCATTTTATCAGTATTATTAGTGGGGCGTATGGATGCATCCTAGGCTACAGTTTACAGTTTAGCAGGTGAATGTGGTGTGTGCTCTACATCCTTCATATTGGAGCTGATCCCTCCACCCAACACAGTTATTTAGAGGTCACCCCTCTACAGCATGATGAGGTCACCCCTCCAGTTATTCATGCACGGTTGTTACAGCACGTGACCTATATAAGCTCTGGCAAATAAAATACAGTAAATGCATGTTTTCAGAATTAATAGTTATATTTCAGTATCAGTATATATGAACCAGGTTCTCAGAATTTTATGCAGAGTTCTACCACGTGTTACATATCAGTCTTACAGCTTCAGTATTCTATCGCCTGTTTCATTCAGTATATTCTTATCATGCTTTATATCCGTTCACTGAGCGTTATGCTCAACCATAGTTCCTTCATGTTCTAACGGCAGGTACACCAGGACGCTCTTAGAATTCTGAGAGCATGTGCATTGAATGGAAGCTATCCGGACTTCTTACTTTATGCACTTTTTTTCCATTATTCTACTTATTTGGACATTGTTTAGTCCTTTCCTTCAGTATTTTACTTTTCATGTTTTGAGCTTATGTTTGGATTGCCGATGTTTGATTCCGGTATTTCCTTTATGGTCAGTTAATGTTTTAGGACATTTACCTTATGCTTTGATGACACGCCATAAATACACATAACGGTCCACTTATCCAAGTGGGGTGTTACAATTATGGTATTAGAGCGTAAGGTTCGACCTGTAGGCTCTAAAACTTGACCTGTGACTAGTGGGTAGTCACCAAGAACTTCCCAGATTTTGGCGTTGTTATCTTTCATGTTTCTCATGGATTATTCAGTCAGTTTTCTTCAGTTATCAGTCAATTTTCTTAAAATTTTGACTAAGTAAAAGGTTGGTACAGGACTGGCCATATTTAGTCACATGTGCTTTCTGCGAATTTGGTTTTTGTGAACCCACCCATAGGCGTTCACCCTTGCCGTTCAGATTTTGTATTGGTAAACCGACCATAGGCGTTTACCCTTACTCATGACAAATTCATGTTTTCAGTCAAGTATTACTTGGTGAACCAGCCATAAACGTTCACCATTGTTCAGGTCAAATTTTCAAGCTATTTAGTCGAAGGTTGTTTTGTGAACCGATTCATAGTTGTTCACCTTTTTCATATCAGGACATTTCTTAAATTTTGACAAGTATGGACTAGACTACAACCAACCATATTTAGTCTTAGATTATAAATTTCTATACATGACAGTCTTCAGAAAATTTTGACAAGCATGGGTCGAACCAGAATCGCCCATACTTAGTCATGTGTTTGTTCCTTGAATAATGTGGATTGAACCATAGCCATCCACATCAGTTGATGTTAAACTCCAGTTGATCATACTCTTATAGAATTTATAACAATCCAGTTCGCACAATCTCATGTTGATGTACGCTGTTTCAGTTTCATGTCTCCTTACGAGGGTTTTATGTTCAGCAGAATGATAAATGTCTCCGAGCTAAGACACAAAAAGAATTTCAGTAAAACCCATTTTCATGATAAATCATGATTGGCCTTTATTGATCATGTTTCATGCTGACCACTGTTGGGACTTCGATTATATCATACTTTTCAGCCTCGATACAACCAGCAGTAAGTCGACGCAGGAATTGTCAGCCTATCATGTTACTTATTTCAGATCAGTTTACTACCCTTTAAATCAAATTAATTGCTTGATCATGTCAGACAAGCGACACCAGTATCGATCATCCCATAAAATTTCCACCAGTGCCATGTACAGTATTCCATATGTACCTCATATACAGTGTCTCAGTTATACTCCATGTACAGTATTTCATGTGTACTCCACGTACAGTGTCTCAGATATGCTCCATAAGCAGTATTCATTTTGTACTTCATGTACAGTAGTCCAGGTGTACACCAGGTACCCTACTCCATGGATATTGCTAATCGATCCTCAACCATCTCAGGATATTATACCAGGTGCTGATGCTGCTCGTGAGTTGAAGATTGTACCAGATGCTGATGTTGCTAACACTTTGAAGACCTCACAAATGTTGATGTTGCTGATACTTTGGAGATTTCTCAAGATGCTGATGCCGTTCATACTATGAAGACTCTGAAGAACAAGGACGAAAACTATAAATTTGAAATTTCTGAAAAGAATAAAATTTCAACCATTAGACACTACCATCCCATTCCATGCTTTTACTCTCTCAGTTAGATGTCACACTTCACTCAGCTAATTTTTCAGTCAGAAGAGTAGGAACCGGTAACCAGCCGGCCACTCAGCAGAATAGTTACATGAATCACGGTCATGATAATAGTCGTCACGAAACTGACAGAGAAAGCGGTAATGTCAACCACCGTGCGAATAATTAATCAGTCAGTAACCACCAAAACTCCGGAATAGACGTGACCAGAAATACAGAGGTTAACAGTCTAACCGGTCCGCAAATCCTAGCAGTTACCAGAGATTTTTAAATTTATGCGTATCCACCTACCGAAACACATGACAAGATATCAGTCGAGACGCACGTCTCAGATATCGTCTCAGAAGACACATGTCACGACATTAGTCATGATACGTCCTAGAAGACACATGTCAGGACATCGTTCTGTTAAGTTTCAGACGAAGACATTTAGAGTGATCTGCTAAGTTTACTTCACGTATTTATATGTCAACTTTGTCTTAAATCAGGTATTACCTACCCTCCAGCCAGAAAAGACTCCACAATACCAACCATATTTATAAGGTCTTCCTTGCAATTGAAGACAAGGTCCGCCTTACAAACTCCCAAATATATTCATTATATTTTCTGCCAGAAAAATCAGTACAAGTTGCTATGCTTTACAAGCAAGTGTATTATTTCAAGGCTACGAAGACTTTTAGCTACCAGTTATGACTCGATTTCTGAAGTTCCTTAAATCCATGGTTAGCAGATTATTCCAGAATTTCTAGACGCAATTCCTGAAGGTTTCTAGAAAATTTTCCTAACCACGATACAAAGTTTAACAGAGAGCTTGTCTCCATGACATAACCTCTTTTTAGAACTCCTTATCGCAGGGCTTCAGTTGAGTTAAAAGAGTTGCAGCATTAGCTGAAAGAGTTACCAGAACGAGGCTTTTTTTCGCCCTAGCGCACCACCAGGAGGTGCATCGTTTTCTATCTATCAGGAAGAAGGCCGGTAACATGAGATCATGTATCAACCACAAAATTTTTTTTTACAAGATCACCATTCATAAGCGATGATCATTCCACGTATAGGAGGTTTATCTGATCTGCTACAATGCCTTAAACATTTTTCCAGAATAATTCATGATTAGGCTACCATCAGTGGTGAGAGTAAGAACACGATGTTTGCAAGACCGTTTTTGCACACGCTGTGGTCACTCTAAAAATTTTAATTTATACTTCTGAGCTCCCAATGCTTCAGCTATATTATGGAAGTGATGAACAAAATTTTCCATGAATTCTCAGACAAAATCATCAGTATATTCAGTGATAACATTCTGGTCTTCTAAATTCTAGAGAAGAACACGAGAATCATCTTCTCACGATCATGCAGATTTTCTGATAGGAGAAAATTATATACGCAACTTTCCAGACGTGAATTCCAGTTGAACAAGGTGGCATATCTGGGCCACGTTATTTCAGCAGAAAGAAATTTCAGAAATCTTGCGAAGGTCAAGGCCATCACCAGATGGTCAAGACCGACGACGTCTCTGACTGACGTACGAAAATTTTCTAGAACTCAGTTAACTACCACCACAGAAATTGCTGACAGTTCTCACGATTAGCTTTCCATGACTAAGCTTACGCTTAAAGGAGAGAACCTACACTGAATTAGGTGTTCCACAAGATCCTATGCTAGTAAAGGCCTAGTTACCGGGACTCATAATGTTTCTATGACTATTCACCCAGATTCCACCATAACGTACCATAATCTTAGGCAGAATTTTGGTAGAAGCAGTATAACACATTGAGGCAGCTATGTTTATAAATAGATGCCTGCATTCCAGCAGGTTTAAGATAGAACGCCGACATGCTAATGAGTTAGTGCAACCATTAGAAATTTCTGAACAAGAATGAGACAAGTTTCCCATATTAGTTGTTATCAGATCACCACAGACTCAGAGGAAGTATGATGCTATCCGAGTCATTGTTGACCAGTTAACTCAGCCTACACGTGTTCTTTCACCCGAAAGGGTTACGTAGTAGCAGATCTGCAAGAAATTCAGCAATAGATCGTACGATTTCACGGTATCCCATCAACCATCATGTCAGATAGAAATTCACGTTTGCGAATAACGCTCACGTTCATGTTCACGATCACGTGTACGTTCACATTATGATGTTGTTTCAGTCCATATTTTGTGCTATCTCATGATTTAAGTTCACGTTCGCATTCATGACATAGTTCACGTTCAGGTTCGTGTTCCATCTCAGTATATACGTTCCGGGTCTTGTACCGGATTTGGTTATAGAAACTTTGAGAAACCAGACTCAAGTTTAGCATAGCTTTTCCATACCCAGGCAGACGTTTCACGTATCAGGCCATATCGTTTGGCATTCCCTCCTTGGTCAGCATACGTTCATGATATGTTCTAGTATCACGTTCACAGTATGTTTCACGTATCACGATCGCGATATATTTTGTGCACAACGTTCATCAGATGATCGCGAACCACGTTCATAATTGCTCATGTAGTACGTTCACAATTGTTCACGTAGTTCGTCCCAATATGTCTTCAGTATCGTCGCTCAGAGATATAAATATTTTCTTTTCAGGTTATTGTACGTATCATTCCATGTACCCTACATATTATATCTTTTCGATCAGGTTCAGAAATCCATCTCATGTATGGAGCCAGAAACTATTCAGCATCGTCAGGACAGGGTCATTAGGACCAATATTTTCATTGTGTTTAGACCTTTGAAGGAGCCGTTTCGAGTGGGAAGCCACTCGGAATGGAGGAGTCCATCCGGACCTCTCATCCCTTTCCTTCAATAATTCAGTTAAGTTCTTTCAGTCATGTTACGTTTCATGTCCTCTTCAGCCATGTCACGTTCCATGTTCACTTCAGTCATGTCACGTTTATACCCTCTCAGCAGCATTACGTTCTAAGTTGAGGACGGAATATCCTTTCAGCTTACATGTCTTTTCAGCCTACGTGTTATTTCAGTTCTTATAACTTCATCAGCTTATTACCTTTAATTCGAGGACGAATTTCCTTTTTAGAGGAGATGAATTGTAAAACCGCAGCATTATGGTGTCTCTAATTCGAGGACGAATTATTTTTTTTAGAGGGGAAGAGTTGTAAAACCCGCTTTAAAGATCCACGAACATTTATTACGTACGGTCATAGCTTTAGTTTAAACGTTGCGTGACTACTATTCAGACAATAAATAATACATTCAGAGATTTATCACAAAACATTTAGTCACGAATATACGAACACACGAGAACACACGTTATTACATGAAATAAAGAAACCAAATTCGTATTTGGACTGTTATAAAAAAAATGTCGTTTAATATTAAGCAAGAAGCAAATATATGGCAATACAATCATTTCTCCATTAGTGTCTTCTTAAATGATTATTTAGACTATGAAAATCTCATTCAAACATAGAAATGTTGACTACATTATTAAAAACATTAAACGATTTAATTGCACTTTACGCGTTTCTTGCGAAAATTTCGATACAACATTCTGTTTATAATCACAATTGCTTTACATAACTTTCATCTCATTTATGTGTTTCATATAAACACCAGCTCTTATGCTTATGCTTACGGCATTCACAATATACATTTTCACATGATATTAGTCCAAAATCTTAGAGTTCTCTCGGGTCACAAATCAACTTACAAACCCTTGCCCATTATGTTTCTTTTTCTCATGACGTGATGACAATGTAAAGTTGCACCGCAAGTAAAACACAGCCGTAATCTCGAATCATGTCCGTTGGAGTGGTGGTCGATCGAGTCACGTGTATGTTCTGGCCTGAGTACAAGTCTTGTTTGCTTGCTCTTATTGTTCGAGTTCGGGTTATAGGGTTCGATAGTGTCTCCTTGATTTGTTATGTGCGGGTTGAATTGGTGTTGCACTCGTTCTTGTGTCGGTTGTGATCTTCTCATTAAGTCTAAAGGTACATCCTGGAACTGTCATGTTGATACTTAATCACATAGTAAATATAACTGTCATGTTAAATCAAGTAGGTTAACATTGAAAATATTGTTATATAATGAAAATGAAAGCTATAAATGATTAAATATCATGAGCATGAAGTACTGATGGCAAGATCTAGTCGTGTATGAATTTGCATATAACCAGACATAAGATTATCAAGCTAGAGTGGAGTAAATAAAATTAGTACATAAATGCATACTGAATAGTCTACGTGAATATTATCTTGGGTTTTGGCTCGACAAACAGAGGGCCACGAGGGTGTTTGGTTTATTAAATTAATTCGGCTGTGAGAATATTAATGGTTGTTGCTTTGTTTTAGTGCGACCGAGAGGGGTATCTCGGTAGACTCGGGTGCACGCTTGAAAGTTAAAAACAGGGGTTTACTTATTTAATATTTAATCATTTTACAAGTTTATTTCAAAATCTAACAAATATAAATGTTTAATTAATTTAATTGGTAAATTAAATTATAAATGATTTTACTAGTTTTATTAATTAAAGGTATGATTTTGTTAAATGATTCTTGAAAACCTTTTTGAGAACTTTCTATTTTAGGGAACCTTCTATTTAGGGAAAACTTTCTATTTTTTAGCAGGTTACTATTAATAGTGTATCTATAGAGTACGAGGGTGCGGATTATATATTAATTAGAATACAAGTGATACATTAATCAGAAACACTTAACAACAGTCAGAGTTATCAGAACATACATAAACAGTAAAACTACAAGAGCATAATAAACCAAGTCAAGAACAGTAAGTATCAATAAAAGTATACATAAATCAGATAACTCATTCACGTCCCTTATGTATGTAGTATCCGGGAAATCGGAGTAGATCTTTCAGCTTCCTTCTCATTTCAATACTGGACACGAGGTACGGATTTTCCGTCCTTTCAGTAAGGACTTCCTTTCTATGCATGATTAGGATTCCCCGTCTGCAGCCAAATGTTTTCCTCAGTATATGTTTAAGTTTATCAGTAATCATGTTAATAACTAAATAAATTGCCTGAGCATTATATACAAGCACGACCAGTTTATGTACTAGTTACGGAGGTACCGTAACCACGACACTAGAGGCACCGGTGTCGTGACTCACATGCAGGAGAGTGATATCCTGCATCGTCCCACTCAGCTCAGCTTGGCCATTTTATCAGTATTATTAGTGGGGCGTATGGATGCATCCTAGGCTACAGTTTACAGTTTAGTAGGTGAATGTGGTGTGTGCTCTACATCCTCTACATTGGAGCTGATCCCTCCACCCAACACAGTTATTTAGAGGTCACCCCTCTACAGCATGATGAGGTCACCCCTCCAGTTATTCATGCACGGTTATTACAGCACGTGACCTATATAAGCTCTGGCAAATAAAATACAGTAAATGCATGTTTTCAGAATTAATAGTTATATTTCAGTATCAGTATATATGAACCAGGTTCTCAGAATTTTATGCAGAGTTCTACCACGTGTTACATATCAGTCTTACAGCTTCAGTATTCTATCGCCTGTTTCATTCAGTATATTCTTATCATGCTTTATATCCGTTCACTGAGCGTTATGCTCAATCGTAGTTCCTTCATGTTCTAACGGCAGGTACACCAGGACGCTCTTAGAATTCTGAGAGCATGTGCATTGAATGGAAGCTATCCGGACTTCTTACTTTATGCACTTTTTTTCCATTATTCTGCTTATTTGGACATTGTTTAGTCCTTTCCTTCAGTATTTTACTTTTCATGTTTTGAGCTTATGTTTGGATTGCCGATGTTTGATTCTGGTATTTCTTTTATGGTCAGTTAATGTTTTAGGACATTTACCTTATGCTTTGATGACACGCTATAAATACACATAACGGTCCACTTATCCAAGTGGGGTGTTACAAAGTAACTTTTCAAATCGTACAACCTTATTTACTGCAAATATATTTATTAACAGACGATGGGAGAAAAAGCTTATAATCAACTCACAAAAATTCACGAAAGAATACCAAACTTATAATTGACTCTATCCTCTCGTTCTCCATAATTTAAAATCTCAAGGAATGAGACTCGTGGATGCTTAGCCAATTAAATCAAAGTTTTGGGTTCTCGAGTCATCTATAGGATCTTGCAAACTCTTAGACTTTTTCAAGTTTAGAATTCGCATTTTAAAGTTCCCTTGATAAACGACTCTCTAGGATCAGTTATAGGAACTTGCGAAAAGTTCTTGTTCTTAACCCGTAAGAGTTAAGACTTTCGCCTTTTAAAGTTCCCTATATAAAAGCCTAGCAAAACTTGACTTAAACACGTTAAGGATACTAGCTAGAGTAAACTTAGATAAGTAAACCCGGGTTGAGTCAAAAGATTCACAACGTTGAAAAATTAAAACCACTTTATTAAACTTTATTCTTAGTAAAGAAAGTAAATAACGATAACAAAGGAAAATACTACTATACTACTAGGCCAAAATAGATTAAAAATTTTGAAAAATGTCGAAAAATAACATTTTCCGGTTAAAATGAGGGTAAATTCATGGAAAAGACCACTTAATTCGATAGAAGTCTCCCCTACACTTAATATAAACATTGTCCTCAACGTTTAAGCATGTGGGAGTAAACTCCCCTACACTTAGGACATTGTGCACTTTGTTTAAATCTTGCTAAGGAAAGGACAACTATAGTGATTTCAATGTGAACATATAAGATATGAAATATTGAATCACGATAGTTTAGGATAGAACCAGGAAGACGGGTACACGGGATCACGGTCGTCAAATGTGATCAAGAGTGGATCTTTGAAGCTTAAATCCCTGCACATCATAAGAAACAAGACAACAAACACATACGGGGATCCCCTACACTTATTATGAAAACGGTAAAGGATAGATCAACAGGTTGCCTCCCGAGAAGCGTTTGTTTTTGTTAACCGAGTCACGAGCCTGACTCGACCCAGAACTAATTCAAGGGAAACGTGGTGAGGGATGGAATCATCTCATGAGAGATGTCCTAACCAAAGTGCAGCTTAACTCGCTGGCCATTCCCTTTAATATTAGGCCCATTTGGTTGAGAAAGCTCAATGGTGCCGTAAGGGAAGACTTTGGCGACGGTGAATGGACCAGACCAACGGCTCTTCAGCTTACCCGAGAAGATCTTCAACCGAGAGTTAAAGAGTAAAACTTGATCACCAACGTGAAACTCTCGGTTCTTAATCCTAGCATCATGGATGATCTTGGTTTTCTCCTTGTATATCAATGAATTCTCATAAGCTTCATTCCTCAGTTCATTTAGCTCGTTGAGTTGAATCTTCTAAAGATCACCGACTTTGTTGATGTAAAAATTGTCCCACTTCAAGCCCCAATACGCCTTATGTTCCAGCTCAATAGGGAGGTGGCATGCCTTCCCGTACACAAGACGATATGGAGTGCAACCAATCGGCGTCTTATATGCGGTACGGAAAGCCCACAAAGCATCATCTAACTTATTGGCCCACGAGGCACGATGCTCTCCCACAGTACGCTCAAGAATTCACTTCAATCCACGGTTAGATATCTCGGCTTGACCATTTGTTTGAGGATGATATGCGGTGGAAAGACGGTGATTGACACCGTACTTAGCCATGACTCGAGCAAATTGATCATTGCAAAAATGAGTCCCGCGGTCACTGATGATAGCACGAGGAACACCGAATCGAGCAAATAACTGCTTCAAAAATTTCACAACCACCCTCGCATCGTTCATAGGGAGAGCCATTGCTTCACCCCATTTGGATACGTAGTCAACGACTACGAGGATGTACTTGTTCCCTTTGGATGATGGAAATGGCCCAATAAAGTCGATGCCCCATACGTCAAAGATTTTACATTCTTGGATGAAATTTTGAGGCATCTCATCTTTATGTGTGATCTTTCCTTGGCGTTGGCAAGCATCACAATTTTTAACCATTTCGTAAGCGTCACGATAAACGGTAGGCCAATAAAATCCAGAGTCCAAAACTTTCTTTGCGGTGTAATTGGGACCAAAGTGACCACCGGTGGGTCCTTTATGGCAAGCTTCGAGAATGTCTAAAGTTGCGGTTCCATCAACACACCGACGAATAATCAGATCAGCACATTGTTTGAAGAGATAAGGGTCATCCCAAAAGTAATTCTTAACATCTTTAAAAAACTTCTTCTTTTGTTGGGATGTTAACCCCTCGATGAGAATACCACCCACTAAGTAGTTTGCAATGTCCGCAAACCACGGGGTGTCATCAAGATTAGAATTGATAGACATTAAGGCCTCAAGGGGAAAAGAGTCATTGATCTATTGATTCGGATGATCCACTTGATAAGGATCCTCAAGTCGAATTAGATGATCCACGGCTAGGTTTTCGGCTCCCTTCTTGTCACGAATTTCAATTTTAAATTCTTGAAGGAGCAAAAACCAACGAAGAAGTCGTGGCTTAGAATCTTGCTTTGTTAACAAGTACTTCAACGTGGAATGGTGAGTATAGACAATGGTAGTGGAAAGGACAAGATAGGGGCGAAATTTTTCAAAAGCATTCACTATAGCTAAAATCTCTTTTTCAGTAGTGGTATAATGCAATTGAGCCCCCGTCATTGTCTTGCTAGCATAATGGATTGGTTGGAAGTGTTTGTTCACTCTTTGTCCCAAAACTGCTCCAATAGCAAAGTCGCTAGCATCACACATCAATTCAAAAGGTAACTCCCAATTAGGGGTGACTAAGACCGGTGCCTTAGTTAGTTTGACCTTATGAAGATTGAATGATTCAATACACTCTTTAGAAGAGATAAAAGGGGTATCTTTTTCCAAGAGGCGGGTTATCGGGCGAGCGATTTTAGAAAAATCTTGAATGAATCGACGATAGAAGCCCGCATGACCAAGGAAACTTCTCACACCCTTCACGGTTGAAGGTGGAGGTAATTTTGCTATGACATCAAATTTAGCACGATCCACTTCAAGACCGGCTTTTGAGATTTTATGTCCAAGCACAATGCCTTCTTGTACCATGAAATGGCATTTTTCCCATGTTAGAACAAGGCGTGTGTCTTCACACCGCTTAAGCATGCGTTCTAAATTGGCAGGCCAAGTAGAGAAAGAATCACCATAGACCGAGAAATCATCCATGAAGACTTCCATAGTTTCTTCAACCATGTCATGGAATATAGCCATCATACACCTTTGGAAAGTCCCGGGAGCATTGCATAAGCCGAAATGCATTCTTTTGTAAGCAAATGTTCCATAAGGACAAGTGAATGTGGTTTTCTCTTGGTCTTTAGGATCGATGGGAATTTGAAAATACCCGGAGAAACCGTCTAAGAAGCAATAATAATCATTACCCGCTAAACGCTCGAGCATTTGATCCATGAAAGGAAGAGGAAAATGATCCATTCTCGTAGCATCATTGAGTTTTCGATAGTCTATACAAACTCTCCACCCTGTAACGAGACGAGTAGGAATCAACTCGTTGTTTTCATTGGACACAACGGTGATTCCGCCTTTCTTAGGCACACAATGGACCGGACTAAGCCATGGTGAATACGAGATAGGGTAGATCATTCCCGCATCAAGAAGTTTGATAACCTCTTTTTTGATAACGTCATGGATCTTGGGATTCACCCTTCATTGGTTTTGAATAGTGGGTTTAAGTCGTCCTCCATGAGAATTTTATGTGTGCAAAAGTGAGGATCAATTCCACGAATATCGTAGATTTTCCAAGCAATCGCTTTCTTGTGATTCTTCAGTAGGTCGATAAGTCGAGATTTTTTGTCTTCTTTCAATACCTTTGCGATGATGACGGGTAACTTCTTATTGTCTTCAAGGAACACGTATTCGAGATGAGACGGTAGATCCTTAAGCTCTAAATCCGGAGGATTTTCGATGGAAGGCATGGTCAAATTCGGATCATCGATAGAGATTTCCTTAGGAGATGGTGGAGAAATATGGTCCTCATTGAGAAGTTTCTCAATGGTACGAATGTCTTCATCCCAATTGGAGGGAGAATCGTCATATTGTAAGTCCACATCCCCCAAAGTTGCTTCAAATTCTTTTAAAAAGAAATCACTTTCTCCAAATGGAGTTAGTGAGGGAGCAATAGAGGTAACGGTCTCAACAATGGGTAGAGAAGAAGAACCACTTTTACAAGCGTCTTTGAAATTCTCTTCATAATCCTCATCAAGAACGTCAATGAAATTAACGCTCTCGTTTTCAGAAGGCTGCTTAGAAAGTTTACCCATGTTGAAGACGATTTTATCGTCACCAACTCTCATGATTAATTCGCCCTCGGCTACATCAATGAGAGTGCGACCGGTTCTCAAGAATGGACGTCCAATGATTAATGGAACACGGGGATCCATCTCGTAGTCAACGACAACAAAATCCGCCGGAAAGGTGAATTTGTCGACACCAACGAAGACATCTTCGGCTACCCCGGGGAAGTTGCAAGGAATGAGGAAACGACCCGGATCACCAAGTTTGGTTGGTAATTTCCTAAAGAGCACTGCGGAGCAATTCTCGTTAAGTTGGGTCTGAGCGATATCAAGAAGTTTCTCCTTATCACTGAGAAGATCTTTAAACATTGTAGCATATTTCGACATGTGAGCGAGAGCCTCAGAAAAGGAGATGTTAAAATTCAGTTGTTTAAATATTTTAAGAAAGTTAGAAACCTGAATATCATCCTTGTTCTTCAACTTCTCTTTCCTCAACCTTGAGGGATAAGGTATATTAGGTTGAGATGAAGGCTTTAGAATGGAATTCTCACTCACATCCTTGGGTGGTGGAGGGGTGAAAGTAGAAGGTGGAGGAATTGGAGAAGGAGACTCGTTTTCCTTTGTCACAATCACCGGTGTAGGTGTAGGAATCTCGGGTTCCTTTAAACCTGTGCCACTTCGGGTGGTGATTGCTTTCATCTCCCCTCTTGGATTAGCAACGGTGTTACTCGGAAGAGAACCCGAACCAGAGGCTTGATTACTTGGGAAAAAACAAGCCATCATATCCCTTAAGTCATTCGTTTGACTGCTCATAGATTAGGAGTAGTGTAATTTTATTTTCTCTCTAGTTTTTCACTTTCTCTCACTAGTTTTTCTTTAAAAGTTTTAAGCTTTTCACTTTAATCTTGTATTTGAATCTTTAATCTTCATCTTTAACTTCAAGTTTTTCATATTCAATCTCTTTCTACCTTTCTTGATTTTTACTTGCTTGATCCGAAAATTATCTTTGATTTTGTTTAATCTTGATGTTTGATTGATTAAAATTTTTATCTTTTTATCATTCTTTAAGTTTTTATACAACTTAAGCTTTGAGCTTATCATGCTTATTGGTTTAATTTGTATTTAGCTTATTTGTTTTAAATTTTTCTCAAAGTATTCGTCTTTTTACAGTTTGATTTAAAAGTTTGCTTATTTAAAGTTTTGAAAAGTTTTTATTCGTGCTTATTTAGTTTGTTTCATTATAGATTTGATTAAGTTTTGGTTTGATTTTTTTAAAACATAGCTTATTTGTTTAGCTTATTTCGAATTGCATTCCGTCGGAAAGGGGAAACCTTTTTCCGACCATACATTCCGGTAAGGACCTTTTTTTTTCGATGCTAAGTTAAGTGGCCTTTTCCATGTATTTGTCCTCATTTTAACCGGAAAATATGATTTTTCGACATTTTTCAAAATTTTTGATCTATTTTGGCCTAGTTGTATTTACCTTTGTATATTTATTTTCTTTCTTTGCTAGAATAAATTTTTAATAAAGTGGTTTTAATTTTAAAACGTTGTGAATCTTTTGACTCAATCCGAGTTTACTTATCTAAGTTTACTCTAGCTAGTATCCTTAACGTGTTTAAGTCAAGTTTTGCTAGGCTTTTATATAGGGAACTTTAAAACGCGAAAGTCTTAACTCTTACGGGTTAAGAACAAGAACTTTTAGCAAGTTCCTATAATTGATCCTAGAAAGTCGTTTATCAAGGGAACTTTAAAATGCAAATTCTAAACTTGAAAAAGTCTAAGAAGATGCAAGATCCTATAGACGACTTTAAAACCCCAAACTTTGATTTAATAGGCTAAGCATCCACGAGTCTCATTCCTTGATATATTAAACTGTGGAGAACGAGAGATGATAGAGTCAATTATAAGTTTGGTATTCTTTCATAAATTTATGTGAGTTGTTTATAAGCTTTTTCTCCCATCGCTTGTTAATAAATTTAATTGCAACAAATAAGGTTGTACGATTTGAAAAGTTACTTAGCTTCTAGCCCAAGAACGTTTAAAAGTTGCTCGGTATTATTTAGAGTTCATAGCCAAGGCATAACTTATTGAAGCGGGATGCGAAGATTGGCGAGTCCTAAAAGGCCCTGACAAGGCATGAGGGCTACATTTTGTTGCTGAAGATCCCAAGTATTGTGAAGAATCATTTATCAAAAATCAATATGAAGGATCGAGACACACGACGGAAAGCAAATACTCCCCTAAAGATCATGGAGAAGTCTATCCAAAAAGGCCCTAACAAGGTATGAGGATAAATAGATCCAAGTCCTAGAAGGAGGCGGATCGTTGTATATCAAAATTGTTGATCCCAAACTTAGATCGATTAGCTTTGTGTATACGAGATTAGATCAAGTATAACACGTAGAGAAACCTTTGTTGTATGCTTTGTGAATCTAAGTATTATGCGGAATTTAATACTTAAACAAGAACACAAGATGTAAACAATACTTTCACTTTGATTATCAATGTCGAACTTGCTTACAATGAAAGATGTTTACGAATGGAAAACTTAATATTAAACATTAACCTAAAGGCCTTCTTTTATAGACTAAGAAGCCTTGTACAATAAGCTACGTATCAACTATTCTAGGTAAAGATAAACATAGAAAATACATTGTCGTTTCTATCCTTACTAGAAGTATTCTAGAACATAATAAACGTGTAGCTCACATCTTCCATCAGTGCTTGTCTTCAATCTGTCAACGCTTGACTTTAACTTGTCAACGCTTAAGCTGTCAACGCTCACTTTACTCTTGTCAACGCTTGAGTTGTTCTTGTCAGCGTTCAAGTAATCTGGCCTTAATTTATTCCCAACAATCCTCCCCTAAACTTGATATCCACTCTTATGATCAAGTTTCTGAATAAACATTAAGAACTTGGAGGAGTCTGACAAACCTTATCATATTGGTAATAAATAAATCTGATCAAATTCTTTGCCACATCACTTGTATAGTCTATCTCCAACTGGGTGTCCTTCATCTTTTCCAAAACAGCCTTGGATATAAAATACTGAGCATCTACAAGTAAATACTCAGCAAACTTTGTAGAACTCAAATGGTATACACCAGCAGCTGAATATAACCTCCATTGAAGACCACTGAGATCATCTTCAAGATCCTTCCATATTTCAGGATCTTCTTCTTTTGTCCCACACATTCTGTTGAATGTGGTCCAAAGTTTTATTCCATTAGCTGAAGTTGGTGCTTCAGCCTCATACTTGGTCTCTAGCAACCTCCAAAGGTCCACCAAGTCTTCTCTATCACAACTTGCAAATAAAGATATGAGAGTGGTAAAAGTGTGTACCTCCTTGCCAAATCTTCCAATCTTCCAGAATCCACATTCATCTTCATCATAACTCACAATTGGATTCCTGGAATCTAGTGGTAACACATGCACCATATCTGAAGCTTCTAATGGGGAGAGCTTGAGGCTCTTTCTAATAACTGCTTCACTTGGATATAGTTGATTCATATCTTTTGGAAACTCAAGTATAAATCCCTTCTTTACTGGTCTGGGAACTATCATAGCTTTCTTGATTGCCATCTCCTCTGCAAGTTGCTCCTTTCTTTCATCTGAAAGAAGTCTGAAAGTGTTTTCTTCTTGCACTTTCACCCAAATAGGATAAGCCCTATGTTCCAACTCATCAAATGTCAAAGCCTTCAGCTTCTGATGTGTCCATCCAACTCCATGACATTTGAGCAACATAAAGTAGAGCTTCCTTCTATCCCTTTTCAACTCAGAGAGAATGTTGCTTGCCTTGTGCTTCAAAATCACCTTACAATCCTTCTGAACTCTAAGAAGAATTTCCAAACCCCATATCTGATCTGAAATGGTCAAGTCTGGATTATCCATACAGCTTTCTTCCCAAGAATTGTACATCTGAACCACCTCTGGCATATCAAAATCAATCTGCAACTTTAAATCTCTCAGCTTTTCCCTAGCAAGCTCATCACCATACTCAAGTCTTTCTGGTTCAACAATCATCACACTTGAATCTGAGCTAGCCCCATCACTTTCTTCTTCAGAAGTCACAACAAATGGTGACTTTTCCTTTTCACCTTGTTCCATCATTTGCTCAGCCAATCTTCTATCAAATTCAACCTGAGCTGCATTCTTTGGAACAATTTCTTCTACCAACTTACCCTTACCTTTATCTGATGGTGCAATTGTTGGTAAGGTAGATGGTAATACCTGAGTAGAAACATCCTTGATGATAGATGATGACTGGAATACATCACCTCCATATGCAGATCTGTCAACGCCCAAATTTCCTCTATCAGCGCCCAAAATACTTCTATCAGCGTCCAAACTTGTCTTGTCAACGCTCAAATATTTTCCCTCAGCGCCTTGTGTAACCTCTCTCAACATATCTGTAAATGATAAATTTAAATTGGTTGGAGAGATCAAGGACGTATCAAAACCTGTTTGTTCCTTTAAATTAGTAAGAGCTTCAGCAACATCCAATGATTGACCATCTTGACTGCTCTTATCACTCAGATTTCTTTGATCTTCCTCCCCTTTGGAAGACTCCTCCATACCTCCCTTTGCATGAGCACTCTCCAAAACAACAATCCTCTCCCTCAATTCCTTGAGTTCAAGGCCTTGGTTGCTGACAATTTGTACTAAGTCTGCATTCTGCTTTTGCAAGCTAATGTAGACAGCCGTCAATTCCAAAAGAGTCATTGGTTCCAGTCTGCCCTCTTCTAAAATGGGGATTTGACCTCCCAAGTCAGGTTCATTGGGCATGGATGAGGACTTAATTATGGTGGGACTGCCTTGGCCAGCTGCTAAGCCAGAACCAATAGTCCCAGCCTCATCCAGGTCACCAGCCACACTTGTGGTGGTGGTTCTCTCTGCTTCATGGCTAGGACCACCAGAGGAGAACTCTCCAGCAGTTCTTTGGCGTTTAAACAACCTATATTCAGGTGGTGTGGAAGATGGTGTAGAAGAAGGTGTAGATGTGGGTTGGTTAAGGGGTGTTTGGGATTGTGATGGTTGGGTGTCAGCGATGGAAATAGGCACATCAACGCCCACATTAGATGTGTCAGCGTCAAAGGGATTTTGGTCTATTTGCATTTGGTCAGGTGAGGGTAAAGGTTCAGGAATAGGTTCAAGTTGTGGGTGAGGGTCAATATGAGGTTGGAGGTCTGGTTGGGGTTGTGCTGCTGCAATAACAGCAAGCATGGCTGGGGTTAAAGGTAGGTCTCTATGAGGTGGTGAATTCATCTTGGTAAAAATAGCTTTCTTTTGTTCAGGGATTTTATAAAAATCATTGTGATCCCTTGAACAATATCTTTGAGCATCAAAAATCATTTGCAGAAAACGGGGATAAGCTAAAGTCATTTTCGTCCCCTTGTTTTTACACATTCCTTCAAAAATCATTTTAGACCAGTTATATTTTTGCCCTGTTGCAATACACACAATAGCAGTTGCAATGGATCTATTGATCTCATTATGTGCAGTACATTTGGGACTCAAACATTGAAGGAGAATGTGAATGAGGTACTTCCAGGCTGGGGGAAATTCCTGCTTATGGTACTTATTAAGAGTACCTTCATCAGGAATAGGGTATCCCAAAGCCCTAAGCCCTTGTTCTATTTCAGATATGGGAAGAATGGTTATACCATCAGCATCATCAAGATGCAAGGCCTGGCGTACCAAGGCCTCAGTAACCACCCAAGATCTCCCATGAACAATAGAAGTCAATGTGGTCACTCCATTAACTGTTGAGGAACTGACAGTGTTCCAAAACTGTTTAATGTGTGTGACTGGAATGAGTGGTGCATGAGAAAGAGCATACCTTAATGGGGATGCGTTCAAATACGCCACCATTTGTGTGTATTGAGGGAACAAAGTATTATCAGCAACAAGATAAGCAATCATGTTGTGTTGAGACTTGAACCCCAAATCCAATTCTGCTGAGTTAAATCTTGGTGCCATTGATGAAAGCTGTTAATTTGAAGTATAAAAGATGAAGGTTGATAAGAGAAAAAGTGTTAGACAAGAATTATAGATACCCTGTTTAAAAATAGGAGCCAAATTTATAGGAGTGGATGAATGCATGTGATTGGCCCAAAAATAGGCAAAGATTTTCAAAAACTAATCATGAAAATATTGAAAAAGTTATAAGTTATCTCATGCATTTAATGAAAGTAACAACTCCTAAACTTACGGCTTGAAAATATGTCAAAAAGTAACAACTGGGTAGGTCCCATTGATTGTCAACGGTCAAAAATAACCCATCAACGCCCAACGGCTATAATCTTGTCAACGTTCGCCTAAAGCCATGTCAGCGTCCAATTTGGTCACAACAACGCTTGGAAAAATTTTGTCAGCGTCCAAAAATAAAATTGTTTTAAAAAGTGAAAAATGACCTTAACAAGTAATTTATCCTAGAGAAGATAACCAAAAGCTGATAATTATCATAGGGCGGCAAGCACTGTCCAGTTATGCACACTTGCAAAAGCAAGATAGACATAACAGTCCTCTAGTGTCCCTTGCTAACCAAAATTCTTAACAACCAAGTTACCTTATAAAATCCTTGTTACTCCCAGGTAAAACCCATAACAAAGTAATTCCCAAGTCTCCCATCAGACCACAACCAATTCTAGGCCAAAAATGTCTTGGCAGCATGCAAAGTTGATATACTATACATGCTACAGTGCCTCATGGTTTAGTAAAACTAACCCATACTCACCTGTGGACACAATCTAGAATTGTGATAAGAGTATCATATGGATACCCAAAAATCCTAAAGGTTCCTAAAGCCTCCCCTTAAACAAAGATACAAAGAGTTTGCCAAAAATATGCATGAACATAAAAAATTTATGTCAAGATAGGAATGAGACATTCCAACCATCATCCATAAACAAAAACATGTCCAAATGCTTCTCCTTTGATCCATAAGCAACTCTGTATCCAATGGTATACTGCTAACACCATCTGCACATTTAGATTGAATAACCACAAAACTAACATTGTTGCTGACAACGCCCCGATAACACTTAACAGCGTTGAAGGAAGCTTTGTCAGCGTTAGACAATTATATTGCTGACAACGTTGCAAAAACACTTATCAGTGTTCATACAACCTTTGTCAGTGTTAGAAAAATATAGTGGAAAATCTAAATTATCAATAAGACTAATAATAGTAATGCATCATCCTGTACAAACTTTTACAAAAAGAATCCAAAACACATACTTAAGTGAGATTAACCATTCCAATACTTGTTACCAAGTACTGAAATCTTCCAGTATCAAAAGGTTTAGTTAATAAATCTGACACATTTTCCTCAGTGTCTACCCTATCTGGTTGTATTAAACCTTTCTCAAAGCAATCTCTTATAAAATGGTGTCTAATTTCTATGTGTTTAGTTTTAGAATGATGCACAGGATTCTTAATGATGCATAAAGTACTATTATTGTCAACAAATATCTTAGTATGCATGAAGTTATACCCATAATCCAATAGCTGGTTCTGAATCCACAACACTTGACCACAACATGCTGCTGCAGCCACATATTCTGCTTCAGTTGTAGAGTTAGCCACCACTGTTTGTTTCTTGCATTGCCAAGATATTAATCTGCTCCCAAGAAATTGACATCCACCAGTTGTGGATTTCCTATCAAACTTGTCACCACCATAATCACTATCTGAATATGCAATCAGCTCCAATGGTGAATCCTTTGGGTACCACAAATCAAGAGTAGGAAAACATCTCAGGTACCTAAAGATCCTCTTCACAGCATAAAGGTGACATTCTTTGGGAGTCACTTGATGGCGTGCACATGCACACACAGCAAACATGATATCAGGTCTGGAAGCAGTAAGATACATCAAGGATCCAATCATAGATCTATAATGCCTGACATCAACATCTTTCCCATCTCCAATCTTTCCCCAAGGGTGTTCCCTATCTATAGGAGTAGAAGCCCTCTTTTCATGTGGAGAAAAGCCAAACTTCTTCAAGATCTCAGCAACATATTTGTCTTGGGAGATGAAGATACCATCTTCTTTCTGCTGAACTTGTAAACCAAGAAAGAAGTTCATCTCCCCCATAGCACTCATCTTGAATTTGTCTGTCATGAGCTTGGAGAAATCCTCACTCATCTTTGGATCAGTAGACCCAAAAATGATATCATCAACATAGACCTGCACAAGCAACACATCTTTGCCTTTCTTCTTTGTAAATAGTGTCTGATCTATGGTGCCCCTCTTGAATCCATTGTCCACCAAGTAGGTAGACAAAGTACCATACCATGCTCTAGGGGCTTGATGAAGGCCATACATAGCCTTTTTGACTCTATACACTTTGTCTGGATGCTCAGGATCCTCAAAACCAGGAGGTTGCATGACATAAACTTCTTCAACAATGGTGCCATACAAGAATGCACTCTTTACATCCATTTGATAGACTGTAAAGCCCATGCAAGATGCATAGGCTAGAAAAATCCTAATAGCCTCAATCCTTGCAACTGGTGCAAAGACTTCTTCATAGTCTATCCCCTCCTCTTGTGTATAACCTTGAGCCACTAACCTTGCCTTGTTTCTGACCACAATACCTCTTTCATCTCTTTTGTTCCTGAGAACCCATCTTGTCCCAATTGGTCTGACATATCTAGGACAATCAACCAGCTCCCAAACATCCTGAATAGCAAATTGGTGAAGCTCATCCTGCATTGCTTCCACCCAACTTGGTTCTTTGAGAGCATCAAATATCTTCTTGGGTTCTTCTTGTGACAGAAAACATGCAAACAAACATGCTTGAACAAGAGGGGTATCTACCTTCTTGTGTATATTGGCAATAAATCCACCAAGACTTTGATGGGATCTTCTTGTCTGAACTGGAGTCATAACATCACCAATGATCTGAGATGGGGGGTGATTCTTCATTGTGGAAGTGAGAACTCCTCCTTCAAAAAGTCTGGTGTCCTCAACTTCACGCTCCATGTTGCCAATATCTTCTTCATCAGACTCTCTTTGATCAACTGGGATCTCTCCATGGACATTGGAAGGTCTACCTTGTTCAAAATTTGAAGAGAAAAGATGTGCAAAGGTGTTGTCAACGTCTGAACCTTGTTTGTCAGCGCTTGGGCTAACAACGCTTGAACTGTTGTTGTCAACGTCTGAGCCATCAACGTCTGAATTGGTCTTGTCAGCGCTTGATTTTCCTTTGTCAGCGCCTGAAGAACCATGCATGTTTGTGTCTGGTGGTATTTGGAAACCACCATTATCTTGTCCAGCAGCAGCAGCAGCAAAAGCATCGGTCCAAATGGGAATTGTGACATATTCAAATGTAGGAGATGCTTTTTCTGCTTGTGATCCAACCCTTTCATCAACCTGTGTACCTGAAACATGAACAACTTGTTCCTCCACAACATTTGAAGTTACCTTCATAATGTCTGGATTAGTGACAGGCATATAATTTAAAGTTCTAGATAAGGGTTCCAAATCAAACAACCAATTAGGACCACTTTCAGGATCACTAGGTTTATTCTCTAAGAACCTAACATGTACTCTTTCAACAATTCGTTTGTCCTCCTTAAGATAAACCCTATAACCCTTGCTCTGCACTAAATACCCCATGAAGTAACCTTCATCACCTTTTGCACTAAATTTCCCTAAGGCATCACTAGTGTCTAAGACTACTACATGACATCCAAAAGGTCTGAGAAAACCAATATTAGGTTTTCTTCCCCAAAGTAACTCATAAGGTGTCTTGTTTTGAATTTTGTTAACCAATGCTCTATTTTGCACATAACATGATGTATTAACAGCCTCAACCCAAAAGGCTATGGGAAAGTGAGCATCAGCCAACATTGTTCTGGCTGCTTCAATTAGGGTTCTATTCTTCCTTTCAGCAACCCCATTTTGTTGTGGGGTTCTAGCAATACTAAACTGTCTAGTAATTCCCTTCCTGGCACAAAAATCATCTAGCTTCTTGTTCCTAAATTCTCCACCATTATCACTCCTAAGCATCTTAACCTCATTGCCAGACCTTTTCTCAATTTGAGTGATAAATTCAATAAGAACATCAGCTGTGTCACTCTTCATAGCTAGAAAGAATGTCCAAGTAAACCTAGAAAAGTCATCAGTGACAACAAAACAATATGACTTGCCATTCAAACTTTCTATATTAGTTGGACCAAAGAGGTCCATGTGAAGCATATGAAGAGGTCTGGAACTAGTATGCACCTGTTTGGACTTGAATGAGACCTTGTGCTGCTTGCCTTTAAGACATGCAACACAAGAGTGGTCATTGTGGAAGGCCTTCTCAGGCAAACCATCAACTAAACCAAGCCTCACAAGTCTATTTATATTTTTAAAGTTTATGTGCCCTAGTCTCCTGTGCCACAAATTACTTTCATCTACTGAGGCCTTAGCATAAAAACAAGACAAATTTGTATTCACTTTAATCCCATTTAAATTGACATTGTATATGTCCTTATGCCTAGGTGTTCTATACTCAATATACTTCTCATCAGGGATCTTAAAATCCTTGCTTAACACCAAACACTCAGTATCAGTGAAAAGAACCTTATTTTTGTTATCACACACTTGTGATACACTAAACAGATTATAGTCCAGTTCTTTTACCAGGAAGACATTCTCAAAACGTAGATTATTAGTGAGAAGGGTTCCTTTTCCTGTGATGGTGCCATAGCCCCCTCCAAAGTATACCTTATCACCATCTTGAATAGGAGTGAAGTTTGTCAGATAGTCTTCCTTTCCTGTCATGTGCCTTGAGCATCCACTATCCCAATATCCATAGTCATTGATCTGCTTTTGAATGCCCTGCACATAAAGAAAACAAATTAGTTTTCTTTGGGAACCCAAGTCTCAGAAGACTTGGATTCATCTGGTTGTTCAATAAGAACAGACTTAGTTCTCACAACAACCCCATTTTCATCCCTTTTAGGATGAAATACCCAGTTAACCCCAATTGGTTTTGTAATGACTTTTGAAATATAGTTAAACCTGTTGCAAGTCATTGAAATTCCATTATTATTAGGGTTTTGATCTTTCTTGGGTCTTCATGTTATTGAAGAAGCTTTAGACCCCTTACCTTGTGGCTACAAATACTTAGGTCTGGTCACGTTTCTGTCAGCGTTGGATTTTGTCCTGTCAACGCTGAATTTACCCTTATCAGCGTTGAACCTAGGGTTTGCTACAGGAACCCATTGCCTATTTGACCAGGTATTTGTCTTTTGAAAAGGTCTTTGTCCATGAATGTTAGACCTTCTAGTAAAGAATGGGGCTGGTCTAATCACTTGTGGACTTTGCTGCACACCAGGTCTGGGTCTGACAACGTTTGACTTCCTAACAACGTTGACTTTCTTCCTATCAGCGCTGAAATTGTTCCTATCAGCGCTGACTTTGGGAGCGTTGACACATTTGTATGCCAAATGTGAAAAGCTACCACAAGTATAACAGGCTTTCTTAGACACATTCTTAGGTCTAGAAGCAAAGAAACCTGTTCCATGATTGTTAACTTGGCTCTTGGGTGACCTATTATTTCTATACATCTCTGCATATTTAATGGTAGGTCTTCTAACAGTGTTGGCGCCTAGGTCAACAGCTTTACCAGTAACTGGGTGAGTAACCTTAATGGGTGGGGATTCATGGCTCGTGATTGGTGTGGGCTCATTTGGACTTTCACACAGCAAACCTCCCTTAACAAATAAAGTAGGGTTAGCTTTCTTCCACTCATTTAGGTCAGTCAATTTTTGTTGATACTCTTCTACTGGGGTGACAACTCTTGGTGGAGGAATAAATTCCTCTTCTTGGCATTCTGGAATACCAGTCCAAGATAAATCCTTTCTAAGGACACCATAGAAGTCACCAGCTGGTGGTGGAACCAGAGAGTAATCATTCTCATTCATCCCAAGCCCAGTCATATCCTTAGGATCTCTTTGTTTAGCTACACAGTCTCCTAGGGCTTGGGTGGCTCTATCAAATCTTTGAATCTTGAGGTCAACATTATCTTTATTCTTAATGGCCTCATCTAACTTAGCCTGTAGGTCTTTATTGACTTTTGACATGATATTTCTAACATCCATACTACCCTCTAGCTCATGTTTTAAGATATTTATCTTATCTTTTAAATCAAATTCCATTTTCTTGTATTCAGAAACGGTTTTCTCAGTTTCAGTAAGAGCTAGTTGGTAATTGGATAATTTATACCTTTCAGTGCTCATATCCTCTTTTAGTTTTAACACTTCTTTGTTAAGTCTGTCAGTGTTTAACCTACAACCTTTGCTACAAAAAGCATCATCATATACCTCATTATCAGATGAAGAGGAGGAGTGTGCCATGAGAGCATATTCAACATGCTCTTCTTCTTCAATGTCAGCAATCAAAGCTTTGTCCTCTTCAGCATCCTGGCCAGATAGCTCCAATCCCATCCAGTACCATCAATTCCTTGAACTGCAACCATGGCTTTGGAGTTTTGAGCTTTAACAACCTGACTTGAGGGTTTACCAGCATCAGATCTTCTAGGAGATCTGCATTCCCTCATGAAGTGCCCCATGCGATGACAGTTGTAGCACTCAACTTTGGATTTATCAAATCCAGCAGTGTCTTTAGCATTGAAGGTCATCTTCTTCTTGAACCTCCTATTCCACCTATTTGCTCTTATACTAGCAAGAGCCATGTTCCACTTGATGTCCATCTCTTCCAAGTGTTCATCACTTATCTGCTCAAGGTCCTCATATGTAATCACAGAACCATTGGGCAAAGAAGCAATGTAAGCACAGACAGTATCCAAATCCAAACCAGCAGGTTTAACTCTTGGTGAGTCATTCATGAATGTGTCAGCGTCTGAAAAGGAGACGTTGACAGGACTTGTTCCAGCGCTGACAAATGGTGATCCAGTAACTGGATGCATAATGGAGTCCTGCTGATTGAATTGACCTTCACTATGAGAAAAGAAGGCCATGTTGCTGGTGCTAGCTTTGCTTGAAAGAGTTTCATCTTCCAACAATCTTAGTTTGTTGTAGATGTCATCAAACGAAGAGCTCTTGCGAGTATTATTGGCAAGAATAGATCTTACCTCAATCTTCCATGTCTCACCAAGACTTTTCAGAAAAGTAGCATTGATGTCAATATCACCAACTTGTGTCCCCATGAAGGACAATTTGCTTGTGATGTCAAGCAATCTGCTTCTCACACTGCTCAGTTTCTCATTGGGCTGAGCTTTGAAGACAGCATAATCATGCAGAAGTTTCTTTTTCTTTTCTTCCTTAGTTTCTGCATTACCACCATATGCAACTTCAATTGCTTCCCAAAGATCCTTAGCAGATTCATAGCTTCTATATTTGTGCTGATTTTCTTGTCCCAGAGACACTTTCAGAATATTTAGGGCTTTCATGTCAGCCCTTTTCTTTGCAATATCTTCAGCACTTACAGCTCTACCATCTCCAGGTTTTTCTTTCTTATCTTCATCAGGACATCCTTCAACAGCTGTTCTTGTCGCAATGGCATTCAGAATCTTTTGAGCTTTATTGAATGAGTTTCCATATTCAATAATGTCCCAGAGTGTGTAGTCAAAGATCCCCAGATATTGTTCAAAGTTGAACCTCCATAAGTCGAAGTTGGTTGCATCAAGCATGAGAATCTTGATGTTTGGTAAGGATGAAGAGGAGGACATGATGTTTGCTTCAGACATGATGTTTTTAGGGTTTTGAGAAAATTAGGGTTTTGGTGTTCGTATATCGTTCTGGTGTTCTTCAAAGATCAAAGTTCTTCAACAAGCTCTGATACCACTTGTTGATCCCAAACTTAGATCGATTAGCTTTGTGTATACGAGATTAGATCAAGTATAACACGTAGAGAAACCTTTGTTGTATGCTTTGTGAATCTAAGTATTATGCGGAATTTAATACTTAAACAAGAACACAAGATGTAAACAATACTTTCACTTTGATTATCAATGTCGAACTTGCTTACAATGAAAGATGTTTACGAATGGAAAACTTAATGAAAACTTAATATTAAACATTAACCTAAAGGCCTTCTTTTATAGACTAAGAAGCCTTGTACAATAAGCTACGTATCAACTATTCTAGGTAAAGATAAACATAGAAAATACATTGTCGTTTCTATCCTTACTAGAAGTATTCTAGAACATAATAAACGTGTAGCTCACATCTTCCATCAGTGCTTGTCTTCAATCTGTCAATGCTTGACTTTAACTTGTCAACGCTTAAGCTGTCAGCGCTCACTTTACTCTTGTCAACGCTTGAGTTGTTCTTGTCAGTGTTCAAGTAATCTGGCCTTAATTTATTCCCACAAATATCCTAAATAACGATTGGATAAAAATGAAGAAGTCGTGGTCCAAATATGAAGAATCTCTCAAAAAGTTCAAATGAAGAAATTCCTATTATGAAGAGAAGACCATTATTTCATGAACGTCTCTCATGATTTGAAGTATGAAGTCGCTGCAAAATATCGGTCCGAGAAAGGTCTCAAATCGTGAAGCGAGTTATGCCAAGATATGAACTTTATGAGGTCCCGAGAAGCAGTTTTAAAAGATTTTTTCCTTTAGCTAACTATTGATTAAATCGTCCTACTTTATTTTCAGCCTAAATAACTATCAAAATAAGTCAACAATGCATCCTCGTAATCATTCAAGACAATAATAAAATATAAGAGATACACCTAGGAATAAGGGAGTCTAAGTGAATAATTGGGCCACATGAGTTTGTGTTAGTTTGCTAACTTATAATAACAATGATCTCGTTTTTAAGCTTCGTTTGGGGAACGTGAAACTTGAGGATGATAAACATTCATGACAATCCAAAGCCTCAATGTAAGTCTTTAATCTCTTTATTTGTTTTTCTTTCTTTAATTATGTTTAATAAAGGCCAAGGTAGGTTAACTATGATGAAAAATGTAAAACATGCTTTGTAATTAATGCATTGCATGAGAGCATTGCAATGGTCAAGTGTAGGGGATTTGATAGGTGTGAAAACACCCATCCTTTTACCACTTATTATAATAATAACCAAGCCAAAACGTGTATTTTATGTCGTAAATGTCGTAAATGCGTGGTTTGTGTTTTTATTGTGTTTTAGGACCAAAAGATGAAAAAGGAAGAAAACACGGGCTTTCACGGGCTTTTATCGAATAAAAAGACAAAAGACGAAGTCAAAAGATCAAGAGTGCAAAAAGAACAGAAGTCCAAGGCCTATTCTGAAGATTTATCGAAGAAAAAGTCTAAAGACGAAAGTTTAATGAAGTCGAAGAATCAAGTGTAATTAAAGAAGAGAATTATAAGACGATTTCAAATTATATCGACAAATCCCGAGACGACGTCGAGAAAGAAAAAGAATTTAAATCGAGTCGAGACAAGAAGAAAGAAGGAAGAAAGCACCAACATCTTACTCCTCCTATAAATACCCTCCTAATGTGTCATTAGGAGTTAGTTAGTTTAGTTTTAGATTAGGAGTAGTGTAATTTTATTTTCTCTCTAGTTTTTCACTTTCTCTCTCTAGTTTTTCTTTATAAGTTTTAAGCTTTTCACTTTAATCTTGTATTTGAATCTTTAATCTTCATCTTTAATTTCAAGTATTTGATATTCAATCTCTTTCTACCTTTCTTGATTTTTACTTGTTTGATCCGAAAATTATCTTTGATTTAGTTTAATCTTGATGTTTGATTGATTAAAAAGTTTATATTTTTATCATTCTTTAAGTTTTTATACAACTTAAGCTTTGAGCTTATCATGCTTATTGGTTTAATTTGTATTTAGCTTATTTGTTTTAAAGTTTTCTTAAAGTATTCGTCTTTTTAAAGTTTGATTTAAAAGTTTTGCTTATTTAAAGTTTTGAAAAGTTTTTATTCGTGCTTATTTAGTTTGTTTCATTATAGATTTGATTAAGTTTTGGTTTGAGCTTTTTAAAACATAGCTTATTTGTTTAGCTTATTTCGAATTGCATTCCATCAGAAAGGGGAAACCCTTTTCCGACCATACATTCCGGTAAGGACCTTTTTATTCCGATGCTAGCATTCCGATCTCAGGATCGGAAAAGGGTTTTGATTTTCTTACTGTATTCCGATCACACCATCGGAATGGGGTTTCTGGATTCCGATCTGGATTCCGACCATCATCCCGACGGTGTGTTTGTTTCCTTTATTCCGACAGCTTGAGTTATAAGCATTCTGATTGGTTTCCTTTTTCCTGTATTCCGATAGCTTTAGATTAGCATTATTCTGATGGTTGTTTTTCTTCACATATTCCGATAGCTTTGTTTTATATACATTCCGACCAGGATTCTGATTTGGATTCCGATAGTTTTGTTTTAGTTTATTCCGACAGTTATGTTAGTTATTCCGATTGCTTAATTTATTTTATTCCGACGGAAGCATTCCGATAAGGATTCCGACGGCTTTGTTGTGACAGCATTCCGACGAGATTCCGATTGGGGCATTCCGACGGGGTTAATTGTTTAGTTTTACAAAGTTTTAAGTTTTAAATTCATTACATTTTAATTTCCAATAATTGTACGCTTCCCGAAATCTCTGTTTTTGTCAAGTGTTTTTCTAGTAATTTTTAGTGTAATTTTTAAAGCTTCCACTTTTACTTAACGACATTTATAGTTGCTTTTACATCTACATTTTCATTTTCATTTTACTTGTAGTTTAAAACAGATAACCTTTTCCCTTTATATTCCACCAAGAACGACTGAGTCGCACTTTAAACTGTAATCAATTCGAAAAGACTGGAACAACGAACTTTCATACGAGAAAATCTCTTGTATTAGGGGTGTCATGAGATTCATATGGCATATAAATGGGTTAAGTTGTAGGACAAGGTTATATATCCATCATAGATTTATGAGCCAATTTGGTATGTGGTTCATGTCTTGATTGTATATGTTTGTGTGTATAGATGTTTGCTAGAGCACGGATACTTGGAGAAGCTTGTTCAGGTGAGTTTCATAGTCCCATGTCTTTTTATGATTTGAATTCCAGATGGGATGGAGGATACACTCTATGGTTTTGTAACTAATGCTGTGAATGTTTTTATGGTTTGTGATGGACTTGTGTGTGCACTTATGTGATTAACTGCTATGTGATTCTTGATTGTATTTATGATTTGGATTAGGGGACACGTACCGTCTCAGTTATACCAAGGGGATGTTGACAAGGCGGGGCCTTAGGATTTGTTCATAGGTGTATGGGCGCCTATGGGACCATGGTTATTGGTAAGGCTTGGAGCCTTGTAATTGTGGTTATTGGTAAGGCTTGGAGCCTTGGATTGGTGGTGATTGGTTAATCTTGAATGCTAGTTGTTAATAAATAATTGTAGCACATTGTCGATATGTTCTTTTGTTAGTGGTTGTTATTCACGACTTATAATTGATTTGGAGTTGGAGTCTAAACCTATGACTCTCACCAACTTTATGTTGACATGTTTTAGTGTCTCTTTCAGGTGATAATATGGTTAAGCGTAAGAATAGGAGTGGCTAGCTGGGAGGCTTAGGATTGCATTGGAGGAACCCCTTTTCCTCTTAGTATTTACTTATGTTTGAATAAGTGATACTTTGTAGACACCTATATGTTTGTTATTTATTAATTATATGTCTTTGGTAAGAGGTAGACCTGTTACCTACTTACCTAGACGCCTGCATTGTTTGTGATATCTTCATGACATTGTGTCATCATTTATGATATTTCCAATTCATTTAGTTATCTCTATAGACACGCTATTGTTGTGATGATATCCATACGTCGCGCCCCATATTCCGTCATGGTGGGGTGTGACAGAATGGTATCAGAGACAATGGTTATAGAGAATTAGGTTGCCTAGTCTAGTAGCCTAGTCTATAGCTTAAGGGTCCATGCATGTAGGTGTCATAGGGGTATGTGTGCATTATAGTATATGGAGTGCTTAAGTGTTAATTTCGTTTTGAATATTTATTTACTTTCATACTTACTTATTGAGATATAATATATGTAAGTACATTCATTTAATTTCTATTGATGCGACGTATGAACCGGAAGTGTAGGAATCTATTTAGTGTTACCCATGTCGCGTAGAAGAAGAGGTGCGCTAGGTAATAATAGGATAGTACCGATGTTGAGTCTGCGACTAGTAGTAGATTCAAATTTCCGCTTAAATGGTTAAGATCATTTTTTAATGTTGGATATTTTGTTGTTATTGATTTGTTTTGGCGTTTGAGCCTCGAGTTATGAATGAAGTTAGGGTTGACGTATGAGATGTTCTTATTTTACCTATACGTTATATATATAGAGTGTATTTTATGTGGTATATATGTGATATACTTATGTGTTCCGTGTAGTACTAATTTCTTATAAGTGTCGTCATAGGAGGGAGTACATGGGTGAAAGGGGACATCTATAATTATGGAGGCCTACGTTATTATATATGTTCCACAACACCAATGGACTTCCAAGTATGGTTGCATGAAAAAGGGGTTAGTACATGCTTGTATATGATGAGATATGTATTTTGGGTATTTCTAAACAATATGGGTTTATGTAATGATTGCCTATGATATGGCTATGTATTTTGTGTTATATGTTTTGGGTTATAGTCGTGTTGTGTGATTATGGGGTCACACGATATGGTTTGGTTTTGGTGATGGGTTTTATGCCTTGTTGTGGCATGGTGAGATGGTGATTACTCGTATGGAAAAACTAGTGTATGACGCGATCGATTGACTTGACATTTATGATAACGCGTATGTTTTGGGAGATTTAATAGGTATATATATGCGGATGTATATATACTAGTAGATGTTATGTTATGATATACGGTCGTTCAATATTTATTATAACTTGAACGTACCTAGTGTCCTCTCGTGTTTAAACAGTTTATTAGTGCTGGAGTTTGATGGAGTTTCAACGACGTTTTGAGTCTTTTTGATGTGTGTCTACTTTCGGGTATGTATTTTTGATTAATGAGAACTACTAGATTTTCTTGCAAATAAGTCTGGGTAATTATAGGAAAACGATTTTGAAAATAATTTGTAAGTGTATGGTAAGGTATCGTGACTTACATATCTTTTTATTAACTTTGTGGTAGTAAGTTATATAAAAAAATTGACTTGAAAATAATTGGATTAGTTTTCTAGGTAACTTGTGATAATACATTTTAAAGGGTAAAGAAATTTTACAATAATTTTCTTAAGTGGAGTTAAAATTTTAGAAGTATTTAAATGGATGGAATGAGTAAAAAGAGAGATTTTATTTTAATAATGATAATAATGACACAACACCTTATAAACGTGTAATAGTTAGTTATAACAAGCCTAAATGGACTATATAAAATAATTATAATATAGAATAAAATGAATAAAAACACCATATTTTATAAACACGTATTGGTTTCATAATAACAAGTGACATGAGTTTAATGTGAGTAAACAAGATAATGGTTAGAATAGCATTATACTATACTAACTAGTGAATACCTTTGATAAAATAATGAAGATAAAAGATGAGTTTATTGTTAAATGAGATGATAGATAAAGTGAGTTTTAGTACACTGAGTTGTGCCCTTTGATAGTAACAGAGATGGTAAATATGACTATGATTTCATTTATTGGTGTTAAAATATGGTCCTAATGTGAAGTAACTAATTGAGATGAAAATTTAAAATTTTCTAAGATATTGAAATTTTGTAATACAAATCGTCATGAGTCTATCTTTGTTGTTGGCACACTTCATTGATCTTTCGGATTACATTGTTTTGTTTCCTGTTGTTTCGGCTAGGGTTCGTTTTACCCTATATTTTATTTTGGGACACGATTGTTTGGAAATCTTTTGGTACACGTCATGGTTGATTTAGTTATGCGGTTGTGGGAACGTTAGGATGAGAGGATAGAGTTGGGTAGTATTACTTATGGTTAGATATTAGAATGGACAGATGTATTTTGGTTTAAAGGTTGTGTTTAAGGAATGATTAAGATTTGTGGAGTTTTGAAACTAAGATTGGTTACGGGAATAAGGGAGTAAGTAAAGTTAGTTGAATGGTCGTGGGAACGAGATGTCATGCTATGAGAAGTTGGTTGAAGTACCATTAGGAGATTGGTGAAAGTACTAGCGGATGTGAGGGTAGAGTATAAACTTTCTACTAATGGATATATGGGGGAAATAACACGCAAGGGAATTGGTATAGTTATGGAGGCAAGGTAGTAGTAGACACGTGAAGGAAAACATGGATGTGAAAGAATGATTGGTAGGAGGCTGATTAATGGTGAAGTACAATAAGTAAAGAAGAGTGAGCCATTGAGGGGTTGAAATACCTTTAGAAATATTGTGGTAGATGAGTTGAAGTTAGAAGCTACTGGGTAGTGTGAAGTTCCTAGGTAACATCATAGAGACGAGAAGGATTGTGTGAAGAGCTACATCATGAAGCAAGGAGCTGAAAGGAATACGTGTCGGATGCTAGAAGGATGCAAGAGATTTCGAAGGAGTCACAGAAGTTGCAAGGACTGGATAGGTGACAAGCACTATGATGGGAATCTTCGTATGGTTCGTGACGAAGAAGGACATATCGAGTACCGGAGTGGAGCTACAAAGAGCTGAACCAGTGGATCGTGATGAAGTGAATACATAACATGGGGGATTAAGAACTCGTGGGAATAACAAGGGGAGTCGAGTGACTACGCAGATAGAATTTTTTGTCAATCAATATTGAGGGATGAGTAATGAAGCTGAGCTGAATAAGTTCGTGGAGAAGTGATTAGAGAGTCGGTTTTGTGAAGGTGTCATGAAAGATATTTAGAAGAGAAAACTATGAATTATCCAATGCACTAACTATTTCCATAGATTTGATGAATGAAGTATGGAATTTCGGTTGGATGGGATAGTGTAGGAATTAGGTAGAACCATGGAAGGAGAGGACCAAGTATTCCTAGAAGATGATGATTGAAAGTACCTCATGTTAGGTGCAAGGTCATAATAGAAGTATGAGACTTGAGTAAGAATTTAGAATATGGATTAGTTTAGACATATAGAAACTAATATGGGTATAAGATGATGGTCTGATCCGCATGTAATCACAAGAAACTATAGTGTGTCTCTATTAGGAGGGAGTAGGAGAACTGGTCGTGGGGAAAACAAGTGAATCTACTTGGAAAACTTTGACGTATAGATGACTTGAAAGAAGGGAAGCATAACATCGTGATGTATGCCATGAGCTGAGGAAGAAGAAGGAAGTGTGGACAGATGCGAATTATGAATGAAAGAGGTCGAGATAGGAAGCGAAGGTAAAACTTTGGTATAGCCTAATGAGTAGACTAAGGCACTAAGCCCGCTAATATTGTTGTAGTGTGGAAAGGAAATGGCACTGACCTATATTGTTTGATTGGAAGGCTTAGTATCGATAATCGAATGGATGAGGAGTTATAGATGTGATGTGTCATGAGAGACGAAGGGTTTGGTCTAACTAAGAAAAGATGAGGAGCACTATGACCTTAAAGGTAAGACATTTTTTAGGTATAAAGGAAAAAAAATGTAGCTAATTGTCTTAGAAAGAGTTGAATATGTTCAAGGGAAAGTTGAATATAAAGGATCATTAAAAATCCTTCATTGAGAAAAGAAGTGTATGAGTGCTACTAATGAGCTATCCAAATTTAATGAAAGTAGTTGTAGCATGGGTTTGGATGGCTGTTGACGGAACTAACTAATGAATATGTGAAAGACCGTCATAGGTCACTTTTGTAAGGAAATTGGAAATTTTTATGTGGTTTGAGGTACGGACTAAAGGGATTTGATGAACATGATTGGATATGAGTATATACGACTGATTGGAAATGGATGGACGAAGTGAGAGATTGCTACAAGTATAGGAGTCGTGTTGAGATCTTAGGTGACTGATTTAGAGGAAGGTGGGAAACTCGATAGCAATGTCAGAGTTTTCATATAATGATAGTTATCATACTAGAAGTCGATGAAGGCCATTTGAGGCACTATATGGAAGGATAGGGTGAGTTGTCCTTATGGTGGACTAAAACTGGGGAAAGAGACTACTAATGTAGTAATGGTATTTGTGGAAAGGATGAGAGCAACAAGAGATGCTATGTTGAAAAGGAGGAAACCACTACAGTTTAGTGACAAAGTTATATAGGAAGTTTCACCCATAGTAACGGGCGCCATGTTTAGGAAAAAAAGGAAAAGTTGATGTCGAGTTTTGTAGGTCCATTTATGATCTTTTGAAAGATTAGACCAGTAGTTTATAGGTATAGAATTACGTGGGGAATTGAGTGGTGTACATGATATATGTCATGTATTGAGATTTGGGAAATATGGTTTGAGAATGCATATTTGCATGTGCGGTTATTAGGGATTTGCATTAAAAGAGTCATTTGTGAGATTTATAGGCTGTGAGGTCAATAGTTTGGGAATGAGTTTAAATAATGTTGGTTAATATATGTGGTAATTTGAGACTTGAACTAAAGTACACATGGAAATGAGTGGAGTTCATTTAGAACAAGTATCCTCATGTGATTTGTTGTTTATGTGTTTGATCCTAAGGAGTGATAAGTGTGAAAACACTCATCAATAATGATCCATAAACCACTCAAAACACAGTCAAATACATAATATTTAACTGTAAATTATCAGAATTACGTGTGTATTTTGTGTTTGTGTAATTTTCAGGTAATATAGGTACATTTGAGACAAACACGAGCTTTCAAGGATTTATTTGATGAAAAGACGAAGAAAAAGACGAAAGATGCTTTCAAGGACCTTACTTGTCACTACTTCAAAGATCGAGGGCTTAGCATACACTTTTCATTAAGATAAAGGATGGAAAAAGTGATTACTTAAAAGCTTTAATACACATTTGAGAAGGATAAAAAGTGGAAGGACTAAATAGAAAAATAAATGGAAAAGTATTTACTTAACTTGGTCACATTGACCAAACTGGTCAACACACAAACACAAAAACAGACGCGTCTTCTTCTTCTCCAAGTCAAGAGAGAGAAACGGTTATCTTATCTCTTTTCTATCTCCAAAACCCGCAAACTCAAATAACAAACGAACCATGAAGAATCAGCCAATGATTATAACTACAAAAACACTCATCTTCCTTCCCTCTACATGAAGATATAACTCAATTAGAGCAAAAGTTAAAGACAAAGAAACGCCCAAATGTGATGAAGAATGAAGACGAAGTTTATTCTCGTATTTTACACGTGGCAGTTACTGATTGGATAGAACACGTCATCCCACCTCCTCTCGAGCCTATAAATAGAAGACGATGGCCATCACTTCAAGCGGTTAGCTTAGGTGTAGATTTCACACACTTAGTTAGTTAGGATTAGTTAGATAGTTAGGATTTCTTTCAAAGCTTATTGATATTCAGTTAGATATTCTGTTAATCAGTTGTACCGGATTGTTTTTCCACCATTAATGAAAAACTAAGTTTTCTTTTTCTTATCTTAATCTCTTGTTTCTTTCATACTATTTCTTGTTCCTTTAAAACTGATAATCAAATTCTAGCTAAGACTCTGTTACGTTTTTTTATGAATTTCTAGTTGAAATTGATAATCAATTCGAGAGTAAGAAATATCTAGTAGCGTTCTGTTATGATCAGTTTAATTTTTGTTCACGTAGTTCTTTGGATTCGTTGAGTAACTGTTCAGAGATGCGTTTGGTTTCGTTTGGTAAAGATCAGTAGCTTAGTTTTCACGTTATATTGATTGGTCACAATTTGAGTTAAAAGTTTATTAGAAAGCAGGTTAGATTTAGGAAGTATGAAAGTTCTTGTTATTTTCTAAATCAGTGAGTTTTGGTTAAAAAGTTAGTTTTGATTTCAACTATTAAAAGTTTTTCAAGTAAATGATGTACGAAAATCGGTGAGTTTTTGTTTTAAAAGTTTTTAGTATATGAGTATTGGTGTAGACAGAGTGGTAGAGATCGCTCAAATATAGATCAGAACTTTAACATTTCAGATTCGAATTTTTGCTTGGTTTGTATTTGCGTTGTTTCGGTTTTGCAGGTTAACATTCTCGCAGGTGTTTGGATTCGTTGGTGATGTAATGGTAGATCAGATTAGAGCAGTTAGAGTGTAATTGTGTTTGATTTTTAAGCGAGCTCAGCACTCCGCTTCGTCATCAATGGACTAGACGACGGAAGCCCGGGTTAAGCGCCTTTAAGTTTTCTGTATTTTTTTTTAGTATAGAATCGATAGCTAGTTGATTGTAGGTTAAATCTGATTTCTATATGTTCGTTTACATGTGTTGAATGTTGTTTAGTAACTGCTTATGTCTATTGCATAGTTCTTGTTGATCTTGCTTTCGTAAAAATCTGAATTTTCTATAAGTGAGTGTTTGGCTATGGATTGTTAGGAACTGATCTTGCATCTTTAGTAGCGTACTGAGTTTGATTTTAAAAGTTCAAGGATGAATGAGTTGAGATGTAGTAAACTGTCAGTTCTCATTTAGTCGGTTTACTAGTTTTGGACATAGTAGAATAAGTAGTGCATATTAGTTTAAGATAGATATAGGTTGCTGATCAAAGTTAGGAATTATAGGGAGGTAAATCTATCTAGCTGATTTTAGCCGATTCATTTGTGAAAGATAGAAAACTGTTCTCAACCAATTAGATGTCTAGCTCATTAGATCAGTTAATAATATAGATAAAAATTGAAGTTTTTTTTCTTAGTCTTGAATATACAAATAGGAATAATAAGTCTGGTAGCATTTAGTGCAGTTTTTTAAATCATACATGTTTACCCCTTTGCTTTGTATCACTGTATAACGCCCACGGTCCTCAGTTAGTAACCGTTAGACATTCCAGCCCCTGTTTCGTTAGTCTGTTAGTGAGTATTCGTTCCACTGTTGGTCCAAATCGTTAGGATCAGTAACTGTCAGTTTAGTTAGTATGTAATGGTCCATTTAGTTAATGATTTTGGGCTGTTTTTCACTTGGGCCTTTTGGACTTTAATTTGGATAGGGATAGGTAAACTTTTAGTTTACATTTCATTTCATTTCATTTTCATCAAAGTCGCAACGTATTTTTTTTATATATTGAATATTTTTTCTTTTTAACAAAATTTGTACTTTTAGTTTTATAGACATAGCTTAACATTTTGTATTCTGGATTTTTCATTTGTAGTATAAAATTTGCATTTTACATTTTTTTACATTGGGTGCATTTAAATGCTTTACGTGCAATGTGTTTTGGCGTAGTACGGTTACGTATATAGCTATTTTTACCTTTTTAAGTGTTTTGATTGTCAAGTAGCTTAAATACCAAATAATCTTTTGTTAACCAAAAACAATTAAGTCTTTGCTAGAAAACGTTATATCAATTCGAATCGATACCGAGAAAAACGAACTAAAAAGACATATATTAAATGGCGCCGCTGCCGGTTCTTTTCGTGAAGATTAACGATTTCGAGTGAGACGATTGGATTTTGGGATCCGTTCACTTTGTGAACGTTATTTTTACGTATTATAAATCAAAAACATAAAAAAAAAATCAAAAAGATACAAAAAAATAAAAAATCACAAAATCAATTCTTTTCCTAAAGAATTGAACCAAAAAAATAAAAAAACCAAAAAGCAATCTTTTTCCTAAAAGATTACAACAAAAATATATATTATATCGTTTTCATCGCTTTTTACGTACATATAGTATTTTTCTTAAAAAAATCAAATAAATACAAAAATATTTTTTATATATTATTATATGTAAATAAGTATACGTATAAGAACAACCAAGTTACCTATTTCCATAAGTATTTCCGAGGCAATACACCGTGTTGAGGGGCGTTCCGGTCCTTGACACGCGTATCGATCAAACAAAATAAAGCAAGAATAGATAAATACTTCCAATTGGCAATAATTCGAAGAATACAAACTACTAAAGTGAATAGATAGGCGACGTGCTATAAAATGCCGTCTAAGGGTCAATAGGTACTTAAGTGCTTCGCGCCACCTAACCCCCCGTTCACTAGTGCGTATTCTAAGAAGGAAGGCTTAATTGGAGGTCTTGCACCCAAGTAGTAATTATATATATACTTTCTTGTGGATATTTTATATCGAACCTCGAGGGAGATAATCTCTTCTCCTTCAAAAGTCGACCGAGGGCTACTCCCTCATTCCTCGTGTTTACTTACACGTGTACTCGCACACGTGTAAACATACCACCTTTGGTGTATTACTTCCTTCCCTGAGGAAGCTTTTAAACGTCATTATACTTGTATATACATTCGGCCACCTTGTTACACATGGATACTCGTTCCATGTTGGAGATTTTGCAACAACGATCCGCCAACGCTAATTATTCGCCTTGTTCGACTTGTGGTGGTCCACACGATACTTATTTATGTGATCAAAACAATGGTTATTATGGGGAGGGATATGCTTACAATGGAATCGAGAACCCTAATTTTCAACCTAACACTCAAATGGACAACACTTGTAATGACTATATGGGATATTCCGGTTTTTCATCACAACCTCCACCATCATTTCATGATCAAACCTTTAATGTGCCATACCAAAACCAAGGATTTTCCAATTATGAAGGTTTTCAAAATAATGATACTTTTCAAGGCTATAATCAAGATACTTTTCAAAATCAAGGATTTTCACATTATGAGGGTTTTCAAAATGAAGGAAATTTTCAAGGTTACAATCATGAGAACTTTCATAATCATGACTCTTTTCAAAACTATAATCCACCTCCACTATATTCTTCGACTTATTCATGTGAGTTTTGTGGGAACGCACCCCATTATGGTTATGATTGTAGACTGAGGGATCCGCCTTCTTATGCCCCTCATATTTGCAATGCGTCGCTTTCTTTACTCGAGACAATAAACAAGTCGAACGATGAAATTTCTAAGGCGATTGATAGTAAGAAAGACATAAGCATCGAGGAAATGAAAAACGTTTGCCCGTTGTTAGAGGAACAAATTAAGTTTTTTGAGGAAGTGGAAATTATGACTTGGCAAATTTATGACAAGGAGATCGGTGCAATGTGTCGTGAATCGTTGAAAAAAGGTTCTTGTCACCTCAGGAAATATTTAAATGATTTCCTCTTTAAGATTGATAAAAAAGAGGAAGAAGAACGATATTTTGCTAATCGTGCTCGTTTGCTTAAACAATGCTTATATGACGATGATGACTATTCTTCGATTTGTATGACACTTAATGATGACACACCTTCATCACCTTTACCTCACGTGGAACCCACCGACTCTTTAACCATGGGGGACGAGCCTCTTAGCACTAATACAAACACCGATTTGGATGGATTAACCGCTTCTAGTGTTGAGAACCTTATCCCAATCCAAAGAGAGTTTGAGGGTGTTTCCATCGAACCATGTGACGAGCTTTCTATTGATACTTCTCCTCATGATCACATTGAGATTTCATCACATGTTGACTTTCATGCTACTACTAGTGATTTTGGTGATTTTGATCTTGATGAATTGTTTAAAGAAAGGGATAATGAGATTGAGGAAGAGTTTGTGCAAGTCTTGCCACAAGTAGAGGATGATAATTGTGATTCTAGTGAGGCATCTTATGATCTATCATCCGATGACTTTTCATGTCAAGATGACCTTCCTAATTTGGATGATGATGTTGATCATATAGAAGAAGTGGAAGATGTTCATATTCGAGAGGTTTTATCAAACGTCTATAATCTTATCTCTTCGATTGAAGCTTTGAATGAAAACCATAATGATGAGTCCATAGAAGAAGAACCTTTCATTGATATTTCTTCACCGGTTTTTGAGGTTGCACCTATTGATTTTTATGATGATATCATCCCTTTGAGTGATTCTCTCAATACACCTTCCTTTGAGCCTTCTATTCCCACCCTCCCACCCTTGAAGTTGGTTATTGATGAAGATCCTATACTCTTAGAGATTGATCCTTTTTCACCTATGGCACCTTTAGAACCCAAAACCTTTGATATGGATTCTCATATGGATATTGATGACACCATAGAGGCTTATCTTGCTAAAATTGATATTGAGGTTGATGATAGTGATTCTAATTGGGAAGAGGAGATTCGTCTTAGTGAGAATTTGCTTTTTGGGAACATAGAGATTACACCTCCTTCACAAGACACTATTCATCTTGATCCTCCTTTTTCTATGCCTTCTATGGAAGATTACCCACCTTTTGATGATGATGAGCCTAATATGGATATACTTGTTATGAATGTTTTGATACCTACACCTTCGTTGTCTCATGATGCTTTGATATTTAAGGGGGAATCTTATATGGTTGATATGAGCTCATCTTCTTATTTTCCCATGAAGGGAAAGGTTTTTGATCCTGGGATACATATGTTTGGGAAGAATTGGTTTTCATCTACTCCACTTAAGAGTGTGACTTCTATTGATATGGACTTCTTGTATGAGCTTACTTTGGTGATGCTACCTACTTTGGAGTTGTTCACTTGTCGCGATGGAAACTATGTATTTGATCCTGGGGTGCTTCCTATTTGAGAGATTTCATATGTTGGACAAACTTGAGACACGTTGGACCGTTCCATTTATCGAGGCGGATATTGTAAATCTTATAGTAAATGGCAACGTGCTAAGTTTGAGTGTATCATGTGAGACGTGCTTCAAAAGTAGATATTCTTTATTCTCCATGATGGTTTCCCCAAGGACAACTTAATTCGGGGCCGAGTCGAGCTAGCGACTTAGGGTTAAAAAAACTCACGCATTGAATAACTAGGTTAGAAAACGTAGAGTAGATTTTCAATAGGTTAGGTTTAATTAAAAGGATGTTATAGTAGAGTTGAAGTGGAGGGGTGCCTTTCTTCGTCTTTTGGTGTTTGCTTCAAGGGTTGCTCTCTCTCATTTCATGCTTGGAGCTTATGGAGGAGGCCCGTGTATTTGGTTCACTTCGATTAGTTTTTGCTATCGTGATATTAAACACTTGTGCTTAAAATGAATACCCTTTAGTTGTCTCTTCCTTAACTCGAGTTAAGCAAAGTAATCAATGTCATAAGTGTAGGGGAGTTTACTCCAATACTCTTAAACATTGAGGACAATGTTTATCTTAAGTGTAGGGGAGACTTCTATCGAAGTGACCTTACCTAGACCATTGCCTTAACTTCATGATAACCTGGAAAAATTAATTTTTCAAACATTTTTCAAATTTTTGATCTACTTTGGCCACCAAAAATATGCATTCATAATTTTTGCATCAATCATTTTTCATTTGCATAACACATTTGCATTGTATATATCTCTTCCTTTACTTTTCATCAAAAATATATAAAAAAAATATATAATAAAACATGGTTTTAACAAGTTTAGATTTCTTTGACATATTAGGCCCGCCATGGATATTTTGACTCAACCCGAGTTTGCTTATCTTAGCATTCTCTAGCTAGTATCCTTAACCATGTAGTCCTTCATTGGTCTATTAGGCTAAGCATCCACCAATTTCATTATTTGAAATTTTAAATTTGTGGAGAATGGGAAATGATAGAGTTGAAGCAAGTGTAAAAGGGCTAGATAAACTTCATGATAATTACTTGTGGCTAAACCCTTCTCTTCTTTACCTCTATTTTCTTCGCATGTATATAATTGTTAATAAATAATCAAGTACGGTTTTAATTGGTTTGTAATCTCTTATGCATTTTTGGCTAATCATTTATGGTTGATATGAGTACGTCTTAAGATTCTAAGTTAGCACGTTTTATGTGTACTAGACTTATGTCATGCTCCATATTTAGCGGGTGTTTTTCCTTTTCTTCTTTTCAAATTTCTTTGTGAGGAATAAAGAAAAATAAGAGCGGCTTATGAAAAAAAATGAGTGGCTAGAAAAAAAAAAAGAAAAAGAAAGAAAAAGAAAAAAAAAATAATGCAAGACTCCCAAGAGGGACAGTGTGGTGTTAATTATAGTGACTATTGAGTTCCAATATTACCTTGACGGGTTGCGGGGATTCAATAGATTGCTCCAATCCAATATTGCCTTGACGGGTTGCGGGGTTGAAGATCCAAAGTCTCAAAAAGATGGCGGATGTAAATTATTGCGTGAGTTTTATTTTCCTTTCCCTAGTGAGTGTGTAGCTACTTATGAAAGCATGACATGAGGATTTTACACATAAGGCGAATGACTTATTATTCTTGAAACGGACTTATATTAATTGTGAGCGGTTTTTCAAGTAATGGATGAGAGGATTACTTAGGATTAAAACCGTGCTTCCTTATTTTTGGATTTTACATTTCTTATACTTCACGCTTTAAATAATGACAAATTTGCCCAAAAGCAATTTGCTCAAATAATAACCGGTTCCACATTTAATTGTCATGAATAAGTTGATGCACTTTTTACTTGTGAATACAATGATCCCATTTTTAAGCTTGGTATGGGGAAAGTGAAACTTGAGGGTGATAATTGTCCATGGTACCAAAGCCCTAGTTTAAGTCATTGATTTCTTTATGAGTTATTTCCATCAAAACCATTTTAATAAAAATCAAAAATATATAAATAGAATTGATTCTTTTGCATTGCATTCAAAACCATTCATCATATAGCATAGTATAGTTATTAAATCATAAAATGGCCAAGGTTGGTTAATTATGAGAAAAGTGTAACTTGGTGCTTTAAAATGCTGCATTGCATGAGGACATGGCAATGGTCAAGTGGAGGGGAGTTGATAAGTGTGAAAACACTCATCAATAATGATCCATAAACCACTCAAAACACAGTCAAATACATAATATTTAACTGTAAATTATCAGAATTACGTGTGTATTTTGTGTTTGTGTAATTTTCAGGTAATATAGGTACATTTGAGACAAACACGAGCTTTCAAGGATTTATTTGATGAAAAGACGAAGAAAAAGACGAAAGATGCTTTCAAGGACCTTATTTGTCACTACTTCAAAGATCGAGGGCTTAGCATACACTTTTCATTAAGATAAAGGATGGAAAAAGTGATTACTTAAAAGCTTTAATACACATTTGAGAAGGATAAAAAGTGGAAGGACTAAATAGCAAAATAAATGGAAAAGTATTTACTTAACTTGGTCACATTGACCAAACTGGTCAACACACAAACACAAAAACAGACGCGTCTTCTTCTTCTCCAAGTCAAGAGAGAGAAACGGTTATCTTATCTCTTTTCTATCTCCAAAACCTGCAAACTCAAATAACAAACGAACCATGAAGAATCAGCCAATGATTATAACTACAAAAACACTCATCTTCCTTCCCTCTACATGAAGATATAACTCAATTAGAGCAAAAGTTAAAGACAAAGAAACGCCCAAATGTGATGAAGAATGAAGACGAAGTTTATTCTCGTATTTTACACGTGGCAGTTACTGATTGGATAGAACACGTCATCCCACCTCCTCTCGAGCCTATAAATAGAAGACGATGGCCATCAATTCAAGCGGTTAGCTTAGGTGTAGATTTCACACACTTAGTTAGTTAGGATTAGTTAGATAGTTAGGATTTCTTTCAAAGCTTATTGATATTCAGTTAGATATTCTGTTAATCAGTTGTACCGGATTGTTTTTCCACCATTAATGAAAAAACTAAGTTTTCTTTTTCTTATCTTAATCTCTTGTTTCTTTCATACTATTTCTTGTTCCTTTAAAACTGATAATCAAATTCTAGCTAAGACTCTGTTACGTTTTTTTTATGAATTTCTAGTTGAAATTGATAATCAATTCGAGAGTAAGAAATATCTAGTAGCGTTCTGTTATGATCAGTTTAATTTTTGTTCACGTAGTTCTTTGGATTCGTTGAGTAACTGTTCAGAGATGCGTTTGGTTTCGTTTGGTAAAGATCAGTAGCTTAGTTTTCACGTTATATGGATTGGTCACAATTTGAGTTAAAAGTTTATTAGAAAGCAGGTTAGATTTAGGAAGTATGAAAGTTCTTGTTATTTTCTAAATTAGTGAGTTTTGGTTAAAAAGTTAGTTTTGATTTCAACTGTTAAAAGTTTTTCAAGTAAATGATGTACGAAAATCGGTGAGTTTTTGTTTTAAAAGTTTTTAGTATATGAGTATTGGTGTAGACAGAGTGGTAGAGATCGCTCAAATATAGATAAGAACTTTAACATTTCAGATTCGAATTTTTGCTTGGTTTGTATTTGCGTTGTTTCGGTTTTGCAGGTTAACATTCTCGCAGGTGTTTGGATTCGTTGGTGATGTAATGGTAGATCAGATTAGAGCAGTTAGAGTGTAATTGTGTTTGATTTTTAAGCGAGCTCAGCGCTCCGCTTCGTCATCAATGGACTAGACTACGGAAGCCCGGGTTAAGCGCCTTTAAGTTTTCTGTATTTTTTTTTAGTATAGAATCGATAGCTAGTTGATTGTAGGTTAAATCTGATTTCTATATGTTCGTTTACATGTGTTGAATGTTGTTTAGTAACTGCTTATGTCTATTGCATAGTTCTTGTTGATCTTGCTTTCGTAAAAATCTGAATTTCTGTAAGTGAGTGTTTGGCTATGGATTGTTAGGAACTGATCTTGCATCTTTAGTAGCGTACTGAGTTTGATTTTAAAAGTTCAAGGATGAATGAGTTGAGATGTAGTAAACTGTCAGTTCTCATTTAGTCGGTTTACTAGTTTTGGACATAGTAGAATAAGTAGTGCATATTAGTTTAAGATAGATATAGGTTGCTGATCAAAGTTAGGAATTATAGGGAGGTAAATCTATCTAGCTGATTTTAGCCGATTCATTTGTGAAAGATAGAAAACTGTTCTCAACCAATTAGATGTCTAGCTCATTAGATCAGTTAATAATATAGATAAAAATTGCAGTTTTTTTTCTTAGTCTTGAATATACAAATAGGAATAATAAGTCTGGTAGCATTTAGTGCAGTTTTTTATATCATACATGTTTACCCCTTTGCTTTGTATCACTGTATAACGCCCACGGTCCTCAGTTAGTAACCGTTAGACATTCCAGCCCCTGTTTCGTTAGTCTGTTAGTGAGTATTCGTTCCACTGTTGGTCCAAATCGTTAGGATCAGTAACTGTCAGTTTAGTTAGTATGTAATGGTCCATTTAGTTAATGATTTTGGGCTGTTTTTCACTTGGGCCTTTTGGACTTTAATTTGGATAGGGATAGGTAAACTTTTAGTTTACATTTCATTTCATTTCATTTTCATCAAAGTCGCAACGTATTTTTTTTTATATATTGAATATTTTTTCTTTTTAACAAAATTTGTACTTTTAGTTTTATAGACATAGCTTAACATTTTGTATTCTGGATTTTTCATTTGTAGTATAAAATTTGCATTTTACATTTTTTTACATTGTGTGCATTTAAATGCTTTACGTGCAATGTGTTTTAGCGTAGTACGGTTACGTATATAGCTATTTTTACCTTTTTAAGTGTTTTGATTGTCAAGTAGCTTAAATACCAAATAATCTTTTGTTAACCAAAAACAATTAAGTCTTTGCTAGAAAACGTTATATCAATTCGAATCGATACCGAGAAAAACGAACTAAAAAGACATATATTAAGGAGTAAATCTCGGGACGAGATTTCTATTAGGAGGGAGTGATGTGACAACCATGGTTTTTGGGGTTCGTCACTTAGACTATAGTTTAAGGTGTTTTGCGCAAATATGTGCTTATGTGTTTATTTTGTGTGTTTGGAGTGAGGTTTGGATATCGTTTATGGGTATATGGTACTCATAAGTAAATCGAGGAACGGTTATTTCATGTTCATGAGCCCACATGGTAGTGACTATGAAATGAGATGGTGTTATTTAGTGGTTTTACGTATACGTATATGTATTATAGAAAATCGTATTTTTACGGTTTAGGGTTTTGCATTTAGGGGTCTCGGAAGAGGTATTTAGTCACGGGAGTATTTTTTGGATGATTTTAAGTCATTTAGGACTTAGTTAATTAGTTTATTTTATATTTCAAGAGTTTTTATTAAACTGTATATTTTTACGTCTTTTACGGTATACGCGTAAATTTGACTAGTTTTACGGTTTTGAGGTTTTGGAGGCTTTAAGAGCTGAAATAATTAAGGAAAATTAAGGTAAGATTATTAATACAATTATTAATAATAAAAAGAAAAAAAACGAAATTAAAGGGGTATAGTCGGTTTTGGGATGCAAGAAAGAAAAAGAAAAGGGAAAAAAGAAAAAAGGGGAACCGGGCTTTTGTATTGGGCCAAGGACTTGTTAGGAAAATATATAAAAGCTTTTTATTAATAAAAACACATCATAAGATCCCTAGAGATCATGAGTGATTCGATATCCATGGAAAAAATTAGGGTTCTTCATCAAAAATCTTGTTTTCCAAAAATCTAAGGTAAACTCTTCAAACCCTTTTAATTAAATTGTTTTTAATTCTTTCTTAATCATTATATGATGGATCTAGGTTAGTGTTTATTAGAAAATCTGTAATTTAATGTTATCACAATGATATAGACATGATTAGAATAATTAGGGTTAATGATTAAACATGATAAGGGTAATTATTTTGGTTAATTATGTTAAATTCGTTTTTAAAAACTGGGCAGAATTTTTGGGTCATTGTTTTGATCATATCTAGAGATTTACAAACTTTTAATTTTCGAATCTTATGTCCCTGGAAAGGTAATTGAGTTGGTTTTCAAATGTAAAAACGAGAACTAAATTGGAGGTTTGGAAGTGGGTAAAAAACAGGTTACATCAGTCGGGTGTCAAAACAGTTTTTGGATCAGCTTGTTTTCTTTTTGTGTTTTGAATTGTTTGGGGTACTTAGGTTTGTATTGGAACCTTCAAACGAACATGAGACTTAGATTATATATTAAATAAAAGATCTGGAGGAGGTCTAAAGAAATGGGTTAGGGTAAGACCCTCTGATCATAACAAACCTTTCATATGTTCAAAATTAGTAAATTATGGATAGGTAAAAGTATATATATATATATATATATATATATATATATATATATATATATATATATATATATATATATATATATATATATATATATATATATATATATATATATATATAGAGGCCTTAAAAGTGTCTTCAAGGTTGCGGCCAAAGTGGAGCGTTAGCTAACACATGTAAGGGCATAGGTTTTCTTTTATAGAGGAAGTTGATTTGGTTAAGGAGGTGTTCGACCCATAGTTTAAGGTATGAAAAACGGGACTGTTTTGGGTTAAATGTTAACGGGGCGAGTTATGAACTAAACTAAGTTAAGGGCTTTATAGAGGGGTTTCATGAGATTCATATGGCATATAAATGGGGTTAAGTTGTAGGACAAGGTTATATATCCATCATAAATTTATGAGCCAATTTGGTATATGGTTCATGTCTTGATTGTATACGTTTGTGTGTTTAGATTTTTGCTAGAGCACGGATACTTGGAGAAGCTTGTTCAGGTGAGTTTCATAGTTCCATGTCTTTTTATGATTTAAATTCCAGATGGGATGTAAGAGACACTCTATGGTTTTGTAACTAATGCTGTGAATGTTTTTATGGTTTGTGATGGACTTGTGTGTGCACTTATGTGATTAACTGCTATGTGATTCTTGATTGTGTTTATGATTTGGATCGGGGGATACGTACCGTCTCAGTTATACCAAGGGGATGTTGACAAGGTGAGGCATTAGGATTGGTTCATAGGTGTATGGGCGCCTATGGGACCATAGTGATTGGTAAGGCTTGGAGCCTTGGAATTGTGGTTATTGGTAAGGCTTGAAGCCTTGGATTTGTGGTGATTGGTTAATCTTGAATGCTAGTTGTTAATACATAATTGTAGCACATTGTCCATATGTTCTTTTGTTAGTGGTTGTTATTCACGGCTTATAATTGATTTGGAGTTGGATTCTAAAACTACGACTCTCACCAACTTTATGTTGACGTATTTTAGTGTCTCTTTCAGGTGATAATGTGCTTAAGCGTGAGAATAAGATTGGCTAGCTGGGAGGCTTAGGATTGCATTGGAGGAACCCCCTTTCCTCGTAGTCTTTACTTATATTTGAATAAGTGATACTTTGTAGACACCTATATGTTTGTTATTTGTTAATTGTATGTCTTTGGTAAGAGGTAGACCTGTTACCTACTTACCTAGACGCCTACATTGTTTGTGATATCTTCATGACATTGTGTCATCATTTATGATATTTCCAATTCATTTAGTTATCTCTATAGACACGCTATTGTTGTGATGATATCCATACGTCGCGCCCCATATTCCGTCATGGTAGGGTGTGACAGGATGGAATACTCAACCTCAACAACTACACAGCATTCCCTTTGTCCTTGAGCCTTTGGTAACCTCTCCTTTCACTCCACCGAATTCTCCCATATCACCCTTAGATACTATGCCACCACCACCTCCTCCTCCCTCAAACACTAATGCTCCCATTTTGAGCATTCCTATTCCACACTTCATGGGTGATCCTTACTTCTTTAGTTTTCTAGAAGCTCATGGTGTAAATTTCCCATGTTGTCTCTATAACAACTACATCATTCCAAACCTAAGGTTGGAGATGCTTGGTCTTCATAGAAGGTTGCATGATTTCTTGGTTACCTTGTTCTCCATGCCTCCTCCTCTTTGAAGATGAATGATGGTTTTCAAAATCATATGTTTTTAAAGAAGATCAAGCCAAAAAGGACTATGCATTCAAGACCTAGATTAAGCTATCTTTGTATTAGTTTATTGTCATTTCCTTTCTTGTATTTCCTTTCCTTTGTGAGCTTTTCATGAAGATGATCTATGAATTTAGTCTTATGTGTTTTAACCTATGTAATCACAATAAACAACTTCAAATTATTTAAAATTGAACCTAAATCTATCACAACCTCTAAAAACTTGACTTAAAATTGGATCAAAATGTTATCTAAATATTTTGTCACCCTTTGTCAAGACATTCTTTGAGAATGTGTTGCTTTTGTGCAACCCTAGCATACTCTAGTGCTAAAAGAGGTAAAAATCCAAGATTTGAAATTTTTTGAGAAAGTCTTATTTTTCTCCAAAACTTTTGAAAATCATGATTTGTTGTCCACTGGACGCGGCTCCTTAGCCACCATGCGGCTCCATATAAAATATGGAACCGCGGGCTCTCTTAAGGAACCGCGTACAGAAAAGCCATTCTTGTCTTATTTTTGGTCTTTCTTCTTTGACCACTGTCTTGGTTAAGATTCATTGTTTACCCAATTTGGCTAAACATTTCCTAAAACCTTTTGTTTTTATTTAAAATCTTTGCCTTGTCTATTTTCTTTAAATTCTTCTCTTTTGGGAGTTCTTCTCTTCATCCCTCATAATGCCTAACTCTTCTATTCCTAACCTTGACATATCTTTGTCACAATCCTCTTAACCTAAAGCTTCTTCTTCTAAGCTTTCAAAGAAACCGAAAATCTCGGTTCTACCTATTTGGATCAAGAAGAACAAGAATCCTCATGATTCCTCTTCTCCAAAACCCTCCAAGAATTCTTCTTTTTCTCCGATCAAATATTGGAATGAGACTTACTCTATAAATCTAATTACCGGAGAAAAGGAAATTCTTCCACCGCCTCCTAAACCTTTCAAGTCTCCACAACTCAATGACCTATCTTCTTTCCCTAATCTCACTAGGCATTGTGAAAACATATCTTACCCATTATCTCCTTCTCTACCAAACTCTCCTTTTGATGGACCTCCCCCATCTAACGACTTTGTTTTGCATCATGGTTCCTTGTGTGCTTGTTGTCGGTTTCAACAAATTGAACTTGCTAATATTTATGACAAACTAAATTTTCTTAAATTCCTACTCACTCGACCTCCTCTCAAAGTTTTTGTTCCCGTGAACAAAACTTCAAATGATGTCTCGTCGCGTTTCTTTTCCAACTAAGGCACATTTTTTACTTTAGTTGTTTGAGTCAATAAAACTTAAGCAATCTTGGAAGATTATCACTATTGGAGTAGCTTATGCTTTGTGGTTTATTTTCATATTTTTCGTGATTTAAATATTCATATTATGTGTATGAATATTATCTTGTATGTTATTTCATATTTGTGTAATATGAATGTTATGTGTGTTATCCATCCCATAAATTCTTTCTCACACATTTGTTAAAGAGTTCATTATGGTTAAAACTTACAATTAATTATGGGTGATTCCATAAATTCTAAATTTTAACCCCTTGACATTTTAAATCATCTTTGATTGGTTTGGATGTTTCTTTTCTTCCTTTATTCCACCAATTGAACTATGATGTTGTCAACAGACACTCTTTGGACATACTTAGCAAATACTTGCTTATAATTTGAGATTTCTTTTCCTTCTCCATCTCAAGTTAGTTAGTAGGTAGTGCACATATATACATTGGTGTTTCTTTTCTTTCTTCTAACCTTTGTGTAGCATGTCACCTTAGCTCACTCATTTGGTGCCCCAAGCAAGGGGGAGTAAGCACCAAGGGGAGCTCCTAGCAAAGTCCGGTTCTTTTCTTCTTCAAAGATTTGTGCTACCCTTTTTGCTTCGAAAAAGTGGGAGAAATGAAAGTGATAAACTCGTTAATAATTCGAATAATTTTGTATTTTACGTGAATGAGTTTATAGTTTGTCGTAATCAAAAAGGGGGAGATTGTTAACGCAAAGCAATGCCTAAAAACTTTGTTAGTACCAATTAATCTTTCTTAGTTTTGATCACGACAAATTACAAAGACATTTATTATCAAACACAATCATAAAACGAATTATCTAACAAACACTATCATCAAGGTAATAATCATTACACTAACATATCTTAATCATGCTTAGTGATCATAAAAGTGATTAACCTTAAAACTCACATTTGTCAAATGTAACAAAAGATTTTTAATAAACTTTATTTTTAAGGAAATGTTTTATTAAAATGAAAATGTAAATTTGAATATAGCATATTGCAAATGCCATAAGAATATCATTTGAAGGTTTAAACAGCCTAAGATATTTCAAATTCACTAAAAGAAAAAAAGGAGCGGAGTTTACTCTCCGCGGTTCCTTAAGTTCCTACGCGGTTCCCTATCGATAAGGAACCGACTGGGTAGTTAAGTAACCGCCCCAGGTAGCCGTTGGGATCTTGTCTCCTATAAATAGTGAATCAAATCTGCACTTTCATTAACCCTTTTTGGACATCTTTTTCAGGTCTTCTTTCTTCTTTCTAATCCTAATCATTTGTAAATGATCACTTAATGTGTTAAATATGTTTACCTATGATTATCCTCTTGATCTCCTTCTTTACTTTGTCCAAATAGAAGATCACTCACACACTTGTGATGTGATTAAAGATGAAGCCTTGATGAAGATCATTCTCTCCTAAAGATCTAATCATGTTTATCATTTGTTTATTTGTGTCTTGTGTAGATCTAATGTATTTGTGAATACTTAGACTAGTTGTGTTCATCCAAGCTATGTGTAAATACTTGGATTAGAGTTGTGTAAATCCTTTGCATATGTGTGTGCTTGGATTTGTGCTGTGTAGATCCAAGCTACATGTGTGTACTTGGATATGTTTAGTTGAGTTGTAATAAGTTGTGTTAGTTCTCACTAAACTATAAAGTGATGTGGTTGTGTATTGTGAGTTCTCACTAAACTATAAAGCGATAAGTAGTTGTGTTGAGTGGAGTTTTCACTTAGCTTCAAAGTGAAGAGTCGTGAAGATTGGTTCTAGCTTTCGATTAGAACTCGACATCTAGCCTTGTGTCGGAAAATGGTGAAGTAGGCAACATTGTGAAGATTTGTTCTAGCTTTCGATTAGAACTCGACATCTAGCCTTGTGTCGTTAAATGGTGAAGTGGGCGACGTTGTGTAGATTGGTCCTAGCTAAGATTAGGTCTTGACATTTAGCTTAGTGTCGGAAAATAATGTAAGTGACTTTGTAAGGTTTTCTCCACCAAGAAGGGATCTTGTGGATATAGTGGAAATCTCGAGTAAGGTGTACTCGAGGAGTGGAGTAGGAACGAGGATAGAGCCTCGTTTCCGAACCACTATAAATCTTGGTGTCTTCCTACTAGGTTGTTTCTTTCCTTACTCATTACTTCATTCATTATCATTACACTTACTACATATTGTTAATCCATTAAAACTGAACCTAATCATTATGCAACTAGCTTTCGAGTAAAATATAGTTTTAGCACTCACCTAATTGAAGGGAATTTTAATTAGGAGATAAACCGATGAGAAACTATTCAACCCCCCCCCCCCCCCTTTCTAGTTTCTACACACTCTGTATTGAACGAGAAACCATAACCCAAAAGACAATCGAATTCAATCCCTGCTTTCTTAAAAACACGTTCTTCGCTCGACTGAAAAACCTTGTTTCAAGCTTTGAAGTTCATGGGATATGCTTACCTCTGGAGGATAAAGATATGTTCAACTTAACCTCGGATCTTGAATATTAATTATAATGGTGACTTCGTCGTCGGTCGAATCAGAAACAACCATCGTTAGCACATCTACATGGTCTGAACAACATCGTTTATGTTTCTCAGCAGATCTACTGAGTTTTGTATATATGTTTTTGTTTGATTTGGATGGTGAAAGAATTATTAATGTGGTGTTTGTATTTTTCATTTCCTGTAAAAAATCATATCTATATTGTTTGATGAAATAAATGAGAAAAAGATATAAGGTTATTTTAGTCATTTAAAAGGGTAATATAGTCATTGCAGGGTCATATTTGTAACACCCCATTTGGATAAATGGACCGTTACATACCAATTATAGCGTGTCATCAAAGCATGCAAGGAAATATGTACTAAACATACATAACCAAAAAAGGAAAACCGGAATCAAACATCGGTTCCCAAACATAAGCCCAAAACATAAATGAAATGAATGGAATAGGTAGGATAAAACAAGTGTCTAAGAAAGCATAAAGTAAAACGAAGTGCAAGGGAAAGAAGTCTAAGGCAACTCTCATCCAAAGCACGTGCTCCACATGCTCAAGCCTGTCCTTAGGTACCTGCCGTTTTGGGACATGGAACAGAAAATATACGGCTGAGCAATACGCTCAGTGAATGGATACATGACAATGAAATGAATAGCATAAACATAAGTAAAGGTAATTGGAAGTATGAAATGATAGAGCAACAAAATAATGAAAGTCTTGGAAAACCTGGTTAAGTTTATAAAAGTGGTTTTATCATACTGAAAACTTATGTTTAGTTTATCTTGAAAATCTGTATTTTAGTTATGCCAAGAGCCCATATAGATCATGATACGTCAACGTGCATGAATACATAGAGGGGTGACCTCGTCATGCAATTAGAGGGGCTGCCTCTAATTAATATATGTAAAATAAGTGGAGGGATCAGCTCCTGTAACGGATGTAAGGCACACACCATAGTTACCATGAAATCATACTACTTGTCCTAGGATGCACCCATTCGCCCCACATGATAATAATAATAAAGGACAAATACTATAAAGGGACGCTGCGAGCAATCACTTTCACCGCAGAAGAGTCATAACACTGGTGCCTCTAGTGCTATGGTTATGGAACCCCCACAACTAGGTGAAACTGGCATGCATGTATATAGCTCAGGCAAATCTAATTAATCATACATATACTGATGTGTTTAAGACACTTAAACTACTTGGGGAAAACAGATGGATACATACGGGTAATCCTAAATGAAGGAAAGGAATGTCCTTACTAAAGAACGGAATATCCGTACCTTATGTCCAGTAAATGAAGACGAAAATGAACACGAAGATTACTCCGACTTCATAATATCTACATAATTAAATGGACATGAATAAGTATATGTTTTACTTATACGTACGTGTTATTGGTTTACTTACATGTTCATACTTATAATACTTATTCTTGTCTTGTTTTATTATTTCATGTTTTAATCATGTGTTTCCTTTGTGTTTCATGTGTTTTAGATTCATGTATTTCATGTTTTAAGTGTTATAATACTTGTTATAACCTAATAAGTAACTTTCTAAAAAAATAGTAGGTTTCTATATATAGTAACTTTCCAAAAATAGTAAGTTTCCAAAAATATTAAGTTTCCAAAAATAGAAAGTTTCGAAAGTTAGTAAGTTTCCAAAAATAGAAAGTTTCCATATTTAGTCTATTCCATAAATTGTATATTATCATATATAGTACCTTTCCATATTTATAATGTTGCCATAAATAGTATAATTCCATAATTAACATATTTCTATAAATAACATAATTCCATAACTAAAGTATGCTTAATTTATGTCATGTATTATTATATTATAAAGTTTAATAATGTAATAAATACTTAGCTTATTATTAATTAATAATATCATGTCATGTTATTATAAGTTTAATATTAATTAATAATATTACATGTTCCATATTATTAAACTTTACTTTAAAAGATATTAATTAATTTAATCTAAGTATAATTAATTAAATCCATGTTCATAAATATTTAAACAATTTAATTATTATATCCTAAGTTTATTTAATTAAATGTACACACATATTTTATCATGGTTTTAATTAAATAAACATAATATAAGTTTTTATTTTAATTAAACCAAAATAATTAACAAATCATTTAATTAAATCCTAACAAAACATAATTTACATGATTGGTTTAATTACGTGTTTCTGAAAATGTTAAGTTCCCAAGCCCACGACCCGAGACCCGACCATCGAGCCACAACAGCTCACCGAGAGCCAACGGCTCTCGGCTTGCTGCTGCTCCGAGCCAAACAGACCCCAGCCGAAGCTGGGGTACCCCTACCTGCGTCATATACCCACCGAGCACCCCTTAGGGTTTCGGTTCCCACCGCTAGGCCAAGATACCCGTTGGGGGTCTTGGTCCTTGCGGTTGCCATCCACACCACCACCACCGCCAGTCTAATGCTTGCGGCTGGTGGTTTTATGATCCCGCCGACCCCCAAAAGGGGTCGCGGCTGCTGTTGGTGCGACACTACCGAGACGCCCATAATCTCGGTTGGCGTGCGATCGAGATAAACACCCCATAAAACCCTTTTTGTTTAATGCCTGATAGATCTAACATGTTTACGTGTGTTCTTATTTTATTTTTAATAAACCTATATCATAACATATAAAATAAAATAAGAAAAAGGATTCAAGGGATACCAATACGTGGATTAGAGAGAGAATGAACACGAATGCGTTACCGAAACAAATAACAAAATAAAACAGATTCCTCCTTGTGTTCTTGGTGAGTCGGGCAAGAGAGAGAGAGAGAGAGAGAGACAAAGGGGTTTAGGGTTTTGATTTTTGTAAAAGTGTTTTTATGAAATTCTATGGTTTTTCTTGTTGTGTAATTAGGAGTAGTAATGGGCCAAGGCCCGGTTTCTCCTTTTCTTTCTCTCTAAACCGACGCCAACAAACACCCCTACACTTTTGGTGTTTGTTTTTCTTGTTTAACATTTATCGTGTACACCCGTGTTTATTTATCGTGTTATTGTTCTTGTATTCTTTCTTAATATCATACGTACATACTTATCGTATATTAATATTCGTGTTTACGTACATAATACTTATGATAATTAATTAATATACATAATATTTATATACAATATTCGTGATGCATGACATATATTAATAAATTCAAAAGTTTAAATTTTAACAATAACTTCGTGCATTTAATGTTCTTAGGATTTTAAAGCGGGTTTTACAACTCTTCCCCTCTAAAAGAATAATTCGTTTTCGAATTAAAGATACGATGCACTGGAAAGACATGGACGCGACGTGACTGTAGAGAACATGGAATATGACTGAAGGGAATATGGAACATTAAGTGATTGAAAAGAGCATATCTAAATTATGGAAGGAAAAAAGAATAAGAAATCCAAATGGACTCCTCCGTTTCCAAGTGGCTTCCCGCTCGGAACGATCCTCTAAAAGATCTTGGCGAAAATAATAATAATCTTGGTCTTCATGACTCTGTCTTAGCGATATATAAAGTTTCTGGTTTATCATCGTAAGATGTATCCTCATGAATCTGATTGAGTTGATTAGGAATAACGTGCACAGATAATGAAACGTTATGATACGAAATAATCTGGAATAGCTGACGTTAGTAACGTTGAGCAACGATGCGTGAGACATACTGAAACATAGTACGTGAACAGTCGTGAACATGATACATGAACAAATTTGAACGTGATACGTGGAGGTATGGTGAATGTAATGAGAGAAAATATGGGGTACGTGATACGTGCAACATATTGTGAACGTGATATTAGAACATAGGTTGAACATGATATGAGAACATATCGTGAACGTGCGATAACTGAGGAGGTAATGATGAACAATACGAGATGAGACGTGAAATGTGACGTGAAACGTGTGTCTGAGGATGGAATATCATACTAAGCTTGAGTCTGGTCTCCGAAGTTTTTGCATATCTTTCCATAACGAAAAGTAAAACGTAAATTATAAGATAGGATACGATCATGAATGTGAATGGTGTCATGAACGTGGAAATAGAAGGCCAAATATAAAGATGGAAAAGAGATATAAACGTGAACAAGTCGTGAACGCTAACATGAGACGTAACTAGGGATCTGAAATAGTCATACATATGTGAACATAAATAATGAACGCGAACGTGAACCTTTATCTGATCTGATAGCTGAAAGAGTGTCGTGTAATCGTACGATCATCAACTAGAAGATATCTGATAATCTGCTACTACGTACTCCTTTCGGATGAAAGAAAACATGTAGGCTAGGTTAAAAGGTCTAACGACGATTCGGAAATTCTAGAAGTTGGAATGACTGCAAACGTGTTGGCGTTTTATCTTAACCTGCTGGTAAGACAGGCATTTAGATATGAACGTAACTGCATCTTGTTTCATAGAAACCGGATACATAGAAGTTTGGAACATCATGAATCTTTGTAAACTAGACTTCTCTTAGCGTAGGATTCTCTGGAACCCATAATTTAGTGTAGGATTCTCTCGTTTACGCGTAAGCTGAGTCATGGTAAGATTAACCATGAGATTCAAAGTGATTCGGCGGTCACTGTAACTAATCAGAATTTTTACTAGAAAATTTCAGGGTAAAATTTCTTATGTCGTAGAGTTTGTAACATAGAGTGAAAGTGGTTCGTGCTCTTCTCTAGAATTAGAGAAAATCAAGATGTCATCAAGGAAATAAAATGAATCTGTTTATGAGTCTGTGAAAACTCAATTTATTAAATCTATCAATGACGCTGGAGCATTCGTGAGACTAACACATAAATCATGAATTTAGAATGACCAAGTCGTGTACGAATGGCAGTCATGCAAAATGTCCTGCTCTTTTATTCGTCATTGTTTGTAGCATGATCATGAATCGATCTTCATATAGTTGATCGTATACGTCGTCAATACGTGAAGGAGGATGACAGTCATAATGGTGATTTGTTTAAATCTACCGTAGTCGACACATAATCTCATGTTACCGTCCTTCTCCTAGAAGGTTCTTCTGGAATTCATCTAGGAAGATTGTGGAATAATCGACTAGTTATGAATAAAAGGAACTTCAATAGTCGTGTCATAATGATAGCTAGAAAATATTCGTAGCCATGAGTTAACAAAACATGTGCTTGTAAAGAATAGCTAATTTGTATAGATTTTCCTGATGGAAAACCATGCTGAAAGTATTCAGGAGCCTGGACATTACTGTACATAATCTCATATATATGGAGACCAGCCGTAGTATGGTGTGCTATTCATAGTCCATAATCAGAATCATATTTAACTCGCATTTGTCCGAGGTAAGTGCGTTCGCAGATTGGATCTTATCATTAAAGTGAAGGAAAACCTTCGTATACATGGGGAATACGAATGACGTCCTTTATGATCATGGATATATGAAATATGGAATCAAGAAATGAAAGTGTCATGAGGCAAACGTGAAAGATCTTACTGAAAGTGTTTTGCCTGTCTCACGTAAAACGAACCATGCGTGTCCAAACACGAATAATACGCCGGTGATGGTATTGAAATTCGTGTGGCTTGATTTATACATGGCACAACAAAATGGATATACCCCTTGGAGGTTACCCTGAATTTCTTGGGCTGTTTTAGAAGATAGACGTGAGTCATGTGTCTTGACTCGTGTCTTGAGAAAATATGTGTATGACACGTGTCTTGACTGGTGTCTTGACATGTGTCTCCATAAAATATACGTGAGGCACGTGTCTTGACTCATGTCTTGACATGTGTCTTCAAAAATATATGTGAGGCATGTGTCTTGACGGATGTCTTGACATGTGTCCTCAGACGTGAAAATGAATAAAGTTGGAAATTTTGGTAATAATGCCAGAATTGGCGAATCGGTTGGACTGCTGGCCCTTTGTATTTCTAATCATTCCCGTGACCAGTGTTCTTGTTGTGATTGCTAGGATAGTTGCTGCCACCGTAGTGGTTACTATCGTCTTGTCTATTAGTTCCATGATGGTTATTCTCATGACGGTGATTCATGTAACTATTCAGCTGAGTGGACGGCTGGTACCGGTTCTCACTCATATGGCTGAAAAGACAACTGAATGACGTGTGACATATAACTAAAATATAGGGACATGGATTGTGATGGAAATCGTCTGGTGGTGAAGCATCTTTCTCGTCTAATCGCTTTGATCTAACGCCTTTGTCTTCATCTTGTAAGATCTCTAGGTTGTGAACAGCATCAACATCTCGTAGCGTCTCCAAATAATAAGCAGCATCAACATTTAGTAACATCTCCAAGTTATGAGCGGCATTAGCATCTTGTAGAATATCAGCAAGTGTAATACGACTGGGATGATTTAGAATCGACTAGCGAATACTCGTAGAGTTTTGTAAGTGAAATACACATGGATTATGGTGCGTGTAATACACATGATATACGGTACATGGAGTACACATGGAATATAGTATGTGGGGTACACATGGAATAAGGTACATGGAGTACACATGGATTGCACATGAAATGATCGGTATGGGGTCGATCATTTGACATGTTTTAAAGGAAATAATTGGTTACGCAGTTAGAAAACCAAATTGAAATGAGCATCATGATAGCCTAGCAATTCCAGCATAGACATCATTCTGGTTGCATAGAGAAAACACAAAAAAGGGTAGTTAAACGAAACTTAACAATGATTAGCATGAAAGCATGATTAATGAAAACCAACCATGACTATCATAAAATCAGGATTTAATGAAATCCATCAATGTCTAGCATGAGGGTGTGATAACCTGAAATCGAGGTCATTGTCTAGTTTTATTTTACGACTATTTTTGAAATTTTTGATGAGCTTTAATGATTTTTATTTTTGAAGGTTTAAATTTAAACCGATGCTAGGAGACTTATATTTTATCTTTAATAAGTATAAGGAGTATTAGCAAGCGTGATGTCGATGGATGTCAAATATTTTACGTTTTATTGTCGGTTGTTCGATATTTGACGTTTTTGATGTTTTTTTAAATGACGTGTTAAGTCGAGTCGGGAGACGATATTATTATATTTGAGATACCTTTAAACTTTTGAGAAGTATTTTGATGAAACCCGAGCCCGTGAATATTTTCAAAATTGACTAATAGTCATTTCTTGCTTTTTAGCTAACTATTTTCATTTTGGACCACCACTATCACAAATTGGCAAAACTAGCCCTTGGAGCACCATATATAATCTTAATCCCACCAAATTTTCACACACATAAACAAGTTTCATCAAATTTATCACCCCTCCCTCTTTCTTTTTTCTAACCGTGACCAACACCCCCTGAACCCATTTTTCTTTCAAAATTAAGCTTGATCTAAGCTAAAACAAATAAAGTCCCAACCTTAGAATTTAAACGAGCTTTTTTTGGTATTAATTTTAGCTACATGCAAGAAGTTTGATTTTTTTATAAGAATTAAGGTTGGTAGGTCAAGTATATGATCATGCATGTGTAGTTGGTGATGATCAAGTGATGATCATGCTATTTTTGTTAAAAACTTGTTTTTGATTTTGGGTTTTTGATTTGAAGGTTGATACAAGTGTTAAGGTTACGTTATGTTGTTATTAGGGTATAAGGATGATGATAAAAATGGTTGATTTTGATTAAAAAGGTAATTTTATGTAAGATTTTAAAGGGTGATTTAGATCAGTGGGTAAAAGGCTATTTTTGGATGCCTTATGTTTTGATAATGGCTTAACTAATGGGATAGGGCTGTAGAGAATTCAATTAGCTTCGATTTGATATAAAGTATATCTTCTAGCTCCTGTCGAGCGAAAAGTTATGATGTTTTGATTATTCGTGTACCGGGAGACGAGTATCGACACAATATATAGTTGTTGTCGATATTTGGATCGAATCTCAGGGACTATAGAAAGAGTTTTGAATTAAGTCAAGGACTGATGTAAAAGTGTAAACCCTAGGTTATGAGTCTATTTTCAAACCAAAGTGTCGGTTTTGTAAATGGATTCGTTTATAGAAGTTAAAATGGTTGTACAAGTCGATGACGTAAAACTGTCCGGTTTTTGTAGTTCAAAGATGTGTCGGGCAGGGAACTTATTTGATAAACTTTTGGGAGAACTTTATATATATAGTAAGTGAGTTCTCTGAGTAGTATCATAAAATTTTGACGTGTCTAAGTAGGGTAAATGAGCTAGTACATTTGATATGTGCCGACAGATTTTTATTAAAAGTATAAAGTCATAAAGTATATGTGTAGAAGAGTGTGATAGTATCACTTGTATGATTTTATTTTGGGTTTGTCGTGAATTCATGATTTTGAGTTTTATATTCTTATGTATGATTTATTTCTCGAGTTTATTATTAATGAACGCGCCATATTTTATAGGTTGCGGTTCACGTGTTTGAAATGCATCATTTATCATCGATGATCATCTCGCTAGGTCACTTATACTAAGGTGAGTCTGTAGCCTCGCTTTTCATGCTAGCTACTAAATGTTTTAATACCCACGAGGGGGATACATGCTATTCGAAAATAAATAAACACAAGTCATGATTAATTGTTTGGACCCGAATGTTGCCTATGTTGCCTAGAATTGTATTGAGTACCTTGTTGCTAAAGACCCTAAATTCATGAACCGTTAACTATGTTCTGACTTGAGGTTGTGAGTTGGAAATAGCCGCTTATTCAAATAAAAGTACTATCGGGTTGACCACCCTATCTGAGACCAGGGCATTACGTTGAATAACCTCTGGGAAGGATAATTTACGTAAATGAGATTTGGGTATATATCTAGCAACTAATACCCTAGAGGGGCAATTGTTTATCTAGCCATGCTGGCATTTGGCGTGGGTGACTAACTAGTTAAGGGGTCGGTATCATGAGCTTAAATACAGTTGTATAGCTTCGGCTATAAGATGAGTTGCCCTAATATAGATTGTGTGCACGACAATTCTATAAAATAATTATGATTGATTTTCTTCATGTGTTCAAATGTGATTTGTAAAACCTATGGACTCGCTCAACATTATTGTTGACTCGTTTAAGCATGTTTTCAGGTAATCGAAGGTGATTGATGGTGGAGCTTTACTATGGATGTTATGCGTTTGCTTTTGAAGTCTGGTGGTCTAAAACAATTTCTATCCTTTTACTGTTGAACAACTTATCTAATGTTTGTGTACTGTACTAGAACTTGTGGTTTAATGGTCGAGATCCGTGGGGACTAAACGCTTTACTCTGGTTTTGTTTTAGTACTTTATGGGATGAAAGGCATTGTGTGAAATCTTATTATATTTTATGTGTAAACGTCTCTTTTGAGTCGTTCAATATATCTTGTGTGTGATGATACTTGTGTTTAGCACCCAATTGTGTATTTCCGCTGCGCAATGCAAATTGGGGGTGTTAAAGATTGGTATCAGAGCTACAAGTTATAGAGAACTAGGTCAATTTTGAAAATTGTCCTAAACTATAACTTTGGTGTCGAAAGTATTTATTTTTCAAAAGCACACAACTACTCTGTAACGCTCCAGTAAGATCACTTTTAGTTTTGTTTTGTATTATAGATGTATCCCTCAGAACTGAAATGATTTCCCGAGTATTTATTAAGTAAATACTACGATATTATATTGATGTTATTAAAAGTGCGCTGAGTGCTTGTCAGTATCATATTTTCTTTTTGCGAGCATTGCATCAACATCATTTGCATTGTGTTGCATATCATGGGTTACGTATAACATTTGCATGAGTTGCATTTATAATTTTTAACGATGACCTTAAGTATCCTTGAACCCTTATAACTGTAGAAAATGGTTAATATACCACGTGAGGCTGAATTGATTGAGATGAATGATATGGTAGGCGATGGGGAAGTAGATAACTTTGGTGCTAGTGATGATGAGGAGCCTTATGAGTATTTGGATGATGGAATTGCTCCTGATGCTGTAGGACACACTGAGCCTGAAGTGATACAAGGTAGCTATGTGCCGAGAGCTAATGTTGTACCACCGACTGTTCAAGATTTTCAGAGACCTGTTGTACGTTCTTCTATGCCTACGTGTGATGCTTATTTGAGTAGTTTGCTTGGGATTGCATATGCGAGGGATGATTTCCTTGTTGAGTCAAGTAATGCTGCTAGTGCCTGATCTATTCATGAGAACATAGCTAGAGTGTACTGTTCAGGTCCTAGGTCTTATGAAGATATTTACTAGTTTATTAAAAAGTTTGATAGATCTTTGTTTGAAAGGTATTTAGTTGAAACCCATGTGATCAAAAGGTTTGAGTAGAATGAAAAGCAGTTTGACAAGTTTGTTTCTAGAGTGAGAAGGTCAGAATATGTTAGGGCTACAGAAATGGATGAAGTTGCTAGTTTGCGATCAATGGTGTTGAAACTGAGTGCCCAGTTTGAAAGGTCTCGCGAGGAGCAAGAAAGGATGGCAAGGGTGAATGCATGGGATGTGCCAGTGAGGTCTTTTCCGAGTCAGGGTGTGGTAATTCGTGATGTGCCGAATCATGTTGAAACTCAGATGTTGGTGAAGCCGTGTGAAGGAACAAGTCGTAAAGGAAAGGAGAAAGTGGAAGTAGAGTTTGATGATGAAGATAGCAGGAGTCATGATGAGCCGATGTACAAGAAGCCGCGGGGATCACGTGATTAGTTTCTTTATGTTGTCTTTATTAGCCTTGTTGTAATAGAACTTATGTAGACTGGTACTGTAGTTTGTGATGAAACTTAATAACTTTTAAGTTTGATGTGATGAAGGGTTGTAGTGACATTACTTGTCACAACTTTGTGGAAGTTTTCCAATGCAATCCAAATTACCTTCATGATCTATGATTTGTCTTTTTAGTTCTTTTGTGATTTGGTTGATGAATCACTGTGGACTATGTTGTTTGTGCATGTAGTATCCATGATACGTCTTGATAGAGAAATCATACTTCTTATCTTGATATGAATACTTACTTGTTTCTTTTTTCTGTGATGATACAGGAAGGAATTAGGTGGCATTTTTCTGTCATTACTAGATTGTTGCTTGAATTGTTCTCTAAACATGCCTCCAATGTTGACAACTGCTACAGTGAGTAATATGATTTAGCAAGCTATTGCTAGAGCACTGGAAGCTGAACGTGCTGCGAGGAATCAAGAGACTGAGAATAAGAATGCTGCTGGTCAAGTTGGAGGGAATGCTGCTGATCCAGTTAGGGGAAATGCTAATGAGCCGGTTGAAGGAAATGCTGCTGGTCAAGATGGAGGTGATGCTGTTGTTCAGCAATTCAGAAGGAATGTTCGTATGCTAGTTTCATGAAATGTGGACCTACCCAATTTCATGGTACTAGTGGTGCTTGGGAATTAAGACGGTGGATTGAGAAAATGGAAAGTACTTTTGAAATCAGTGGATGTTCAGAAGCCAATAAGGTAAAATTTGCTGCAACTACATTTCAGGATGATGCTTTGAGCTGGTGGAATAGTCAGGTAGCTAATGTGGGTTTGATTGAAGCTAATGCGAGAACATGGGCTGTGACCAAGGGAATGTTAACTTCTAAGTTTTGTCCTGAGGATGAGTTGGGTCAGTTGGAAGATGAGCCGAGACATCTGCTGCTGAGGAACAATGATATCGTTGCTTACACTAAGAGGTTTTCTAATTTGTGTTTGTTGTGTCATGATGTTTTTGCTGCTGATCGAAAGAAGATGAAGTAGTATATCAGGGGTTTATCTAGCAACATCAAGGGAGAGAATACTTCGTCGAAACCCATGACTTTTAATGAAACTGTTCAAATGGCTCATGCTCTGACGGACGTTAAGCTGCAGGATCAAAAAGATAGTATAGTTAAAGGAAATAAGAGAAATTAGGAAGCTGCACATTCAAGCCAAGGTAAGAATCATGGTGGTTATCGTAACAACAATAACCAAGGACCAAATAGTTATCAGCAATACAACTTTAGAAGGAATGATGGCTTTCGTGATGCCACTGGAACCCAAGGTAACAAAGTGAACACGAAGTGTGGTCGATGCAGTCTGTATCATATTGGGAAATGTCCACCTGCTTGCAACAAGTGTGGGAAAGCCGGACATAAGGCGTCAGACTATAGGAACAAGGGTGTGGCCACTGGAGCCAATGCTGTTAAGGTGAATAACTAATTTAGATGTGGAGGCCGTGGACATAAACAAGGAAACTGTCCGAGGGTTAGCACGCGACAAAGAGGAAATGTTGCTGCTGTTGCTGCTGGGACTGCTGCTCCAGCCTATGTCGTGGGAGATGCTGACAAACCTCAAGGTCCAAATGTAGTGACTGGTACGTTCTTACTTGATACTTGTTCTGCTAGTGTGTTATTTGATTCTAGATCCGATAGAAGTTTCGTAGATGTTAGATTCAGTCAGCTATTGGATAGAGAACCAGTAAGATTGACAACTAGTTATAATGTGGAGTTAGCTGATGGTAAGATTGTTAGCACTAGTTATATACTAAAAGGTTGTTCCTTGAAGTTAGAGAATTATGTGTTTAGTATTGACTTGATGCCCATAGAATTAGGATCTTTTGACGTGATTATTGGTATGGACTGGTTAGTTGGGAATGGTGCAATGATTGTTTATGTAGAGAAATTAGTGCAGATACCGCTAAGGAATAGGGTATTAACCGTGAAGGGTGATGAATGTACTTCTTGTTTGAGAGTTGTTTCTTTATTGAAGATGATGAGGTATATGGAAAATGGTTGTGATGTGTTTCTTGCTTAGATAACTAGTGATGGTGTAAATGAGAGGAATCTTGAAGATGTGCCTGTGATTAGAGAATATCCTGAGGTTTTTCCTGAAGATTTGTCGGGATTACCACCGCATCGTAAGTTGAGTTCCGTATTGACTTAGTGCCGGGAGCTGCGCCAGTTGCTCGTGCACCGTATCGTTTAGCGCCGTTTGAAATGAAGGAATTATCTAATCAATTGAAGTAATTGATGGATAATGGATTTATTAGACCAAGTTCGTCGTTGTGGGGTGCTCCTATTTTGTTTGTTAAAAAGAAAGATGGATCGTTTCGAATGTGTATTGATTATCGGGAACTTAACAAATTGACTGTCAAGAATCGGTATCCACTGTCGAGGATTGATGATTTGTTTGATCAGTTGCAAGGATCAAGTGTATACTCGAAGATTGATCTGAGATATGGGTATCATCAACTGAGAGTTAGGGAAGAAGATGTTCATATAACAACTTTGCGTACTTGATATGGACATTTTGAATTTCAAGTGATGCCTTTTGGATTAACGAATACGCCTTTCGTATTCATGGACTTGATGAATCGTGTGTGCAAGACGTATTTAGATGAGTTTGTTATCATATTCATTGGTGATATTCTCATTTATTCCAAGAGTGAAGAAGAACATGAGAAGCATTTGAGGATAATTTTGGAATTGTTAAAGAAAGAGAACCTGTATGCGAATTTCTCTAAATGTGAGTTTTGGTTGAAATCAGTGCAATTTCGGGGGCACGTGATTGACAATTAAAGTGTTCGTGTAGATCCTGCTAAGATTGAGGCTATAAAAGATTAGTCGGTACCAACAACGCCGACTGAGGTTCACCATTTTTTGGGTCTAGCTGGGTATTATAGAAGGTTTATCAAGAAGTTTTCACTGATTGCTAAACCATTGACCAAGCTTACTAAAAAGAATCAAGTGCTTGGATGGTGATCAGAAGAGGAATCTGCATTTAATACGATGAAGGATAAATTGTGTTCTGCACCAATTTTGTCTTTGCCAGAAGGATCTGAAGATTTTGTTGTGTATTGTGACGCGTCTCATAACGGATTTGGAGTTGTGTTGATGCAAAGGGAGAAAGTGATAGCTTATGCGTCGAGACAATTGAAGAAGCATGAAAAGAATTACACTACTCAAGATTTAGAACTTGGAGCTGTGATTTTTGCTTTGAAGCTGTGGAGACACTACTTGTATGGAACTGATGAGACTGCATTTATACATAGTCTCATCGTCCAAATCGGGCTTAAAACGATTAAAAATATCATAAAATACCCCAAAATATGCTTGTGTTTGTTCATTGTGTATCTTAGGTACGAATATCATGTAATCAACAAAAGATTACAAGAATCAAGCAAAAACGAACATGGGAAACGAAGCCGTACAAAGAACCGGACCCAAATCATGATTTTCCATTGAAGTCCTTGAAGTTTAAAGATTTGTCAAGAATGGTCCCTTAACTTTGGAAGACATGTCATATTATACCCTTGTAAACTCAAAAATTACAATAGGGTCCCTAATATTTCAAGATTATACCTTATTGGCCCTTGAAGAATGCAAAAGTTTCATGATCAGTCCTTGGTTAAAGTTTGTAAAGTCTATGTGCCAAATTTGACAAGCTAAGAAAACTTGAATACAAAGGAAAAGATTATGTTGCTGCTAAGATTGTGTTTGATAGTTTTTTGGAAATCAAGGGACTATAACTGCCAAGACAACCAAACTTATCCTACCTATCATAACCCGCCACATCAACCACTCCACCCAATCACCACTTCCCACCTCACCCTACCTCCATGTCAGTTTCCACTTAACAGAGTTTATTATTAGTTAATAGTTTTCAAACTAATTAACTAATAATAATTTTGGAGGTAAACACCCTAATTTCCCTAAACCAGATCAAACTTCACCCTATTCACCCTCACCTCCCACTATAAACCCTAATCTTGAACCTGATTAAAACCAAAGGGGTTTGGTTTGATTCACTCCAGACCCACAATTAACTATACCCTCACCTAAACCCACCACATAAACCCTTCACCCCGTGCCTCTAATGGACCCCTTAATGGTCCCCTGCTTCACCAAATTAGGCAAAAATGGAATATGCATACCAATCAATGACCCACATGGCAATACTTGGTCCCAAAGCTTCAAATGAACGATTCAAGATCAAAAAGAGAGCTGACGACACCACATGGGCAGCAGGCATCACATGGTACCAATGTTGACCATTTTTCAAAATTTTGAGACTCAAGGGCATATATGGAAGATTATAACTAGGGTTTCATTTATCTTGAATGATCCTAGCATAGTATAAAAGGGAGGTCGCATGTGACACTCGCCTTTGTTCCAACTCTTTGTAAATTTTTGATTTATTAATAAAAATGAAACATTGAACTTATGCAAAAAGCTGTGTTCCAATTTTATTGCTTTTCTTTTAGTGTAATCTTTATTTATTTTGCAAAATTTAGTTTAAGTTTTTATCAAAACACTTTTGGTTCAAGAAATTTGACTTAAAGCCTTTTGTGATCCAAAAAGGTCATAAGCTGATTATAAGCTTTTGGTTTGACAAGCCAAAAGCTGGTAAGGTTTATGAGGTTTTTGTTCAGTTTCTGTTGATTCAAAGTTTTACAAAAAGTTTGGTGTTGTTTCAAAGATTTATCTAGAAAATCTTGTTATTTCAAACTCTTGTGTTGTTACTTTTATTTAATCTTAACTGCTCATTAAGCCCTTATAAGCTGGAGTTGACTACTCAAGCTTATAAGAACTTATTGAGTTCATAATCTTCTTTTCTTGTGCTTTGTTTTGTGTAGGTACCAAAGATAATACTCAAGACATACTCATAGACTGTTGTAGTCTATGAGTGGACTGTGGTAGTCCATTTCTCTACACGTGGCATTAACCCATTCCACCATCCTTCAAATAGCTACATTGGAGACGACATTAGCTGACTTTCTTGGCCTGAACAAGGCCAAGTAAGGTTTGTGGCTTAAACCCCTCTTTTACTGCTTATTTGAACAATCTTGGTTTATGTTTTTATGGAATAGCAGTAATGTACTCCCATGATAGTTTTATGTTAATTTCTGTTTAATTGGTGATTTGAAAGTGTTTTGGAGCAATTTAAATTAGTTTGAGATTGTTGAGCCTTAAGAACCTTTGTTAAAATTTCTTTCAAGTAGTTTAAGGGATGCTTGGTTGTGTAAGATTTAGTGTGTACGTGACCGCATGTTAAGTCATATATAGCTCAAACATACTTCCTTTTTCAGTTTATGTTAGATAGGTAGTGGTTCTATTTGATTTCTCTTTTAAAACAAATTTTTGTATGTTATTATTTGGTTAAAAACTGCATAGTCATCAGTAGGTTTCATTTGGTGGGAATTTTTGTGTTTTGGGTGTTGAAAACTTGATCACAACTAGGTATCTTGATAGGTTAGGTTTGCTCACTGTTGGTTTTTAGTTTGGGTTGGTGAATTGTTAGCTAGGGTGGTCTAAAGTTCACTCTGGGTGTCAACTAGATCAGCAAACACACCATTAGACCCCTATTGCCATATCAGACACTGAATTTTGCTTAATTCTATGTTATATTGTGTTGAATATTTGAGTTTTTTTACTTGCATTTGACTCCCCACACTCCACTGAGTGTGGGGGTGCCCTTGTTACCAAAAACCATCTGCAAACAAGCTCAAAATCGTCCATTTTCTTGTTTCTGTGAAGTAGCAGTGGGAAGAAGTTCCCACTGATAAGCCTTGTGTTGCCACTTCCGAGCTACAAGACAAAAGCTGGCAACTTGTCACCATCAGTTTTTGATTATGTTGTCTTTAGTGGTCTAAAAGTAGTGCTTTTCAGTTCTTTCAATTTTACTAGCTTTATTTATTTATTTTAAGATTTTTAGAAAAAGAAAATTTATTTTTCCATTATTTATTTTTTTAGCATTATTTTAAGTTTTTATTAAGTTTTAATTATTCTGTTTTTGTCTTATTAGGTGATGACGTATAGTCCCTAGTCGGGCTGGATAGTCCGACTCACGGGTACTACCCGCATCCATCAGGTATGGATTGGATACTTGTGCGATATGCGCGCGCAGCCCAGGTGGCCCGGTAAGCCGCTGTTGCACATAAGGCTGATTACTTAGCCAGGTCCTTGTCGCAGCGCGACAGGATCAGACAGAATATAACTTATATTATAGTTATATTCGCCTAAGGAAAAGGGATATACACTTGCCTTAGTTAGATGATAAAGATCAAGCTATTCCGAGTCATTATCTCTTCCTTAGGCCGCAAGAATAGGGAGCCCAGCCTGGACTCTCTCGAGTATAAAAAGGAACCCCACGGTTCCACAAAGGTACGATACACACAATAACCTAAACACTTACATACTCAAACCGATTACTTACTCTCACGCCGGAGTCTAATCGTGGGTCACAAACCCACGGTAAGCCTAACGGTGTCTGTTTAGTGCGCAGGGTCCTTTAACAAGTTTCACTTGGTGCGAGAGCCGGAGTCCACAAGACCCCGAATTAAGCCTAATTCGGGTCAAGCTCGGTCCATCCAACTTTTGTATCAACAAGTTGGCGCCATCTGTGGGACCCTATACTAAACTCTAGCCAATGACGAAAAACGGCGCAAACCCACCCCCACCTAAGGGTGGATCCAAGAAGCAAACAGGTCCGCACACTAGCAGCGAACCTAACAACTCAGGACGTGGGGGGAAGGGACCGCATGTGTCCTTTCCCTCACTAATAACAACTACTCTACAGACAGCTGGGGAGGCATCGTCCTCTCGGGAGATCCCTAACCCAGGCAACAGGGATGCTCAAGACACACGAGTCGTAACAGATCAACGAACCGAGGTGGAGACCCCTCCCTTGATAAAGCAGAGCATGAGCGACTATGTCGCAGAAAACTATGAGGCCTTACTTCCACTCATGAAGGCGCAAAGGAAGGTAAACCCGGCGAGGGACCTCCGTATTAGCCTAGACTTCGATAAAGAATCTAGAGAAGCCAGGATGGAAAGCAGAAAGAAACGAGGAACAACCAAGATCCAGACGGATGCTCCTTCCATTGAAGACGTATCATCCTCAGACGACTCTAGGGCTCCCGAGGGAGAAGACGGCTTCATCATGCCAGTCAACAATCATCGGCGCGCAAGCGTGAAGGACAGGCTAGGCCCTGACCCTACGGGCAGACGAAGCGCCCTTGATAGGTTGGGTCCTTTGGAAAAGTTTGGATACCAGTACCATCGAGGACAAGAAAGAAACAGGAGCGCTAGGAGGACGAGCAGGAGAAATTCCTCAAGCGAAGACTCCTCGGACTCTAACGGCAACGACCGCCATCCTCGTCATAAAAGGGTCGCACCATCATCCACTGAGGATTCCGATTCCTCCAACTATGACAGAAGAAGCCACAGGTCACGTAAGAGGCCAAGGGTGCAAGGTGAAGATCAATGGACCCTACCTTGGCGCCGAGAGAAAGGAAGTGCGTTTTCAGAACGCATAACTACTTTCAAGGATAACAAAAAGAGACGCATGCCATCCAACGTCAAGACCTATAACGGTACGTCGGATCCAGATGATCACCAAAATGTGTTCGAGTCTCAAGCAGGAATAGAGCAACGGCCTGAGGTCGTGTGGTGTCATATGTTCAACTCAACGCTCACCGGAAACACTCGAACCTGGTTTGACCATCTTCCGAGGAGAAGCGTCAATGGGTTTGAAGAGCTTATGAGGGCGTTCAGAAGGAACTACGCGCATCAAAAGAAGTACGACAAAAGCCCCGTCTCGCTTGCAAGAGTGAAACAAAGGCATAACGTAAGTCTTGAAGGCTTCATGGAGCGCTTCAAATCTGAATGCAATCAGATTAAGGATTGCCCAGAGATTCTTAAAATATCCAGATTTCTCGTAGGGATCATTAACCCTGACCTAATAAAGAAACTGAATGATAGAACCCCGACAACGTTTGATGGGGTGATGAAGAAGGTCCGCGCCTTTATCTAGGGAGAAACTGCTGCAGTAGATAGCAGGCAGATGACGTCAGGTTTTAAGTACCAAGACCGACCCAAGAAACAGTCATACGGGCAAAACATCGGTCGCACGTTGGACTTCCAAGGAACGGCAAAGAATGGGCGCAATAATAACAATAGCAAGTTTACCCCGCTACAAAAGACCCCCAGGGAAATATTCCTATCAGAAGGAGCAAGCTTTCCAAAGCCTAGCCCAATGATGGGGCCAGCAGACAAGCAGGATAACACAAAGCATTGCGAGTACCATGATGATAAGGCATGCCACTGATGAGTGCATTCAGTTGAAAAGGCATATTGAAAGCCTGGTCAAGGCAGGAACGTAAAACTACCTAATAAGAGTTTGGAGGAAGAGCGCGGATACAAAGAAAAGTGATGCGAAAAAACAGAAGGACAAGCCCATAACCATATACATGGTGGAAAGGGAGAAGTCTTACATGCAAAGAAAAGTGATCGCAGATTTTTCCAACGATAAAGAGATTACATTCCCTATCCTTTCAGACGATGACTATAGAATTGGATCGCTGACTATTAACATAAGTCTTGGGGGCCACACCATAGAGGGCATGTGCGTTGATGGAGGGTCGGCGGCAAACATACTAAATGAGCACTGTTTCGCACGGCTACCATGGGAAACAAGGAAGGAACTAGAAGAAACCGCACAGATCCTTACAGGGTTTAATGGTGACAAAACTAGGCCACTGGGACACCCCTGCACACGGGTGACTATTGGGAGTACAGGACACTCGACGACAGATTGGATGGATTTCATGATCGTGTGGTCTCAATCGTCATATAATGGGATAATTGGCCAGCCGACACTGAAAGCATTGCGTGCAGTACCTTCCACAGTACATGGTATGTTCAAATTCCCAGTACAAAACGGGGTATGCACCATACGCAATATAGACACACTTGAAGGGGGAAGCAACACTTCTAGCCACATAATGAAAAGGAAGGGCGCACACAGCAGTTCGCACGACACAAAATCCAGTCCAAAGAGGATGAAAAGAAGAAAGTCCTCCCCAGAGGACTCCCAGGCTGGGAGCATATTTGTGCGTGAAGGGTCGTCACCAGGACCACTATGGGTCTTCTTCTCAACAGGATTCGCAGGAAAGGGGGGACCAGATGCAGGGTTTGTGCTCACAAATCAAGGTGACATAAAAATTACCTACACATTGTTATTTGACTTCCCCACAATTGGCATAGAAGCAGACTTCAAAGCCCTCATCGCAGGCCTAAGAATGGCGCTCAGGATGGGCATGAAAAAGCTAATGGTCTACACATACAACCCTCTGGTAGCAAGTAGGGTCGTAGGACCATATGAGTCGAAAGGAGCTGTGCTGACCCAATACACGAAGGAAATAAGGAATATGGTAGGGCAGTTTGAGGAGTTTGCTATAAAGAAGGTCACGAAGGAACAAGGCGAAATTTCGGCTGACAAGGACCAACTTTCAATTGTGGATATGGATAAACCTCCTAGTCATATCTTAGTTGAATTTATCTTACACAAAAGTATAAGCGTGGATAATGAGCCAACAACTTGGATGACGCCTATCAAAAAGTTCCTATCGCACAATAGTCTGCCGTGCAGTAGAAGGAAGGCTAGGCAAATACAGGCACGAGCTAGGCGTTTCAAAATCATTAAAGGAGCGCTGTACAGGCAATTGAGTGATGGAAAAATGTTGCTGTGCCTAGCACCAGACCAGGCCCGGTCAACAGTGGAAGCAACGCACAAAAGAATGTACCCTTGGGGGCCGATAGCAGTGGCTGAGGAAATTACTCGCTCAGGATACTTTTGGCCATTTATGCATACGGATGTTCGTAGAAGAGTAGGACATTGCCATAGATGCAAGGCAGGCTCAAGGCGAGGGATGAATTCTAACGTAGTTACAGGTCCACCCGTAACCAGGGGCGCAAAGGGAGGGGGAATATTCTCATGGCTAAGGCGTACTATCGGTTCCCTAGCAACATCGGTAGGAAATATGGCGCGACGGGCAGTAGCAATGTTCCCATCCTAGGAAGGTCACCAGAAACGACGCAGAGGAGAAGTCGTCCCCGCAGGTAGGGCAGTCGCCCACGCTTTACGACAACAGGATCGCCGGGGCGCTCTACTAACTATGCAGAACTCGCAACAGCAACGGAAAGCAAAAAAGGGACTCTCACAGGCTAGGATGGATGAAAGTAGCTATGCGAAGTCAGCATCCAGCTCTACGAGGAGCGACTTGGAGGGCGACCGGAATTTCGAGAGGTATTCTCCTTGAGATATCGCACAGTTGGCATGGACCATTTTGTTGGCTACTAATAGCCCCGAATAAGGATCCATGTATCTTTTCTTTTTAATCGTTCTTAGGTTTTTTCTTTTTTGGTATTTGTTTCAAAACATTTGCAAAAAGTATGAATAAAGCACTGTGGTTCCTAGCTAGTTCCGCAACTCAAATGATGTTTTTCTTTCTTATCTTTAATGTGTAGATTTGTGATAATCTTGTGAATCAATAAGGTGGGTTGATGTTTCTAGAGAGAGAAACTAGTGAGAGAAAGTGAGAGAATATGTGTTTTATTAATGAAACAAAAGTGAAACAACCAACCCCCTTTCCTTAGGTGGAAAGGGGTTTATATACCCAAGTCACTAATGGACTTGGGCCTCCAACCCATGACAAGCCCATGGGTCGGATTTACTAATAAGTAACTTAACATTCAACTACGAGCTATATAACATTTAATAAAATCGTGGAGTGACCGATACTTCTAATATACGTTAAAAACGTATTTTCAACAATCTCCCCCTAAGGGAGGTCACTCCAAGTTACAAAGTCCTAAACCTAGCATACTATACTAAGTCTTCGTTCTTCAGCTCGTAGTCCTTTCTTCTTTTATCTTTTCCTTTTTGTTGTGAATATGTGGATTTTGATCTTTTAGGCTTTGGCTTTAGAGCATTGTTCTTTTGACCCCTCTCGTGCGATCTTTGCCTTCTTGTGATTTTTGCCTCCTCGTGACTCCATGTTCTGCACACTTATGTTTTTGTTGAATTCTTGAAAGCTTCAGAGTTTGGTACAGCGGAAGACTTCATTTGTGCTTTCTTGAATTTTGTTGAAATTAATGCGGGAAAACATAAGCATGTGGGAACGACTTCATCCGGTACACCGCAACGCCACCGTCTTCGAATGCCGCAACATAATAAGACATGAATGAAATGGCTTAGAACATTTCATTCTAAATCGGTAGCATTTTACCTCCGGTCGATGAAAACCGTTGGACGGTATTAGATATCGTACCTGTGACGGATAGTTTCAATTAAGTAACTTCCTGACAGGATTTCGCGGGTAAACCCGTTCTCTTTACTAGACCGTCACTAAGCCTGACTACGAACATAAAGATTGAAACACTTGGATAAATTATCCTTGTGATTGAAGCCGTCAATTCATGAACCTGGAACAAGTGAATCTCAATTAAGATTTTCACCATTGTTGCTTTCCAGTTGTCACGAGCTTTGATTCATATAGAATCTTGCACGTCACCTACCAAGTGCTGTTTGATGTTAACACTAGAAAGATTTCCACTCGTCACTATGAACACTAAAGAGTGTCACTCTGAGTGTTCTGGCAAGATCATATGATAATGCGTAGAGGCCTGGAACGAGTTTAAGTTCAATTAAGAATTAAACTACTGTTTCTTTCCAGTTTTCACAAGATTGGTTTCTAAAGAACCCCACGTGTCACCTTCCATGAGCTTGTTTGATGTTGGCTCAAGCAGGATTTCCATCTTCATTGTAGTACTTGCGTATTACTCATATGTTCTGGCAATATTACAAGAATACTGCGTAGGACTCATAAAGATCTCTTACTTTTCATAGTGTTTGAAGAAGCAAGGAATAAATGAAAAGTGTCCTAATGAGACTTTTGATGATCTCGTGGCTCTAGACTCGATAGTGCGTTTTGATGTAGTGAGGAATGGCTGGAGAGGAGTGCCACCTATTCAATATCAGTCTATTCAGAGTGAATAAACCAATAGATAACGTGTTGATCTCCGTGTGATTAAAACAAATACCTTTTGAGAGATATTTGAGTTAGCTGGGGAGGGTTGTGCATTGCATCAATGGGTCCATGATGTCTTTCTTCAATATCGAGAATCATTAATAAATGATCTCAATAGCATATGTATTGACCCGGTTTCTGCCTAAAGTTGTAAGGAGGGCTTCTTTCTTTACACCCCTTATCTTTACAATTCTTTTTCATTCTTCAACCCCTTCAATGCTTACCAATACGTCATCACTAGCACCTTGTTGTGATTGTTCCAGTGCTAGCTTAAGTACTTGGTCGGCATTCAGCTACGTTCACAATCATTCTCCATCTTTCCTAGGACTTCTAATTCTATCTAGGGAACTGTCCTTGGGAAGATTCCATCGGTTCTGATGAATCATTGGACTAATACCTATACCTACCACCCTTTTGTCACCACATTCGTCGTGAATTAAGTGTGTTGTGGGTAAGTATTGTCCCCATGAAAAATCCTTGAAAATCACTTAAGGCACTTGTGATATTATAATCAAAGTTTTTGTGCCTTAAGTGTTTTGTTCATAAAAAACGCTCCCCCTTAACACATGCATTACACATATTAAGTTGGAATATCTTTAAGTCCTTTTCATCATTAGCCAAATATCATTAAGTCTCCTTAATCCTATTTTCTCCCCTTATCCAAAGTGTTAACCATTAATATTTGGGATATTGAATGGATTAACCGGTCTTTGGGTAAAAAAATGAAATCAATGTATGGCCATAGAACATATTAATGCTCCCCCTCAAATTAACGAGGGTTAGTTGTAGTACTTGAGTACGATATATTTTGAAAGATTTAGAATCTCGTGAGAAATTCTTGAAAAATTATCATACCTTCACACTACATCAAGCCACAAAAGCATAATATTCACAGTATTTACATATTCACAATTAACGTACAGTATGGAGTTGACCTTAGTGAAGACGACCCATATTAAATGGATCGTTGCATAAGTCTGAAGTGCCCTCTATACGGTCTACCACCCACGAACCTTTCTAAGCTCCTCATCAACCTACGTTCCCTGAGCTTTTCATCAATCTTCTTGATTACATATGTAGCCATTTTCTGATAACCCGGATGCCAATCCTCAATCACTTCTGGTAATTTCCCGCCAGAATTGAGATGCTCCAATTTGTCTTTGACGTGTGAGAGAGTCCCATCACTGTACATATGAAGCTCAGCTACCCTCATAAACTTCATGATCCCACGACTGTTCAAGTAGAAAATTCCGCACATCGGAAGGGTTGTGCCGGTATAGGGACATCTATCGACATGTTGAGGTAATACTTGATTAAGTGGAGGAGTCATGTTAAGCTTGGGTTGATAGCTTTCCACTCCCAGTTGTAGGTCTTCTACACGTTTCTTGATGACAACGCTTCCTGTAAACATACGAAGTGTTGTGTTCAGAGCAATGATTTCTTCACGAGTGAGATGTAAAAGCTGATCACGGGTCATGAAAAGCAACATATCTTTATATCTTCAAGGCGAATGATTGAAAAATCTCCTTGCTGTATCTTGTATTCTCGATCATCTTCTCTTTTCAGTCGAATTTCCGTCACATGATGATATCCATTCTTGGGTTCAATCTTCATTCCTAATATACTTGTGATTCAAAGATTGGATCTAACGATACTACCTGAGTTGACTAAGCAGCAACCTCTGTATGCCCTTCACACTCGCTCGTCCCAATGTGATGCTCCTATAGCAGCATACATGTCATAATTACGATTTATCTTTGGAACCCAGAGGCGATTGACCTTTTCTTCGATCCAAGGTATTGACCCCCAAGAAGCAGCTTTCAACAAAGTCAAGGAGGTCGCGTACTTGGATGATCCCTTGAGAAGATAGTCAAGATCATATGTGATAAAGAAGTCAAGTGCAATTTGATTGTCTTGAGTAGCATCAAGTGGAAGAGGAGGTCTTTCTGGCTCATGAAGGCCTGGCCTTTGAACTGTATTGAGAGCTTTCACGATTTCATCAACATAATACTCATACTCCATTCAGCTTAATCTTGATTTAGCACGTAGTCTCTTGTCTTTAAGCGCTCTCTTCACCAAGGACGGAGTGACCGAAGATCCAAACTCATGAGAACAAAATGCACACAGATCTATTGGATTACGAATACGTAGATACAGAACATTTGCATCAGCATCTGTGATTGGATCATATGCAGCAGCTGCCGTGATCCATGGTTGTTCTGGTGCGGTCTCATCGATCTGCAATGTATCAGCCCAATCTAGTGTGCGTGACTCAGGAACTGTAGTAACTGGTTCATTAGGTGGAGCAGTAGATACTTGAACGGGTGCCGGTTCTGATTCAGGTTCATCAACAGCAGGTTCTGGTTATGTAGTTGTGGTAACAACCAAAGAACTAACACGATTAACAGTAACAGGTATAGAGCTAGAAACAGCTGTACCGGGAATTGAAGATGTTGTTGTAGCATTCACATCATGGTGCCACTTGGTGCGTCCTGTCTCTGTATATGTGGACTTATCCTTGTGAGCATCATCTTTCTGAGATTTGCCACCGGTCTTGGACGGTTTCTTCTTGCTGGCAGCATTGTCACCCATATCATCATCATTAGACTGATCAGGCTCGTCAGACTTGTCATTGTTGTCGCTACCCCTGTTCTCGTTGTCATCATCATCATCGTTCTTGTTGCTATCCTCGTCACTATCCTCATTACGATCACCGCCTTCACCATCATCATCATCATCATCACCCTTATCTTCATCACTCGCATCATCTTCTTCACCACCACTCTCTTCTTGCTCACTATCCTCTTCACCAAAGGCATCTTCATCTCCTTTTTTATACAAAATATGGTAAGGAACCACGCTTCCAAATGTCTTAAACAGCCTATCATCCTCCTTTATAGCTGCATTAAGTGCCTTGTGAAGTGTCCGCTAAATTTTGGATTTGTCGAAAGATCCAACTTCAACCATGCCGGCGTGGAGAATCTTCTTCAGTTCAAAGTCCGTTAAGACATATGCAATTTTATAGGCGGAATTGGAAGGGTTTGACGATTTAATCATCAACTTATCAGCCACAATTTTCTTCATCTCTTTTCGCAGTTTTGGCATAATAGACTCAACAGATTCCTTTACCCTATCATTAAGTGAAGCTTCAAGTGTTTCTTTCTCCTCTTTATACTTATTCTTTAATTCGCGGAGTTTGGCGATCCTTGCTGTACTTTTATCAGCTTCAGCTTTTTCTGACATGAACAAGTTCTTCTGCATGAGATTTTCGTGTAGACTCCATCTCTGCATTGAACTTGGCTAGCATCTCGGCTTGAGCTTTCTGGGATGCCGCTTCACTTTGCACTCGTTTGAGTAACTCTTCTCGGATTTGAGCCATCTCTTTTCTTTGAGTTTCCATGTGTTTATCCATCATTTCTGCCATGAAGAGTGAAGAAAATGAAGATGGCACAGGGCTACTCGGGGGCGGTTGAATAGGGACGGTTGTGATGACAGTACTGAGGACGGAAGTAGTTGGGGGTGGAAGGGATAGTAGTTGAGCAGTCAACGGTTGTGTTGGCAGAGGCTGGATTGGTGGAGGTTGAGTAGATAGAGGCTTTGGAGTCACAAAGATTGTCGTAGCAACGGACTCCTTTTCGATGCTTGTTGTATCGGCAATGGATGTTTCTTTAGGTGTTGAGTACCTGTCTGGTGTTCCAAACTCAAAAATATCATGCGGCTCCTCGACTTCCTCTTCATCTTCTATCTGAACACCCGAACCACTACCTCCTGTGTCTTTCCTACTTCTTTCAACAGCCTTTTTCATTTGTTTTTTCTCAGCTTTGCGAATTTTCTCGGGAGTAACATCGTCATCAACATCTTCATCTCGAATGACAAACTTCTCAGCTTTGCGCTTATCCTTTTTAGCCATAGTCTTTGTTGTCTTGGGTTTAGGCTCAGGTAAGACAACTTCTTGCTTACGTTTACCTTTACTTTTGAATGTAGTTGACGAGACTTCTCCCGCCTGAACTTTTTCTTACTGTTTTCTGATTTCTATTAGCATTTGCTTGTAATCATCAGAAGCTAGAATTTTGTCCGTCAGGAGATGACTAGGAACAGGACCAGGATTAACAGCACCAGAGGGTCCTTCATGCCTTAGGTCCACAAGGTCATCAGCCTCTTTAGTGTGGTGACGGCATTCTGTACGCTTATCAATAGAAGCATCATTTTCCATAAAGTAATGAATGATAAGCTTGATGAACCTAGGGTAAGGAAAAACTTTATCCTTCTGCGTCGTGTTTTGGAAGAGTTGAAAATTAAACTCTTCCCACAACAAGGATGCATAATCTACATTTATGCCTTTGTACATTACATAGAACATACTCATAATTGGACCACGCACAGCATCATGCCCAGTTGTTTTAGGTGTAAGACACCGACTGAGGATACCGAAGATAGCTCTCCAAGGTTGACCCACTTTGGCTGTGGTGAACTCGGACACTATTCGTAGGTCAGGACATCCAAGAGCAAGGAACATCTCCATGAGTTTGTCTTTGGTAGGGTTCTTTGAAAATGTCATACCCTTGGGTGTATCTCGAAATCCAAATATCTTGTGAAAGTCTGAAACGGTGAGTGTCTGTTGCTTGTTTTCGAGGAAGAAGGTGATCTTGTTTGAAGTCCTTTCCTTGGTAACCCAGAATTCGTACATATAATCAAATGGCACCGAAGCAGTACTCCTTAATGCATTCTTGAAGTGAGATTGATCAAGGATTGCTGAGGAGACTTTGAATCCAAGGTGAGTGGAATGAGAGACTTCCTTCAACCGGTAATTGTTCGGTATGAGCTTAAGTTCTTTTGCCTCGGCAATTGCGGCTGCTCTAGCATCTTGGAGTTCTTGCATGGTTGGATTAGTCATGGTTTCTGCTTAAGATAAGACATAAAAGGTTGATACAAAGATATATATATATATATATATATATATATATATATATATATATATATATATATATATATATATATATATATATATATATATATATATATATATATATATATATATATATATATATATATCATTATGTTGTTACTTCTAAGCATGAAACAATTCATCAAGTAATTATAACAAGCAAACAATTATCAATCCAACAATCCTTCATTCGGAATAAATTCTTTCATTCGAAAAAACCTTCATTCGGAATGCCTTCATCCGGAATGCCTTCATCCGGAATGACCTTCATCCGGAATGACCTTCATCCGGAATAACATTCATCCGGAATAACATTCATCCGGAATAACCTTCATCCGGAATAACCTTCATCCGGAATAACCTTCATCCGGAATAACATTCGTCCGGAATAACCTTCATCTGGAATAAACCTTCATCCGGAATAAACCTTCATCCGGAATAAACCTTCATCCGGAATAAACCTTCATCCGGAATAAACCTTCATCCGGAATAAACCTTCATCCGGAATAAACCTTCATCCGGAATAAACCTTCATCCGAAATGTTTGTTCATCCGGAATGTTTGTTCATCCGGATGGTTTGTTCATCCGGAATGTTTGTTCATCCAGAATGTTTGTTCATCCGGAATGTTTGTTCATCCGGAATGTTTGTTCATCCGGAATGTTTGTTCATCCGGAATAAAACGTTCATCCGGAATGTTTGTTCATCTGGAATAAAACGTTCATCCGGAATAAAACGTTCATCCGGAATATTACTTTTCTTGAAGAAACATGTTCATTCGGAAAGTTCTAAACGCATCCTATGAAGGATTATTCTAAACGCGTGTGTGAGTTTTAAGGCAATCTAAGGCAACATATAGTGTTCTAATTATAAAACGAGCTAAACCCACCTTAAACCCCTAATTAATTAGACCTAATTTGTGTAGAAAACCTAATTTGATTGATTTGATTAGAACGAATCAATAACTGGGATTTAACGAATGAATGGGACTAATTAGAAATCAAAGAATTGATGTTTGTACCTTTTTTTTTGATCAAATGAAACGGACTGAGTGATTAAAACGAGATTTGTGTGAGCTTGTGTGTGTATCAATGGCGGCCAGAAAAACAAAGAAGAAGAAAGAAAATAAAAAACAGGGGGGGGGGGGGGGTTGGTTTGACTTAGGTAAAAAAAAAATAATTCAAATTTTACCCAATTGGCAATCTTAGTCCTTCCACTTTCCTTTTTCTTTTCTCTTTTAGTTAATAACTCTTTTTAGGATAACGTCCGTTAACTAAACAAACGTTAGGCGTATCTCATTGTATTAACTATTCTTGCCCGCACACAACTTAAACACTGTATCCTATTTAGCAAATATCCAAGACCTAAAACTCACGATAAATCATAACAATCACAAGTCGTATGCCAAAGAAACTCCAGTTATTAACAGATTAATTTTTCTCGAGAACTTTTGAAGACCGTTTTGATGACGAAGATGATTTAATATTTTCTCCCCCTTAAACGATGACCCGTTTTCTATTTAAAGAGCTGTAGTCATTGTTTAACGAGTCAAATATTGATGAAAGAATTTTCCAATTAATGTCTTAGAAAAAATTGATTCGTGGTGGCAATAAGATTTCTCTTATTTAAACAAATTAATGCACTGAGACGTATACTAATTCGTGTTAGACCAAGTTATAAAGTAAACTTGATCCCTTTGTATGATTTGACTTGTAAACCATACCCGAGAAAATTAATTCCCGTTGTGAGCCAACGTTTTCCAAGGAAATACGTGACTTTAATGCGAAAAACGGGTTGTAGTCAAAAATAACTACAAGCCATAATGGGCATGTTTTAAAAATGTACAACTTTTATATGGACTCTATTTATCGCGCCGTGTCAATATTAATCGACATTTCTAAAGCCATAAATATTACCGTACTAAAAGACATGTCCGATTAAAAAGACGAAAATATTTTTGGGTTTTCTTGGTTTTATATTTTTTATGGTTTTTGTAGGTTTTATATTTTTGTATTTTTCTTTTTGTGGTTTATATATATACGATAATATACATGATCATGATCAAAGGATACGCATGAATAGTTTACCACCACTATTCTGCTGATTCTTCTGCCAACTCTTTGAGAGTCGCTGGAGAGAAGGATTTCATGCCAAGCTTGTCGATCAAAAACTCGATTCGTCCTCGATCTAAGGATTTTGTGAACATATCTGCCAGCTGATACTCAGTGGTGACAAAATACAGCTCGATCAATCCATTTTCCACTTGCTCTTTAATAAAATGGTAGCGTATTTCAATGTACTTTGCCCGGGAGTGTTGAATGTAGTTGCAGCAAAAGGGAAATGGCGCTCTTGTTGTCACAATACATTGGGATTTTGTTGAATCCAAGACCGTAGTCAGTTAGTTGTGATCTCATCCAAAGGACTTGAGTACAACAACCAGACATGGCAATGTATTCAGCCTCCGTGCTTGAAATTGCAGCGCTTTTCTGCCTTTTTGAAGACCAACTAATCAATCTGTCTCCAAAGAGTTGCATAGAACCTGAAGTGCTACGCCTAGTGTCTTGACACCCAGCATGATCGACATCTACATATGATATTAAAGCAATAGAGTAATCTTTCGGATACCATAGACCACGATGAAGTGTTCCTTTGAGATACCAAAAGATCCTTTTAACAACATGTAGGTGCTTTTCGGTAGGCCGAGCCTGATACCGGGCACACATGCATACGGCAAATTGAAGATCAGGCCTGCTAGCAGTCAGATAGAGAAGGGTGCCGATCATCCCACGGTAGAGTTTCGGATCGACATCAATCCTATTCCTATCTTCATCTAACTTGGATTTCTCCACCATTGGAGTATCCACGGGGTCACAATTTTCAAAGTTATATTTCTTTAATGATTCTAGAGCATATTTGGATTGATTAATAAATATGCCTCTTGGATTCTGAGAAATTTGTAATCCTAAGAAAAATAAAAATTTTCCCATCATTGACATCTGAAAGTGTGTGGACATTATTTTCTCAAAGCGGTTTGACAATTCTATGTTAGAGGCAGTAAATATTATATCATCAACATAAATTTGTACCAGTATCATGTCGTTGTCTTCCTTGAGAGTGAATAGAGTGGGGTCCACCTTGCCTTTGGAGAAGCCTTCTGAAATGAGATATGTTGAAAGGAGATCATACCACGCGCGTGGAGCTTGTTTCAACCCATAGAGAGCCTTCTTAAGCTTATACACATGATTAGGAATCTCCATGCTAACGAACCCATTCGGCTGACTAACATAGACTTCTTCCCTTAGTTCACCATTCAAAAATGCCGTATTCACATCCATTTGATAGACGATCATGTTCATATGAGCAACATACGCAAGGAATAGTCTAATAGCCTCCAATCTTGCAACTGGAGCAAAAGATTCTTCAAAGTCGATACCCAAGGCTTGTTTGTATCCTCTAGCAACCAATCTAGCCTTATTCTTCAAAACTCCACCCATCTCACCGAGTTTAGACTTATAAACCCACAACAAAGTAAGGATGTTAACCTTGTCAGGGAGAGGAACTAATTCCCATACTTCAAGTCTTTGGAATTCATTTAGTTCCTCTTGCATGGCTTCAATCTAAGATGATTGAGTCATAGCATGTTGCCAGTTTTTAGGTTCAACTTCGGAGAGAAATGCATCAAAATAGCAATAGAGTGCACTCTCTTGTAATTGATGGCGTGTCGAGACTGGTCGATTGAGACTTCCAATAATATTCCTAATTGGGTGATATTTTGTCCATTTGGTGATGTGATTTTCAATCCGTGGTGGTCTGGAGTGAACGTTTGTAGGAGCTTCTTCTGAGGTAGACGCGGCTGAAGGATTTTCAGGTATCGGTATGCCAAAGAATGGAAGCTCTTGTTGGTGAGCATATTCCAAATCTTGATCAACAGAATCCTCTTCATCATCATTAGGCACAAGTAAGGGTGAAGATTCAGGTGTAGTTTGAGAATTACTTGGTGGAGGTGCATCCGATTCAATGTTAATTGAAGATGCATTTGAAGAAGCTTCATTAGCTTGAGCAACAACTTCAGGGATTGGAGCTATCACTACAGGTGCTGGAACTTCATCACTTGGGGGATCAAAGAATTAATCAAACAAAGGTTGAAATAGTTCATCCCACTGAGGCCTTGTAGGTGGTATAAATGATGTAGAAGTAGGATTATTGGGAACTAATCCGGAACTAATAGCACCAGTTCCCATCTCGTGAAGCGCGGGTTCAGAGCTGCGTTGCTCAGAAGCCATCGCTGTCAGCTCATCAAAATCTGCGTCCATAGTTTCTACTATCTTACCAAGACGACGGTTATAAATTCGGTATGCTTTCTTTGAGGGTGAGTAACCAATGAAAATACCTATATCGGCTTTCGGTTGAAGTTTGCCCAAATTCTCACTATTAATGTTTGGATAACAAAGAGCACTAAACACATGAAGGAATGAAACATCGGGTTTACAATCATCTAGAAGCTCGTAAGGTGTTTTTCCATGGCGTTTCCGAATGATAGAGCGGTTTTGGGTGTAACATGCAGTAGATACAGCTTCTGCCCATAAGAATAACGGAGCGTTCGCAAAAATCAGCATAGTCCTAGCAGCTTCCATAAGCGTACGATTCCGTCTTTCAACGACACCGTTTTGTTGTGGAGTACGTGCAGCGGATGTTTCATGTGAGATACCAACTTCTTCATAGTAATCACGAAGAGTCTGGTTGACGAACTCTGTTCCATTATCAGTACGAATACAGCGGACAGTAGTATTTACACGTACCTGAATGAATTTCAGGAAAGTGATGATAGCCTTCGGTGCTTCATCCTTTGTACGTAGAAATTTAACCCATGTAAACCTGGAGAAATCATCCATAATAACAAGGATGAATTTCTTACCACTCACACTTCCGGTTCGCATTGGCCCACAAAGATCCATATGCAAAAGATGAAGTTTTTCTTGATTGGTATCTTCAGCCTTGGGCTTGTATGATTTCTTGGTGCTTTTCCCCCTTGAACACGCGGAACATAAATGATCCTTGTGAAATTTGAGCTTTGGAAGACCACAAACTAATTCGTTTTTAGCCAAATGATTAATAGCATCAAAGTTGAGATGAGATAATCTGCGATGCTATAACCATGACTTGGTCTTAGATGCTTTGGAGAGAAGACATACTGGAGAGGCGGCCATCATGTCTTGTAGGGACAAAGTGTAAAGATTTGCACCACGAGACCCCTTCAACAAGTCTTTTCCTTCCAAGTTGCGGATGAAACAAGTGTGTTGTCGAAAAGCAACCTCTAGGTTGGAATCACATAACTGTCCTACTAAAAATAAATTATGACCAAGACCTTCTACATAGTATACCCTTGAAATCGTGACATTTCCAATCTGATATTCACCATACCCCATTATCTTTTCAATATGATCATTACCGAATTTAACCGTTCCAAAAAACTTGTTGACGAAATTTTTGAGCAACGAGCGGTCTCCGGTCATATGCTTTGAGCAACCGGAGTCCAAATACCAGAGGATGATTTGGACCACCTGAAAATATCACCAGACGAGGACAATGTATAGGTTTCGGAATCTGAATGTTCCTTGTTATTAACATGTACAAATTTTATGATCTTAGATTTGCTAACATTAGGTTTCTTAGATTTCCTAGCCTTCTTCCTAGTTGGTGGTGTAGATTCAAGTTGGCTTAAATCCTGAGGTATTTCTTCACTGATAAGCACTATAGTGGGGACTGACCTAATTAAAGGGCGCGGTTTCCATACTTTAGTGCTAGTGTGCCTAATTAAAGGACGTTGAGACCTAACCTCAATGGATGCATTCCTAGTTAAAGGACACATTTTCCATCTAATGTAAAGGTCCTACCAGTGGGACGCCATTGCCATCCAACTTGGGTACGAGTTCTCCCAGTTGGCTTCCATTCAAGATCATTCCTAATGGCATTCATTTCATTCACATGATCAATAAGACACAAATCATGACGCTAAGAAAACATGCATTCATTACAATTCCAGCATTTCAAATTAGAATTCACAAATGGCTTAGGCTTCTACATAGGAGCAGAGCTTTTAGTCTTAGCAACATGATTCTTTTTATTTAAATCTGAAATAACATCCCTAGGGTGAGCTTCTACTTTCTTCTTGATGGTACTACTAGTGGAGGGCTTGATCCTATCTTTCTTGACTTGTTATCCTTTAGCCTCAGTAGACTCTTTTACTCCTGTAGAAGGCAAAGTGGGACCATTAGCAACAGATTTTAAAGGTGCCTTAGTTGATGGTGTCAATGACGGTTTTGCTCCTGGGGTCTTATTGAATGGAGTTACAGCAATGAGTCGATTAGTGAGTAGTGCAGAACCCGGTTTTCCTATGTATTGCAAACATGCTAAGCAATATTGAACTCGCTGAATATATGCATGAGCTGAATAATAGTAACTTCTTGAGGGATCTAACGCATACAAATCATCTAAAATATCCCTAACAAGATCCACGTGCTTAATTTCATTCATTATATAAACATCGTAAGTATCCGGATTTTGCTTATGGTGCGGGTTCTTATTGATCACCACTGAATTGGTTGATGGAGCACTAGAGGACGGTGCAGAGTTGGTAGCTAAGTTATTAACAACTTCTTGTCGGGTGAGAAGAAGTGTCTCCTTTAACTCGGCCAAGACCATGTTTTTGTCAATGAGCTGGATATTTAAGTTAGAGATTTCCTCACACTTTTGGTTCAATTGTTCAACATAAGATTGTTGCTGTGCCGCATTAAAAGAGAAGCGTTCTTCTAGAGAAACGTAAAGAGTGGACATTCCCTGTCTTGCACGTTCCATCTCCCCTAGAATAGACGAAAGTCTAGTTTCCAAGTACTGGTTATTAGACTCTGCAGCCTCTAGTTCCAAATTTAGTGTTTCGTTCGATGATAAATCTCTCTTTAATCTCATAATCTCTTCCTCTAATGCCTTAATTATCTCAATCATCTTGTCACTCGTCTCAACACTGTTTTCACAACCATTTGTTACCAAAAGATCCTCATTTTGAGTTTGGTGTTTTAATTCTAAAGATATACAATGTTGTTCAAGTTAATTAAAACGTTTTGCATGTAAATTGTAAGAATCTTGAAGCTTTAAAAATTCAGCGTTAGACTCGTGACAAGAATGATTATCTACGTCATTTACAGTCTCAGCAATATTTATAGAGAGATCATGCACATCATCACATATATTCACAGCATCACATTTATTCATAGCGGATGTAAGCTCATTCGAATAATTAACATTCACTGTAGTAAGCACATCGCACGATATTACTTGGGACAAGAATCAGTCATATTCGGATAAAATCTTTTCCTTTTCAATTAATTGTAGTTCATAAGCAGTGTCCATTTCATAAAACACTTTTTGAACTTCTTTAATTTCAAAATCAAGATTTTCCGAAAGAGATGCAAAACTTCTTTTTAGATTTTTGACAAAAGGGTTGGTCACATTCTTAAACACCTTGTTCATGTGTTCGAAAGCCCATTCTCTGGCGTTTAGACCATTTGAAGTCGTACATTCCCGGATGACCTTGTCAAAACTAGCAAAGTATTGATTAATCTCTTGCAAGTTTATCCATACAGTGCTAACAGGTGGAAGATCCTTTGGAATTTCCTTAGGTCCTTCCATTTTGACAAGTGTAGGAAGTGTACTAGGGTTTTCTTCATTTAACATGTAGGTTGGTGTTGTGATGAGATCTTTATCAATATGGAAGCGAATTCTAAAGTCCTTTTTTGCAAACTCCTGATTCATTTTAAAATAATCACACTGAGGATATTTTGCAAAGTTGTATGACCGACTCTCATCAACTAGAGACTTATTCTTGCGATCCTCGAAAATAACAATCGGATCTAAGACCAATCCTAATTTGGTTGCATCATAAAGTCTTGGATTATGGATAAAAGCTTGTCTTGCATACCGTGGGTTAGGGGGAAGGTCTGTTGACGCGATAAGTTAAAATCTCTAAACGATGAGTCAAATAAGTGCACTAGTTGAGAGGCAGCGTATTGTCTTAAAAGCAAATAATCTAAACTTTTAATCCTATTAGCCGCATTAATTTCCATTTCATTCTTTTTAGACTCGAGTAGTTCGAAATCCGTTTGAAGTTTGTGAAAATTAGTGACCACTAACTCTTTTTCTTTAAGTTCGTTGGAAAGATTTGCTCTTAAGGTTTCAATTTCTTGCAAGTGACCCATTTGTTTGTTTCGAAAATGATCATATTCGGGATTTGTTAGAACATTGGACAAAGGAACTAATTCTAAAGTTTGAACTTTTTCGTTGCACAAGGCAAGCTCAGCAGACAGATTCTTATTCGTAGCCAGGGTTTCTAAGAGTGCAGTATTCATTTGGCTAAGTAACTTGGCAGGAACCATGACCAAATCTTGTTGAGCAGGAATATGTGTATGCGAAATGACTCCCGGTTATGATTCACTCAAAGTCTGGGGACTTGCATTGATATTACTATCATTGATAGTCTCCTCATTTGAAAGACTCACCACCAAAGACTCATTCGGATCAGCACCCTCTTGCCCAACTTGATGTGGTTGAATACTAGTATCAGTGGTATTAGTAAGTACCTCAGATATTTGATCTGACCCAAAGTGAGAGATAGTTGCCATAAGAGCTGCCTGAGCAGATTGAAGATCATCACAGTCTGAATCGTAAGCATCCAGATCATCTGCTTGGTATGCTGCATTCTGTGTAGTGAGAACTTCTTGTTCCACAATCCCTGGATCAGCAAGAAATGCTAACTCCTCTTCATCAAGTTCCTGTCCTTGTGCTTGAGCATTCACCAAATAAATATTTTCTGCAAACCATTGACCATCCCTTCTCCTCTTGGGTTTTGTGCAATCCCTAGACATGTGACCTTCTTCCTTACAGGTGTAGCATGTGATCATTCTCAACTTACCTGTGGAATTAGCCCGTGGAGCAGTAACCATTGGAGCAGTGTTGACCATTGGAGTAGGATTGACCATGCGTGCATTGGTGGTTGATATAGTGGGTCTCCCCTGATAAGGTTGAATAGGTTGAACCATTACTCTACCATCTTGAATTGTATCTTGTTGTCGAGAATTAGATGAGTTCCTAAGCTGATTGTTAGTAGGAGCTGGTCCTCTAAATCCTTGTTTGCTCAATGTCCTTGTGAGGTAAGCAGGCATAGTGGCTAACACTTTGGCTGGGTCAGTTCCTTGTTTGAATTCAGGAATGGGAACCTCATCATTATCACAATACATTTCTTGGTCTTGTTGAGCGGCATAAGCACTAGAAGGAGTACTAATGTGGTGAGATTAGTTTGGTGGATATGATGCATTATCTTGATATGGAGAGTATGATGACTGAGCATAGGGTGCAATCCTTATGGGTGAATATGGGTGAGGTTGTGGAGCACATTTTGATGCTTGTGATTCTCTCTGAGACAAAGGTGCATTAAACCGATATTGTTGCTGATGTGAGGTAGGTGGTTGAGGTAGAATCGAATATTGGGGGAAGCTTGGAGTCATGTACGGAGATGGATGATAAGCTTGGTGTCCCATGATATAAGGAGTGTTGTTATATGACAAGCTTGGTTGATTTGCCATCAAAGCTAAAGGTTCAGGGTACATACCTCGAGGCATACGGTGCATGATCACGTGTTTCTCATGCTGCTGGAGAAAAGCATAGAGTTGATCCAAATTGGACTTATGCAAATCCCTAGTTAACTTAACATCAGTAATATACTCACCCCATTCATCTTGAGGTAAAGTATTAAAAAACTTGGTGTTAACCTGGAATGGAGCAATCACGAGATTGTACACATTCAAATCATTCATGAGAGTAGTGAATCTGAAGTAGTAGTCGTGAAGCGTTTCCCCGGGACTGTATGTGAACCTATCAAACATGTCATACAACTGACATTCGCGTTCCTGTTTAGTAAGAGACGTACCTTGTAGTAAAACCTGTAGACGTTCCCATAACTCCTTTGCGACCGTATATTGACTTACCATTCAATAGATGTCATGTCGAAGAGCTTAGAGAATGGTTTGAAGAGCCTTTTCATCTGCATCGGCAATAAGTTGTTGAGCTGGCGTAAGTTCTTCAAACTCCCGTGGTCGAGTCACATTGTTAACAACGATGGTACCATAATCAAGTGGACCATTTAGAATTGACTTGACCATAAGCCTACCATATGTCGGTTTTCCCTTAATGTATGACATCATACGGCCTTGCCATGCTTCAAAGACTTCTTTAATGAGCATTGGAGGGCGATTATCCGTACCCGCTATGACGGAGATATCCGTAAGTGATGTCATTTGAGGCATCAATGAACTCGGATTCATTTTGATCACTTTAAAGAATCAAAGATTATCGGTTGATCGAGCAGTGAAGTAAGGTTGAGAGTTGTGTCGTGTTGTTGAAGTAAAACGTGTGTAAGAAACCAAGATTAAATCCTCTAAAAATCGTCGAAAAAACTAGTAAAATATCCCTTGGTTCGGAATAATATCCCTTGGTTCGGAATAATTAAGTTGATTCAGAATAAAAAAATACCTTTATGCGGAAAAAGACCTTGGTTCGGAATAATTACCTTGATTCGGAAAAATCTCTTGATTCGGAATAAGCTTGGTTCGGAATATCAATAATCCGGAATCAGTTGTTGATTCGGAAAAGTTTGATTCGGAATAGCTTGGTTCGGAATATCACTTGATCCGGAATAACCTAGTTCGGAATATCAATCCGGAATAACGTGTTTATCCGGAATAACTTGTTTATCTGGAATAACAGTTGGTTCGGAATAAGTTGATTCAGATTGGCTTTGTTCGGAATATCACTTTATCCGGAATAACAGCTGGTTCGGAATAACTCGATTCGGAATAGCTTGGTTCGGAATAACCTGTTTATCCGGAATACTTGTTTATCCGGAATAACTTGTTTATCCGGAATACTTGTTTATCCGGAATAACTTGTTGGTTCGGAATAAACTGGAAAAACTTGTTCGTATATTAAACAATCGTATGAATATTAAGAACAAACCCAGATTTTTACCAAATTACACGAAAAGTTTTGTGATTTCTACCAAAATAAGTAAAACTCAATACTTATCTACTAATCCCAACAACAAAATCACCAAAAACTTCAAGATTCAAGATAGATTTTCCTAAAAACCACTAATATAATCAAAATATAAAAAGAAACACAACTCATTACCTTAAATCACCCCATGGCTCTTGATACCAATTGTAGATTTGTGATAATCTTGTGAATCAATAAGGTGGGTTGATGTTTCTAGAGAGAGAAACTAGTGAGAGAAAGTGAGAGAATATGTGTTTTATTAATGAAACAAAACTGAAACAACCAACCCCCTTTCCTTAGGTGGAAAGGGGTTTATATACCCAAGTCACTAATGGACTTGGGCCTCCAACCCATGACAAGCCCATGGGTCGGGTTTTCTAATAAGTAACTTAACATTCAACTACGAGCTATATAACATTTAATAAAATCGTGGAGTGACCGATACTTCTAATATACGTTAAAAACGTATTTCCAACATAATGCATGCAAGTATTGTTTCTTCTTTCTGAAACGAAATTTGGCCTTTCAATGTACATGTACAAATAACGTTGCCAGGTGAAATAAGAGGAAAAACTTTACCCTACTAATTAGACTTGTCGCGTAAGAGGGATGCACCCCCAACGGCGCCGGATCAGGTATCCTTTGTTATGCATCTTTTCACAAGACGTTGTGGTAAGTAACGCAATCCTCATACTTTATGACGGATAGGCACATTGTGCACGCCTAAAAAACATGTCATTTTCAATGACATTGCTTATGGTAGTAGTGGCATGACCACACATAATGACCTTTCGACTCACCCATAAGTATAGATTCGCTCTCCAAAGGGTGTACTCATTAATAGGCGTTCCCCCTCACAAATCTAGGTGTGGATGTAGGAACCTGGACACATATATATACGACGACACATGAACATAATGCAAGACGTTATGTACTTACAAACATATGGCTTGTTATTATCATTATACAATTATTAACTTACAAGATTAGTGTGTTTAAGTTTCAACAACAAATATGGTGAGGCGAAACACCTTCTACAGAAGGTGGCTCGTTGACAATGAACTCTTTAACTTGCAATGAAAGGGGTTCCGTGATGCGCGGCGCCGTGCCCATGCCTCTTTCATATATTGTAGCACACGCAGATAGTATACATCGTGGGATGGAAGACTCACGGGCACACCATCAGATCGACTAGGATGTGCTAGGCCTAGACCAATAACGGTGCCTTTAGTGGAGGTGAAATTCTTCTTAGCAACACGACACACGTGCTGGTTCAATTTGTCTTCCAGGGGAATTAGTATCGGTGTGCCATAAATATATACAGGGACCAGTAGTTGGGATAGGTCCGGCTCGCCTGAAGTTTCAGCGTCTTCATCGTCATTCGTAAGCATAAGGCATGTCATTGTTACACTAATTGGGAGGTCTTGGTCTTTCTAGATAAGATATGTGATGGGCATTGGGAGGTTTCCTAATCTATGGAAGGCGGCGTCAAACATCTCCTGCGCATACTTGGAGTAAAACTCACTCCCCTCCAAAGGACCCCTAAGTAGGTTTTCTTTGAGGGCGCGCTCCATGGCAAGGCTCGACCCAAGCAGTATCGCGACATCGTATACGCCCTGGACCGCTTTGGCAAGTGGGGGCGATTTCAGTACGCCTTTGGCAGCCAGTGGAAGACTGTGTTTTATTAGCCATCGTTTCTCAGCACGTACGACGGTGAGGTACAGATATAGCTCTTCATCAAAGTCTGTTCTCATATACTTCAGAACTTCTGCCTTCTTGGCCATATCTTTGTGGCAATTGGCGACGAAGTTATCGCAGTTTGAGGAAAGGGCGCCCATACCTTCTTCTGGTTTCACCATAGCCCAGCGGTTGTCATCCTCTTGCTTCGCACGCAAGTGGCACTCATGATCAAGGAGATCAGAAAGCGAGGTTTTTTCTTCCTCAAGGTATTGGATGGATCCAAAATTTATACTCGACACAGCGCGGAGGCGGCCAAGTTCGAACTTCACACTTACAAGCTCGAGGGTTTTTTGTTCTGTCACTTGGTTAACCTCTTCGGTTGCTTGTGCTAAGCGCTCGGATAGCTAGGACATCCTCATTTTCAAATAGGCGGCTAAGGTAACTTCTTGGGTGGCAATTCTGTCTAACTTCCTCATTAGTAGATCATCGGACATGTCGTGCAAACGTTGGGCGCGTCCAGGGGGTGTTAGGTGTTGGAGGAAGTCCCCACACGTGGCTGCACTATCCAGAGCGCATGAGCGGGCGCATTGCTATAAAGGAGAGAATCTGGTGGACTTTGGGGCACTGGAGCCAGCTTTGGTTGTTTCAACATGGGGGCTTGATAGGTGTGAAAACACCTATCCTTTTACCACTTAAAACAATTAAAAACGAGACCAAAACGTATATTTTATGTCGTAAATGTCGAAATTATGCGTGGTTTGTGTTTTTGTTGTGTTTTAGGATCAAAAGATGAAAAGGGAGAAAACACTGGCTTTTATCAAGAAAAAGACAAAATACGAAGTCAAAAGATCAAAAGTGCAAAAAGAACGGAAGTCAAAGGCCTATTCTGAAGATTTATCGAAGTAAAAGACTAAAGACGGAAGTTAACGAAAGAACCAAGTCTACTAAAAGAAGAAAATTAGAAGACGAGTTAATTTAATCATTCGACAAATCCCAAGCCATAGAAGAAAACGTCTATTTTAATAAAAGACGAGAAAACAAAGAAGGAGTAAAGGAAGCAACTCACCAACCACATCCCCTTCTCCTATAAATACTCCCCTCATACTTCATTTGAGGGTGTTAGTTAATTAGTTAGCATTTTATTTTTAGTCCTTTTTTATTACCTTCTCTCTCTAGAATTTTCTTTCAAGTCTTGTTTTAATCTTTCATCTTTTAAACTTGTATCTTGAATCATCTTCAATTTAATCAAGCTTTTTAGTTAAATCTCATCCTACCTTTCTTGTTTTGAAATCTATTGTTTTTCTTTATTAATCATGTCGTGGGTTTAATCTTGTTGATTTGGTGTGTTTGGCTTATTTAAAATAAGTTGATTTTGGTAGATTAATATTTTTATAAAAAGTTGTTTTTTTAATATTTAGCTTATTTGGTGTTTTCATAGTTTTCAAATCATAGCTTATATACTTTTTCTTAAAATCATTTTAGTTAAAGTTTTGCTTGAGTGCTTATGTGTTTTTAGCTTATTTTTCATCCCTGCTTAGTTTTTGATCTTATCCAGGTTTTTCCCAAAACCCCCTTTTCCCGGATAAGCATTTGACAAACATTCCGGATAAAGGTCCTCAACTCACATTCCGGATAAGGAACAAAACACACATTCCGGATAGTCTACTATTTCAACATTCCGAATAAGCACATAATCCCTTATTCCGGATAGCATACAAAACACACATTCCGGATAACATCCATTTCATGGATTCCAGATAGTCACCCTAATCAACATTCCGGATAAGCACTCTAACTCACATTCCGGATAACAACCTAAGCCCGTATTTCGGATAACAACCTAAACCCGTATTCCGGATAACAACCTAAACCCGTATTCCGGATAACAACCTCAAAACCGATTCCGGATAAGCTATATTTCCCATATTCTGGATAACATCTAAAACCCACATTCCGGATTACTCATTATTTCATATTCCGGATAACGCATAGGACACGGATTCCGAATAGTTGCAACATTTCAAATTCCGGATTGGTGCTAGTACAAGTATTCCTGATAAGAAGTTTATTACACATTCCGGATAAGAAGTTTATTACACATTCCGAATAAGAAGAAAGACTAGGATTCCGGATAAGAACTCGAACACGGATTCCGGATTAGCTTTAAATTGTGGATTTCGGATAGTTGACTTATGTTTTGATCTTTGTTCTAGTTTAATCTTCATGTTTTATCTTTTCCCGCCTTTCAAGGTTACCTTTTTATCTTTTATTTTTATATTAATTTTTAATTATCTCAGCGTTTATTTTACAAGTAGAAATAGATAACCCCAAGCTCCCCCTTTTAGTTACCAAAAACGACGATTCCACCCAAAACCGTGATCAATTCGAATTGAATCGAGTACGAACAACACACAACGAGGACTTGCAAAAGTTTAGCTATTAAAATGGCGCCACTGCATGCTCTTTTCGTTAAGATTAACGGTTTTTGTGAGAAAAATTGGATTTTGGGATTCGTTCTCTTGGGAACGTTATTTTCAACGCCTAAAAATTTCAAAAAAATTCTAAAAAATATAACATTTTCAAAAAATCCAAAAAATAAAATAAAATGTAAAAAAGATAAAAAATAAAAAATATTTGGTTGCATTTTCTTTTTAATGTATGCGTACTCGATCTTCGTCTAATCTTGAGCCCGAGACTCGTGAAGACTTAGACATGGCCGATGTACACCATAATAATAATCCACCGCACCCCGGTGTGAACAATAATAACCAACCGCAACCCGACCTTCGTACGATGGAGGAGTTATGTCAACCGACAATGAACGGACGTGGAGGACCAATTGCGCCGATGCAAATCACGGCTCCCGAATTTTCGTTGAAGCATCACATGATCCAACAAGTTCAAAACGCTTGTCTTTTTCGCGGATTACCGAATGATGATGCCAACAAACACCTCGACAAATTCATTACCGCCACTCAAAGCATGAAATTACCCGGTATTACCATGGATTATCTTCGCCTTCACCTTGTTCCACACACTTTATCCCACCATCCCGAAAAATGGTTTGATCGTCTTCCTAAAAACTCGATTCATACATGGGACGAGATGACCCAACGATTTTTGTCGCGCTACTTTCCACCATCCATGGTAACAAGCCTTCGTAATCCAATTAGTGGTTTTACGCAAGAGCCCGACGAATCTCTTTTCGATGCTTGGGAACATTATAATGTTTTGATCGATCGATTTCTAAACCATAACATGCTCCCCGTCACTTTAATTGATACTTTCTACAACGGTTTGACTTTTCGTGATCGTGATACGATTAATGCCGCCGCCGGTGGTACATTCATGAAAAGACGACCCGAGGAGTGTAGAGAGTTAATCGAGAACATGACCACTCATCATAAAAATTGGGATTCATCCGCATCCTCAAAAAATAATACGAGGGTCAATGTTTCTTCTACTTCAACCAACCCCGAGATGACCGAAATCACCCGCCAACTAGCCGAAATGAACAAAAATATCCAACTCATGGCTACGCACCAATTGCAACAAGCAAAAGCTGTAGCACTTTCTTGTGAGACTTGCGGTTGTCCTCATTCATACACCGATTGTCCTTCTACTTACGCCAATCCAGAAAACGTGTATGCGGCTAATGGTAATTTTTCCACGGGAGGCTATCAAGCACGTCCTCAAGGTGACCGCAATTTGCTAAGTTATCGTTCTAACAACTTTCTCTCACCACCCGGTTTTCCTCCTCAAAACTAAACCAACTTCAATAGAAACAATCAAAGCTAACCTCGAGCTCCAAATGAATATCAAACCCAAAGAAACCCATATCCACCTCAAGGTAATAATCATGGTTACCAACCGCCCACATATCAACCACCTGCTTACCAAGTTCCCCCTCCAAACCAACCAACGGTATTTACTCAAGAAGTCGAAACGTACATGCGGATAAATGACGCATTGGTGAAGAATCTTCAAAGCCAGATTATTAACTTGAAAGGTGACATGGCGAAACAAAGGAATGATCTTCGAGCCGAGCTTAGGAATGACATGCAAACCTCTTTAAGCAATCAAACGAATGACTTAAGGAATATGATGGCTAGTTTCTTCCCGAGTAATCAACCCTCTGCTTCGGGTTCTCTTCAGAGTAACACCGTTGCTAATCCAAGAGGGGAGATGAAAGCAATCACCACCCGAAGTGGAAAAGGCTATAAGGAACCAGAGATTACTACACCTACTCCGGTGATTGTGACAAAGGATAACGAGCAAACTTTACCAATTCCTTCACCTTCCAACCCCACCCCACCACCAAGGATGTGAGTGACCAATCCATTCCAAAGCCTTCCTCTCAACCCGACATACCTTATCCTTCAAGGTTGAGGAAAGAGAAGTTGAAAAACAAGGATGATATTCAATTTTCAAACTTTCTTAAAATGTTTAAACAATTGAATTTCAACATATACTTTGCCGAGGCGCTCGCTCACATGCCTAAATATGCCAAAATGTTTAAAGATCTTTTAAGTGACAAAGAAAAAATTCTTGATATTGCTCAAACCCAACTTAATGAGAATTTCTCCGCGGTTCTCTTAAGGAAATTACCAACTAAACTTGGTGATCCGGGTCGCTTTCTCATTCCTTTCAACTTTCCCGGGATAGAGAATTGTATGGACCTAGCGGATCTAGGAGCTAGTATTAATCTCATGCCACTCTCGATATGGAAACAATTGTCTCTACCTGAGCTAGTCCCCACGCGTGTGACATTGGAATTAGCTAACCGTACGGTTGCTTACCCAGTGGGGATAGCCTAAGATGTCTTCGTTGGTGTCGACAAATTCACCTTTCCGGCGGATTTTGTTGTCGTTGATAAGAGATGGATCCCCGTGTTCCATTAATCGTTGGACGTCCATTCTTGAGGACCGGTCGCACTCTTATTGATGTAGCCGCGGGCGAATTAATCATGAGAGTTGGTGACGAAAAAATCGTCTTTAACATGGGTAAAATTTCTAAACAACCTTATGATCACGAGAGCGTTAATTTCATTGACGTTCTTGATGAGGCTTGTGAAGAACACTTCAATGATGCTTGTAAAAGTGGTTTTTCTTCTCTACCCAATGTTGAGACCGTTGCCTCTATTGCTCCGTCATTGAATCCTTTTGGAGAAAGTGACTTCCTTTTCGATGAATTTGAAGCAACCTTAGGGAATATTGATCTAAAATTTGATGATTCTCCCACCTATTGGAAAGAAGATATTTGTACCCTTGAGAAACTTCTTAATGAAGATTCCATCTCTCCTCCTACACCTAAAGAGGTCACTAATGATGATCCATCGTTAGTCACACCATCTATTGAGGAGCCTCGTACTCTCGAGCTTAAGGACTTACCTCCTCATCTCGAGTATGCTTTCTTAGAGAGCGATGATCAACTTCCCACTATCATTGATAAGGACTTAAAAGCCGATGAGAAAATTCGTCTCATCGAAGTTCTAAAGAAGCATAAGAACGCAATATCATGGAAAATTTCCGACATCCGTGGAATTGATCCTACCTTTTGCACTCATAAAATTCTAATGGAGGATTATTTCAAACCCACAGTTCAAAATCAACGAAGGGTTAATCCCAAAATTCATGACTTAATAAAAAAAGAGGTTATCAAAATTCTTGATGCGGGAATGATTTACCCTATCTCAGATTCCCCGTGGGTTAGTCGGGTCCATTGTGTGCCTAAAAAAGGTGGAATTACCTTTGTTCCCAATGAAAACTACGTGTTAATTCCTACACGTCTCGTAACAGGGTGGATAGTTTGTATAGACTATCGCAAACTCAATGATGCTACGAGAAAGGATCATTTTCCTCTTCCTTTTATGGATCAAATGCTAGAAAATCTTGCGGGTAACGAATATTATTGCTTTTTAGACGGTTTCTAGGGTTATTTTCAAATACCCATCGATCCTAAAGATCAAGAGAAAACCACATTCACTTGTCCCTATGGAACATTTGCTTACAAACGATGCCTTTTGGTTTATGCAATGCTCCCGGGACTTTCCAAAGGTGTATGTTGGCTATCTTCCATGACATGGTTGAACAAACCATGGAAGTCTTCATGGATGATTTCTTGGTCTTTGGCGACTCTTTTAATTATTGCCTTGCCAATTTAGAACGTATGCTCAAACGGTGCAAAGACTCTCGTCTTGTTTTAAATTGGGAAAAATGCCATTTCATGGTCAAAGAAGGCATCATTCTTGGACACAAAATTTCCAAAGCCGGTCTTGAAGTCGACCGTTCTAAATTCGATGTTATTTCTAAACTACCTCCTTCTTCAACCGTGAAGGGTGTGCGAAGTTTTCTTGGTCATGCGGGCTTCTATCGTTGATTTATTAAAGATTTTTCTAAAATCGCGCGCCCGATGACCCACCTCTTGGAAAAATACACTCCTTTTATCTTTTCCAAAGAGTGTATCGAATCGTTCAATCTTCTTAAGTATAAATTAACTAAGGCACCAGTCTTAGTTACCCCTAATTGGGAGCTACCTTTCGAATTGATGTGCGATGCTAGCGACTTTGTTATTGGAGCGGTTTTGGGACAAAGAATTAACAAACATTTCTAACCAATCCATTACGCTAGCATGACAATGACGGGGGCTCAATTGCATTATACTACAACCGAAAAAGAGCTTTTAGCCATTGTATATGCTTTTGAGAAATTCCGCCCCTATCTTGTCCTTTCCACCACTATCGTTTACACCGATCATTCCGTGTTGAAGTACTTGCTAACAAAACAAGATTCTAAACCAAGACTTCTTCGTTTGGGTTTTACTCCTTCAATAATTCAAAATTGAAATTCGTGATAAAAAAGGAGCGGAAAACCTAGCCGCAGATCATCTTAGTAGACTCGAGGATCTTTATCAAGGGGAACTTCCACATCAAGAGATTAATGAATCTTTTCCCCTTGATACCTTGATGTCTATTAACTCTAATCTTGATGAGACCCCGTGGTTTGCGGACATTGCAAACTACTTAGCGGGTGGCATTCTCATTGAAGGGTTATCGTCCCAACAAAAGAATAAATTCTTTAAGGACGTGAAAACTTACTATTGGGATGACCCCTATCTATTCAAACAATGTGCTGATTTGATCTTTCGTCGATGTGTTGATGGGCCCGCAGCTTTACAAATCTTGGAAGCTTGCCATAAAGGACCAACCGGTGGTCACTTTGGTCCCAATTACACCACGAAAAACGTTTTTGACTCGGGATTTTATTGGCCCACCATTTATCGTGATGCACATGAAATGGTTAAGCATTGTGATACTTGCCAACGACAAGGCAAGATCACACATAAAGATGAGATGCCTCAAAATTTTATTCAAGAATGTGAAATCTTTGATGTATGGGGCATCGACTTTATGGGGCCATTCCTATCTTCTAAAGGGAACAAGTACATCCTCGTAGTCGTTGACTACGTTTCCAAATGGGTTGAAGCGAAAGCTTTACCCACTAACAATGCGAGGGTAGTTGTGAACTTTCTGAAACAATTATTTGCTCGATTTGGTGTTCCTCATGCTATCATTAGTGATCGCGGGACTCATTGTTTCAACGATCAATTTTCACGAGTCATGGCTAAGTATGACGTCAATCACCGACTTTCCACCACATATCATCCACAAACTAATGGTCAAGCCGAGATCTCTAACCGTGGACTTAAGCGAATATTGGAACGTACCGTGGGAGAGCATCGTGCCTCATCGGCCGATAAACTTGATGATGCTTTATGGGCTTTCCGTACCGCATATAAGACACCTATTGGGTGTACTCCATATCGTCTCGTGTACGGAAAGGCGTGCCATATACCCATTGAGTTGGAACATAAGGCTTATTGGGCCTTGAAATGGGCTAACTTTGATATTAACAAAGCCGGTGATCTTCGAAAAATCCAAATCAATGAACTCAATGAACTAAGGAATGAGGCTTATGAAAACTCTTTGATATATAAAGAAAAAACCAAGCTCATTCATGATTCAAAGATTAAGAACCAAGAGTTCCGAGTTGGAGATCAAGTTTTACTCTTTAACTCTTGGTTGAAAATCTTTTTGGGAAAGCTTAAATCTCGTTGGTCTGGCCCATTCACCGTTGCTCAAATTTTTCCATATGGTACTCTTGAGATAGCTCAACCTAATGGACCTAATTTCAAGGTGAATGGCCAACGAGTTAAGTTGTACTTTGGAGAGGACATCTCTCATGAGATGATTCTATCCCTCTCCACTTTTCCTTTGAATTAATTCGGGACCGAGTCAGGCTCGTGACTCGGTTAACAAAAACAAGTGCTCCTCGGGAGACAACCCGAGTATCTATCTTTATTTGTTTTCATCATAAGTGTAGGGGGAGCTACGTAGGTGTTTGTTGCGTTGTTCTTTATCATGTGCAGGGATTCGAACTTTCAAAGAAGCACTTTTGATGACTTTTGATGACCCGTGATCCCGTGTACCCGTTTTCCCGGTTCTATCCTAAACTCTTGTGATTTAATTTTTCATATCTTGTATGTCAACATTGAAATCACTTTAGTTGTCCATTCCTTAGCAAGATTTAAACAACGTGCACAATGTCCTAAGTGTAGGGGAGTTTATGCCCACACGCTTAAACATTGAGGAAAATGTTTATACCAAGTGTAGGGGGACTTCTATCGAAATTAAGTGGGCTTTTCCATGAATTTGACCTCATTTTAACCGGAAAATCAATTTTTCGGCATTTTCAAAAATTTTAATCTACTTTGGCCTAGTAGTATTTTTCTTCTATTTTTCTTTTATCTCTTTTTCTTTCGTATCACTATCGTATGTATATATTCCATTTCTTGAATAAAGTCAACAAGGAAAAACAATGATTAAATAAAGTGGTTTTAGCGAGTTTAGATGTCTTTGGTATATTATACCCGCCGTGAATATTTTGACTCAACCCGAGTTTACTTATCCAAGTTTACTCTATCTAGTATCCTTAACCATGTAGACTTTAATTTGTTTATTAGGCTAAGCATCCACGAGTCTCATTACTTGAGATTTTAAATTGTGGAGAACGAGAGATGATAGAGTCAATTATAAGTTTGGTATTCTTTCATTAACTTATGTGAGTTAATTATAAGCTTTTTCTCCCATCACTTATATATAAATAAATGCAATAAGTAAGGTCGTACGATTTGAAAAATTACTTAGCTTCTAGCCCAAGATCGTTTAAAAGTTGCTCGGGATTAATTAGAGTTCATAGCCAAGGCATAACTTATTGAAACGGGACGCGAAGATTGGCGAGTCCGAAAAGGCCCTAACAAGGCATGAGGATTCCATTTTGTTGCTAAAGATCCAAGATGATGTGAAGAAAGATTATTCCAAAATCAATATGAAGGATCAAGACACACGACGAAAAGCAATCACTCCCATAAAGATCATGGAGAAGTATATCCGAAAAGACCCTAACAAGGTATAAGGATAAATAGATCCAAGTCCGAAAAGGAGGCGGATCGTTGTACATCAAAATCCCAAATAAAGATTGAAGAAATAATGAAGAATTCGTGGTCAACATTTGAAGATCGTCTTCTCAAGATTCGAAGTATGAAGTAAATGCCAAATATCGGTCCGAGAAAGGTCTCAAATCGTGAAACGAGTTATGCCAAGATATGAACTTTATGAGGTTTTGAGAAGCAGTTTTAAAAGATTTTGTTCTTTAGCTAACTATGGATTAGATCGTCCTACTTTATTTTCAGCCTTAATAAACTATCGAAATAAGTCAAAAATGCATCCTCGTGATCATTCTAGACAAAAATAAAATATAAGAGATACACCATAGGAATAAGAGAGTCTAAGTGATTAATTGAACCACATGAGTAAGTGTTAGTTGTGCTAACTTGTAATTACATTGATCTCGTTTTTAAGCTTGGCATGGGGAACGTGAAACTTGAGGATGATTAATATTCATGACACCAAAGCCCTAATGTAAGTCTTAGATTTCTTTACGAGTTTCTTCCATCGATCAATTTCAAGTAAATAAATAATGTGGAAATTGTTTTATCTTTTGTTTCCTTGATTTAAGTTTTATCGTTTCATCGTTATTTAGTGTAGTAGTAATAGTATATCTTATAAAGGCCAAGGTGGGTTGATTATGAAGGAGAATGTAAGTCTTGCTTTAAAACTAATGCATTGCATGAGGTCATTGCAATGTTCAAGTGTAGGGGATTTGATAGGTGTGAAAACACCCATCCGTTTACCACTTAAAACAATTAAAAACGAGACCAAAACGTATAATTTATGTCGTAAATGTCGGAATTATGCGTGGTTTCTGTTTTTGTTGTGTCTTAGGATCAAAAGATGAAAAGGGAGAAAACACGGGCTTTCACGGGCTTTTATCAAGAAAAAGACAATAGACGAAGTTAAAAGATCAAAACTGCAAGAAGAACGGAAGTCAAAGGCCTATTCTGAAGATTTATCGAAGAAAAAGACTAAAGACGGAAGTTAACGAAGTCGAAGAACCAAGTCTACTAAAATAAGAAAATTAGAAGACGAGTTAATTTAATTATTCGACAAATCCCGAGCCAAAGAAGAAAACGTCTATTTTAATAAAAGACGAGAAGACAAAGAAAGAGAAATGGAAGCAACTCACCAACCACCTCCCCTTATCCTATAAATACTCCCCTCATACTTCATTTGAGGGTGTTAGTTATTTAGTTAGCATTTTAATTTTAGTCATTTTTTATTACTTTCTCTCTCTAGAATTTTCTTTCAAGTCTTGTTTTAATCTTTCATCTTTTAAACTTGTATCTTGAATCATCTTCAATTTAATCAAGCTGTTTAGTTAAATCTCATCCTACCTTTCTTGTTTTGAAATCTATTATTTTGCTTTATTAATCATGTAGTGGGTTTAGTCTTGTTGATTTGGTGTGTTTGGCTTATTTAAAATAAGTTGATTTTGGTAGATTAATATTTTTATAAAAAGTTGCTTTTTAATATTTAGCTTATTTGGTGTTTTCATAGTTTTCAAATCATAGATTATTTACTTTTTCTTAAAATCATTTTAATTAAAGTTTTGGTTGGGTGCTTAGGTTTTTTTAGCTTATTTTTCATCCCTGCTTAGTTTTTGATCTTATCCGGGTTTTTCCCAAAACTCTCTCTTCCCGGATAAGCATTTAACAAACATTCCGGATAAAGGTCCTCAACTCACATTCCGGATAAGGAACAAAACACACATTCCGGATAATCTACTATTTCAACATTCCGAATAAGCACATAATCCCTTATTCCAGATAGCATACAAAATACACATTCCGGATAAGCACTCTAACTCACATTCCAGATAACAACCTAAGCCCGTATTCCGAATAACAACCTAAACCCGTATTCCGGATAACAACCTAAACCCGTGTTCGGGATAACAACCTCAAAAGCGATTCTGGATAAGCAATATTTCCCATATTCCGGATAACATATAAAACCCATATTCTGGATTACTCATTATTTCATATTCCGGATTACGCATAGGACACGGATTCCGGATAGTAGCAACATTTCAAATTCCGGATTGGTGCTAGTACAAGTATTCCGGATAAGAAGTTTATTACACATTCCGGATAAGAAGTTTATTACACATTCCGGATAAGAAGAAAGACTAGGATTCCGGATAAGAACTCGAACACGGATTCCGGATTAGCTTTAAATTGTGGATTCCAGATAGTTGACTTATGTCTTGATCTTTGTTCCAGTTTAATCTTCAGGTTTTATCTTTTCTCGCCTTTCCAGGTTAGCTTTTTATCTTTATTTTTATATTAATTTTTAATTATTTCAGCTTTTATTTTACAAGTAGAAATAGATAACCCCAAGCTCCCCCTTTTATTTACCAAAAACGACGATTCCATCCAAAACTGTGATCAATTCGAATTAAATCGAGTACGAACAACACACAACGAGGACTTGCAAAAGTTTAGCTATTAGGGCTGCAACAAAAAAATATTAAAATCCTGTGAAACATGGGTGGGGTATGTTTTGATAGGATAGTATGGAAGGACATGATGGTATACCTTGGCACATGTATTTTTTCACTTGGCTTTGCGAGTGTTCCCCATGGTGTCTCATCGACACGTGGTCTAGTCTGCAATGTTCTCCCCTTCTGGGAATTTGCTGCGTGGGGGAGCACGGTAATTTTTGTAACTGGGCACATGTATGACCTCTGCGGATGGGCATGTGTACGAGTTCTCTACGAGAACGAAGTCCCCTTCATCTCCTCGGTTTGTTTTTTCTGATGATGACTCTGTCTTGAACGGTATACTTCGAATAGGAGTAGCATTTACAGCGGTGATCCTCTCGGCATTTCCACTAGGTGTCGGAGACGGAAAATCCAGAGCTATGGTGCGATGACCAATGCGCCATCCATTAGAAAGTTCTAAGGGAGTTACGGGTCGGGTGCGCATGGTCACATCGCATGGATTCTCGTGCTTCACGAGCTGTGTATAAATTAATTCTGCGAAAATATGAAGAGGGAGTAAATATAAGCGCATGAGTTTTTTGTATTTCCGGTAACTAATGGTTAAAGAAGAGAAGAGGAGGCGACAAGCAAAATAGAACTTTCTTACCATGGTTGAAGCTGTCAAAGTATTGCGGAAGGTGGTTCACAGGAAGGCTTGACGTATGACTCAGTCCTAGGGCGTATAACAGTGTCTCGGGGTATTCTTGCATCGGTATCCGAGCAGCACTAATTTATTGTGTGTCTGCATCGTTGTACGAGCCGGCAATGGGGCGATCATCTTTTATCATTGTCTCGGGGGTGATGAAATCTTAGTCAAATGGGAAAACAACTTTGTCTACCCAGAAGAATTTGCCGGTCCATTTCTTCAGTGAATCTATTTTTCTCGAGTAACATTGTAGCTGACCGGGGCGTTTTGCGAAGGTTATCGATCCGTTCATCCATGTTGGTCGATAGAAAGCACGAAACAGGTTTATGGTGGGGTCAACATTTTTGAGTAAGCAGTTTATCTCAAAATTTGAGATTTTGGCGGCACCTATACAATGCAGTTGGGAGAGGTGTACACTATAATAATTTAGTATGTCTATCAGAAAGCGGCTTAGAGGAATGCGATTGTTGGAAAACTCAATGAACCTGGTATATATACCAATTTTTCCGTCTGGAAAACTTCCAATGTGTGCTTGTGGATCTAGCACAGTTGGATGGAGATCTGAGGGAATATGGTACTTAGTAATAAAACGGGAGAGATCTTGTTCGGATATGCGGGACGTTACATCAAACAGTTGGGCTACCATTTTTCTCTGGTTGGTCACAAGCAGTAACATAGGTAGTATGTTTTGTTACGAATGGTAGTTCTTGTTGTTTTCAACAATGGTGGGAAGATATTTTGGAGAGATGAAGAAATGGATTGACAGGCTGTCAGACTGCATTTATATACCCTATGGGTGTATGGGATCTTGCGGCACGTGTCTATAATGTTTTGTTCATCCTATGGTGTTCGCTGATGATTTTTTCTGACGAGGTTAATGCTTTTCTCGGTTTTCAATAAAGGTAGGTGGTAGTGGAGTCTGACGTGGATACTTGTTCGAACTTATTGTATGGTGCGAGGTATTCTTTTTGTTGGGCATATATGCGAGGGGCCTTGATGGTTCATAGTCTAGTAGCCGTAGTTGGAACCTGCGCCCACTAGACTGGGGGGACATGATAACGTATAGTCCCTAGTCGGGCTGGATAGTTTGACTCACTGGTAGTACCCGCATCCATCAGGTGTGGACTAGATTCTTGTGCGATGTGCGCGCGCAGCCTAGGTGGCCCGGTAAGCCGCTGTTGCACATAAGGCTGATTACTTAGCCAGGTCCTTGTCGCAGCGCGAAAGGATCAGACACAATATAACTTATATTATAGTTATATTCGCCTAAGGAAAAGGGATACATACTTGCCATAGTTAGATGATAAAGATCAATCTATTCCGAGTCATTATCTCTTCCTTAGGCCGCAAGAACAGGGAGCCCAGCCTGGACTCTCTCGAGTATAAAAGGAACCCCACGGTTCCACAAAGGTATGATACACACAATACCCTAAACACTTACATACGCAAACCGATTACTTACTCTCACGCCGGAAACTAATCGTGGGTCACAAACCCACGGTAAGCCTAACGGTGTCTGTTTAGTGTGCAGGGTCCTTTAACAAGTTTCACTTGGTGCAAGAGCCGGCACAAGACCCCGAATTAAGCCTAATTCGGGTCAAGCTCGGTCCATCCAACTTTTGTATCAACATTAGGGTAAAAGTTACTGTTTCAACTTTTTTCATTTTTCTACTGTTTAGATAAGTAATTTACGATTTTTCAAAAAGTAAATTTATTTTTCTCATTATTTTATTATTTTTTATCATTATTTTAGTTTTAAATCAGTTTTTAGCCATTTAAAAATAGAAAAATAGTTTTAAAAATTTAGGAAAAATACTTTTTAGCTTTTATATAATATAACTAAATTATTCATTTGATAAAATATAATTTTGTACTTTTTGTTGATTTTATTTAATTTTTGGGCTTTAATTAGCATTAAAAAATAAATATTAAATCGGTAATAAGTTTTAAAATTTATTTGTTTAATTTTTTATTTTATTTATATTATTTTAGACTTAATTTTAAATTTTAATTTGTTTTTAGTTAAAATTTTTAATTTCGTCACGTTTTACGTCATTATGTCTACGTTTTACATTTATCGTCGTAGTATAATCGTAGTGTAACTCGTCTTTTAATTTTCTCTCTGTAAACCTAAAAACATCACCAAATCCAAACTTGATTTTATATTATTGGAGCCTAATATACACACCTCCTTCGAGAACGAACCCTCATTTATTCGATTTGTCGGTTTTCCTAAATCGTCGAATTTAATACTTGCCGCATATACGTCTTTTTCCTAAAAAACGTATTTTTACCACAATCATTTTGGCGCCGCTGCCGGGGAGGTGTTTTTAGTGCCATTATACATATCGTGTTTGTGTGAATAGTGCGTTTTTCCTTTTCATTTTTGGAAAGCGTAAATATCGTACGTACTCGTTTTTATTTTTTTTCTACTATATTATAGAATAGCCAAACAAATCATGTTTAGTTGTCCTCAATTAAACACACAACAATCTTTTACTATATTGTAGATATCCTATTATTCATTTTCGTTTTTTGTGAATATTATTAATATATTGTATTACGTATCACAATAAATTTACAATATCTCCAAAAGCGTGAAAACGCAACCTTAATTAGGATTTCATCACTCAATTATTGTATTCGAATCCAAAGCAAAAAGAAAAGGCAAAATAGATAATTACATTCGAGAGGCTTAATTTTGATTAACACAAACTATAAGGTGGGTATAAGGCGGTTGTATTTCACGACCTAAAGGAAAAAGGCTCTTAAGTTCTTCGTGCGCCAAGCACCCACCGAGGGTTATGGAGACGCGATCGTAATTCCCGCTATCGAAGCGGAGAATTTTGAGATTAAGAGTGGAATGCTTTCGTTGATTCAAGCTACGAAGTTTCGATTTCATGAGGCGAATAATCCTCACGATCACATTCGGAATTTTGATCGTCTTTTAGCCACGAGCACGTTTAAGAACGTCGACACCGATGTCGTCAAGCTTATGCTTTTTCCGTACTCCCTCGATGGTGCTGCCAAGGATTGGTACGAGAAAGAGCCACCTAATTCCATAATTACGTGGAAGGATCTCGTTTCCAAATTCGTTAATCATTTTTTCCCACCGTCTAAGACGACGTTTTTCAAAAACGAGATTACGAGATTTGAACAAAAACCGAATGAATCGTTTAGAGACGCTTGAGATCGTTTTAAGGAATTGCTTAGGAAATGTCCTCACCACGGATTTTCCGAGTTACACCAAATCGACACCATTTATAACAGTCTTAGTTTTCAAGAACAAGATTCGTTAAATTCCGCCGCCGGTGGCAATTTTTTGTGTAAAACTCCGAAAGACGCTTTAATGATTATCGAAAATCGATCCAAGGTTTTCCAACTCCGTAGCATACCGAGTGTTGCCAATGTCGCCAATGTTAGTAATTCTAATCGCGATATTGAGAGGGTTGATGCGAAAGTCGATAAGTTAAAGAATGCATTTACGTCGTTCTTAATCGAAATGCAAAAGAAAGATGCTCCTGCTACGGTGAAAGCGGTTGAGGCATCGTGTACGTTTTGCGGTGGGCCACATAATTATTACGAGTGTGCGGATACGGATGGCCAAACGTCAAGTGTAAACGCGTTAAACAACAATTTTACAAATCAAAATCAAAATAACGCCGGTGCATCGTGATTGTGGTATGAATACGTCTTTTAGGAAAAAGGCGTATAAGCGGTAAGTATTAAACAAATGATCAATGGAAATCAAATGCTAATGACCCAAAGTAAGTTCATTTCCCAAGGAGGTTGATTGTGTGTGAAAAACTTGTAGGTTTTGGATTAATATTGCTAAGAAAGAAAAAGGAAAGAAAAGAAAATGATAGATACGATAAAATTAAACTAAGACGTAAAAACGTAAATCATAAAAATGACAAAATAAATATTTACTCTAAAAATTCCCAAAAAATTACCAAAAATTATTAAAAATAAACTAAGGGGCCGTTTGGTTCAAGATATTAAAATTCTGGAATTCTAAATTCTAGTATATTAAAATTCTTCAGAATTTAGAATTCTAGAATTTAAAATGCCTAAGCCTGTTTGGTTGGCAGAATTTATAATTTTTTGAAATCTTGATTTTAAGTTGAACCAATTAACGAATAAATATTTTTTTATATATATTTTCTATTTAAAAGATTAAAATTCGAATTTTCACATTTTATATAAATTCTAAAATTTTTTATAAATTTTATAAAAAATATATAATAATTTTATTTAAAATTTATAAAAATATATATATAAACATTATAAGAATTTATATAAATTTTATAAAAGAATAATATAAATTTTTTAAATTCTTATACAAAATTTATAAAAAGTTTATATAAATTTTATAAAAATATATATATACACCTTATAAAAAGTTTATATATTATAAAAAAAATCATAAATTTTATAAAAATAAATTATATAAATATTATAAAAGAATTCATTAAGTTTTATAAAAATTTAATAAAACATTAGAAAAAATTATATAAATTTTATAAAAATCTTATAAAAAATTTATATAAATTTTATATAAGTTTTATAAAAAAATTCATTAAAATCTTAAAAAAAATCATTTAATTTTATAAAAAAATTATATATATTTTATAAAAAATTCATTAATTTTATAAAAAATGTATTTAATTTTTTAAGAAATTTCAATAAATTTGATAAAAATTATATATATATTTCAGAAAAAAATTCTATATAAATATTTACTTAAATTTATATAAATTTTATAAATTTTATATAAATTTTTAAAATTTTATAATTTTTTATTTAAACATAAAAACCGAAATAATAAAGACAAGAAAAAAAGTTTATGAAAAATAATTTTCAAGTAAATTAAAATTCCTCACTTTTTGGAGGAATTCTAATATCCCTCATTTTGGGAATTCACGGAATTTTAAATTCCTTCTTTGGTTATACCAAACACAATATTTGGGGGATATTAAAATGTAAAAATTTTGAATATCCCCCAATATCCTTGAATATCCCCGAACCAAACGGCACCTACGGGTTTACAAATGATCAAAACTTTTTCAAACCTTTTAATTAATTAATATTTAATTTTTAAATGCTAATTAAAGCCCTAAAAATGAAATAAATTAATAAAAAGCCCAAATAAAGATTTTTCTACTTGTAAACCACAAAAATAATATAATAAAGCTAAAAAGTATTTTTCCAAAATTTTAAACTAATTAAAACTATTTAAAATGAATTAAACTAAAAATAAAATATTAAAATAATATAAAAAATTCTAAAATTATAAAAAATTCTAAAAAGTTGCAAACTAGTTTATTTTAACCTAAATAATCAGAAAATGCAAGTAAAATTACCAAAATACCCCTAATGGGCCCCCAAATGGGTTAAAACCAAAACAGTGTACTTAATGGGCTTTTAGGCCCAATAAAAATCAAACTCAACCAAATAAGCCAAAAAAACTCCAGTCTAGCTTAAAATTTAATTTTGAACAAAAAACTCTAAAGGCCCAAAATCTGAAAATGATCTTATCACAGCTTAATTGTCATACAACTTATTCTAAATGGCCCAATAAGCCCATTAAGCTATAAGCTGATGCCATAAGCTCTAATTTAACACACATTCTACTCTTGAGATTTTAAACCTTTTTGCAAAAAGAAATTTTGACAAAGACCAAGGAATAAGCTGGAAATAAGCAAAGTACTTTTTCACAAAACGAAAAAATAGTCGGGTTTGAGAATTAAGCCACTTAAAGAGCTGATTCTTTTTCCAAAAGGTGACAAATAAGCAAACTAAGAAGATTCAACAAAGAAAATCCCAAAAAGCCAAGTAGAATAAGCTTTGGAAGCCAATAAGCTGGCTGAAAAAGCACAATAAGTTGATTTTCTTGTCAAAAACTTATTTTAAGATTTGATTTCTTCCAGTATTGATATTGAGGTGAGAAAAGTGAGATTGATCACAAAAGATAAGTTGTTGCACGTTTCAATAAGCCAATTCAACTCAATAAGCTCTTTGGCCAAGTTGGACCAAAAGTCAAACGCTGACAAATGCAATTCTAACGCTGACAAGTGAAATTCTAGGCACTAACAAGACTTGGTGAAGTTTGTTTGCTATGTTTAACACCTGCTGGTCAAGGATTAAGTTCATTCCTTGTGAATCAAAGCCTTGCAGTGGTTAGACCTGATGTTGTTCTTGGCACAAAAGAACTAATAAGCCAGTTCGCCTATAAGCTCTCAAATCAGCAATCCAAATAGCAAGATACACTCACAAGCAGCCAAATGATAGATATTAAGCAACAAAAACCACAGGCATTAAAGGTTCATGCAAATGTTGGCCAAAGATGCAAGTGTCCTTTTGTTGATACAGTTGACACTTGCAAGGACTTTTGATAAGCTATAAGTCCCTGAATAAGCTACCAAATCACACAACCAAATATTGCAGAGATGCACACCAACTAGAACTTTTCCTAAACCAAATCACAGCCCTTAATTCCAACTTATGAAAAAGTTATCCCTTCTGATGTGTTTGACCAAAACCAAACCAATTATGACATATTTTTCCAAAACTTTGCAAAACCTTTTCCAAACTTTGTGAGACTTAACCAATGACCAAAAAAGCTTCCAAATGACTTGTTTAGTGAAAACCAACCCCAAGAACCCAGGGCACACAAGGCCTTTTGATCCAACATTCCTAAACATACTTGTTTTAGTACTCTTTCAAAGAAACTTCTTATTGCTTCAAACAACCTATTGATTTTATGGATCCTAGAGGTCTACTAGGTGACACTAAGAAAAAGTAAACCAAAACCTTGCAGTCACAAACACCAACACACAAAATCACATAGCATCAATACTTAGCAGATTTTGTAGCCAAGATTTTAAAGAGAGAAAAGGAAGAATGAGTGAACCTCCTTCCCTTTACTTCTTAGTGAAGGTCAACAATGCTCCCTAGAGTGTGAATCAACAGCTAGATTACACCTAGGGTTCTTGGAACAAGATATGCATGAAACCTTGGTTGATGGTTCAAAGCAGAACCTCAAGGCCTTTGAATCTTCAACACAATATGCAAACAGTCCAACCAAAGGTTGATAAACCTTCACAAGCTTGGTGTTAACAAGCTTGTAAGAGCTTATAGCTTTTGATTGGGGTTAGAAAAAGATATAACACAAGCAGGGGTATCAAATATTAGCAGGGGTATTAACCACCTTTCAAACACTTGCAAAAACTTTTCTACTGCAAATCCAAGCGAACCACTCAAGAACTAAGGTCTTGGGCAGCCAATGAATGGATCTTAACACCCAGAATCCAAGGGCCTCAACTGGTAAAGCCTTGAATCCTTGGTTAAAATCTGCTTTCAAATCACTTTTTCAAAAAATTTTAAACTTGAAACCTTAACTAAACCTAAACGTGGTTAACACAAACCACCAAAACACTTTTAATATGATTTTGGAACACAGATTCAAGCATCTAATACCAACTTCATTCATATAAAGGAATTACAATTTCAAAATTGCAAAATACACAAACTTATATTGATATGAAAGGGATTACAAAGAAATTGCCTAGAAAATGGAACAAAGGGACTCTCACAAGTTGAGGTCTCCTTTAGAGCTACAAAGACTATTCTAGAAAGAGAAATACATAAACCCTAGCTAATGGATTTCCAGAATTTCCCTTGAAGGTTTTAAGTGATGTGTTGTCTAAATTGATCTTGGTCGTTTGTTTTTGCCTTTGGGACCAAGTATTGAGTATAAAGCGTTGATCTTGCCATGTGGGATGTCTTGGAGATTGAGTTGTTCTCTGATTGGTTAAAAGGGAATTGGGAGTGGGGTCCATGTTGATGGGAGGGTTGATGTGAGGCGTGGGATGGGTTCGTGTGAGGTTGAATCACACATGGGTGTAGGTAATTGGGTTTTACCCCTTGGTTTAAGTGAGGTAAATTCTTGGAGCGAAGGGTTAATAGTAAAAGGGTTTGATCCGGTTTAAGTGGAATAGTGTTTGTTCGGCGCGTTTTCATGGTTTGAATGTTTGGTTGTGGCAAAACAGTCCTTGTCTTTTGGCAAACTTTGCAAATCAAGTTTATTCAGCCATAAAACATACTTCCTTTATTATTCAAGTTTTTGAATTCACACTTTGGCCACAAAACTTTATAACAAGGATTTCAAGGACTTGTTTTGAACTTTTCTTGATAATTGAAGGGTTGATCTTGTACATTCTTGAACTTTTAAGGTCTTCTTTGTATGTTTGACATTGAGGAGGACCATTATTGACAAATCTTCATTTTTGAGGGACTAAACTTGCCAATTCTTCAAAGTTGAGGGACCTTTTTGTAATTTTGACAAACTTAAGGGACCAAACTTGTAATTATGAATATACAAGGGTATTAAGTGTCATTTACTCATTCATGAGGGATCTTTCTTGAACATCTTCAATCTTTCAAGGACTTTATTCTTGGAAAATCATAACTTGGGACCGGTTCATTGTGCGGCTTTGTTTCTCGTGGTCGTTTTTCCTTGTTTCTTGTGATCTTTTGTCTTTTTCACGATATCCATACCTAAAATACACAAGTAGCAAACAAAAGCATAATATAGGGTATTATAATGACATTTTATGCATTTAAAGCCCAAAAAGACCGATGACATCATGTATAAATGCCATCTCATCACATCGCAACAAACGAATTTTAATCAAGGCAACAATTTTCAAAACTAAAACAATTTTCAAGGGAATAATAATCAACAAGGAAAGTTTAGAACCAAGGAAACTATAATCAAGGTCGCAATTTAGGTTGGCAAAATCGAGATAATAACAACAATCAAAACTCAAATTTTAACAACAACAATAAAGGGAATTTTCAAAGAAACAATCAAAACCAAGGAAACTTTAATTCTAATCAAAATAGTTCGTCAACCGATTTTCAAAATTACATGAAAACGAATGAGGCTAATATGAGACGATTAGAGGGAGAAATTGGTACTTTGAAAAACGAAATTTCAACTACGTTGAGAAATCAAAATACGAAAATTGAACAAGGACAAATCGACATTAATGATGTTTTCGGCCATTATGAACAAGTCTTCGGGTTCGTCATCGAGTTCGTTACCTAGTGACAACGTTGCTAATCCGAAGGAACACGTCAAAGCCGCCTCGTCTAGTGGAAAAGGTCATTCGATTTCCCCAAACCTTGATGGTTTTACAGTTGTACATTCGTCTCGACCCTCGACTTGTTAAACGCCTTCATGTTCTAAAGTCGAGGGAGAGAACATGGTGACCAAGGAAAAGAGTGCACACCCTCGTGTACCTCAAGTTCCATCCACTGTTCAAAAAGAGAGTTTTATCGACTTAACCGAAGAGACCCTTGAAGAAACTTATGCTTCGATTCTTCTACGAAAGCCTAAAAGGCATATGCCGAGAAAGGAAGAAGATCCGGGCCAACTTATTTTACCTTGTGATTTTCCCGAGATTGAGGGATGTATAGCACTTGCCGACTTAGGTGCTAGCATCAATCTCATGCCTCATTCTCTTTGGAAATTGATGAGATTGCCTAATATTACCCCCACGAACATGAAAATGATGCTAGCAAGTTGTACGCCTTTAAAATTAATTGTAATAGCCGAGGATGTCTATGTTAAGATTGGAACGTTTATTTTTCCCGCAGATTTTGTCATTTCCAATTACGAGTGTGATCCTAAATGTCCCATTATTTTAGGTCGACCATTTTTATCGACGACTCGAGCCGTATTCGACGTTCACGGTGGAAAATTAACTATGACTTATGGGGAGGAGAAAATGGACTTTTTCGCGAATAGATCCGAAATTTCAATTGATCATGATAAAACCAAGGTTTCAAATTCGAATGATTTCAAACTGTTAACTTTAGCGGAAAATATGAGGCTTGATGCATGTTTTGAAAGAATGAAAATGAACGGTTTTAAAGATGACGATTTTAACGATAAAGAATACGTTTACTTAATTCAAAAGGGTATTCGTAGATTTATGGATGAAAAATCATTTTGGGATATATTCGTCGAAACAAGTGAACAACCAATTTCGAAGGGCTATGTTAGCGCCATCACGACAATGACCAAAATCGACTCGTCTTCACCACCTTCGAAGGACCATGTCTTTGAGGCATCGAATTCTAATTCCATTGAAGTGCCTCCATTAACTAGCCCAAAATCCGTTGAGGCTAAATGTTTTATCGATATCGATCCACTCGTCATAGAAAGGTCACCTAAGCATAGTCGATTGACTTGTAAGACCATGGTTGTGAGTTCTCACATCGGCATTTTCTTTGATGAGGACGATGAGAACGATTTTTCCGAACTCGATCACATACTCAAAAATCCACAAGCAATTTTTGATTCTCCAAAAAAGATCCTACGTGTGGTGAGTATGATGATTTCGTCTTCGAGCCCAAGATTGAGGAAATAATCGAACGAGAGCTAGCTCTTTTACCTCCACTTCCACCTACGAGTGAGGTTGATTTTTCCAACGTCGAGGCCGAACTTGATGAGTTGGAACGTCTTATTTTTAATGATGACAAACCAACTCATGTGACCAAAAATCCCATTCTCGAGGAGCTACCTAATCAACGCTCCTCAAGTAAGAATGACGTTTACCACATTCGTGAGGATCTAACTTATAAACGATCCCCACAAAAGAATGATGGTTTTGTGCTTGATCGTGATCTCTTCGAGAGAGTTTCTTAAATCATTAATGAGGGGAATGACAAACCTTGGTTTGACAAGCCTATCTATGACGAAGAAATCGAAGATATCAACGTTCATGAGGATGACGAATATGTTGACCCCAAGGGGGCGGTGTTCTTTATCGATCATCGTTTTGATATTTTGTACAACCCACCCCCTCCCACCAATGACATTAATGTGAGAACTTTTAGTGTTCCTAACCTCATCCTAGAAACTCAAAATATTTTCGACATCATAAAATCGGGTTTTCATAAAGAGTTTTTGAACGATGAAAAAGGAAAAGATTTTAAAATTGATTTAAAATATTTTTCTATAAGTTTAACTCCGTCATCACATCGTGTTTTGAGTGCTACGAGCTCGTCTACTCCTTTTGACGATGCGTCGTATGGATCTAGTGTGGGGGAAGCCCCTTATGTTTCCTCACATTTCTCCACCAAGGACGAGATATTCAATCCCGGAATTGCTAGTAAAGGGAAATCTCGGTCTTCCACCGATGCAATAAATGTAAAATCGTTTTTTTTTGCTTGGTGTGAGTCTACCTCGAGTAGCTCATTCTATTGCCCCACCCATTGTCTGACCCTTCTATTTCTCACCTCTTTTCTTTTACCACTTTGGGATACCACTATCGGTTGAAGTAGCGTTGTTTCGTCTTTCATCCGACAACGAAGACGCTATATTTGACCCCGGTATTTGTAACACTCAAGGATTTTTATCTTTCAAATATCATTTGTTAGGGGATTTGTCTAATCATGTAATCCCCACAAAAAATGACCAAACCATGATAATCCCTAAATGGTCACATTTATGGGGATTCGAGTCGAGCTCTTGACTCGGTTATAAAAAACGAGGTTCCTCGTGGGGGAATCCCATGTTTATCCTTGTACATATTATTGCTTTCTTAGATTAATGTAACGAGGGGACTTGTGCTCTTCCAACCTTTGTTTCGTGGTTGTTTGTGATTGTGATTTATTAGGATCATCGTCATCATTGAAGCCTCTCGTGTTCGTTTTACGTATCACTCGAGATTCGATCGTTTCCTTTGAAGATTCCGATATCCGATGATATCCTTTTACGTTCTAACGATTATCTTATAAGCATAATTCATAAACGGCTTTTAGATTATTCGTTTTACCCTTTCCATACTCGATATTAAGCATTCGACTTTTCGTCTCTAGTATGGGGGTGTTTCACCCTTAGACTCGAAACATTGAGGACAATGTTTAGTTTTTGTATGGGGGGTGAATAGATACTTCACCTTCTCACGTCATCACACAATCCAATTTTCATCTTTTTGTTATCGTTTTATGCAACATAAGGCTAAAAATGGCCAAATTTTAAATTTTTTCTTATTTTTCATAAGTGTTTAAGACACGAATGTAGGTATTCCGATGGTGAGAATAAGAGTAATTTTTTACTCGACCGTGCATGTTGATCACTTAGCTTCGATTCCTTAACTATATTAGGCTAAGTCTCATTAAATTAAGGACGAGAAATGATAGCGTTAATTATAAGTTACTATGCTAAAAGTAGAGTATTCGTATTCTTTCAAAAACTCTTGTATCCTAATTATTTGCTTATTCTCCCCACGCTTTTATTAATAAATTGTTAATAAATATTGATTTAGCGTTTTAATCTATATTGTTGGTTTCTAATTGATTTTAGTAGCTTCCGTGTAATTAAATTGGGAAAACATTAAGGATTTGCCAGCGTCACGGTTTTGAAGTATTGGCACCCGAATAATCAAAGGCTTCTCCCTATAATAATTTAAGTTCCTCTTCACCTAAATCAAGCAAAAAAATTGAAGCTCACAAGGCTGAGAAATCAATGCAAAATTGAAGTGAATGTCTTAAATCTCGAAGCCTTAAAGATCCAAAATTCGCTTTAGCGTGAGGATGTACGTCAAGTCATAATAAACACCTCATGGCGAGGTTAAATAAAAGACAAGGGCAAGACCGAAGTCATAATAAAAGCTCCATGGCGGAGTTGAATAAAAGATGGAGGTAAACTATGATAATCAAAGCTACCAATGATGAGGTGGGTAATAAAATTCATGTGTCAAATGTTCAAAACCGTTCTAAAACCGTGTTTATCGATCCTTTTTGTTGAATTAATTTTTTGACATCGTTGTCTATTAGGATAGATTATTAATTCGATGCTTTTGGTTACACCATTAAGACTCTATTTTTGGACCTAATCTTTATCCACGCATAAGTCAATGATGTACCCTCGTGATCATTAAGACAAAAATAAAATATAAGAGATACACCTTAGGAATAAGGGAGTTTAAGTACGTGATTAGAGCATATGAGTAGTTTATTTAAATTTACATTTCAATAAATGTCACATAAAAATGAATTTTAGAAGTGCCACGATACTTAATTCTAGCATTGCGTGAGGGCACGACAATGGTTTAGTATGGGGGAGTGATGAGAATGCATTTATACATAGTCTCATCGTCCAAATCGGGCTTAAAACGTTTAAAAATATCTTTAAATACCCCAAAATATGCTTGTTTTTGTTCATTGTGTATCTTAGGTACGAATATCGTGAAATCAACAAAAGATTACAGGAATCAAGTAAAAACGAACACGGGAAACGAAGCCATACAAAGAACCGGACCCGAATCATGATTTTCTATTGAAGTCCTTGAAGTTTGAATATTTGTCAAGAATGGTCCCTCAACTTTGGAAGACTTGTCATATTATACCCTTGTAAAACTCAAAAAGTACAATAGGGTCCCTAATATTTCAATATTATACGTTAATGGCCCTTGAAGAATGCAAAAGTTTCATGATTAGTCCTTGGTTAAAGTTTGTAAAGTCTATGTGCCAAATTTGACAAGCTAAGCAAACTTGTATACAAAGGAAAAGATTGTGTTGCTACCAATATTGTGTTTGATAGTTTTTTTGAAATCAGGGGACTATAACTGTCAAGACAACCAAACTTATCCTACCTATCATAACCTGCCACATCAACCACTCCACCCAATCACCACTTCCCACCTCACCACCTACCTCCACGTCAGTTTCCACTTAACAGAGTTTATTATTAGTTAATAGTTTTCAACCTAATTTACTAATAATAATTTTAGAGGTAAACACCCTAATTTCTCTAAACCAGATCAAACTTCAACCTATTCACCCTCACCTCCCACTATAAACCCTAATCTTGAACCTGATGAAAACCAAAGGGGTTTGGTTTGATTCACTCCAGACCCACAATTAACTATACCCTCACCTAAACCCACCACACAAACACTTCACCCCGTGCCTCTAATAGACCCTATGATGATCCCTATCTTCACCAAATTAGGCAAAAATGAAATAGGCATACCAACCAATGGCCCACATGTCAATACTTGTTCCCAAAGCTTCAAATGAACATTCAAGATCAAAAAGAGAGCTGACAACACCACATGGGCAGCAGGCATCACATGGTACCAATGGTGACCATTTTTCAAATTTCTTAGACTCAAGGGCATATATGGAAGATTAGAACTACGGTTTCATGTATCTAGAATGATCCTAACATAGTATAAAAGGGAGGTCGCATGTGACACTCGCCTTTGTTCCAACTCTTTGTAATTATTTATTAATGAAAATGAAACATTGAACTTATGCAAAAAAACTGTGTTCCAATTTTATTGCTTTTCTTTTAGTGTAATCTTTATTTATTTTGCAAAATTTAGTTTATGGTTTTTATCAAAACACTTTTGGTTCAAGAAATTTGACTTAAAGCTTTTTGAGATCCAAAAAGGTCATAAGCTGATTATAAGCTATTGGTTTGACAAGCCAAAATCTTGTAAGGTTTATGAGGTTTTTGTTCAGTTTCTGTTGATTCAAAGTTTTACAAAAAGTTTGGTGTTGTTTCAAAGATTTATCTAGAAAATCTTGTTATTTCAAACTCTTTTGTTGTTACTTTTATTTAATCTTAACTGCTCATTAAGCCCTTATAAGCTAGAGTTGACTACTCAAGCTTATAAGAACTTATTGAGTTAATAATCTTCTTTTCTTGTGCTTTGTTTTGTATAGGTACCAAAGATAATACTTAAGACATACTCATAGACTGTTGTAGTCTATGAGTGGACTGTCGTAATCCATTTCTCTACACGTGGCATGAACCCATTCTATCATCCTTCAAATAGCTACATTGGAGACATCATCACCTGACTTTCTTGGCATGGACAAGAACAAGTAAGGGTTGTGGCTTGAACCCCCCTTTTACTGCTTATTTGAACAATCTTGGTTTGTGTTTTTGTTGAATAGCAGTAATGTAATCCCATGATATTTTTATGTTAATGTCCGTTTAATTGGTGATTTGAAAGTGTTTTAGAGTAGTTTAAATTAGTTTGAGATTGTTGAGCCTTAAGAACCTTTGTTAAAATTTCTTTCAAGTTTTTTAAGGGGTGTTTGGTCATGTAAGATTTAGTGTGTATATGACAGCATGTTAAGTCATAGACAGCTCGGACATACTTCCTTTTTCAGTTTATGTAAGATAGGTAGTGGTTCTATTTGATTTCTCTTTTAAAACAAATTTTTGTATGTTATTATTTGGTTAAAAACTGCATAGTCATCAGTAGGTTTTATTTGGTAGGAATGTTTGTGTTTTGGGTGTTGAAAACTTGATCACAGCTAGGTATCTTGATTGGTTAGGTTTGCTCGCTGTTGGTTTTTAGTTTGGGTTGGTTAATTGTTAGCTAGGATGATCTAAAGTTCACTTTGGGTGTCAACTAGATCAGCAAACACACCATCAGACCCCTATTGCCATATCAGAGACTTGAGTTTGCTTGATCTATGTTATATTGTGTTGGATCTCTGAGTTTTTTTACTTGCATTTGACTTCCCACACTCCACTGAGTGTGGGAGTGCCCTTGTTACCAAAAATCATCCATAAACAAGCCAAAAATCGTCCATTTTCTTGTTTCTGTGAAGTAGCAGTGGGAAGAAGTTCCCACTGATAAGCCTTGTTGCCACTACTGAGCTACAAGACAAAAGCTGGCAACTTGTCACCATCAGTTTTTGATTATTTTGTCTTTAGTTGTCTAAAAGTAGTGTTTTTTAGTTCTTTCAATTTCCTAGGTTTATTTATTTATTACAAGATTTTTAGAAAAAGAAATTTTGTTTTTCTTTTATTTATTTATTTTTTTAGCATTATTTTAAGTTTTTATTAAGTTTTAATTATTCTGTTTTTGTCTTATTAGGGCTAAAGTTACTGTTTTCAACTTTTTTTATTTTTCTACTGTTTAGATAAGTAATTTAGGATTTTTCAAAAAGTAAATTTATTTTTCTCATTATTTTATTATTTGTTTATCATTATTTTAGTTATAAATTAGTTTTTAGCCATTTAAAAATAGAAAAATAGTTTTAAAAATTTAGGAAAAATACTTTTTAGCTTTTATATAATATAAGTAAATTATTGGTTTGATAAAATATAATTTTGGACTTTTTGTTGATTTTATTTAATTTTTAGGCTTCAATTAGCATTAAAAAATAAATATTAAATCGGTAATAAGTTTTAAAATTTATTTGTTGATTTTTTAATTTTATTTATAATATTTTAGACTTAGTTTTAATTATTAATATGTTTTTAGTTTAAATTAATTTTGTCACGTTTTACGTCATTACGTATATGTTTTACATTTATCGTCGTAGTATAATCGTAGTGTAACTCGTCTTTTATTTTTAACTATGCAAACCCGAAAACGTCACTAATCCAAACTTTATTTATATTATTGGCACCTAATACACATACCTCCTTCGAGAACGCACCCGTATTTATTCGATTTGTCGGTTTTCCTAAATCGTCGTATTTAATACTTGCCGCATATACGTCTTTTTCCTAAAAGCGTATTTTTACCACAATCAAGAACCAAGTGTGTGGTGTTCACTGATCATAAGAGTCTGCAACATATTTTGGATCAAAAGGAATTGAATATGAGACAAAGGAGATGTGTAGAATTACTAAGTGACTATGACTGCGAGATTCGTTACCATCCTGGTAAAGCGAATGTGGTAGTTGATGCACTAGTAGAAAGGAAAGAGAGCAATATTTAGGAGTTAGAGCTTTGGTAATGATGGAAAGTGTTGATTTGACAGAGATGATATTGAAAGCCCAAGTTAATGGTTTGAAGAAAGAGAATGTTGAGGCAGAAAATCTGGGCAGAATGTTGAAATCGTTGTTTGTTGTAAGGCCGAACGGAATGAGATATTTTGAGAATAGGATTTGGTTACCATTGTGTCCGTCTGAGGAAGGTGCCTTAGGTGTGTGAGATTTAGTGATGAATGAATATCATAATTCGAAGTATTCAATACATCCTGGAGCGGACAAGATGTATCAAGATCTTAAGAAAGTGTATTAGTGGCCGAATATGAAAGGAGATATAGCCCAGTATGTTAATAAGTGTTTAACTTATGCGAAAGTGAAGGCTGAACATAAGAAACCATCTGGATTATTAGTGCAACCTGAAATTCCTGAGTGGAAATGGGAGAAAATTACTATTGATTTTGTGACTGGTTTGCCAAGAACTTCTAGTGGTTGTGATATGATATGGGTGATTGTAGATAGATTGACTAATTTGCTAACTTTTTACCAATGAAGAAGACTGATAGTATGGACAGATTGACAACAGTGTATGTGAAAGAGATTGTTTGTCGACATGGTGTGCCTTTGTTGATAATTCCAGATCGTGATAGTAAATTTACTTCAGAGTTTTGGAAATCTCTTCAGAAAGCAATGGGAACGGAGTTCAGTTTGAGTACAACATATCATCTAGAAACTGATGGACAAAGGGAAAGGACGATTCAAACCTTAGAATATATGCTTCAAGCGTGTGTGATTGATTTTGGTAATGGTTGGGATAAACATTTGCCATTGGTAGAGTTTTCGTATAATAATAGCTATCATGCTAGTATTAAAGCCACACCATTTGAAGCTTTGTATGGACGTAAGTGTAGATCTCCAGTGTGTTGGAGTGATATAGCAGAAAGTCAGTTGACTAGACCTGAAATGATATTTGAGACAACTGAAAAGATTGTGCAAATTAAGAATCGTTTGTTATCTGCCAGAAGTAGACATAAGAGTTATGCTGATAATAGAAGGAAGCTGTTAGAATTAGAAGTAGGAGATATGGTTATGCTGAAAGTATCGCCATGGAAGGGAGTGATTCGTTTTAGAAAGAGAGGAAAGTTGAGCCCAAGATATATTGGACCATTTAAGATTATTTAAAGGATCGGATTGGTTGCTTATAAGTTAGAATTTCCGGATGAACTTAGGGCTATTTATAACACTTTTCATGTGTCTAATCTGAAGAAGTGTCTAACAGAAAGAGATTTGGTGATTCCATTCGAGGAAATTCAACTTGATGATAAGTTGCATTTTATAGAGGAACCTGTAGAGATTATGGATAGGGAAGTTAAGAAACTGAAGCATAGTAGGATTCTGATTGTGAAAGTAAGATGGAATTCTAGACGTGGACCAGAGTTTACTTGGGAACGTGAGGACTTCTTTAAGGATAAGTATCCTCATTTATTTTGAGATGAGTTAAGCGTCGGGACGTCTCTCTCTTTAAGAAGGAGGGGATGTGATAACCTAAAATCGAGGTCATTGTCTAATTTCATTTTACGACTATTTTTAAAATTTTTGATGAGCTTGAATGATTTTTATTTTTGAAGGTTTAAATTTAAACCAATGATAGCAGACTTAGAAGGGAATATGGAACATGAAATGACTGAAAAGAGCATATCTGAATTATGGAAGGAAAAGAGAATAAGAAATCCAGATGGACTCCTCCGTTTCCAAGTGGCTTCCCACTCGGAACGGTCCTCTAAAAGATCTTGGCGAAAATAATAATAATCTTGGTCTTCATGACTCTGTCTTAATGATATAGAAAAGTTTCTGGTTTATCATCGTAAGATGTATCCTCATGAATCTGATTGAGTTGATAAGGAATAACGTGCACAGATAATGAAACGTTATGATACAAAATAATCTGCAATAACTGACGTTAGTAACGTTGAGCAACGATGCGTGAGACATACTGAAACATAGTACGTGAACAATTGTGAACGTGATACGTGAACAATTGTGAATGTGATACGTGAACAATTGTGAACGTGATACGTGAACAATTGTGAACGTGATACGTGGAGGTATGGTGAATGTAATGAGAGAACATATGGGGGACGTGAAACGTGCAACAGATCGTGAACGTGATATGAGAACATAGGGTGATCATGATATGAGAACATATTGTGAACGTGCGTTAACCGAGGAGGTAACGATGAACAATACGAGATGAGACGTGAAATGTGACGTGAAACGTCTGTCTAAGGATGGAATATCATACTAAGCTTGAATCTGGTCTCCGAAGTTTCTGCATATCTTTCCATAACGAAAAGTGAAACGTAAATTGTAAGATAGAATACGATCATGAATGTTAATGGTGTCATGAACGTAGAAATGGAAAGCCAAACATAAAGATGGAAAAGAGATATAAACGTGAACAAGTCGTGAACGCTAACATGAGACGTAACTAGGGAGCTGAAATAGTCATACGGATGTGAACATAAATAATGAACGCGAACATGAACCTTTATCTGATCTGATAGCTGAAAGAGTGTCGTGTAATCATACGATCATCAGCTAGAAGATATCTGATAATCTGCTACTGTGTACTCCTTTCCGATGTAAGAAAACGTGTAGGCTAGGTTAAAAGGTCTAACGACGATTCGGAAATTCTAGAAGTTGGAATGACTGCAAAGGTGTTGGCGGTTTATCTTAACCTGCTGGTAAGACAAGCATTTAGATATGAACGTAACTGCATCTTGTTTCATAGAAACTGGATACATAGAAGTTTGGAACACCATGAGTCTTTGTAAACTAGACTTCTCTTAGAGTAGGATTCTCTAGAACCCATAATTTAGTGTAGGATTCTAAGCTGAGTCATGGTAAGATTAACCATGAGAATCAATGTGATTCAGCGGTCACTGTAATTAATCAGAATTTTTACTAGAAAATTTTAGGGTGAAATTTATTATGTAGTAGAGTTTGTAACATAGAGTGAAAGTGGTTCGTGCTCTTCTCTATAATTAGAGAAAATCAAGATGTCATGAAGGAATAAAATGAATCTGTTTATGAGTTTGTGAAAACTCAATTTATTAAATCTATCAATGTTAATGGAGAATTCGTGAGACTAACACATAAATCATTAATTTAGCATGACCAAGTCGTGTACGAATGGCAGTCATGGAAATGTCCTACTCTTTTATTCGTCATTGTTTGCAGCATGATCATGAATCGATATTGGATAAGTGCTTAACACCGTATAGTTGATCATATACGTCGTCAATATATGAAGGAGGATGACGGTCATAGTGGTGATTTGTTTAAATAGATCGTAGTCGACACGTAATCTCATGTTACCTTCATTCTCCTAGAAGGTTCTTCTGGAATTCATCAGGGAAGATTGTGGAATAATCGGCTGTTTATGAATAAAAGGAACTTTAGTAGTCGTGTCATAATGATAGATAGAAAATCTTCGCAGCCATGGGTTAACAAAACACGTGCTTGTAAAGCATAGATAATTTGTACAGATTTTCCTGATGGAAAACCATGCTGAAAGTATTCAAGAGCATGGACATTACTGTACATAATCTGATATATATGGAGACCAGCCGTAGTATGGTGTGTTGTTCATAGTCCATAATCAGAATCATATTTAAATCGCATTTGTCCGAGGTAAGTGCGTTCGCAGATTGGATCTTATCATTAAACTGAAGGAAAACCTTCGTATACATGGGGAATACGAATGACGTCCTTTATGATCATGGATATATGAAATATGGAATCAAGAAATGAAAGTGTCATGAGGCAAACGTGAAAGATCTTACTGAAAGTGTTTTGCCTGTCTCACGTAAAACGAACCATGCGTGTCCAAACACGAATAATACGCCGGTGATGGTATTGAAATTCGTGTGGCTTGATTTATACATGGCACAACAAAATGGATATACCCCTTGGAGGTTACCCTGAATTTCTTGGGCTGTTTTAGAAGATAGACGTGAGTCATGTGTCTTGACTCGTGTCTTGAGAAAATATGTGTATGACACGTGTCTTGACTGGTGTCTTGACATGTGTCTCCATAAAATATACATGAGGCACGTGTCTTGACTGATGTCTTGACATGTGTCTTCAAAAATTACGTGAGGCATGTGTCTTGACGGATGTCTTGACATGTGTCCTCAGATGTGAAAATGAATGAAGTTGGAAATTTTGGTTATAATGTCAGAATTGGCGGATCGGCTGGACTGTTGGCCCTTTGTATTTCTAATCATGCCCGTGACCAGTGTTCTTGTTATGATTGCTAGGATAGTTTATATCACCGTACTGGTTATTATCGTCTTGTCTATTAGTTCCATGATGGTCATTCTCATGACGGTGATTCATGTAACTATTTAGCTGAGTGGTCGGCTGGTACCGGTTCTAACTCATATTGCTGAAAAGACAACTGAATGACGTGTGACATATAATTAAAATATAGGGACATGGATTGTGATGGAAATCGTCTGGTGGTGAAGCATCTTTCTCGTCTAATCGCTTTGATCTAACGCCTTTGTCTTCATCTTGTAAGATCTCCAGGCTGTGAACATCATCAGCATCTCGTAGCGTCTCCAAATAATAAGCAGCATCAACATTTAGTAACATCTCCAAGTTATGAGCGGCATCAGCATCTTGTAGAATATCAGCAAGTGTAATATGCATGGGGTGATTTAGAATCGACTAGCGAATACTCGTGTATTTTTATAAGTGAAATACACATGGATGACGGTGCGTGTAATACACATGAGATACGGTACATGGAGTACACATGGAATATGATATGTGGGGTATACATGGAATATGGTACATGGAGTACACATGGATTGCACATGAAATGATCGGTATGGGGTCGATCATATGACATGATTTAAAGGAAATAATTGGTTACGCAGTTAGAAAACCAAACTGAAATGAGCATCATGATAGCCTAGCAATTCCAGCATAGACATCATTCTGGTTGCATAGAGAAAACACCAAAAGTGTGGTTAAACAAAATTTAACAATGATTAGCATGAAAGCATGATTAATGAAAACCAACCATGACTATCATAAAATCAGAATTTAATGAAATCCATCAATTTATAGCATTAGGGTGTGATAACCTGAAATCGAGGTCATTGTCTAATTTTATTTTACGACTATTTTTGAAACTTTTGATGAGCTTGAATGATTTTTATTTTTGAAGGTTTAAATATAAACCGATGCTAGGAGACTTATATTTTATCTTTAATAAGTGAAAGGAGTATTAGGAAACGTGATGTCGATGGATGCCAAATATTATATGTTTTATTGTCGGTTAATTGATATTTGACGTTTTTGATGTTTTCTTTTAAATGACGTGTTAAGTCGAGTCGGGAGATGATATTATTATATTTGAGATACGTTTAAACTTTTGAGAAGTATTTTTATGAAACCCGAGCCCCGTGAATATTTTCAAAATTGACTATCCCGCTTTTTAGCTAACTATTTTCATTATGGACCACAACTATCACAAATTGGAAAAACTAGCCCTTGTAGCACCATATAAGTTAATCCCACCAAATTTTCACACACATAAACAAGTTTCATCAAAATTATCACCCCTCCCTCTTTCTTTTTTCTAACCGTGACCCAACACCCCTTAATCCATTTTTCTTTCAAAATTAAGCTTGATCTAAGCTAAAACAAATAAAGTCCCATCCTTAGAATTTAAAGGAGCTTCTTTTGGTACTAATTTTAGCTACATGCAAGAAGTTTGATTTTTTTATAAGAATTAGGGTTGTTAGGTCAAGTATGATCATGCATGTGTAGTTGGTGATGATCAAGTGATGATCATGATATTTTTGTTAAAAACTTGTTTTTAATTTTGGGTTTTTAATTTGAAGGTTGATACGAGTGTTAAGGTTAGGTTATGGTGTTATTAGGGTATTAGGATGATGATAAAAATGGTTGATTTTGATTAAAAAGGTGATTTTATGTACGATTTTAAAGGGTGATTTAGATCAGTGGTTAAAAGGCTATTTTTGGATGCCTTATTTTTGATAATGGCTTAAATACCTAGGATAGGGCTGTTGATAATTCGATTAGCTTTGATTTGATATAAAGTAGAGCTTTTAGCTCCTAACGAGCGAAAATTTATGATGTTTTGATTATTCGTGTACCGGGAGACGAGTATCGGTACAATATATAGTTGTTGTCGATATTTTGCTCGAATCTCGGGGACTATAGAAAGAGTTTTGAATTGAGTACAAGACTGATGTAAAATTGTAAACCCTAGGTTGTGAGTCTATTTTCAAACCAAAGTGTCGGTTTTGTAAATGGAGTCGTTTATAGAAGTTAAAATGCTTGTACAAGTCGATGACATAAAACCTGTCCGGTTTTTGTAGTTCAAAGATGTGTCGCGCAGGGAAATTTAAAAGTAAAATCATTTGATAAACCTTTGGGAGAACTTTATATATATAGTAAGTGAGTTCTCTGAGTAGTATCATAAAATTTTGACGTGTGTAAGTGGGGTAAATGAGCTAGTACATTTGATATGTGCCGACAGATTTTTATTAAAAGTATAAAGTCATAAAGTATATGTGTAGAAGAGTGTGATAGTATCATTTGTATGATTTTCTTTCGGGTTTGTCGTGAATTCATGAATTTGAGTTTGATATTCTTATGTATGATTTATTTCTCGAGTTTATTATTAATGGACGCGCCGTATTTGATAGGTTGCGGTTCACGTGTTTGAAAGGCCTCATCTATCATCGACAATTATCTCGCTAGGTCATTTATACTAAGGTGAGTCTGTAGCCTCGCTTTTCATGCTAGCTACTAAATGTTTAATACCCGCGAGGGGGATACATGTTATTTGAAAATAAATGAACACAAGTCATGATTAATTGTTTGGAACCTAATGTTGCCTATGTTGCCATGAATTGTATTGAGTACCTTGTTGCTAAAGACCCTAAATTCATGAACCGTTATTCAAATGATAGTACTATTGGGTTGACCACCCTATCTGAGACCAGAGCATTACGTTGAGTAACATCTGGGAAGGATAATTTACGAGAATGAGATTTATGTATATATCTAGCAACTAAAACACTAGAGGGGCAATGGTTAATACATACATTTTCACCAAGTATAAAAAAATATTCGTTTTTCCAGTCTTTTTGAATTGATTACTAGTTCAAAATGCGACTCAGTCGTTCTTGGTGGAAATTAAAATGGTTTGATTATCTATCTTAAACTAAAAGCAAATATAAAAATGTCGTTGTGTAAAATAAAAGCTTTAAGAATTAAATTAAAATTACGAGTTAAAAACAAATTATTAAAAACTTAAAAACTTAAAGGTGAATTTAAAACTTAAAACTTTGTAAAACGAAAAACTTAAACCCATCGGAATAACCATGATCGGAATTCCATCTGAATACAAGCGTCAGAATACACCTGTCGGAAAGCTCCGTCGGAATAACAATGAAAGTATCGGAATATTGCTCAAGAAAAACAATCGGAATCACCACTATCAGAATGTATACAAAGAAAACTGTCGGAATAATGGAAACAATCTTCTATCAGAATATCACATAATCACTTCTGTCGGAATCACGATCGGAAACTCAGTCGGAATCCAGAAACCCTTTTCCGATACTGGGATCGGAATACTAGTGGAACTTGTCGGAATCAAAAAGGCCCTTATCGGAATGAACAGTCGGAAAAGGGTTTACCCTTTTCCGATAACTTGCAATTCGTGAAAAGCAAAACCAAATAAGCAATGTTTTAATAAGCACTATCCCAAACTTTACTAATTATAAGATAAAAGGGGTAATAAGCACGAATAAGAACTTATCAAAACTTTAAATAAGTAACTTTTTAAATCAAACCATAAAAAGATGAAACTTTTAAGAAAAATGAAAAGTAAATAAGCTAAATACAAAATAAGCCAATAAGCATGATAAGCTCAAATCTTAATCCGTATAAAAACTTAGATATAAACCAAAAGATAAACTTTTTGATCTCATAAACATGAAGATGAAACAAAATTAAAGATTATCACGAATCAAAGATAAACGAAATAAGAAAGGTAGAAAGAGATTAAAGATGAAAAGCTTAACATGAACTTGTAGATTAAAGATTCAAAAATACAAGATTGAATTAAAGCTTAAACATGAAAGAAAGAAAAGATGAAGTTTTAGTGAGAGAAAGTTAAACACTTTCTCTATCTAAAGATAAAAACTAGAAAAATGAAAAAAGTGACTAATAAACTAACTAACACCCCCCTAATGTCTCATTAGGAGGGTATATATAGGAGGTGGGGAGTGCATGTGTTGCTTCCTTCTTTCTTTCTTCTCGTCTCGACTAGATTTAAATTCTTTGTCCTTCTCGACGTCGTCTCGGGATTTGTCGATATAAATTGAACTTGTCTTATAACTTTCTTCTTCTATTAGACTTGAGTTCTTCGACTTCATTAAACTTCCGTCTTTAGACTTTTTCTTCGATAAATATTCAGAATAGGCCTTGGACTTCTGTTCTTTTTGTACTCTTGATCGTTTGACGTCTTCTTTTCTCGTTTTCTTCGATAAAAGCCCGTGATAGCCCGTGTTTTCTTCCTTTTTCATATTTTTATCCTGAAACACAATAAAAACACAAACAACGCATAATTCCGACTTTTACGACATAAAATACACGTTTTGGTCTTGTTATTATTGGAAATAAGTGGTAAAAGGATAAGTGTTTTCACACTTATTAAATCCCCTACACTTGACCATTGCAATGCCCTCATGCAATGCATTAATTTCAAAGCACAGTTTACATTTTTCGTCATAAATAACCCACCCTGGCCTTTATTAAAAAGATAGAAATATATATAAAACAAGTAAAGAAATCAAAGACTTACATTGGGGTTTTGGTTGTCATGAATGTTTATCATCCTCAAGTTTCACGATCTCCAGACCAAGCTTAAAACGAGATCATTGTTATTATAAGTTAGCAAACTAGCACGAACTCATGTGGCCCAGTTATTTACTTAGACTCCCTTATTCCTAGGTATATATCTTATATTTTAATTTTGTATTGAATGATCACGAGGATGCATTGTTTGACTTATTTCGATAGTTTATTTAGGCCGAAAAAAGTGGGACGATTTAAGCAATAGTTAGCTAAAAGACAAAATCTTTTAAAACTGCTTGTCGGGACCTCTTAAAGTTCATATCTTGGCATAACTCGCTTCACGATTTGAGACCTTTCTCGGACCGATATTTGGCAACGACTTCATACTTCAAATCTTTGAGAGACGTTCTTGAAATTATGGTCTTCTCTTCATAATAGGAATTTCTTCACTTGAACGTTTTGAGAGATTCTTCATATTTGGACCACGACTTCTTCATTTTTCTCCAATCTTTATTTTGGACTTTGATATACAACGATCCGCCTCCTTTTAGGACTTGGATCTATTTATCCTCATACCTTGTTAGGGCCTTTTTGGATAGACTTCTCCATGATCTTTAGGGGAGTATTTTCTTTTCGTCGTGTGTCTCGATCCTTCATATTGATTTTTGATAAATGATTCTTCACATCACTTGGGATCTTTAGAAACAAAATGTAGCCCTCATGCCTTGTTAGGGCCTTTTTGGACTCGCCAATCTTCGCATCCCGCTTCAATAAGTGATGCCTTGGCTATGAACTCTAATTAATACCGAGCAACTTTTAAACGATCTTGTGCTAGAAGCTAAGTAACTTATCAAATCGTACAACCTTATTTATTGCAAATATATTTACTAACAAGTGATGGGAGAAGAAGCTTATAATCAACTCACATAAATTCATGAAGGAATACCAAACTTATAATTGGCTCTATCATCTCTCGTTCTCCATAATTTAAAATCTCAAGGAATGAGACTCGTGGATGCTTAGCCAATTAAATCAAAGTTTTGGGTTTTCAAGTCATCTATAGGATCTTGTAACTTCTTAGACTTTTTCAAGTTTAGAATTCGCATTTTAAAGTTCCCTTGATAAACGACTTTCTAGGATCAATTCTAGGAACTTGCGAAAACTTCTTGTTCTTAACCCGTAAGAGTTAAGACTTTCGCGTTTTAAAGTTCCCTATATAAAAGCCTAGCAAAACATGACTTAAATACGTTAAGGATACTAGCTAGAGTAAACTTAGATAGGTAAACTCGGGTTGAGTCAAAATATTCACAACATTTAAAAATTAAAACCACTTTATTAAAATTTATTCTAGCAAAGAAAGAAAATAACCATAACAAAGATAAATACAACTAGGCCAAAAGAGATTAAAAATTTTGAAAAATGTTGAAAAACCAAATTTTCCGGTTAAAATGAGGACAAATTCATGGAAAAGCCCACTTACTTCGATAGAAGTCCCCCTACACTTGATATAAATATTTTCCTCAATGTTTAAGCATGGGGAAGTAAACTCCCCTACACTTAGGACATTGTGCACTTTGTTTAGATAATGCTAAGGAAAGGAAAACTATGGTGATTTCAATGTGAACATATAAGATATGAGATATTGAATCACGATAGTTTAGGATAGAACCAGGAAGACGGGTACACGGGATCACGGTTCGTCAAATGTCATCAAAAGTGCTCTTTGAAGCTTTAATCCCTGCAAATTATAAGAAACAAGACAACAAACACATACGGGGCTCCCCCTAAACTTATTATGAAAACGGTAAAGGATAGATCAACGGGTTGCCTCTCGAGAAGCGCTTGTTTTTGTTAACCGAGTCACGAGCCTGACTCGACCCAGAACTAATTCAAGGGAAGCGTGGTGAGGGATGGAATCATCTCATGAGAGATGTCCTCACCAAAGTACAACTTCACACGCTGGACATTCACTTTAAAATTAGGCCCATTTGGCTGAGAAAGCTCAATGGTGCCATAAGGGAAGACTTTGGCGATGGTGAATGGACCAGACCAACGGCTTTTCAGCTTGCCCGAGAAGATCTTCAACCGAGAGTTAAAGAGTAAAACTTGATCACCAATGTGGAACACTCGGTTCTTAATCCTTGCATCATGAATGATCATGGTTTTCTCCTTGTAGATCAATGAATTCTCATAAGCTTCATTCCTCAGTTCATTGAGCTCGTTGAGTTGAATCTTCCAAAGATCACCGGCTTTGTTGATGTCAAAATTGGCCCACTTCAAGGCCCAGTATGCCTTATGTTCCAGCTCAATAGGGAGGTGGAAAGCCTTCCCGTACACAAGATGATATGGAGTGCAACCAATCGGAGTCTTATATGCGGTACGGAAAGCCCACAAAGCATCATCTAACTTATCGGCCCACGAGGCACGATGTTCGCCCACAGTACGCTCTAGAATTCGCTTCAATCCATGGTTATATATCTCGGCTTGACCATTTGTTTGATGATGATAAGCGGTGGCAAGACGGTGATTGACAACGTACTTAGCCATGATTCGAGCAAATTGATCATTACAAAAATGAGTCCCGCGGTCACTGATGATAGCACGAGGAACACCGAATCGAGCAAAAAGCTGCTTCAGAAAGTTCACAACCACCCTCGCATTATTCGTAGGGAGAGCCTTAGCTTCAACCCATTTAGATACGTAGTCCACGGCTACGAGGATGTACTTGTTCCCGTTGGATGATGGAAATGGCCCCATAAAGTCGATGCCCCATACGTCAAATATTTCACATTCTTGGATGAAATTTTGAGGCATCTCATCTTTATGTGTGATCTTGCCTTGGCGTTGGCAAGCATCACAATTTTTAGCCATCTCGTGAGCGTCACGATAAATGGTGGGCCAATACAATTCCGAGTCAAACACTGTCTTAGCAGTGTAGTTGGGACCAAAGTGACCACTGGTGGGTCCTTTATGGAAAGCTTCGAGAATGTCTAAAGTTGCGGGTCCATCAACACAACGACGCATAACCAGATCAGCACATTGTTTGAAGAGATAAGGGTCATCCCAAAAGTAAGTCTTAACATCTTTAAAGAACTTCTTCTTTTGTTGGGATGTTAACCCTTCGATGAGAATACCACCCGCTAAGTAGTTTGCAATGTCCGCAAACCACGGGGTGTCATCAAGATTGGAATTGATAGACATTAAGGCCTCAAAAGAAAAAGATTCGTTGATCTCTTGATTCGGATGATCCCCTTGATAAGGATCCTCAAGTCTACTTAGATGATCCGAGGCTAGGTTTTCGGCTCCCTTCTTTTCACGAATTTCAATTTTAAATTCTTTAAGGAGCAAAAACCAACGAATAAGTCTTGGCTTAGAATATTGTTTAGTTAACAAGTACTTCAACACGGAATGGTCGGTATAGACAATGGTGGTGGAAAGAACAAGATAGGGGCGGAATTTTTCAAAAGCATACACTACAGCTAAAAGCTCTTTTTCGGTAGTGGTATAATGCAATAGAGCCCCCGTCATTGTCTTGCTAGCATAATGGATTGGTTGGAAGTGATGGTTCACTCTTTCGCCCAAAACCGCTCCAATAGCAAAATTGCTAGCATCACACATCAATTCAAAAGGTAACTCCCAATTAGGGGTAACCAAGACCGGTGCCTTAGTTAGCTTATCCTTAAGTAGATTGAAAGATTTGAGACACTCTTTAGAAAAGATAAAAGGAGTATATTTTTCCAGGAGGTGGGTCATCGGGCGAGCGATTTTAGAAAAATCTTGAATGAATCGATGATAGAAGCCCGCATGACCAAGAAAATTTCTCATACCCTTCACGGTTGAAGGTGGAGGCAATTTAGCAATAACATCGACTTTAGCACGGTTGACTTCAAGACCGGCTTTGGAGATTTTTTTTCCAAGAACAATGCCTTCTTTTACCATCAAATGGCATTTTTCCCAATTAAGAACGAGACGAGTGTCTTCACACCGTTTGAGCATACGTTCTAAATTGGCAAGGCAATGAGAGAAAGAATCACTGTAGACCGAGAAATCATCCATGAAGACTTCCATAGTTTCTTCAACCATGTCATGGAAGATAGACATCATACACCTTTGGAAAGTCCCAGGAGCATTGCATAAGCCGAAAGGCATTCTTTTGTAAGCAAATGTTCCATAAGCACAAGTGAATGTGGTTTTCTCTTGGTCGTTAATCGATGGGAATTTGAAAATACCCGGAGAAACCATCTAAGAAGAAATAATAATCATTACCCGCTAAACGCTCGAGCATTTGATCCATTAAAGGAAGGGGAAAATGATCCTTTCTCATAGCATCATTGAGTTTGTGATAGTCTATACAAACTCTTCACCGTGTAACAAGACGAGTAGGAATCAACTCGTTGTTTTCATTGGGCACAACGGTGATTCCGCCTTTCTTATGCACACAATGGACCGGACTAATCCATGGTGAATCCGAGATAGGGTATATCATTCCCGCATCAAGAAGTTTGATAACCTCTTTTTTGATAACGTCATGGATCTTGGGATTCACCCTTCTTTGGTTTTGAATAGTGGGTTTAAAATCGTCCTCTATGAGAATTTTATGTGCGCAAAAGTGAGGATCAATTCCACGAATATCAGAGATTTTCCAACCAATCACTTTCTTATGATTCTTCAGCACGTCGATAAGTCGAGATTTTTCTTCTTCTTTCAAGTCCTTAGCGATGATGACGGGTAGCTTCTTATTGTCTTCAAGAAAAACGTACTCGGGATGAGACGGTAGATCCTTAAGCTCTAAATCCAGAGGATTTTCGATGGAAGGCGTAGTCAAATTCGGATCATCGATAGAGATTTCCTTGGGAGATGGTGGAGAAATATGGTCCTCATTGAGAAGTTTCTCAATGGTACGAAAATCTTCATCCCAATTGGAGGGAGAATCGTCATATTGTAAGTCCACATCCCCCAAAGTTGCTTCAAATTCTTTCAAAAGTAAATCACTGTCTCCAAATGAAGTTAGTGATGGAGAAAAGAGGCAACGGTCTCAACAATGGGTAGAGAAGAAGAACCACTTTTACAAGCGTCTTTGAAATGTTCTTCACAAGCCTCATCAAGAACGTCAATGAAATTAACGTTCTCATTTTCAGAAGGCTGTTTAGAAAGTTTACCCATGTTGAAAACGATTTTATCGTCACCAACTCTCATGATTAATTCGCCCGCGGCTACATCAATGAGAGTGCGACCGGTCCTCAAGAATGGCCGTCCAACGATTAATGGAACACGGGGATCCATCTCGTAGTCAACGACAACAAAATCCACTGGAAAGGTGAATTTTTCGACACCGACGAAGACATCTTCGGCTATCCCCATTGGATAAGCAACCGTATGGTTAGCTAATTCCAAGGTCATTCGTGTGGGGACTAGCTCGGGTAGAGATAATTGTTTCCAAACACTTAATGGCATTAAGTTTATACTAGCACCTAGATCGGCTAGGGCCATACAATTCTCTACCCCGGGGAAGTTGCAAGGAATGAGAAAGCGACGCGGATCACCAAGTTTGGTGGGTAATTTTCTTAAGAGCACTGCAGAGCAATTCTCGTTAAGTTGGGTCTGAGCGATATCAAGAAGTTTCTCCTTATCACTGAGAAGATATTTAAACATTTTAGCATATTTTGGCATGTGAGCGAGATCCTCAGCAAAGGAGATGTTGAAATTTAGTTGTTTAAACATTTTAAGAAAATTAGAAACCTGAATATCATCCTTGTTCTTAAACTTCTCTTTCCTCAACCTTGAGGGATAAGGTATATTGGGTTGAGATGAAGGCTTTGGAATAGAATTCTCACTCACATCCTTGGGTAGCGGAGGGGTGGAAGTAGAAGGTGGAGGAATTGGTGAAATAGACGGTGGATAAATTAGAGAATGGGACTCGTTTTCCTTTGTCACAATCACCGGTGTAGGTGTAGGAAGCTCGGGTTCCTTTAAACCTTTTCCACTTCGAGTGGTGATTGCTTTCATCTCTACTTTTGGATTAGCAACGGTGTTACTCGGAAGAGAACCCGAACCAGAGGCTTGATTACTTTGGAAGAAACTAGCCATCATATCCCTTAAGTCATTCGTTTGACTGCTCAAAGAGTTTCGCATATCGGCTCGAAGATCATTCCCTTGTTTCGCCATATCTCCTTTCAAGTTGATGATTTGCCGCTGAAGATTCTGCACTATCGTATTATTAGTCCTCATGTAAGTGTCAACCTCTTGATTAAATGTTGTGGGTTGGGTGGGAGGAAGAGCATGGTAAGCAGGTGGTTGATAAGCGGGTGGTTGGTGAACTTGATTGTTTCCTTGAGGTGGATATGGGTTTCTTTGGGTTTGATATTGATTTGGAGCTCGTGGTTGGTTTTGATTGTTGCGATTGAGGTTATTTTGGTTTTGAGGTGGAAAACCGGGTGGTGAAAGAAAGTTGTTTGAATGATAACTGAGCAAATTGCGGTCACCTTGAGGACGTGCTTGATAGCCTCTTGTAGAAAAGTTATCGTTGGCGGCATACACATTTTCCGGATTGTCATGAGTCGAAGGACAATCGGTGTATGAATGAGAACCCCGCATATTTCACATGACTTACTCATAGCATTAACTTGCGCATTGATGCTTTTGGTATTGTTAGCGGTTTGTAGAGCAAGTGTTTCAACAATCGAAGTAAGCTTATCAATTCTCTTGTCGGCGTCACTAGTACTAGTGTAACACCCCATTTTGGAAATGGAAATATCACAGTAATTATGGCGTGTCATCAAAGCATACAAGGTAAAATGTCTAAACATTACTTGACCATAAAAAGGAAAATACCGGAATCAAACATTGGTAGTCCAAAAGTAAAGCTCATCACACACAACCATAGTATAGTAAAGGAAAAGGACTAAACAATGTCCGAAGCATAAGTATCAAAAGAAAGGAAATGCATAATGTAAAGAAGGCTAGACAGCTTCCAGTCCATATGCACGTACTCTAAGTGTCTACGAGCGTCCCTGAGTACCTGCCGTTTTGGGAACATAGAAAGGAAAACGGCTGAGCAATACGCTCAGTGCACGGATGTACAATAAAGCATGAATAGGATAAGCATATAACATAATAACAACGGAAGAAAACTAAGTCCCGAGTAACCTGGTTAAGTCTTAATAAAACTGGTTTATAGTTTGAAAGTCTTATGTTTATCTTATAAAAACTGTTTGTCATATTTTACCGTTAGCCAATATAGGTCATGAAAATCCACCGTGCATGAATAATTGGAGGGGTGACCTCATCATGCAAATTAGAGGGGCTGCCTCTAATTTAATATACTCGTTTTATGGGTAGGAGGGATCAGCTCCTTGTGAAGGATGCAAGGCACACACCACATTCACCATGTAATCCTGAATAAAAACATGTAACTAGGATGCACCCATACGCCCCACATGATAAATATAATATAAATGGCCAAAAGCTGAAGGGACGCCACGAGCAATCACTCCGCCGTGGTGAAGTCATAACATCAGTGCCTCTAATGTTATGGTTATGGTACCTCCATAACTAGGTGAAACTGGTCATGCATGTATATGGCTATAGGTAATCTTAATTAAACATAAGCAATCAAACTCATAACTTATACTACGGGAAAACAGTTAGCTGCATACGGGAAATCTTAATAAGGAAAGAATATCCATACTGAAAGGACGGGAATCCGTACCTTATGTCCAGTGAACTAGAAAGACGAACAGCGAGAATCCTACTTCCGAATCACTAGTGCTACATAAATACGTACATGAATAAGTATCTTCTTACTAAATACATAGCTGGTTTTATGCCATGTCATAGCTTATTTTATATGTTCTTACTATGTTTTACTGTTTAAAGCCTTAAACTGTGTTAAATCTTATATTTTGTTCATTCTGATTAAGTATTTCTGATATTTCATGTGTTATTATACTTAATGTGTAATAATAAGTAACTTTCCAAAAATAGCAAGTTTCCTAAAATAGAAAGTTTCCAAAAATAGAAAGTTTCCAAAAATAGAAAGTTACCAAAAATAGAAAGTTTCCAAAAATAGAAAGTTTCCAAAAATAGAAAGTTTCCAAAAATAGAAAGTTTCCAAAAATAGATTTACTGCTTAAAATAGATAAGTTTCTAAAAATAGAAAGTTTCCATAAATAGATTAGCTGCCTTAATTAAATAAGTTTCCATAAATAGATTAGCTGCCTTAAATAAATAAGTTTCTAAAAAAATAGCTGGTTTCCATAAATAGATTAGCTGCCTTATTTAATTAAGTTTCTAAAAATAGAAAGTTTCCATAATTAGAAATAAGCTGGTTAAATAAGCTAAGTATATAAGCCTAAGTGTTTTTCATGATTATTTTCTAAGTCATATGATATATTGTATAGTTTAATAATTATTTCATGTAATTTAATTAAACTATAGGTTATAATATTTAATTAAAGTATAACATGTTTTTAATTAAATATATTAAATACTTAGGTTAAAATATGTATTATTAAATATTAATAATATAACCTAAGTCATGTTAATTAATTAATTATATCCATGGTTTTTAAAAACTAATTAATTATAAGTCTTAATAATATAAATACTTAGGTTAAAATAATTTCATGATTATTAATAATTAAATAACCTAAGTCATGTTATTAAATTAATTACATCTTTATTAATTTAATTTTAACATAAGTTCATAACATAAAAAAAACTAACATAAACCATGAACCGGATCTAAGCTTAAAAACATGAACCGGACATGAATCGACACCGTATCCCGAACCAAATCGGGGTACCCCTTGCTGCCGTGGGACCCACACGCACCAACCAAGACCATATGGTCTTTGTGGTGGTCGGCTAAGCAAACCGAAACCCCCTTGGGGTCGGTTGCAGCCTGCGGCCAAAACAAAACACCCCTTACATCGACCCTTTGATTTAATTAATCATCAAAACATGTTAGATCTATGATTAATTAATATGTTTTTATAAAAACATCACATGTTCATAATTAATAAAAAGATTAAATTAAAAGAAAAGGTTTAAAAAGGTTTTACCGTATTCGTGGATCAAGAGAACGAAGAACAAACACGAACAAACGACAAATCTTCAAGATCCAAGATCAAAAAATCACCTTGTATGGTGATGTATAGGTGGCGGCACAAAGAACAAGGGAGGAAAGGGTTTTAGGTTTTTCTTAAAAATCTTCTGTAACTTTTTTTGAGTAGTGAAAACTTAATTAACCCCCTTTTAGTAAAAATTGATAATGGGCTTGGCCCATTACCCTTGTTTGGCCGTGGGTAGGGACCCCCCCATGGGGTTCCCGTACCTCTTTTCGTGTCTCGTTATTTAGTTACTCGTTTGTGTTTATTTATGTTCGTGTTTTAAATGTTCTCGTTACGTAAATACCATAATCTAATATATTTAATTACGCTCGTAATAAATCTATATACGTAATTAATAATAGCTCGTGTTTTAATTACGTTTATGATTTCGTGATCGCATGTTCGTTATTAATTATTGCTAAATAATTATTACGTGATCGTGCATATAAAATACTTATCGTGTTCTAACACGTACGTAATACGTAAACTCCTATCACGTAACCGTAATCATGCTATATTAGGAAAGTTTTTAACTAGTACCTACGATCCTAAGGGTACTATGCATGGTAAAACATGCGGGTTTTACAACTCTTCCCCCCTAAAAAGAATAATTCGTCCCCGAATTATAGATAAAGTAAACTGGAAAAGAAGAACATACCCGAATTCAAAATATGAAATGAGGGTAAGAAGCCCGGATAGACTCCTCCGTTTCCCAAGTGGCTTCCCGCTCGGTATGATCCCTCCATAGAATTTTGATGAATGGAATCGTCTTCTTTCTCATGACTCGTTCTTGTCTGTCAAGAACTCGTTCGGGTTCTTCTATAAAAGTGAGATCTTCACGTATCTGTTCCAATGGATACTGAACCATGTGAAGGGGATGATATTGGTACCCTCTGAGTAAGGACACATGAAACACATTGTGCACATGCGAAAGCTGCGGAGGCAACGCCAATCGGTAAGATACTTCACCGACTCGTTCAATGATATCAAACGGTCGGATGAAACGAGGACTGAGCTTCCCTTTAATCCCGAAGCGTCTAACACCACGTGACGGCGAAACCTTAAGGAAGACGTGATCTCTTACGTTAAAGTGTAAATCCCTACGATGCTTATCGGCGTAACTCTTTTGACGTGACCGTGCCTCCTGAATCTTCTGCTTGGCTACTGCGATCTTCTCATTTGTCATCTCAATGATTTCCGGTCCTTCGAGTGTTCGCTCGCCAACCTGATCCTAGCAGATTGGGGCGCGACACTTTCTGCCATACAACATCTCAAATGGCGCACATTTGATGCTTGCGTGCCAGCTGTTGTTGTATGCAAACTCCACCAAACATATGTATTCGTCCCAATCACCCGTCCATTTCAGCGCACATGACCTCAACATATCCTCCAATGTCTGAATGGTTCGCTCCGACTGTCCGTCCGTTCGAGGATGAAAAGCCGTGCTAAGCTTAAGTTGTGTACCCCAAGCTTTCTGCAGACTTTTCCAAAAGCGCAAAGTGAATCGAGGATCTCTGTCTGAGACGATGCTGGATGGTGCACCGTGGAGTCTCATGATCTCTCGTCTATACGTATCTGCGAGTTTACTTACCGGATCTTCCTTGCAGATCGGTAAGAAATGAGCTGATTTGGTAAGTCGATCAACGATAACCCAAATTGCATCGTGCTTCCTTTTGGTAGGCAGAAGACCGGTAACAAAATCCATTGTGATTTTATCCCACTTCCACTCTGGAATGTCTAACGGTTGAAGGAGACCGTCAGATCGCTGATGCTCGATCTTAACCTGCTGGCAGGTAAGACATTTGGAGACGTAAGTGGCCACATCCTGTTTCATACCACTCCACCAAAAGTACTGCTTGATGTCATGGTACATTTTAGTTGAACCAGGATGTATCGAGAATGGGGAGCTGTGAGCTTCAGGTAACAAAGCTTCCCGGAGTTCTTGGTCATCAGGAGCACAAAGTCTAGTGCCCTGCCATACGATACCATCTGCATCTACTCTGAATTCTGTCTACTTCTCCAAATTCTGTACTATCGCCCAGATTTCTCCGTCATCCTTCTGAGCTTCCTTGATCTTAGATAGTAACTCGGGTTCTACTCTAAGATTCGCCCAGTAACCATGCTGTCCACGTACCATGATCTGGATGTCTAGTCGCTCCAAGTCTCTGATGATTTCTTCTTCGATTCTAATGCCGTTGATCATTCCAGACTACCTGCTAAGAGCATCTGCTACTACGTTTGCCTTTCCGGGATGATACCGTAGATTAATGTCATAATCCTTCAACAGCTCTAACCATCTCCTCTGCCTCATGTTCAATTCACGCTGAGTGAAGATATACTTCAAGCTCTTGTGGTCCGTGAAAATGTCACATGATTCTCCATATAAGTAGTGTCTCCATATCTTCAATGCAAACACGACTGCAGCAAGTTCCAGATCGTGCGTGGGGTAATTTTCTTCATAAGGCATAAGCTTCCGTGAAGCGTACGCGATCACTTTCCCATGTTGCATGAGAACACAGCCAAGTCCCTTCCCCGATGCATCACTGTAGATTTGAAATCCACCCGTACCAGATGGTAGAGTAAGAATAGGTGCAGATACTAGCTTCTGCTTCAGGTCTTCAAAGCTCTTCTCTCGATCTTCAGTCCAGACGAATTTCTCCCCTTTCCGCATCAGTTTGGTCAGTGGTAGTGCTAGGCGGGAAAAGTTCTCCACGAACCTACGGTAATAGCCAGCTAAGCCTAAGAAACTGCGGACTTCCGTCGCCGATGTCGGCCTCGGCCACTTTGTAATGGCCTCAACCTTCGCTTGATCCATAGTGATTCCTTCTGCTGATACAATGTGACCTAAGAATGCCACCTTGTCTAACCAGAACTCACACTTGGAGAATTTAGCATACAGCTGCTTCTGGCGAAGAATCTATAATACCGTACGAAGATGGTCTTCGTGTTCCTCCTTGGAATTTGAGAAAATCAGGATGTCATCGATGAAAACAATGACGAACTTGTCCAAAAATTCATGGAAGATTCTGTTCATCAGATCCATAAATACTGCTGGAGCATTTGTCAGGCCAAATGGCATAACTACAACTCGTAGTGGCCATAATGGGTACGAAAGGCAGTCTTAGCAATATCCTGCTCCTTGACCCGTAGCTGGTGATAGCCTGACCTAAGATCGATCTTGGAGAAGTGTTTGGCCCCTTGGAGTTGGTCAAACAGATCGTCAATGCGTGGCAGTGGATACCTATTCCGAATGGTAATCTTGTTGAGCTCGCGATAGTCTATGCAAAGACGCATATTGCCGTCCTTCTTCTTAACAAACAAGACCGGTGCGCCCCATGGAGATGTGCTCGGTCGAATGAAACCTCGTTCAAGAAGTTCTTGCAGTTGATCCTTCAGCTCCTTCAGCTCTATGGGAGCCATGCGATAAGGAGCCTTGGAGATTGATTCAGCTCCTAGAACCAGCTCGATACTGAATTCCACTTCTCATGCAGGTGGTATGCCCGGAAGTTCTGCTGGAAACACGTCTTGGAATTCCGACACTATTGGTTGATCCTGAATCAATGGAGATTCAACATCCATGTCGTGAACCGTAGCTAGATAACCCTCGCAGCCATGTGACAGTAGTGCACGCGCTTGCAGGGTGGATATGACTTGTACAAACCGTCCGGGTATGAACCCATTATGAATGTACTCTGGTGCATTGACATCACCGAAGATAACTCGATATGAATGGCAGTCTATGGTAGCATGATACTTGGATAGCCAATCCATGCCCAAAATCATATCGAAGTCATTCATGTCCAGCGGAAGTGCGTCGACAGGTCGAACCTTATCATCAAATTCTAGGGGAAGACTCTTGTATATATGGGTGATTAATACAGAGTCCCTCAAAGGCGTGGAAATAGTAAGCCTATTTTCTAGTGGCAAGGGAGGCATCCTAATGTTCTTAGCATAGGAAGTAGAAATAACCGAGTGAGTAGAAAGAACACATGCAGCGCGACCATACATATACAAGATTCCAGTGATGGTACCTGTAGACTTGTTGGCCTGGTCTCGAGATGTCGTGTAGACACGCCCGGCAGTAAGAGGCGGCTTGGTATCAGCATGTCCCGATGTACCCTCCATCTCGCCCTTACGGCAATCCTTCATAATATGGCCAGGAAGACCACACTTGAAGCACGTATCAGTATTACAGTGACATGGTCCTGGGTGCCTACGATGGAAAGTAGAGCAAAGAGGATGAGTGTATCCTCCAGCAGGTGCTCTAGCTGGCTGAGGACCTGATAAAAACATTTCACATAAGACATGATAGTTAGGTACAAAGGACAAAGCGGATAATCGTAGGATTGAATACCAGTGATAGCTGGACGGCTAGGCTGCGAACCTCTCTGGTTCTGGTCCCTACCGTCTCCATGGTTCCTGGTAGAAGTTTGCTAAAGTGTCAGAATATGAGTTATAACATAAAACATAAGGAATTTCGTAAGTATTAGGACCTACTGTTGTTAGATTGCCCGACGTTGTTACGGTAATTGTCATTACCGCCACGCCTATCCGTAGCAGAACGGTCGTTAGTCTGACCGTTTCCCTTGGGCTGATGAGGCTGCTGCTGAGTAGCCGGCTGAGACCGGTCCCTAGTTTTCTGCCTGGAAGATACGGTTAACGAGATGAATAATTGACATATGGAAAGTATACGGATTGGTCACCGCTTGAATACGGAGGTTTACCTCTTGTCGGGTCTTTCAGCTTCCCCGAACTCATCCCTCTCCTGCAGCATCTCCAGTTTCCGTGCTGCATCGGCCACTTGTGCTACAGTATTGAACGTAGCACACACCAGATTGTTTGCGACCGATGTGCGAAGAGCCCATCTGAAGTGATGTGCCTGCTCTTCAGGAGTACCTGCTGTCGCACCAAGGAAACCAGCCAAGCGAAGAAAGCGCTGCATAAACTCGTTGCTATTCTCCCCAGCTCTCTGACGGATCCCATAGTACTCTCTCTTGAGCTTGTCCTGCTCAGCCTTGGGAAAGAACTGCTCCATCACCCTGTCCTTGAACTGAGCCCAAGTCAAACCAACAACCCACTCATCACCACCTTCAGATTGCATCAATGCTAACCACCAGTTGAGTCCATCGCCTTCGAACCGATAGCATGCCAACCTCGCCTTGTATACGGGGTCACAACCCATAGCATTGAAAATCTTCTCGATGTGAGCCAACCAGCTTTCAGCATCGCTGGGGCTATCTGTCTTCTCAAAAGCTCGAGGGCGGAGCTTGTTGAATCTCTCCAGCCATACTGCTAATGTCACTGGAGGAGGAGGAGGAGGTGGCTGATTGTGATGCTGATTGTTGGCAGCTTGAACTTCAGCCCGGATGTCATTCCTCAGTTGAGGAAGAAAGGCTTGCATGGCATCCTGAATTACAGCATTGAGCTGCTCCTGTTCGTGTGTGAGAACCATCTGACATTATAACATAAAATATATGATTAAACAGATCAAAACATAAAATATAAATATATACATGAAAAACATTTATACTAAAATTTCACGAGAAAAAATTTATGCAAGAAAATTTGTGTATGAATGCATGATGCAGTTTTATGAAAACTTTTGTATGCTCGAGAGTGAACGCCTCTGGTCAGTTCACCCAAAACAAAAGACATAGCAAGGGGACGCCTACGGGTCGGTCCCAAATCTAAAAGTTTCGATAAAACACATGCGACTAAATAGGGCCAGTCCTGTACCAACCATTACTTAGTCAAAAACCCTGCGACAATGACATGTATATGTATGCTTAAAAATGATGAATGCATGAAAACAACTGTTAGTTCTAGGAAGACCGTAGTGACTACCCACTAATCACATGTCATATTTGAGAGCCTACAAGTCGAAGCCTTGGCTCTGATACCATAATTGTAACACCCCATTTTGGAAATGGAAATATCACAGTAATTATGGCGTGTCATCAAAGCATACAAGGTAAAATGTCTAAACATTACTTGACCATAAAAAGGAAAATACCGGAATCAAACATCGGTAGTCCAAAAGTAAAGCTCATCACACACAAACATAGTATAGTAAAGGAAAAGGACTAAACAATGTCCGAAGCATAAGTATCAAAAGAAAGGAAATGCATAATGTAAAGAAGGCTAGACAGCTTCCAGTCCATATGCACGTACTCTAAGTGTCTACGAGCGTCCCTGAGTACCTGCGTTTTGGGAACATAGAAAGGAAAACGGCTGAGCAATACGCTCAGTGCACGGATGTACAATAAAGCATGAATAGGATAAGCATATAACATAATAACAGCGGAAGAAAACTAAGTCCCGAGTAACCTGGTTAAGTCTTAATAAAACTGGTTTATAGTTTGAAAGTCTTATGTTTATCTTATAAAAACTGTTTGTCATATTTTACCGTTAGCCAATATAGGTCATGAAAATCCACCGTGCATGAATAATTGGAGGGGTGACCTCATCATGCAAATTAGAGGGACTGCCTCTAATTTAATATACTGGTTTTATGCGTAGGAGGGATCAGCTCCTTGTGAAGGATGCAAGGCACACACCACATTCACCATGTAATCTTGAATAAAAACATGTAACTAGGATGCACCCATACGCCTCACATGATAAATATAATATAAATGGCCAAAAGCTGAAGGGACGCCACGAGCAATCACTCCGCCGTGGTGAAGTCATAACATCAGTGCCTCTAATGTTATGGTTATGGTACCTCCATAACTAGGTGAAACTGGTCATGCATGTATATGGCTATAGGTAATCTTAATTAAACATGAGCAATCAAACTCATAACTTATACTACAGGAAAACAGTTGGCTGCATACGGGAAATCCTAATAAGGAAAGAATATCCATACTGAAAGGACGGGAATCCGTACCTTATGTCCAGTGAACTAGAAAGACGAACAATGAGAATCCTACTTCCGAATCACTAGTGCTACATAAATACCTACATGAATAAGTATCTGCTTACTAAATACATAACTGGTTTTATGCCATGTCTTAGCTTATTTTATATGTTCTTACTATGTTTTACTGTTTAAAGCCTTAAACTGTGTTAAATCTTATATTCTGTTCATTCTGATTAAGTATTTCTGATATTTCTTGTGTTATTATACTTACTGTGTAATAATAAGTAACTTTCCAAAAATAGCAGGTTTCCTAAAATAGAAAGTTTCTAAAAATAGAAAGTTTCCAAAAATAGAAAGTTACCAAAAATAGAAAGTTTCCAAAAATAGAAAGTTTCCAAAAATAGATTTACTGCTTAAAATAGATAAGTTTCTAAAAATAGAAAGTTTCCATAAATAGATTAGCTGCCTTAATTAAATAAGTTTCCATAAATAGATTAGCTGCCTTAAATAAATAAGTTTCTAAAAAAATAGCTGGTTTCCATAAATAGATTAGCTGCCTTATTTAATTAAGTTTCTAAAAATAGAAAGTTTCCATAATTAGAAATAAGCTGGTTAAATAAGCTAAGTATATAAGCCTAAGTGTTTTTCATGATTATTTTCTATGTCATATGATATATTGTATAGTTTAATAATTATTTCATGTAATTTAATTAAACTATAGGTTATAATATTTAATTAAAGTATAACATGTTTTTAATTAAATATATTAAATACTTAGGTTAAAATATGTATTATTAAATATTAATAATATAACCTAAGTCATGTTAATTAATTAATTATATCCATGGTTTTTAAAATAATTAATTAATTATAAGTCTTAATAATATAAATACTTAGGTTAAAATAATTTCATGATTATTAATAATTAAATAACCTAAGTCATGTTATTAAATTAATTACATCTTTATTAATTTAATTTTAACATAAGTTCATAACATAAAAAAACTAACATAAACCATGAACCGGATCTAAGCTTAAAAACATGAACCGGACATGAATCGACACCGTACCCCGAACCAAATCGGGGTACCCCTTGCTGCCGTGGGACCCACACGCACCAACCAAGACCATATGGTCTTGGTGGTGGTCGGCTAAGCAAACCGAAACCCCCTTGGGGTCGGTTGCAGCCTGCGGCCAAAACAAAACACCCCTTACATCGACCCTTTGATTTAATTAATCATCAAAACATGTTAGATCTATGATTAATTAATATGTTTTTATAAAAACATCACATGTTCATAATTAATAAAAAGATTAAATTAAAAGAAAAGGTTTAAAAAGGTTTTACCGTATTCGTGGATCAAGAGAACGAAGAACAAACACGAACAAACAACAAACTTCAAGATCCAAGATCAAAGAATCACCTTGTATGGTGATGTATAGGTGGCGGCACAAAGAACAAGGGATGAAAGGGTTTTAGGTTTTTCTTAAAATTTTTCTGTAACTTAATTTGAGTAGTGAAAACTTAATTAACCCCCTTTTAGTAAAAATTGATAATGGGCTTGGCCCATTACCCTTGTTTGGCCGCGGGTAGGGACCCCCCCATGGGGTTCCCGTACCTCTTTTCGTGTCTCGTTATTTAGTTACTCGTTTGTGTTTATTTATGTTCGTGTTTTAAATGTTCTCGTTACGTAAATACTATAATATAATATATTTAATTACGCTCGTAATAAATATATATACGTAATTAATAATAGCTCGTGTTTTATTTACATTCGTGATTTCGTGATCGCATGTTCGTGATTAATTATTGCTAAATAATTATTACGTGATCGTGTATATAAAATACTTATCGTGTTCTAACACGTACGTAATACGTAAACTCCTAACACGTAATCGTAATCATGCTATATTAGGAAAGTTTTTAACTAGTACGTACGATCCTAAGGATACTATGTATGGTAAAAGCATGCGGGTTTTACAACTAGCACTAGCCACATTAGTCCGAACACTCTTAGTTTTCACTCTAGACTTATTCTCAATAATATCCCAGGCGGCATTAGAAGACTTAACCTAAATATTACCCCCCCCCCCCCCCCCCCCCCCCGAAGCACTATTTAGTGAATCTTGGTCGTTCATTGCTTAAACCATTGTAAAAAGTATTAATTTGATGTACTTTTGTGAAACCATGTTGTGGACACTTTCTTAAAAGTTCCTTAAAACGGTCCCAAGATTCACTAAATGTCTCACCATACTTTTGTTCAAAGTTAATGATTTCATTCCGCAAAGCGGTAGTACGTGAGGGTGGGAAAAAATAGGTGATGAATTTGGTCTCTAAATCCGACCACGTAAGAATACATTGTGGCGGTTCCTTATCAAGCCAATGCCGGGCTTGTCCCTCTAAGGAGAAAGGAAAAAGTTGCAAGCGAATCACCTCTTGCAACTATACTTAACCGTATTAGTGAGTTGAAGAAACCTTTTTATATGGTCATGAGGATCATCAAGTGTATGCCCCAAGAATGGTTGAGCAAAGACCATTTGAATGAAGCAGGATTTGAGTTCAAAGTTGTTTGCTCTAATCTCGGGTATGACAATATCATCGGTGTTGCCCTCTACTTGCGATTGCAACAGCTCGATCATTGGTCGATTGTCCATGGTGACAATAGGTGGAGTTACGACTTCGGCTTGAATTGCTTTTTTCTTACGAACACGGGTACGCATACACACCTACAAAAAGAAAAGAAAGATAGACAAGAAATATTTTTGGTTTTTTTATGTTTTTCTATTTTTTTGAATTTTTTGAAATTTTTTAATTTTTATGGATTTTTGAAAAATGTTCGAAAATTTGACAAGAAAAATAACGTTCAAGAGTGAACGGATCCCAAAATCCAACGCGTCTCTCACTAGAAACCGTTAATCTTAACGAAAAGAGCCGGCAGCGGCGCCATTTAATACATAAATTTTCACCAAGTATAAAAAAAGATTCGTTTTTCCAGTCTTTTCGAATTGATTACTAGTTCAAAGTGCGACTCAGTCTTTCTTGATGGAAATTAAAATGGTTTGATTATCTATTTTAAACTAAAAGCAAATCTAAAAATGTCGTTGTGTAAAATAAAATCTTTAAGAATTAAAATAAAATTACGAGTTAAAAACAAATTATTAAAAACTTATAAACATAAAGGTGAATTTAAAACTTAAAACTTTGTAAAACTAAAAACTTAAACCCATCGGAATAACCATGATCGGAATTCCATCGTAATACAAGCGTTGGAATACACCCGTCGGAAAGCTCCGTCGGAATAACAATGAAAGTATCGGAATATTGCTCAAGAAAAACAATCAGAATCACCAATATCGGAATGTATACAAAGAAAACTGTCGGAATAATGGAAACAATCTTCTATCGGAATATCACATAATCACTTCTGTCAGAATCACGATCGGAAACTCAGTCGGAATCCAGAAACCCTTTTCCGATACTAGGATCGGAATACTAGTGAAACTTGTCGGAATCAAAAAGGCCCTTATCGGAATGAACAATCGGAAAAGGGTTTACCCTTTTCCGATAACTTGCAATTCGTGAAAAGAAAAAAGAAAAACCAAATAAGCAATGTTTTAATAAGCACTATCCAAAACTTTACTAATTATAAGATAAAAGGGGTAATAAGCACGAATAAGAACTTATCAAAACTTTAAATAAGCAAATTTTTAAATCAAACCATAAAAAGATGAAAATTTTAAGAAAAATGAAAAGTAAATAAGCTAAATACAAAATAAGCCAATAAGCATGATAAGCTCAAAGCTTAATCCGTACAAAAACTTAGATAGAAACCAAAAGATAAACTTTTTGATCTCATGAACATCAAGATGAAACAAAATCAAAGATTATCACGAATCAAAGATAAACAAAATAAGAAAGGTAGAAAGAGATTAAAGATGAAAAGCTTAACTTGAACTTGTAGATTAAAGATTCAAAAATACAAGATTGAATTAAAGCTTAAACATGAAAGAAAGAAAAGATGAAGTTTTAGTGAGAGAAAGTTAAACACTTTCTCTCTCTGAAGATAAAAACTAGAAAAATGAAAAAAGTGACTAAAAACTAACTAACACCCCCCTAATGTATCATTAGGAGGGTATATATAGGAGGTGGGGAGTGCATGTGTTGCTTCCTTCTTTCTTTCTTCTCGTCTCGACTCGATTTAAATTCTTTATCCTTCTCGACGTCGTCTCGGGATTTGTCAATATAAATTGAACTTGTCTTATAATTTTCTTCTTCTATTATACTTGAGTTCTTCGACTTCATTAAACTTCAGTCTTTAGACTTTTTCTTCGATAAATCTTCAGAATAGGCCTTGGACTTCCGTTCTTTTTGCACTCTTGATCTTTTGACTTCGTCTTTTCTTGTTTTCTTCGATAAAAGCCCGTGATAGCCCGTGTTTTCTTCTTTTTTCATATTTTTATCCTGAAACACAATAAAAACACAAACCACGCATAATTCTGACTTTTACGACATAAAATACACGTTTTGGTCTTGTTATTATTGGAAATAAGTGGTAAAAGGATAAGTGTTTTCACACTTATTAATGGTTTTATCTAGTCATGCTGAGATTTGGCGTGGGTGACTAATTGGTTAAGGGGTCGGTGTCATGAGCATAAATACAATTGTATAGCTTCGGCTATAAGATGAGTTTCCTTGATATAGATTGTGTGCACGGCAATTTTATAAAATGATTATGATTGATTTTCTTCTTGTTTTCAAATGTGATTTGTAAAACCTATGGACTCGCTCAACATTATTGTTGACTCGTTTAAGCATGTGTTTCAGGTAATCGAAGGTGATTGATGGCGGAGCTTTGCTATGGATGTTGTGGGTTTGCTTTTGAAGTCTGGTGGTCTAAAACAATTTCTATCCTTTTACTGTTGAACAATTTATCTAATGTTTGTGTACTGTACTAGAACTCGTGGTTTGATGGTCGAGATCTGTGGGGACTAAACGCTTTACTCCGGTTTTGTTTTAGTACTTTATGGGATGAAAATTATGGTTTAGACATTGTGTGAAATCTTATTATATTTTATGTGTAAACGTCTCTTTTGAGTCGTTCAATATATCTTGTGTGTGATGATACTTGTGTTTAGCACCCAATTGTGTATTTCCGTTGCGCAATGTAAATTGGGGATGTTAAAGATGGCATGATCAACATGATGAAAACATAATCAACATAAAGAGACTTAAGACATAATCAGCATAAAAACGAAATCAGCATGAGAGTATGAAAACATCGTCGTCATAAGGAGCATAAAACGTAATCAGCATGAAAATGAAGTTAACCATGATAGTTTGAAAACATAATTGACATAAAGAACATAAAAATTAATGAGGGGACATGAAAGAAAATATGAAAGTTGATAGGTGTGAAAACACCTATCCTTTTACCACTTAAAACAATTTAAAACGAGACCATAACGTGTATTTTATGTCGTAAATGTCAGAATTATGCGTGGTTTGTGTTTTTGTTGTGTTTTAGGATCAAAATATGAAAAAGGAAGAAAACATGGGCTTTCACGGGCTTTTATCGAAGAAAAAGACAAAAGACGAAGTCAAAAAATCAAGAGTGCAAAAAGAACGGAAGTCAAAGGCCTGTTCTAAAGATTTATAGAAGAAAAAGTCTAAAGACGGAAGTCTAACGAAGTCGAAGAACCAAGTCTAATAATAGAAGAAAATTAGAAGACGAGTTCATTTTATCATTCGACAAATCCCGAGACAAAGTCGTGAAAGACGGAGAAATTAAAAGACGAAAAGACAAAGAGAAAGAGAGAAGCATCAACAACCTTCCACTCCTCCTATAAATACCCTCCTAATCCTTCATTAGGAGGTGTTAGCTAATTCATTTTTAGCTCTCCACTTTACTTTTTCAAGCTTTTCATATTGTCTTTACTTATTGTTCTTCTTTCTTATCATGTAAGTTTTTAATTTGTGTTGAATCGTAATCTTTAATTTCAAGCTTTTTATATTAATTCTCATTCTACCTTTCTTGTTTGTTTAATATTTATGCTTATTTGCTTATTGATGTGTTTATTTGATTGTGCTTATTGATTTTGATGTGTTTGATTTCTTAGCTTATTGTGTTTAGTGCTTATTGTGTTATTTTCCTATTTTTAATCATGTGCTTTTAATAGTTATTTTTATAAAAAGTTGATTTTAAATATTTAGATTATTTAGTGTTTTTATAGTTTTTAATTTATGGCTTATTAGCTTTTTCTTAAAATCAACTTGGTTAAAGTTTTGATTAAGTGCTTATTTGATTTTTGCTTATTTTGGCTTATTTTTATTCCCTATTTTTCATTTCTACCGAAGTCAGTTTTTTTCCCACCTTTCGTAAGAGGGTTTACCAATAAGTTCCGAAACGAAATTTGTTCAGAAACGAACACTTCTTCCGAAGCGAATTTAGTTCCGAAACGAATTTTTCTCCGAAACCTATTTTTCTTCCGAAACCAATTTTGTTCCGAAACGAATTATTTCTTCCGAAACCAATTTTTGTTCCGAAACGAATTTTTCTCCGAAACGAATTATTTCTTCCGAAACGAACTTTTTCTCCGAAACCTATTATTTCTTCCGAAACCAATTTTTGTTCCGAAACGAGTTTTTTTCCGAAACGAATTATTTCTTCCGAAACGAACTTTTTCTCCGAACCCTATTTTTCTTCCGAAACCAATTTTGTTCCGAAACGAATTATTTCTTCTGAACCATATTTTGTTCCGAAACTAACGAATTTTCTTCCGAAACAAACTTATTTTTCGTCAAATTTTAGTTTTAATATTTTTTCCGCCATTTTTTTACTTAGCTTTATTTTAAAGTGTTTTGTCTTAGTTTAATTTTATAGTTTACATTTTTTATATAAAGTTTTAAGTTTTTCAATTTACTTTTAATTAGTTTATTTTCCTTGCTATTTCGTTTTAGCCTTTCATTTGAGTTTTATAATTTTGTCATTTACTTTAAAGCTTTCATTTTTAGTTTTAATTAGTTATAGACAACGACACCTTTTCTTTTATTCACCAAAGACGATTGAGTCACACTTTGAACCGAGATAAATTCGATTAGATACCAAGAACAATTTCACTTTGCAAATTTGAGTTATTAAAATGGCGCCGCTGCCGGCTCTTTTCGTAAAGATTAACGGTTTTTTGTGAGAGACGCGTTGGATTTTGGGATCCGTTCACTCGCGAACGTTATTTTCTTGCACATTTTACAAAATTTTCAAAAATCCAAAACAAATAAAAATTTCAAAAATCCAAAAACATTTAAAAGAATCATAAAAAGCATTTCTTTTTCTAAAAGTTTTGCACCAAAAATATTTTCTTTTTACGTTAACTTTATTTCTTCTATTTATTTGTTATATTTTTCTTTTGTAAGTGTATGCGTACTCGATCTTCGTCTAATCTGGAGCCCGAGACTCGTGAAGACCTAGATATGGCCGGTGTGCATGATAATAACAATCCACCACACCCCGGTGTGAATAACAACCACCACCCGCAAGCCGACCTTCGTACGATGGAGGAGTTATGCCAACCGACAATGAATGGACGTGGAGGACCGATTGCGCCGATGCAAATCATGGCCCCCTAATTTTCGTTGAAGCATCATGATACATGCGTTTTTGTATGATGAAAAAGTTCGTTTTCTCGGAATCCTCTCGAATTGATCTCGGTTTAAAGTAGAACTATTTGTTCTTGGTGACAAAAAGTGGTTTTGGTTTTCTAATCTACTAAACAGAGAAATAACTAAAGTGATAATGATATAAACTTAAAACAATCAACAAAGAAAAAATAATACTTGAATGAAACTCAATTCGGAAAAATGCCCTATTTGGAAAATCTCAGCCTATGCGGAATGTATGACTATGCGGAAAATAAGTGCTATTCGGAATAAGGTTGTCTATGCGGAAAAGGAATGCTATTCGGAAAGTCAAACAAGCCTATGCGGAAAAATTCCCTATTCGGAAAACATCTCTATACGGAAAACCTTGCCCTATTCGGAATAAATGCTCAATTCGGAAAAATGGATTATGCGGAAAGATTGTACTATTCGGAAAATAAGTCCTGTTCGGAAAATTATGTCTATGCGGAAAATTATGGCTTATGCGGAAAATTGGGAGCTATGCGGAAAATTGGTCTATTCGGAATATATAAAGTATTCCGAGTAAGGAACTGAAAATTTGGCTATGCGGAAAATTATTCCGAGTAAAGGAAATGGAAACAGCCCTATTCGGAATATCCAACATTCCGAATAAGGGAAGCAGAAATTTGTCAATTCGGAAAGTTCCTGAGCTGAAGAACAGAAACAGCAACGACAAAACAGGGAGATCGAATATTAATCAAAATCAAACCAAATACTCAAAAAGGTTTTATCAAATTAAACACAAATCATTTAAGTACCATAAGAAACAAATCCCACCAATAAAAACACTAAATCAACAACTTTTTAGAATCAAACTAGAATCAAATAAAAACTTAAGAACTTGCAATAGAAGATGATGAAGAACAAGATGAATGAAAAGATGGAATTGAAAGATTAATGTAAACGTAACAAGAGTAATGATTAAGTGTTACAAGATTGAAAGAAAAAGATGAAAATCACCAAACACCCTAAAGGTGTTTGTGATGAACCGAACCTAAAAACTGGGAGAAAGAAAATGAAAGCTCTCTCTAAAAAGTGAAGGAGGAATCTATTTATACTCCTAGTGGTTGGTTAGTGAGTGGGCTTTCTCCCTTTCTTCTTGTCTTCTCGTCTTTTCAGAAAAGTTGACGTTTTCGATTCTGATTCGGGATTTGTCGTCGATTAAATTCAACTCGTCTTTTAATTTCTTCGTTTAATAGACTTGAGTTTCTTCGACTTATGTAAATCTTCCATCTTTGTTCCTTTTCTTCGATAAATCTTCAAATAGGCCCATTGACTTCAAATCTTTTGCATCTCTTGGACAATAGACTTCGTCTTTGGCTTTTTCCTTGATAAAACCCGTGCAATCCCATGTTTTCTTTAATAATCATCCGGTTAGCTCTGAAAACACAATAAACACAAAAACCACGCATAATTCCAAACAAATGATATTAAATACGTGTTTTGGTCTTGTTTTAGCCAGAATTAAATGGTAAAAGGATGGGTGTTTACACACCTATCAAATCCCCTACACTTAACCATTGCCATGCCCTCATGCAATGCTTAGTGATAAAGCAAATTTACACTTTTCTCATAATTAAACAACCTTGGCCTTATTCAAATACTACTAAATAAAAATCAAAATACTAAGAGAAATTAAAACTTTAGGATAAACAAAAGGATGGAAATAGCTTGCAAAGAGATCAAGGACTTACATTAGGGCTTTGGTGTTGCGAAGATTTATCACCCTCAAGTTTCACGTTCCCCAAACTAAGCTTAAAAACGAGATCATTGTTATTATAAGTTAGCAATTCAAACACTTACACACATGGCTTAATTAAATGCTTAAACTCCCTTATTCCTAGGTGTATCTCTTATATTTTATTTTTGTCTTAGAATGATCATGAAGATGCACTTTTGGACTTATTTCGATAGTTTATTAGGCTGAAAGCAAAGTAGGACGATTTGATCAATAGTTAGCTAAAGGACAAAATCTCTTAAAACTGCTTCTCGGGATATCAAAAAGTTCATATCTTGGCATAACTTGGTTCACGATTTGAGACCTTTCTCGGGCCGATATCTGGTATGTACTTCATACTTCATATCTTCGAGAGACGTTCTTGAGGTAATGGTCTTCTCATCATAATAGAGTTTCTTCACTTGGAGACTTTTGATGGGTACTCCAACTTTGTTGACCACGACTTCATGATTATTTCTTCAATCTCTAATTGGGATTTTGAGATACAACGATCCGCCTCCTTTTCGGACTTGGATCTATTTATCCTCATACCTTGTTAGGGTCTTTTCGGATAGACTTCTCCATGATCTTTATGGGAGTTGATTGATTTTCGTCGTGATTCTTGATCCTTCATATTGACTTTAGGAATAATGCTTTTCACATAACTTTGGATCTTCAGCAATAAAATTGAATCCTCATGCCTTGTTAGGGCCTTTTCGGACTCGCCAATCTTCGCGCCCCGCTTCATAAGTTATGCCTTGGCTATGAACTCTCGTCATTACCGAGCAACTTTTAAACGATCTTGGGCTAGAAGCTAAGTAACTTTTCAAATCGTACGACCTTACTTATTGCAGATAAGTTATTAGCAAGTGATGGGAGATAGGCAAATAATTACACCAAGTGAGCTTGTGAAAGAATACCGACTTATAATTGACTCTATCATTTCTCGTCCTCCACAATTTAAAATCTCAAGTAATGAGACTCGTGGATACTTAGCCTAATAAACCAATTGAGGTCTACATGGTTAAGGATACTAGCTAGAATAAACTTGGATAAGTCTATTCGGGTTGAGTCAAAATAAACGCAACGGGCCTAATATGTCAAAGACTTCTAAACTAGCTACACCACTTTATTAATATTTTGACTTTATTGCGGGATATATACATATGAAAGCAACGATAAAAATTTAAAAATTACGACTAAATGGCCAAAGTTAATAAAAAAAATTTGAATAATGTTGAAAAATAGGATTTTCTGGTTAAATAAAGGCATTTTCATGGCAAAGTCCACTTAAAACTTCGATAGAAGTCCCCCCTACACTTAAGATAAACATTGTCCTCAATGTTTAAGCATGCGGGAAAAATATCCCCGACACTTATGACATTGTGCACGTTGGTTAACTCAAGTTAAGGAAGAGACGACTAAAGTGATCAATTTCAAATGTGAGTATGAAGAAAATTGAATCACGATAGTTGAGAGATAGAACCGGATTTCGGATAACACGGGGGCACGGTTCTTGCAAAGATTCCAAGATTGCAGTTATCCCTGTAATCACATCACCACACAAACACAAACGACCAAAATAGGTCCTCCCCTACACTTAGGGGGTTAAAGGGATAGATACTCGGGCTGCCTCCCGAGGAGCGCTTGTTTTTGATAACCGAGTCACGAGCCTGACTCGGCCCAAAATTAGTTCATGGGGAACGTGGTGAGGGATGGAATCACCTCCTGAGAGGTGTCCTCACCAAAGTACAACTTCACTCGTTGGCCATTCACCTTAAAATTCGGTCCATTAGGTTGAGCGAGCTCGAGAGTACCATATGGAAAAATTTGGGCAATGGTGAATGGGCCGGACCAACGAGATTTGAGCTTGCCCGAAAAGATTTTCAACCGAGAGTTAAAAAGTAAGACTTTGTCTCCAACATGGAACTCTCGGTTTTTGATCTTGGAGTCGAGAATGAGCTTAGTTCGTTCCTTATAGATCAAAGAATTTTCATAAGCCTCATTCCGAAGTTCATTGAGCTCATTGAGTTGGATCTTGCGTAGGTCACCGGCTTTGTTTATATCAAAATTAGCCCACTTCAAGGCCCAGTAAGCCTTGTGCTCCAACTCAATGGGGAGGTGGCACGCTTTCCCGTACACAAGACGATAAGGCGTACAGCCGATCGGGGTCTTGTAAGCAGTACGGAAAGCCCACAAAGCATCATCAAGTTTATCAGCCCATGCGGCACGATGCTCTCCCACGGTTCTTTCCAGAATTCGCTTAAGTCCTCGGTTGGATATTTCAGCCTGGCCATTAGTTTGTGGGTGGTAGGCTGTGGACAGACGATGGTTTACACCGTACTTAGCCATGACTCTAGCAAATTGGTCATTGCAAAAATGAGTCCCACGATCACTAATAATGGCGCGAGGCACACCGAATCTAGCGAATAGAGCTTTCAAAAAGTTACAAACCACCCTTGCGTCATTAGTAGGTAAAGCTTTGGCTTCAACCCACTTTGAAACGTAGTCAACGGCTACAAGGATGTATTTGTTTCCTTTAGAAGAAGGGAAGGGCCCCATAAAGTCGATACCCCAAACATCAAAAATTTCACTCATGAATGAAATTCTGAGGCATCTCGTCTTTATGTGTGATTTTGCCTTGTTTTTGGCAAGCATCACATCGTTTAACCATATCGTGGGCGTCACGATAAATGGTGGGCCAATAAAATCCCGAATCAAACACTTTTTTGGCGGTGTAGTTGGGACCAAAGTGACCACCAGTGGGTCCTTTGTGGCAAGCATCAAGGATTTCCGAAGCTGCCGGTCCGTCAACACATCGGCGGATAATCAGGTCGGCACATTGTTTGAATAGGTAAGGGTCGTCCCAAAAGTAAGTCTTAATGTCGGTGAAGAACTTCTTCTTTTGTTGAGACGTCAACCCTTCCTTGAGAATTCCACCCGCTAAGTTGTTTGCAAAGTCCGCAAACCACGGGGTTTCATTCGGCTTCGAGTTTATAGACATTAAGGTCTCCAAGAGAAAAGAATCATTGATTTCTTTGTTCGGATGATCCCCTTGGTAAGGATCCTCAAGTCTGCTGAGATGGTCCGCGGCTAGGTTTTCAGCTCCTTTTTTATCGCGAATTTCGATTTTAAATTCCTGGAGCAGCAAAACCCAGCGAAGAAGTCTTGGTTTGGAATCTTGCTTTGTCAACAAGTACTTTAGCGCGGAATGATCGGTATACACGATTGTGGTGGAAAGGACAAGATATGGGCGGAATTTTTCAAAAGCATAGACAACAGCTAATAGCTCTTTTTCGGTTGTCGTGTAATGCAATTGTGCCCCCGTCATTGTCTTGCTAGCGTAATGGATTGGTTGGAAGTGTTTGTTCACTCTTTGTCCCAGAACCGCTCCAATAGCAAAATCACTAGCATCGCACATCAACTCAAAAGGCAGCTCCCAATTAGGTGTAACTAAGACGGGTGCCTTAGTAAGCTTATCCTTAAGCGAGTTGAAGGCTTCATGACACTCTTTGGAAAAGATAAAAGGAGTATCTTTTTCCAAGAGGTGGGTCATCGGGCGAGCGATTTGAGAAAAATCTTTGATGAATCGACGGTAGAAGCTCGCATGACCCAGAAAACTTCTCACACCCTTCACGGTTGAAGGTGGAGGCAACTTTGCGATAACATCAACTTTAGCACGGTCTACTTCAAGACCGGCTTTCGAGATCTTATGTCCAAGCACGACGCCTTCTTTTACCATAAAATGGCATTTTTCCCAATTCAGAACAAGACGAGTGTCTTCGCACCGCTTTAGCATACGTTCCAAATTGGCAAGGCAAGAAGAGAAAGAATCCCCGAAGACCGAGAAATCATCCATGAAGACTTCCATGGTTTGTTCAACCATGTCATGAAAGATAGCTAACATACACCTTTGGAAAGTCCCGGGCGCATTACATAAGCCAAAAGGCATTCTTTTGTAAGCGAAAGTGCCATAGGGACAAGTGAATGTAGTCTTCTCTTGATCTTGGGGATCGATGGGTATTTGGAAATAACCCGAGAAACCATCAAGAAAGCAGTAATATTCATTACCCGCTAAGCGTTCAAGCATTTGGTCCATAAAAGGTAGAGGGAAATGATCCTTTCTCGTGGCATCATTGAGTTTGCGGTAGTCTATACAAACTCTCCACCCAGTAACGAGACGAGTGGGAATCAACTCGTTGTGTTCATTGGGAACAACGGTTATTCCGCCCTTCTTGGGCACACAATGGATTGGACTAACCCATGGTGAATCCGAAATAGGGTATATCATACCCGCATCAAGAAGTTTGAGAACCTCTGTTTTGATGACTTCATGGATTTTTGGATTCACCCTTCGTTGGCTTTGAATAGTGGGCTTAAAGTCGTCCTCCATGAGAATTTTGTGCGTGCAGAAGTGAGGATCAATTCCACGAATATCCGAAATCTTCCAAGCAATAGCCGTCTTATGAGCTTTCAGCACGGCAACGAGGCGAGTCTTCTCTTCATCTTTCAAATCCATTGCAATAATGACGGGCGACTTCTTGTTGTCGTCAAGGAACACGTACTCGAGATGTGGCGGCAACTCCTTAAGTTCCAAATCCGGAGGATTTTCGACGGGAGGCGTTTTCAAAGTCGTGGCATCGATAGCAATAACCGTGGGAGATGGAGGCGAAGGATTGTCTTCGGTGAGAAGATTGTCAAAGAAATTCATGTCTTCATCCCCATCGATAGGAGAATCATTAGTAGCTAAATTCACATCTCCCATGGTATCTTCAAGATTGTTCCAAAATAAATCACTATCTCCAAATAGAGATAACGATGAATCAATGAAGGACACGGTCTCAACATTGGGAAGAGAGGAAGGAATACTTTTGCAAGCATCAATAAAGTGTGCTTCACAAGCCTCATCCAGAACGTCAATATAATTAACACTCTCGTTGGAATAAGGTTGTTTAGACAACTTTCCCATGTTGAAGACTACTTTATCGTCACCCACTCTCATGATAAGCTCACCGGCTTCAACATCGATGAGAGTGCGACCGGTCCTCAAGAATAGACGACCAACAATCAATGGTACACGGGGGTCCATCTCGTAGTCGACGACAACAAAATCAGCAGGGAAGGTGAATTTGTCGACTCCTACAATAACGTCTTCGGCTATCCCCACTGGATAAGCAACCGTACGGTTAGCTAATTCCAAAGTCATTTTGGTGGGGACTAGCTCTGGGAGAGATAACTGCTTCCAAACACTTAGAGGCATGATATTAATACTGGCACCTAAATCGGCTAGGGCCATGCAATTCTCTACTCCCGGGAAATTGCAAGGGATAAGAAAACGACCCGGATCACCAAGCTTGATTGGCAATTTCCTTAAGAGCACTACAGAGCAATTCTTATTAAGTTGGGTGTTGGCAATATCGAGGAGCTTTTCCTTGTCTCTCAGCAGATCTTTAAACATTTTTGCGTATTTAGGCATGTGAGCGAGAGCCTCAGCGAAGGAGATATTGAAATTCAATTGTTTGAACATTTTAAGGAAGTTCGAAACCTGAATATCATCCTTGCTCTTTTGCTTCTCTTTCCTCAACCTAGATGGATAAGGTATATTGGAAGAAGAGGAAGGCTTTGGAAGAATAGGATCACTCACATCCTTGGGTGGAGGAGGGGTAGAAGGAAGAGGTGGAGAAATTGGGGAAGGAGAAGGATGAGGAATAGGAGCAGGTGACTCGTTCTCCTTAGTCACAACCACCGGTGGAGGTATAGGAAGCTCGGGTTCCTTGGTACCTTTGCCACTTCGAGTAGTGATTGCTTTCATCTCCCCTCTTGGGTTCGCAACGGTGTTACTCGGAAGAGTACCCGAAGAAGAGGTTTGATTACCTTGGAAGAAACTAGCCATCATGTTCCTCAAGTCATTTGTTTGGCTATCCAACGTATTTCTCATGTCGGCTCTCAAATCGTTTCCTTGCTTGACCAAGTCTGCCTTCAAGTTTCGCACTTCCTGTTGTAGATTTTCCACGATCACATCAGTGGTCCTCATGTAGGTTGCAACCTCTTGGTGTAATGCAGTGGTGGTTTGGTTGGAAGGAGCATTGTATGCAGGTGGTTGGTAAGCAGGTTGTTGGTAGACTTGGTTGTTACGTTGAGACAGTTGTTGCTGCTTGTGAGGAGGGATGTATGGTTGTCGAGGTTGTTGTTTTTGTTGAGGAGGGCGATTAAGGTTTTGTTGTTGGTTTGGGTTGTTTTGGGGAAAACCAGGTGGGGAAAGATAATTGTTAGAGCGGTAGCTAAGCAAATTACGGTCACCTTGAGGTCTAGCTTGATAAGCAGGTTGTTGATAGGTGCCATATGCCGCATTAACATTCTCAGCAGGGTAGTCTTGAGTGGCGGTACAAGTTGTGTAAGAATGAGGACCACCGCATATCTCACAAGGTTGGCTGACAGCGTTCACTTGAGCGTTTTTGGCGTTGTTGCTGTTGTTGTTGCTGACGGTGTGGGTGACAAGCGATTCAAGAAGCGTAGTGATTCTGTCAAGTCGCTTGTCGCTGTCACTAGTGCTAGCACTAGCGACATTGGTCCTAACACTCTTGGTTTGCACACGAGATTTATTCTCAATGATGTCCCAAGCAGCATTGGAAGTCTTAGCCAATAGATTACCCCCCGAGGCACTGTTCAGTGAATCTTGGTCACTCATGCTTAAACCATTGTAAAAAGTATTGATTTGATGTACTTTGGTAAAACCATGTTGTGGGCATTTTATTAAAAGATCTTTAAAGCGATCCCAAGATTCACTGAATGACTCATCGTACTTTTGTTCAAAATTTATGATCTCATTCCGCAAAGCGGTAGTACGAGAGGGTGGAAAAAGTAATTGATAAACTTTGTTTCCAAATCCGTCCACGAGAGAATACTCTGTGGCGGTTCCTTAGCAAGCCAATGCCGGGCTTGTCCCTCTAAAGAAAAGGGAAAAAGTTGTAACCTTATAACCTCTTGTGAAACGCCATTGAATTTGACCGTGTTGGTGAGTTGTAAGAATCTCTTGATGTGGTCGTGTGGATCATCAATGGTTCGTCCCAAGAATGGTTGAGCAGAGACCATCTGGATAAAGCCTGATTTTAGCTCGAAATTGTTGGCGGCAATTGGAGGTATGACAATTGGATCCGTGTTGCCATCTACATGAGCTTGCAGCAGTTCAATCATCGGGCGATTATCCGGAAGGGGCTCATTGTTGTTGTTATTATTCATGTTGTTGAAAGGTGGGTTGTTGTTGTTATTATTGTTTGGAGGTGGTACACCGACCATGTCTAAGTGATCGAGAGGCTCGGGCTCTTGATATGACGTGGATCGAGTGCGCATACACCTGCAAAAGAACGAACAAAGAAAAACAAAGCAAAAATATTTTTGGTTTTTATGTTTTTTTTTTTTATTTTTTTGTATTTTTGAAAATTTTATATTTTTTAGGATTTTTGAAAATTTTTGTGAAAAAGTAACGTTCACGGTGAACGGATCCCAAAATCCAAGTTCTCACAAAAAACTTTTGATCTTAACGAGAAGAGCCGGCAGCGGCGCCATTTGATACATGCGTTTTTGTATGATGAAAAAGTTCGTTTTCTCGGAATCCTCTCGAATTGATCTCGGTTTAAAGTAGAACGATTTGTTCTTGGTGACAAAAAGTGGTTTTGGTTTTCTAATCTACTAAACAGAGAAATAACTAAAGTGATAATGATATAAACTTAAAACAATCAACAAAGAAAAAATAATACTTGAATGAAACTCAATTCGGAAAAATGCCCTATTCGGAAAATCTCAGCCTATGCGGAAAATAAGTGCTATTCGGAATAAGGTTGTCTATGCGGAAAAGGAATGCTATTCGGAAAGTCAAACAAGCCTATGCGGAAAAATTCCCTATTCGGAAAACATCTCTATACGGAAAACCTTGCCCTATTCGGAATAAATGCTCAATTCGGAAAAATGGATTATGCGGAAAGATTGTACTATTCGGAAAATAAGTCCTGTTCGGAAAATTATGTCTATGCGGAAAATTATGGCTTATGCGGAAAATTGGGAGCTATGCGGAAAATTGGTCTATTCGGAATATATAAAGTATTCCGAGTAAGGAACTGAAAATTTGGCTATGCGGAAAATTATTCCGAGTAAAGGAAATGGAAACAGCCCTATTCGGAATATCCAACATTCCGAATAAGGAAACAGAAATTTGTCAATTCGGAAAGTTCCTGGGCTGAAGAACAGAAACAGCAACGACAAAACAGGGAGATCGAATATTAATCAAAATCAAACCAAATACTCAAAAAGGTTTTATCAAATTAAACACAAATCATTTAAGTACCATAAGAAACAAATCCCACCAATAAAAACACTAAATCAACAACTTTTTAGAATCAAATTAGAATCAAATAAAAACTTAAGAACTTGCAATAGAAGATGATGAAGAACAAGATGAATGAAAAGATGGAATTGAAAGATTAATGTAAACGTAACAAGAGTAATGATTAAGAGTTACAAGATTGAAAGAAAAAGATGAAAATCACCAAACACCCTAAAGGTGTTTGTGATGAACCGAACCTAAAAACTGGGAAAAAGAAAATGAAAGCTCTCTCTAAAAAGTGAAGGAGGAATCTATTTATACTCCTAGTGGTTGGTTAGTGAGTGGGCTTTCTCCCTTTCTTCTTGTCTTCTCGTCTTTTCAGAAAAGTTGACGTTTTCGATTCTGATTCGGGATTTGTCGTCGATTAAATTCAACTCGTCTTTTAATTTCTTCGTTTAATAGACTTGAGTTTCTTCGACTTATGTAAATCTTCCATCTTTGGTCCTTTTCTTCGATAAATCTTCAAATAGGCCCATTGACTTCAAATCTTTTGCATCTCTTGGACAATAGACTTCGTCTTTGGTCTTTTTCCTTGATAAAACCCGTGCAATCCCATGTTTTCTTTAATAATCATCCGGTTAGCTCTGAAAACACAATAAACACAAAAACCACGCATAATTCCAAACAAATGATATTAAATACGTGTTTTGGTCTTGTTTTAGCCAGAATTAAGTGGTAAAAGGATGGGTGTTTACACACCTATCACATCACATGATCTAACAAGTTCAAAACGCTTGTCCTTTTCGCGGATTACCGGATGATGATGCCAACAAACACCTCGACAAATTCATAACCGTCACTCAAAGCATGAAATTACCCGGTGTTACCATGTATTTTCTTCACCTTCATCTTTTTCCACACACTTTATCCCACCATGCCGAAAAATGGTTTGATCGTCTTCCTAAGAATTCAATTCATACATGGGACGAAATGACTCAACGATTTTTGTCCCGCTACTTTCCACCATCCATTGTAACGAGCCTTCGTAATCAAATCAGTGGTTTCACGCAAGACCCCGATGAATCTCTTTTCGATGCTTGGGAACGTTATAATGTCTTGATCAATCGATGTCCTAACCATAACATGCTCCCCGTCACTTTAATTGATACTTTCTATAATTGTTTGACTTTTCGTGATCGTGAAACGATTAATGCTGCTGCCGGTGGCACATTTATGAAAAGAAGACCCGAGGAGTGTAGAGATCTTATCGAGAACATGAACACTCATCACAAAAATTGGGATTCATCCGCATCCGCAAGAACAAACCCGAGGGTCAATGTTTCTTCTTCTTCTATTTCCTCCAACCCCGAGATGACCGAAATCACCCACCATAGCCAAAATGAGCAAAAATATCCAACTCATGGTTACGAACCAATATCAACAAGTTAAAGTTGTTGCACTTTCTTGTGAGAGTTGCGGCGGTCCTCATTCATACATTGATTGTCCTTCTACTCATGACAATCCGAAAAACGTGTATGCGGTTCACGGTAACTATTCCACGGAAGGCTATCAAGCCCGACCTCAAGGTGGCCGTAATTTGCCTAGTTACCGTTTCGAAAATTTTCTTTCACCCCGTTTTTCTCCTCAAAACCAACACCCACATAATTTTAATAGGAGCAGTCCAAGCCAACCTCGAGCTTCTAATCCATATCAAACCCAACAAATTCCATACCACCTCAAGTATATCAACCACCCGCTTACAAAGCTCCACCTCTCACTCTACCCACTACATTAGAAGCCTACATGAGGACCAATAGAGAGGTGGTGAAGAACCTTCAAAGCCAAATCATTAACATGAAAGGTGATATCACTAAACAAGGTAATGATATTCGAACCGATCTTGCAAATGATATGCGAACTTCTTTAAGCAATCAAACGAATGATTTGAGGGATATGATGGCTAGGCTTTTCCAAAACACTCAACCCTCTGCTCCGGGTTCTCTTCCTTCGAATACCGTGACTAATCCTAGGGCCAATGTGAGTGTCATTACCACTAGAAGTGGGAACACCCATGGGGGACCTTCCATCTCTTCTCCACTAAAGGAGAGACAAGGCCCGAAGGTCATAATGAGTAATCCTACTCCCCCTTCGGTGACTCCTCCCTCACCCACTTATTGTGACATTCCTCCATTGAGTAACCATTCGATTCCCCCATCTCCTCCTTTCATTTCTACACCTTCCCCTTCGGTTCCTACACCGATTCCTTCCATCCCCACCCCTCCACCTAAGGTTTCTCAAGAAGCGAGTCCTTCTCCTTCTAAACCTTCAGCATCTAAGCCTAACATTCCTTACCCTTCTTGGTTAGACAAGGCTAAATTACTAACCAAGGATGACATTCAAGTTTCCAGCTTTTTGAAAATGATTTCTGGAGTGAACGTCACCATTAGCTTTGTTGAAGCTCTTGCCCAAATGCCCAAATTCTTTAATATTTTCAAAGATTTGCTTAATAAAAAGGAAAAGTTGGTTGAGCTTGTTAACACCCGTTTAAATGAGAATTGTTCCGTGATTCTCCTCAAAGAGCTTCCCGAAAAGCTAGGAGATCCCGGACGATTCGTGTTACCTTGCTCCTTTCCTCAAATTGAAGATTGTATGACATTAGCGGATCTTGGGGCTAGTATCAATTTAATGTCGTTAAGTGTTTGGAAAAGGTTATCCCTACCGGATCTTATACCCACCCGTATGACCCTTGAGCTAGCGAATCGAACTCTTGCATACCCCGTTGGTATTGCTGAGGATGTCTTTGTCAAAGTTGGTACGTTCACTTTTCCGGTTGAATTTATTGTTGTTGATTATGAGATGGATCCTCGTATTTCGTTAATACTTGGACGCCCATACTTACGAACCAGAAAAGCTTTAGTCGATGTAGACGAAGGAGAACTCATTCTTAGGGTTGGAAACGATGCACAAGTTTTTAAAATGGGGAAGATCACTAACATATCAAATGGAAGAGAATCGGCGAACATGATTAATGTGCTTCAAGACGAGCTTTTTACAACTCCATTGGAAACTAAAAAGCTCGATGAAGATGATTTTGTCGTTTACATCAATCCTCTTTTCGAGCCTATCTATGATAACCCACTTTTTCAAGAAAATGTGGACGATTCTGAAGATCCTCTTCCCGTTTTGGATGCTCCACCAATATATGATGCTCCACCAAGATATGATGATGATTTTTCTTCCGAGTATGAAGGAATGCCAACTTTTGATGACTTTGATGATGTTGACACTCTCTTGAGTGATTCTTCAAGTGTTGTGTCTTCTACTAATGATTGTGCTCCTATTTTTGATGAGGATCCTCCACCGACAACGCTTGATGCTACTTTAGAGGATTACTCATTTAAGGAAGATTTCGCCACCTTTCTCAATACTTATTTTCCTCATGAGCATGATTCTCCTTCCTTGGATTTTGAATATGGTCTTCATCCTCCTTCGGATGCTAAGAAACCCCTTTCAAAGGAGAAGCACCCGGAAGACACCGACATCCGCAGTACTTATGTTTTGACACCTCTCTATCCACCTTCTAAGGATGAGATTGTGCGATTTATGAGCGGATCTCCTTCAAGTTCTACTAAGCATGAGTCGTATTTTCCCTTAAAGGAAAAGGTGTTCGATCCGGGTATCATGATTTTTAAGCCATCTTAGTATCCATCTGATGCAATAAAAGGAAAGACTTTTGGAATCCTCAGAGCTATGCTTTCACTCCATCATACCTTCTACCATCGTGCTCAACTTTTACTTAAGGGAACCTCGCCTAATCTTCTTTGGCTTGTGCTATTCACCTTAGGCTTGTGCTATTTGTTGGATGAAAACCATGTATTTGATCCCGGTGGATTTTCTTCAAGGTTCTTACCGTAGTAATCAAGGTCGAGTCAGGCTCACGACTCGGTTAACAAAAACAAGCGCTTCTCGGGAGGCAACCCGAGTATCTCTCCTTTTTATCCATTTTCATAATAAGTGTAGGGGAGACCCTCGTATGTGTTTTTTGTTTTCTTTCTTATGATGTGCAGGGATTGGAGCTTTCAAAGATACACTTTTGATGACTTTTGATGACCCGTGATTCCGTGTACCCGTCTTCCCGGTTCTATCCTAAACTCTTTTGATTCATTATTTTATATTTTTCAATATTAAAATAGGAATCACTTTAGTTGTCTCTTCCTTAAAAAGATTTAAACAACGTGCACAATGTCCTAAGTGTAAGGGAGTTTACTCCCACATGCTAAAACACTGAGGACAATGTTTATCTCAAGTGTAGGGGGACTTCTATCGAATTTGAGTGGGCTTTCCCATGAAATTGACCTCATTTTAACCAGAAATTTGATTTTTTCCACATTTTTCAAAATTTTTGATCTATTTTGGCCTAGTAGTATTTTCTTTTGTTATCGTTATTTTCATTCACCGTATATATATATTTTCATTTCTAGAATAAAGTCAAATAAATGATTAAATAAAGCGGTTTTAGCGAGTTTAAATGTCTTTGATATATTAGGCCCGTCGTGAATATTTTGACTCAACCCGAGTTTACTTATCCAAGTTTACTCTAGCTAGTATCCTTAACCATGTAGACCTTAATTGGTTTATTAGGCTAAGAATCCATGAGTCTCATTACTTGAGATTTTAAATTGTGGAGAACGAGAGATGATAGAGTTAATTATAAGTTAGGCATTCTTTTATTAATTTATGTGAGTTAATTATGAGCTTTTTCTCCCATCACTTGTAAATAAATAATTGAAATAAGTAAGGTCGTACGATTCGAAAAATTACTTAGTTTCTAGCCCAAGATCGTTTAAAAGCTGCTCGGGATTAATTAGAGTTCACAGCGAAGGCATAACTTATTGAAACGTGACGCGAAGATTGGCGAGTCCAGAAAGGCCCTAACAAGGCATGAGGGCTCCATTTTTTTGCTAAAGATCCAAGATGATGTGAAGAATTATTATTCCAAAATCAATATGAAGGATCAAGACACACGACGAAAAGCAATCACTCCCATAAAGATCATGGAGAAGTCTATCCGAAAAGACCCTAACAAGGTATGAGGATAAATAGATCCAAGTCTGAAAAGGAGGCGGATCGTTGTACATCAAAATCCCAAATAAAGATTGAAGAAAAATGAAGAAGTCGTGGTCCAAGTTTGAAGAATCTCTCAAAAACATCAAGTGAAGAAATTCCATATATGAAGAGAAGACCATTATTTCAAGAACGTCTCTCAATATTCGAAGTATGAAGTAAATGCCAAATATCGGTCTGAGAAAGGTCTCAAATCATGAAACGAGTTATGCCAAGATATGAACTTTATGAGGTTTCGAGAAGCAGTTTTCAAAGATTTTGTCCTTTAGCTAACTATGGATTAGATCGTCCTACTTTATTTTCAGCCTTAATAAACTATCGAAATAAGTCAAAAATGTATCCTCGTGATCATTTAAGACAAAACTAAAATATAATAGATAAACCTAGGAATAAGGGGTCTAAGTGATTAATTAAACCACATGAGTAATTGTTAGTAGTGCTAACTTGTAATAACAATGATCTCGTTTTTAAGCTTGGCATGGGGAACGTGAAACTTGAGGATGATTAATATTCATGACACCAAAGCCCTAATGTAAGTCTTAGATTTCTGTACAAGTTTCTTCCTTCTAGCATTTTGTAATTTTCTATCTTTTTAAATTTCCTTAGTGTCTTGTATTTAATAAAGGACAAGGTGGGTTAATTATGATGGAGAATGTAATATTGCTTAAAACGTGTATTTTATGTCGTAAATATCGGAATTATGTGTGGTTTGTGTTTTTGGTGTGTTTTAGGATCAAAATATGAAAAAGGAAGAAAACACGGGCTTTCACGGGATTTTATCAAAGAAAAAGACAAAAGACGAAGTCAAAAAATCAAGAGTGCAAAAAGAACAGAAGTCAAAGGCCTATTCTGAAGATTTATCGAAGAAAAAGTCTAAAGACGGAAGTCTAACGAAGTCGAAGAACCAAGTCTAATAATAGAAGAAAATTAGAAGACGAGTTAATTTTATCATTCGATAAATCCCGAGACAAAGTCGTGAAAGACGAAGAAATTAAAGACGAAAAGACAAAAAGAAAGAGAGAAGCATCAACACCCTTCCACTCCTCCTATAAATACCCTCCTAATCCTTCATTAGGAGTTGTTAGCTAATTCATTTTTAGCTCTCCACTTTACTTTTTCAAGATTTTCATATTGTCTTTACTTATTGTTCTTCTTTCTTATCATGTAAGTTTTTAATTTGTGTTGAATCGTAATCTTTAATTTCAAGCTTTTTATATTAATTCTCATTCTACCTTTCTTGTTTGTTTATGTTGATCCCAAACTTAGATCTATTAGCTTTGTGTATACGAGATTAGATCAAGTATAACACGTAGAGAAACCTTTGTTGTATGCTTTGTGAATCTAAGTGTTATGCGGAATTTAACACTTAAACAAGAACACAAGATGTAAACAAAACTTTCACTTTGATTATGAATATCGAACTTGCTTACAATGAAAGATGTTTACGAATGAAAACTATATAAAACTTGATACTAAACATTAACCTAAAGGCCTTCTTTTATAGACCAAGAAGCCTTGTACAATAAGCTACGTATCAACTATTCTTGGTAAAGATAAACATAGAAGATACATTGTCGTTTCTATCCTTACTAGAAGTATTCTAGAATATAATAAACATGTAGCTTATATCTTCCATCAGTGCTTGTCTTCAATGTGTCAACGCTTGACTTTAACTTGTCAACGCTTGAGCTGTCAGCGCTCACTTTGTTCTTGTCAACGCTTGAGTTGTTCTTGTCAGCGCTCAAGTGATCTGGCCTTAATTTATTCCCAACAATCCTCCCCTAAACTTGATATCCACTCTTATGATCAAGTTTCTGAATAATCATTAAGAACTTAGAGGAGTCTGACAAACTTTATCATATTGGTAATAAATAAATCTGATCAAATTCTTTGCCACATCACTTGTATAATCTATCTCCAGCTGGGTGTCCTTCATCTTTTCCAAAACAGCCTTGGATATGAAATATTGAGCATCCACAAGTAGATACTCAGCAAACTTAGTAGAACTCAAATGGTATACACCAGCAGCTGAATATAACCTCCATTGAAGACCACTGAGGTCATCTTCAAGATCCTTCCATATTTCAGGATCTTCCTCATTTGTCCCACACATTCTATTGAATGTGGTCCAAAGTTTTATTCCATTAGCTGAAGTTGGTGCTTCAGCCTCATACTTGGTCTCTAGCAACCTCCAAAGGTCCACCAAGTCTTCTCTATCACAACTTGCAAATAAAGATATGAGAGTGGTAAAAGTGTGTACCTCCTTGCCAAATCTGCCAATCTTCCAGAATCCACATTCATCCTCATCAAAACTCACAATTGGATTCCTGGAATCTAATGGTAACACCTGCACCATATCTGAAGCTTCTAATAGGGAGAGCTTGAGGCTCTTTCTAATAACTGCTTCACTTGGATATAGTGGATTCATATCTTTTGGAAACTCAAGTGTAAATCCCTTCTTCACTGGCCTGGGAACTATCATAGCTTTCTTGATTTCCATCTCTTCTGCGAGTTGCTCCTTTCTTTCATCTGAAAGAAGTCTGAAAGTGTTCTCTTCCTGCACTTTCACCCAAATAGGATAAGCCCTATGTTCCAACTCATCAAATGTCAAAGCCTTTAACTTCTGATTTGTCCATCCAACTCCATGACATCTGAGCAACATAAAGTAGAGCTCCCTTCTATCCCTTTTCAACTCAGAGAGAATATTGCTTGCCTTGTGCTTCAAAATCACCTTACAATCCTTCTGAACTCTAAGAAGAAGCTCCAAACCCCATATTTGATCTGAAATGGTCATGTCTGGATTATCCATGCAGCTTTCTTCCCAAGAATTGTACATCTGAACCACCTCTGGCATGTCAAAGTCAACCTGCAACTTTAAATCTCTCAACTTTTCCCTAGCAAGCTCATCACCATACTCAAGCCTTTCTGGTTCTATAATCATCACACTTGAGTCTGAGCTAGCTCCATCACTTTCTTCTTCAGAAGTCACAACAAATGGTGACTTTTCCTTTTCACCTTGTTCCATCATTTGTTCAGCCAATCTTCTATCAAATTCAACTTGGGCTGCATTCTTTGGAACAATTTCTTCTACCAATTTACCCTTACCCTTATCTGATGGTACAATGGTTGGTAAGGTAGATGGTAATACCTGAGTAGAAACTTCTTTGATGATAGATGATGACTGGAATACATCACCTTCATGTGCAGGTCTGTCAACGCCCAAATTTCCTCTATCAGCGCCCAAAATACTTCTATCAGCGTCCAAATTTGTCTTGTCAACGCTTAAATATTTTCCCTTAGCGCCTTGTGTAACCTCTCTCAACATAGCTGTAAATGATAAATTTAGATTGGTTGGAGAGATTAAGGACGTATCAAAACCTGTTTGTTCCTTCAAAGTTGTAAGAGCTTCAGCAACATCCATTGATTGACCTTGGTTGCTCTTATCACTCAGATTTCTTTGATCTTCCTCCCCTTTGGAAGACTCCTCCATACCCCTCCTAGCATGATCACTCTCCAAAACAACAATCCTCTCCCTCAATTGCTTTAGTTCAAGGCCTTGTGAGCTGACAATTTGTACTAAGTCTGCATTTTGCTTTTGCAAGCTAATGCAGACTGCCGTCAATTCTAAAAGAGTCATTGGTTCCAGACTGCCCTCTACTGAAATGGGGATTTGACCTCCCAAGTCAGGTTCATTGGGCAAGGATGAGGACTTAATGATGGTGGGACTGCCTTGGCCAGCATCTAAGCCAGAACCAATAGTCCTAGCCTCATCCATGTCACCAGCCACACTTGTGGTGGTGGTTCTCTCTGCTTCATGGCTAGGACCACCAGAGGAGAACACTCCAGTAGTCCTTTGGCGTTTGATCAACCTATATTCAGGTGGTGTGGAAGATGGTGTGGAAGAATGGGTAGATGTGGGTTGGTTAAGGGGTGTTTGGGATTGTGAAGGTTGGGTGTCAGCGTTAGAAATAGGCACATCAACGCCAACATTTGATGTGTCAGCGTCAAAGGGTTCTTGGTCAATTTGCATTTGTTCAGGTGAGGGTAAAGGTTCAGGAATAGGTTCAAGTTGTGGTTGAGGGTCAATTTGAGGTTGGGGGTCTGGTTGGGGTTGTGCTGCTGCAATAACAGCAAGCATGGCTGGGGTTAAAGGTAAGTCTCTATGAGGTGGTGAATTCATCTTTGTAAAAATAGCTTTCTTTTGTTCAGGGATCGTATAAAAATCATTGTGATCCCTTGAACAATATCTTTGATCATCAAAAATCATTTGCAGAAAACGGGGATAAGCTAAAGTCATTTTTGTCCCCTTGTTTTTACACATTCCTTCAAAAATCATTTTAGAATAGTTATATTTTTGCCCTGTTGCAATGCACACAATATCACTGGCAATGGATCTATTGATCTCATTGTGTGCAGTACATTTGGGACTCAAACATTGAAGGAGAATGTGAATGAGGTACTTCCAGGCTGGGGGAAATTCCTGCGTATGATACTTATTAAGAGTACCTTCATCAGGAATAGGATATCCCAATGCCCTAAGCCCTTGTTCTATTTCAGTTATGGGAAGGATGGTTATACCATCAGCATCATCAAGATGCAAGGCCTGGCGTACCAAGGCCTCAGTAACCACCCAAGACCTCCCATGAACAATAGAAGTTAATGTGGTCACTCCATTAACTGTTGAGGAACTAACAGTGTTCCAAAACTGCTTAATGTGTGTGACTGGAATGAGTGGTGCATGAGAAAGAGCATACCTTAAAGGGGATGCGTTCAAATACGCCACCATTTGTGTGTATTGAGGAAACAAATCATTATCAGCAACAAGATAAGCAATCATGTTGTGTTGAGACTTGAACCCCAAATCCAATTCTGCTGAGTTAAACCTTGGTGCCATTGATGAAAGATGTTAATTTTAAGTGTAGAAGATGAAGGTTGATAAGAGAAAAGTGTTAGACAAGAATTATAGATACCCTGTTTTAAAATAGGAGCCAAATTTATAGGAGATAAAGAATGCATGTGATTGGCCCAAATATAGGCAAAGATTTTCAAAAACTAATCATGAAAATATTGAAAAAGTTATAAGTTATCTCATGCATTTAATGAAAGTAACAACTCCTAAAATTACGGCATGAAAATATGTCAAAAAGTAACAACTGGGTAGGACCCATTGAGTGTCAACGGTAAAAAATAACCTATCAACGCCCAACGGCTATAATCTTGTCAACGTTCGCCTAAAGCCATGTCAGCGTCCAATTTGGTCACAACAACGCTTGGAAATTTCTTGTCAGCGTCCAAAAATAAAATTGTTTTAAAAAGTGAAAAATGACCTTAACAAGTAATTTATCCTAGAGAAGATAACCAAAAGCTGATAATTATCATAGAGCGGCAAGCACTGTCCAGTTATGCACACTTGCATAAGCAAGATAGACATAACAGTCCTCTAGTGTCCCTTGCTAACCAAAATTCTTAACAACCAAGTTACCTTATAAAATCCTTGTTACTCCCAGGTAAATCCCATATCAAAATCATTCCCAAGTCTCCCAACAGACCACAACCAATTCTAGGCCAAAAATGTCTTGACAGCATGCAAAGTTGATATACTATACATGCTACAGTGCCTCATGGTTTAGTAAAACTAACCCATACTCACCTGTGGACACAATCTAGAATTGTGATAAGAGTATCATATGAATACCCAAAAATCCTAAAGGTTCCTAAAACCTCCCCTTAAACTATGATACAAAAAGTTTGCTAAAATCATGCATGAACATAAAAATTTATATCAAGATAGGAATGAAACATTCCAACCATCATCCATAAATAAAAACTTGTCTAAATGCTTCTCCTTTGATCCATAAGCAACTATGTATCCAATGGTATACTGCTAACACCATCTGCACATTTAGATTGAAAACCACAAAACTAACATTGTTGCTGACAACGCCCCGATAACACATAATAGCGTTGAAGGAAGCTTTGTCAGCGTTAGACAATTATATTGCTGACAACGTTGCAAAAACACTTATCAGTGTTCAAACAACCTTTGTCAGTGTTAGAAAAATAGAGTGGAAAATCTAAATCAGCAATAAGACCAATAATAATAATGCATCATCCTGTACATACTGTTACAAAAAGAATCCAAAACACTCAGTATCAGTGAAAAGAACCTTATTTTTGTTATCACAAACTTGTGATACACTAAACAGATTATAATCCAGTTCTTTTACCAGGAAGACGTTCTCAAAACGTAGATTATTGGTGAGAAGGGTTCCTTTGCCTGTGATGGTGCCGTAGCCCCCTCCAAAGTATACCTTATCACCATCTTTAATAGGAGAGAAGTTCGTCGGATAGTCTTCCTTTCCTGTCATGTGCCTTGAGCATCCACTATCCCAATATCCATAGTCATTGATCTGTTTTTGAATGCCCTGCACATAAAGAAAACAAATTAGTTTTCTTTGGGAACCCAAGTCTTAGAAGACTTGGATTCATCTGGTTGTTCAATAAGAACAGACTTAGTTCTCACAACAACCCCATTCTCATCCTTTTTAGGATGAAAAACCCAGTTAACCCCAATTGGTTTTGTAATGACCTTAGAAATGTAATTAAATCTATTGCAGGTCATTGAAATTCCATTATTATTAGGGTTTTGATCTTTCTTGGGTCTCCATGTTAAGCTTGAAGAAGCTTTAGACCCTTTACCTTGTGGCTGCAAATATTTAGGTCTGGTCACGTTTCTATCAGCGTTGTATTTTGTCCTGTCAACGCTGAAATTACCCTTGTCAGTGTTGAACCTAGGGTTTGCTACAGGAACCCATTGCCTATTTGACCAGGTGTTTGTCTTTTGAAAAGGTCTTTGTCCATGAGTGTTAGACCTTCTAGAGAAGAATGGGGCAGGTCTAATGACTTGTGGACTTTGCTGCACACAAGGTTTGGGTCTGACAACGTTTGACTTCCTAACAACGTTGACTTTCTTCCTATCAGCGCTGAAATTGTTCCTGTCAGCGCTGGATTTGGGAGCGTTGACACACTTGTATGCCAAATGTGAAAAGCTACCACAAGTATAACAGGCTTTCTTAGAAACACTCTTAGGTCTAGAAGCGAAGAAACCTGTTCCATGATTGTTAACTTGGCTCTTGGGTGACCTATTATTTCTATACATCTCTGCATATTTAATGGTAGGTCTTCTAACAGTGTTGGAGCCTAGGTCAACAGCTTTACCAGTTACTGGGTGAGTAACCTTAATGGGTGGTGATTCATTGGGACTTTCACATAGCAAACCTCCCTTAACAAATAAAGTAGGGTTAGCTTTCTTCCACTCATTTAGGTCAGTCAGTTTTTGTTGATACTCTTCCACTGGAGTGACAACTCTTGGTGGAGGAATGAATTCCTCTTCTTGGCATTCTGGTATACCATTCCAAGATAAATCCTTTCTAAGGACACCATAGAAGTCACCAGCTGGTGGTGGAACCAGAGAGTAATCATTCATCCCAATCCCAGTCATGTCCTTAGAATCCCTTTGTTTATTAACACATTCTCCTAGGGTTTGTGTGGCCTTATCAAATCTCTGAATTTTAAGACTCACATTGTCTTTATTCTTATTAGCCTCATCTAACTTAGCTATTAAATCAACATTAACCCTATTCACGATATTGTTAATATCATTACTTTGATTTAACTCATGTTTTAAGATATTTATTTTATCTTTTAAATCAAACTCCATTTTCTTATACTCAGAAACAGTCTTTTCAGTTTGAACAAGTGCCACTTGATAATTAGATAACGTGCATCTTACGTCTGAAAGATCTGATTTTAATTTTAAAATCTCTTTATTAAGTTTTTCAGTATTTATCCTACAAGAAGAGTCATCACATACCTCATTATCAGAATTGGAACTTGTGGAACTTGAAGTAGACGTGGCCTTAACTGAAAACATCATCAAATTCTTCTTCACCTTCTTCCTTAGCCTGGTTCACCTTACAATATTGGATCTCGTTCTTCAAATCAAAGTTTCTCAACAAGCTCTGATACCACTTGTTGTTCCCAAACTTAGATCGATTAGCTTTGTGTATACGAGATTAGATCAAGTATAACACGTAGAGAAACCTTTGTTGTATGCTTTGTGAATCTAAGTGTTATGCGGAATTTAACACTTAAACAAGAACACAAGATGTAAACAAAACTTTCACTTTGATTATGAATATCGAACTTGCTTACAATGAAAGATGTTTACGAATGAAAACTATATAAAACTTGATACTAAACATTAACCTAAAGGCCTTCTTTTATAGACCAAGAAGCCTTGTACAATAAGCTACGTATCAACTATTCTTGGTAAAGATAAACATAGAAAATACATTGTCGTTTCTATCCTTACTAGAAGTATTCTAGAATATAATAAACATGTAGCTTATATCTTCCATCAGTGCTTGTCTTCAATGTGTCAACGCTTGACTTTAACTTGTCAATGCTTGAGCTGTCAGCGCTCACTTTGTTCTTGTCAACGCTTGAGTTGTTCTTGTCAGCGCTCAAGTGATCTGGCCTTAATTTATTCCCAACAGTTTAATATTTATGCTTATTTGCTTATTGATGTGTTTATTTGATTGTGCTTATTGATTTTGATGTGTTTGATTTCTTAGCTTATTGTGTTTAGTGCTTATTGTGTTATTTTCCTATTTTTAATCATGTGCTTTTAATAGTTATTTTTATAAAAAGTTGATTTTAAATATTTAGATTATTTAGTGTTTTTAAAGTTTTTAATTTGTGGCTTATTAGCTTTTTCTTAAAATCAATTTGGTTAAAGTTTTGATTAAGTGCTTATTTGATTTTTGCTTATTTTGGCTTATTTTTATTCCCTATTTTTCATTTCTTCCGAAGTCAGTTTTTTTCCCACCTTTCGTAAGAGGGTTTAACAATAAGTTCCAAAACGAAATTTGTTCAGAAACGAACACTTCTTCCGAAACGAATTTAGTTCCAAAACGAATTTTTCTCCGAAACCTATTTTTCTTCCGAAACCAATTTTGTTCCGAAACGAATTATTTCTTCCGAAACCAATTTTTGTTCCGAAACGAGTTTTTCTCCGAAACGAATTATTTCTTCCGAAACGAACTTTTTCTCCGAAACCTATTATTTCTTCCGAAACCAATTTTTGTTCCGAAACGAGTTTTTTTCCTAAACGAATTATTTCTTCCGAAATTAACTTTTTCTCCGAAACCTATTTTTCTTCCGAAACCAATTTTGTTCCGAGACGAATTTTTCTCCGAAACGAATTATTTCTTCTGAACCATATTTTGTTCCGAAACTAACGAATTTTCTTCCGAAACAAACTTATTTTTCGTCAAATTTTAGTTTTAATATTTTTCCCGCCATTTTTTTACTTAGCTTTATTTTAAAGTGTTTTGTCTTAGTTTAATTTTATAGTTTACATTTTTTATATAAAGTTTTAAGTTTTTAAATTTACTTTTAATTAGTTTATTTTCCTTGCTATTTCGTTTTAGCCTTTCATTTGAGTTTTATAATTTTGTCATTTACTTTAAAGCTTTCATTTTTAGTTTTAATTAGTTATAGACAACGACACCTTTTCTTTTGTTCACCAAAGACGACTGAGTCACACTTTGAACCGAGATCAATTCGATTAGACCAATTCGAGAACAAATTTTCACTTTTTCACTTAGGAAAATTCAGTTATTAACTTTAATGAAATGAAATCTGGAATCCGCTGGTGTGGACGACCATGGGTCGGTTCATAAAACAAAATTTGACATGATTAATCTGATTAGTACATAAGATGAACATAATAAAATGATGCATGAAATAGTTTATAAAGCATGGTTTATAAAAAAAAGAGTTTTTGTATGGCCGAAGGTGAACGCCTACGGGTCAGTTCACCAAAATTGACAAAACGAGGGTGGACGCCTATGGGTCGGTCCACCAAAACCAAAATAGTTCGAATAAAAGCACATGCGACTAAATATGGCCAGTCCTGTACCAACCATTACTTAGTCAAAATACCTGCAACAATGATACATGAAAATAAATAAATGAAAAACAATTGTAAATACTTAACAGAAAACGTATGACTAAGTATGAACTACTGTGGTTCAGTCCATATTAGTCAAAGTTCGCTAGGAACCATCATGCATAAAACAATGACATGTAACTAAGTATGGATGGCAGTTGTTCAATCCATATTAGTAAAAACATTTCCGAGGAAAACATCATGGTTAAAACAACAAGGTGCTGAAAATGTCGATAAGTAGAATATTAGATGTCGGCTTAGGAAGATCCTGGTGACTACCCACTAGTCACAGGTCAAGTTTTAGAGCCTACAGGTCGAAACCTTGGCTCTGATACCACAATTGTAACAACCCATTTGGATAAATGGATTGTTACGTACTAATTATGGCGTTTCATCAAAGCATGCAAGGAAATATGTACTAAACATACATGACCAAAAAAAGGAAAACCGGAATCAAAGATCGGTTCCCAAACATAAGCCCAAAACATAAATGAAATGAATGAAATAGGTAGGAAAAAACAAGTGTCCAAGAAAGCATAAAGTAAATGAAGTGCAAGGGAAAGAAGTCTAAGGAAGCTCCCATCCAATACACGTGTTCCACATTGTTGGGTCCGTTAGTCGTAGATCTTTTAGCCTGTTAAGGGTGGTGAATGACTTCTGTAATCCCAATTCTATTCACAGAGAGACTCTTAAAGAAATACAAAGTATAAGTGCGGAATAGAAATACTTGGAACAAGAATAAACAGAATAACTAAATAACTTGATCCTTTCTAAGGATTCTACTATATTGATATGAAATGAAACTGGTGAAAGGTGTCCGAAACCCTTCTGCCAATGGGTTCCTTTTATACTACAAGGAAACCCTAAACTACATTAACTAGAAAATGTGTAACTCCTGATATGCATATCCTTTCCTAAGATATCTCATGCATATCCTAACAAAATACTAAGAATAATACTATTTGACTTTCTACTAGACCAGGAGCACGTGTTGCTCCTACTACTACTAGGACCAGGAGGAACTACATAACTCCTAGTTTATCTATTACAAATACCCTATTACATAGGTCCTAACAATCCTCTCCTAAACTTGAATTTGACCTATTGAGTTTAAGTTTCTTAGTAGATCTTGCAAAAACAGCCTGAGGATTGAAACTGCAACATCAAATCAACAAAAAAATCATCAATAGTGAAAGCACAAAGAATGCTGCAACTAAGAACTCCGAGAAGCTTCTGTAAAGCTTTGAAAATATCTGCACGTGTTGAATCTTTACAGCAACAGGAGCATATTTGAGAAGCCTTTACCAAGTACCTGCTCGCTCTTGGGCTAGCTAGTCATTATGGTGGAATAAGAATCACCCTGGGAGACCAGAACCCAACCTAACTCTTAGAGCGTAAATCAATGGTGTGTGGGAGTACCCTAATGATTTTTGGCAAAACCATCACAGCCGTCAACGGATATGGGAAAGTCTTTACCACAAACCGTTTGCCTATGGACTAGCCACTCTTTAGTCTAGGACCAAGGTGAGTGAAAACCATCCAATTATTGGTAAATTGGCAACCATCAACAGATTTGATAGTCGCACCAGAGTCGTACCCTCATGGTAAATCAACTCTTTCTTGTCGGTAAGACATGGTGAGTTGAACACCATTTGTCGTGTGGATGAATCCAACACCAGGAGCACACCTCAAAAAAAACCCAAGTGTGAAAAGGTTTCAGAATGAAAGAGTATAAGAAGATATTATATGATGTACAAAGTTTCAGAACATGGTTAAAGTATAAGCATATATTATATAAAAGTATATATTTTTTTTAACTATTGTAGACAAAAGAGAGTGTTAGTCACCAATCACTATACATATTGGTGAAATGAATGAGAAACAAAAGCAAAAGTATAGAACAAGGATACCAAAGTCACTAACCAGAAGCATCAACCTTATTCGCATGAAGTCATGCCTGAATCGTCTCAACCAAGTTGGTAGCCATGGTAGACTCATTTCCGTAGGAGCATTAGACAGCTCCAGGTGACACTCCAACATAACCTCCATAGAAGCAATGGTAAGGGGATACTCCACATCCACAAGCATAAACACACGAGCACCAGACTCCAACTCGATCACATGGACAGCACACCCAGCATGCAACTTCCACCTAGTAATGAACCGGCGGGGTTTTCCTTCCAAATCCCAGAACCAGAAGCATCCGAAGGACAATTCAACATCAACTTCAAGTCCCCCCATAGAACCAGACCATGCCAGGTAGGGACCTCACTAGGAGCATCAAGAACAGTACCATCCACCAATCCATACAGAAGCATAAGATCACGACGGTCCACCCAAGCCAATAACTCTTGCAGATCTGAGAAATATTTATGGTAACCATGACTCGTGACAACCAACTGAGTAAAAGTACGAGGACAAACGACAGATGGTCGGATTTCCCAATGTGCAATTTTGCCACGGCCAAGTGTAATCTCATCATCACTGTCAGAAGTGGAATCAATCAAAAGGGCAGGGTCTCGCTTCTCCCAAGGAACGGCCTTGCCACGGCGAGCCTTGTTATTTCGAACAGACCTGCGAGGTGTAGGTAAAGAAGGAGAAGGTTCCTCTTTGACCTTGACACTAGAAGCAGGAGCAGTACTAGAAGAAGTGGGATGAGCACCAGCTTGAACGGTCAAATCAACCAGCATTGGATCAGTATTTGCTTCATTGACAACAAGAGTAGGGTTTGGCATTGACACCGGTGGAGAAGTAGGATCAACAACAAGAGTAGGAACAGTGACATCAGCAGAAGTACTCTCATCATAAACACCAGATGAAGAAGTTGGGGCGACTCTAGGATTAGGGGAAGGAGCAACAGGAGCAGGCGGGTGTAGTGTTGCATTATCAGGCCTTCACACATCACATCGAGCCAACTGAACCATCTTGTTGTACAAGACCTTGAGCTCATCACTAGACAACGCCTTTACCCACGTCATCGGCCATCCAACTGTAAACTAAGCCCCGGATTGGTTCTTAACATACTGCTGCATAAGCCTCTTTTGTCCAGCATAAGAAAGAGGGCGGTTCCGACGATTTTCACGAAGTTTAGCAGTCAGATCTTCCCTTTGTCTTTGAATCAGAGACATCGCCTGACGAACACAATTGATCTAGTTGACATTCGCACCTAAGATATCATTGTAATGAGAGTAATCCGAGGTGAGGATAGTAACCACATTCATCTAGTCAGCGTTGTCCCAAAACATGGCATTGTGCCTCACTTGCTCCTGGCGTTGCTTCTTCAAAGCTTCAGCATCAGCCGCAGCCGCTGTCGCAGTAGCAGCCGCAGCCTCATGGTCAAGCTCTGCATGTAACTTCTCTGCAGCCTCCTCTCCAATCTTTCCTACTCAAGTTGTCTGTGGGTTCTCTTTCTAGGAGGAGAGGGTGCATCAGTCATAGGGGCTTTACCCTTGTCAGGATGAGAGGGTCCAAGAGTTGAGGTTGAGGGGCCAGAAGTAGCAGTCCGTGGGACAGGGCCAACAGAAGTAGATGGCATGCTTGAAGCACTAGGAGGAGGAGGCAAGTCCTCACTTGGCTTTGCTGCAAACGCGGCCTTGTCCAAAACAATCAAACCATCTTCCTCCTCTTCGTCTTCAGTATCAAACAACTCAACTTTCTTCGTGTGACGCTTGAGCAACTTCTCCAACGACTTCACCCTGTTCACCAAAGGGAGCACAAACTCCCGAGTGAGCTTACAATGCTGGTTGAGCTCATTCTCCAAGAATAGGGTCTTCTCACAGTACTTGTTCACTAAAGCAAGCAATGACGTGAGAGTAATAGGTTCCTCAGCGTCCCCATCAAGAGTACTTGGTTTGGGAGATGCTTCATTGGGACCAGAAGTAAAGAACGGGCCAGTCATATGATCATGAGAGCTAGAAGGCTCCCAGTAGAAGTGTGAGTATCACTAGGAGGTGAATAATCAAGGAAATGAGACACATGTGGGTGGGCAGAAGAAGATGCCTTCGAGGTGGATGGAATTTCTACCACCACCTTTTGAGCAGGTTCCGCAACCTCCACATATGGCACCTCAGGAGCAAGAACCTCCTCCTCCATAGGATCCTCAACCAACTAGGGTTCCTCCTCGGCTTGATCAGCCGGAGGAACCACATTGGGACCCCCTTGGGCAAGGCCCAATATTGCAGCAGTGAGGGGTCTTTCAGGAGCAAGATATCCAATGGTCATATTTGCATACACCTTAGGAGTGAGTTTAGATGGCACATATTCTTTCCTATTTCTAGGCAAACACATAAGTATCTGTTGTAAGAACCTAGGACACATCAGAAACTTCTTTTTCGAGCCAGTAACATTAAGATTGCTAGCCAATCCATCAAGCAGATAACGAGAGAAATTAAGCGTACGACCTTCGGCAATACACACTAAACCAGTAGCAAGGTTTATGGAAAGGCATCCCAACTCCCTGCTTTGGGACTTCAACAATGAATCAAGAAGTGGACCAGGAGCTTCCATTGAGGGGAAAACCTATTCTTTTGAAAATTAAACTTCCCCTCATGATTATACCCAATAGCAGCCATCCCATCCAAAACCTCCGCATTTGGGAGAGAGACAATGCCACCTTCATCTTGGAGATAAAGGGCAGACATGATAGAGGCTTTAGTCACCACATAGGAGCGACCATCAATAGTAGCATGGAGCTCCAATGGGCGACCCAAAACCTCATGGGTTTTGGCAGTAGCCTAGAACTGAAGAATAACAATGTCATATATATAGTTGAGAAAATAGTGAAAGCATACCTTAGATTAGATGCCTCGATAAACTCCAAAATGTCCAAGAACTCCTCCCTTCTGGGACCTTCACCTAGGTAGGAGACCTTGTTGTGATCAGCTTTGTATTGAAGACTAGCCATTGATTATTGATGAAGATTGAAAGATTATTGCAAGAAGATGGGATGGGTAGGAGCTTATGTGTGCGTTTAATCTGTGATGATTGAGTCAAATGATCCTTTTGACCATAAATAATGGTTAAGGGAAACTGTTCATTGACCCTTAATATGGGGGTTGCCATTTCCAAATTAAATCATTAATGGTGTGTAACCACTTGCCCTTAAAAATTTTAAAAGATAGTGCCAGTTACCAAAGAAAATATTAAGTATAGGCACCAGAAGTAACTCACGTTGACCGAAAGTCAAGCCGACTAGAAGTCAACAACAGGAGCAGCGAGTGGTCAACAAAAGTCAACATAATGAACAGTGACCCAAAAAGAGACTAATATCCAACCCCAAGTGAATAGTAAGTGAGATTGACCCACTAGGAGCAGGAGAGTGCCACCAGGAGTACCATACCCTTACACCAGAAGTCGCACACACATCAACAACCCATTGAAAATGGCGAAACTAGCTACCAGTCATAAGAATGTACAAATGTACAACAAGCCTCCCCTTAGGCTTTGCCTCCCATTAATCCTAGGCCTTAAGGATTGACCATACCAATATGTACCACCAGGTGGTTGAATCGTGGACCTTCAAAAGCTTTAGTCAACAAATCAACAACATTATCATCCGTATAAACCTTTAGAACCTGTATCAACTTCTTTTCATTTGAATCACGTATAAAGTGATGCCGAATCTCTATATGCTTGGTTCGTTGATGGAACACCGGATTCTTCACAATGCAGATAGTGCTTTGATTGTCAATGAAAATTTTGGTGTTCAAAAAATTGAACCCATAATCTAGCATTTGGTTTTGTATCCATAATACTTGGCCACAACAACTAGCTGCAGCTACATACTCAGCTTATGTTGAGGAAGTAGCTACTATGGTCTGTTTCTTGCATTGCCATGAGATAAGCCTTCGTCCCAAAAAATGACAACGACCGGTAGTTGACTTCCTATCATTATTGGCACCTGCATAATCACTATCACTATAGGCTTCAAGAACAAACGGTGATTCCCTTGGATACCATAAGCCTAATTTAGGTTGTGCCTTGATATACTTGAAGAATTTCTTGACAACATTCAAATTGGACACGGTAGGGGCCACCTGATGTCTGGAACAAGCACTAACAGCAAACATAATATCGGGGCGTGAAGCAGTCAAATACATGAGGGAGCCAATCATGGACCTGTATAAATGGACATTAACAGGAGGATCTAGGTAATTCTTGAGTTTGACTTTAGTCACCTCATAAGGTGTTGTTGCTGGTCGAACAGGTTCCACATCAAATGTCTGAATTATATCACGAACATATTTATCTTTACTAATGAAGATGCCATCCCGCTGTTGCTTAACTTGGAGACCAAGGAAAAATGTTAGTTCGCTTCATCACACCATTCCTTCTTTGTAGAACCGAAGACAATATCATCCACATACACCTGAACCAAGATGATATCTTTAGAATTCCTCTTAAGGAATAATGTTTTGTCAATAGTGCCTCTTCTGTAACCATGCTTCAACAAGAAGGTAGATAGACGCTCATACAAGGCTCTAGGAGCTTGATGAAGACCATAAAGGGCTTTGACAACCTTGTAGACCTTCTTAGGATGAAGTGGATCCACAAAGCCCTTAGTTTGAGTGGCATACACTTCCTCGTCAATCTTGCCATATAGAAAGGCACTCTTGACATCCATCTGAAATACGACCAAGCCAATTTAAGAAGCAAAAGCCAAAAACAGACGGATTGCCTCAATGCGTGCAACAGGAGAAAAAACTTCATCATAGTCAATGTGTTCCCGCTGAGTGTGACCTTGTGCTACTAGTCTTGCTTTATTCCTCACCACAATACCCGAGCATCTTTCTTGTTTTTCAGAATCCATTTGGTACCAACTGTTGTCTTTCCTTCTGGCAATTCAACTAGAATCCAAACATTCTGAAACAAGAATTTTGCATCTGCTCCTGCATAGCTTCCACCCAACTTTGATCCTCAAGAGCATGTGAGACAGACCTAGGTTCCACTTGTGACAGAAAACAAGCAAACAAACAGTGAAGAAAATCTATATGGTTATTGCACTTTTGGTCTTCAATGCAGCTCACAAGAGCATGATGACCATTTGTTGCTTTCTTATGCATGCTGCGAGTCTTGACAGTAGAACCAGGATCCCCTATGATTTGAGTTGTAGGATGCACTTTATGGATCTGCTGAATAGTAGTAGGAGCCACTTCCACTTTTGGTGCCAAGTTTTGAGATCCCCAACAATGCCATCATTATATGATGCAGAGTCGAAAATGCCTGTGATTGGTTGCTTATGGATATCATCCATCTTAGCAGTAGACTTATTAGCATAGTTTCCAAGGTCAGTAGGACCAGAGAACCTAGGTGTAGAAGTTGGATCACTAAGTGGACTTCCAATAGGAGAGGATCTGGCATTAGGAGTGATATGAGGCTCACTAGGAGAAGCTGGTCCAGCAGGAGTATCCAAAGGAAACTTAGAGCTGCCTTTGTTAGCTAAAGTAGTAGCATCTTGTTGTTGCTTTAGCAGTGTATCAAGGTCCTGTTGTGAGTCAGTGATATCCTGTGAATTAACAGCAGCAGGAATAGGAGAAGTGTCGGGAGGGACTGTAGTGGAATAGGATGATACAACAAAGATGTCATCATCCTCATCTGAGTCCTAGAAGCTGAAAGTAGTACCTGCATTAGAAGACACAACTCTTGTGGACCTGCATTTTGGTTAGTTTTGAAACGAAAATACCGCAATGAGTCACAGAGATAGTCAAGATCAAAATACCATTCAGGACCCTTTCCTTGAATGTTTGTCTTCTCCTCAAAGTACCGTAGGTTTAAAGTTTCATTGACACGCTTGGCATTGAGATTATAGACCCCGTAGTCTCTACAGTGAGCTGAATATCTCAAAATGAAGCCTTCGTCCACCTTGACATCAAATTTCCCAAAATAGTCACTAGTGTTGAGAATAGTGACAGGACAACCAAAAGGTTTCAAATGAATAATGCTTGGGACTTTGGTCGTGAGTAGCTCATAGAGAGTCTTCTTATGTGGATTAGTAATGGAAACCCTATTCATCACATAACACGCAGTGTTGCCGGCTTCTGTCCAAAACATAGTTGGGAGCTTAGAATCAGCAAGCATGGTTCTTGCAGCTTCTATAAGAGTCTTGTTTTTCCGTTTCACAACACCATTTTGTTGAGGAGTCCTGGCAACATTGTAATCTCTTTTGATTCCTTTGGAATTGCAAAGTGAAATGAGATCTGCATTCTTGAACTAAGTGCCATTGTCACATCTAATACATTTTACCTTCTTTGACAATTGATTTTCAATTAAGGTAATGAAGTCTTTGAGGATTGAGTAGGTCTGACTATTAGCAACCAAAAAGAAAACCCTTGAGAACCTTCTATGCCCATCAGTGACCACTAGGCAATAATGCTTATGTTCAATGCTCCTAATGGAGGTAGGACCAAACAGATCCATATGAAGAAGCTGCAAAGGTTCAGTTATTAGACTGAGAGCAGTGATGGCTTTGAAGGATGCTTTGTGTTGTTTGCCTTTGCTGCAAGCAAGGTAATTGATGTCATTCCGGAACATTTTGGGAGGTAAACCAGAGACCAGGTTTATATTTGCCAGCTTGTGAATGGTCTTGAAATTTACATGCCCCATCCTTCTATGCCATTTTATGGCTTCATCTTCTAATGTTTTGGCAACTAAGCAAGCGAGTTGACCAGTAGGATTAACTTCATCCAACTTGATACTGTAAAGATTATGTCTTATTGGAACTTTGAGTAGTACTTGGGAGTCATCCAGAAGCTAGAAGTCTTTGGACAATACGAAGCAATCAGTATCCGTAAAGAGGACAAACTGCTTCTTGTCACATATCTGAGATACAGAAATCAAGTTGAAGTGTTGTAGTGATTCCATGTAGTAAACCTGCTCAAAATTAAGATTAGGAGTCTGAATAGTCCCTTTGACAGAGATTCTCCCTTCATCGCCACCAAAGTACACCTTTCCACCGTGAAATGGTACGAAATTGGTTAATAGCCCTTTATTCCCTGTCATGCTCCTAGAACAACAACCACTATCTATAATTCCAAGATGTGGATCTTGGTATGGATTAATCAACAACAACAGAAAAATATGAAACTGTTAGTGTCTTAAGGGGACCCAAACCATTCCTGGTTTGAGTCTGCCCTGTGGATCATTATAGGGTAGCCAAGAAGATTGACGAGATCCACAGTTGTTCTTGAGTTGCCTGGTCATCATATGGGATTCATTATTTGTCCAAGAACAACCTGCTGAGGGCTTAACAGCAGAACCCATATTTCCCAATCCACAATGCATTTGGTCTGTAGTAGTAGGATAAGTTTTAACAGATTTATAAAATTTTTAAAAGTAAGTGTTGGTTGGTCTGTTACTAGGATTTCTTCTCCAATGACTAGAAGCTGAATTATTAGTCCTTCTAGTGGATGAAAAAGATTGAGCACCCGGGTTCAGCCTTCTAGAGGCTAAGCTCACAATAGTAGTAGCAGCTATTGGTGAACCAGTACCACATCATAAAGGCATTTGATCATAAAAGTTACAATCCTTAATCAAATGAAATCTACTACCACAAACAAAGCATGTTTTAAACGATCTTTTATTCAAATGACATTGTCTTGAACTGCTACTCTTATTACAAAGAATTCTAGGAGAAGCAACATTCCTAGAAGACATAACACTAGAATAAAAAACAATAGAAGTAGATGCAGTGGAAACTCTCTCATCACTCATCCTAGCACTAGAAGCAGCTTTGTCATTTTTCTTTGGACTCAAAGGACTTGACTCTTCACTTGAACCACACGATGCAGAGTCACCAGCCTTGTCACTAAAAGTACAAGAGACAAAGTCATTAGTGTTAGTAGAACTTTTAGGAGACTCATGCATTTGTGATTCATCCAAGTCTTTATGAATGGAGGTAGGCATAAATGTTCCTGTAAGAGGTGGAGGCACATCATGCATGCCCGCAACTGATTTGAACATAGTTGTGGTAGAGATTTGGTATTGTTTGTTTGGCTAAAAACACAAAAATTTTGGGTTATTCGATCAAATTTTGGCATAAAGTTACGTTTTTTTTGCAAGTTTGTTCCGAGAAAAGAGGATATCGATCAACAGTTACAAATTTTGGAAAAGGGTTTTGTTTCTCCGAAAGTGTGGTTTTATTCCGAAGAAATTTTTTTCGGAAAAGGGTTTAATTTCTCTTAAAAAGTGCTTTACTCCGAAGATTATTCTGAAAAGGGTGTTTTTCTGAAATTTTCAATTATTCCGAAAAAGTGCTTTTTCCAAAGAAGTGTTAATTCTGAAAAAGTGATTTTTCCGAAAAAAGGGTTTTTCCGAAGATTTTTCTGAAAAAAGGGTTTTTCCGAAGATTTTTCCGAAGAAAAGATTATTCCGAAGATTTTTCCGAAGAAGAGATTTTTCCAAATATTTTCCCGAAGAAGGGATTATTCCGAAGATTTTTCTGAAGAAGGGATTTTTCCGAAGATTTTCCGAAGAAGGGATTTTTCCGAAGATTTTTCCGAAGAAGGGATTTTTCCGAAGAAAGGTGTTTTCCGAAAATTATTCCGAAATACTTGTTATTCCGAAAAAACCCATTTCCCTGAAAAAGTCATTATTCCGAAGAACCTCATTATTCTGAAAAGTCATTATTCCGAATAAGTCTCATTTTTTCTGAAAACATCAATTATTCCGAAGATTTCTCTGAAAAGATCAGTATTCCGAAAATTGAAGATTTTTACAAAAGTAAAATTTTTTAACAATCGAGTGTTTTTTGGCCTTGGAATTTTTGGTTTCTAGAGAGACATTTCTTAGGGGATTTTAACATTTTTTTCTCAACAACATCAACCACACCTCATCACAACACATCCACTAAGATCCTAATCGATTCACAATCCTCGACAATGTCTAACAACAATATCAACAATGCGACTGCAAATCAAATTCGTTTGGAACAAGGTGGCAATGGAAATCCACCTGTGCTTACTGCCGGTTGCTATGTTCAATGGAGATCTCGCTTTCTCAGATTTCTCGATGGAAAAGAGAACCGAACTGCTCTTCGTCACTGCCTTGAGAACCCACCTCCAGTTTTTGAATTCAGACCAATTACCACACAAGCAGAGGATGGTACTTCATCAACTATACGAGCTATGGAAGATTTCGACACATGTTCTGCTGAGAAAAAGAAACTCCTCCAAGCTGAAGTTGATGTTGTGAACTTTATACTCACTGGAATTGATAACGATATATATTCCACAGTTGATGCATGTCCTAATGCTATGGAAATGTGGAATGCAATTCATCGATTGAAGCAAGGTGAGTCAATCAATGTTCAAGATCTCGAGACTAATCTACTTTGGGAGTTTGGAAAATTCACATCTGAAGATGTTGAATCCATTGACTCATATTACTCGAGATTCTACAAAATGATGAATGAGCTTGTTAGAAATCAGTGCACCATCTCCAATCATCATGCCAATGTTCAGTTTCTACTTCAACTCAAACCGGAATGGCAAAGGTTTGTGACTTTGGTTAAACAAAGGGAAGATATCAAGACCATCTCCTATCACAAACTTTATGATATCCTGAAACAACATCAGAATGAAGTGAATGAACTAAAGGCTGAAAAGGCAGAACGATCTACTAACTCTATTACTTTTGTGGCTACTACTTCAACAAAACCCGTACACCGTCAACAACCACCTACTCATTCCTCAAAGTCATTAAGCTCATCCACCAAACCTCCAGCTACTGCTAAAAAGGCAAAAGCAATTGTCCCCACTCCACCTCCAAAGTATGACACGAGTCAGATGGAGACAGTGATGATGAACAAACTTCAAGGGACAAGAAGATTGAAGAACTCATGTCTCTACTCATCATCCAATGCTCGATATAAGGAAGTTGATCATGCACCTAGGTATGATCGTGAGGCTAGGTATGATAATCAGAGGATGCCGAATCAAGTTGGGGCTAGAGATACTGTAGGCACTCTGGTTGTGTAGAAGAATGGGATTCAATGCTTCAATTGCAAGGGATTTGGGCACATGGCTAGGGAATGCAAGAAGCCAAAACGGGTTAAGGATTAGGGATATCACAAAGAAAAGATGTTGATATGTAAGAAAGAAGAAGCAGGAATTCCACTCACAACAGATGAAGTTGACTGGCGTGATGACACTGATGATGAAGCCGATGATCAAGAGCTTGAGGCACATTATGTGTACATGGCAACGATTCAAGAAGTGCTTCCAGAGACAGCTGATACTTCTGGACCTATCTTTGATACTGAGCCAATTGAAAAGGTACCAACATATGATAACTATAATGTGTTTGCTAATGAACGACGGCATCCTGAGCAACCCTAAAGCATTAATGACACATATGTAATGGACACGGAGGATAGAAATATCTCTACAAATTCACAGCATATGTGTAATGATGACGGTAATGCTGCTCAGGATACTGACTCGGATGAGGACCGTGATTTGCTTGCGTCTATAATTGATTGTTTAAAACATGAAATGGAGGAAAACAAAGAGGCTAATAAACGTTTGAAGCAAGCAAACACATCCTTAGCCGAGGAGATAGACAGGCTTAAAGAGTGTGATTATGTAAAAGAAGTTGATCGACGATTTGCAATAGCTAATGGTTTGGTATATGAACGTAAGGTGCTCAACGAAGAATATTGTTCTGAAGTAACACACGAAATTCATATGTCAAAACAAAAGATATCGGAACTTGAAGAACAACTGCTGCTACATAAACTACAAATTACTGAGTTAGAGTCGGTTAACAAAGAACAAACTGAGCTTTATAAAACTCGTGAAGAAAAGGATATTGAAAAAATTATTGCTTTGGAAAAGAGAGTCGACACGTTAAATAACATTGTTTACAAAACGGGTCAGTCTATTCAAACCATGAATATGCTCAATAGAAATATGAAAACGAGTTTTGTCAAGCCTGAATATCTCAAGAAAGTTCAAAGTACCAAGCCTGCTCTTTATGATATCGGTTGTTATGTTGATAATCTTGATCTTATGCTTTCCCCTGACTGCGACGAAATCATTCGTCAATAAGAAGAAAGTCGATCGAACTTAAGTGACCTAATAAACCTTTCTGATTCTGATCATTATATTAAGTTTGTTCCTCAAAAAGAACTTTCCAAAGAACACAAAATGTATAATAGAGTTCCACCACCAAGTGATGAACCCTAAAAGAAAGTTTCTTTAAAAAGGAGTTTCAAAAAACAATCAATTTTGTTAGAAAAACAAATTTCGGAAGAAAAACGAAAATGGGATGAGAAAAGTAAAAGTGTTCAGCAATTTGAGTTTATAAAACAAGGGGTTTTAAATTTGTACAAAGATGTCGTCGACTATGAAAAAGTTTCTAGGGATACCCTTTAGAATATTAAACCTAACCCACAAGTAGAAGTCTTCATTCAACAATGCATTGTTCCAACCATTGATGATCTTTCAAAAAAATGTGGAAATGTTTTATAATGCTCTCACTAAGGAAATGTTAACTGATTTAAGCTATGTCAAATCTCTTGAAGATGAAGTTGATTTTCTTCAAATTAAATTAAAGACACAAGAACACCAACTTTCTAACGAAATTGATCGACTTTCTAAGGAATACTTTTATGCTGACCATATGAATGCTATACTTGGTGTGTATACCGATCTTGATCAATATTGTCATGTATCATGTCTTGTGTCAGAATCGGACGAGAAATGTCGCAATCTTGAAGTAGAGCTTTCGAAACAAATTCAGTCATATAACAAACTTTCGAACAGTTTTTCCCAACTTGAGAAACACTCCATTTCTCTTGAACTTGCTTTACAAAAAGGTGAGAAATCTCCTAATCATAAAAAGTGTCAAGAAATAGCAGCTTCTTCGTTTCGACAATTAAATGAAAAAGGTTTCGAAATAAATGATTTGAAAGCTCATCTACAAGAAAGGGACATAGCCATCAGTGAGTTACAAAACTCATTGAGAAAATGAAAGGAAAGTTTGAATTGGGTAAACCATCCGTCGTTCGTCAAGCGAATGCGGTTAAATGCCCTAAATCATCTATTTTGGGCAAACCCCCACAGACTTTGCCTAAGCTAGGAACTGATAAGAGCACAAATGTGATAGCACCTAGAATGTATAAGATGAACACTAGGTCCACTCAAACTGGAACATCGCGGTTACCTCAGAATACTAGGAAAACTAATCAACGTGTGTCTTCTTCTACAGGAGTAACTCCCGCTACTAGCGTTAGCGGACCACAGCTTAAGAGCACTAGAATTGAAGATAGAGTCATGCCTAACAATAGTCAAGGGACGAAGATGGAAGTAGAAGATCACCGTAGGAATTTTAAGTTTTCTAAGAATAAAACGTCTGTAAGTGCATGTAATGACAGTTTGAATGTTAAGACTTCGAATTTTGAATTTGTTTGTGTTAAATGTGGAAAATGTGTTCGTACTTTCAATCATGATTCTTGTGATTTTAATCATAATGGCGTGAATGCTAGAACTAGGAAGCCTACTCTTGTGCCCACTAGTACTAGAAAACCCACAAGAACTTTGAACCAATCCACTGCTCAACCACTTAAGAAGCTAAGTGCATTAGAATCCACTACTCTACGTAAACAAAAAATGTTAAAGAAGCTTTATGAGAACATGAGTAGGACATGTAAACAGGGGTACTCAAGATTTACACCACCTGGATACAAATGGGCACCTAAGACAACCACTATTCTAATTGGGTCTATGAATGTTAGTTTGCATTTTGAATCCATGTCTACTAATATTTTGGAACCCACTTCTATCAAGGGCTCTCATTTTTCAAACTCTACATTGTCTTCTAATGCTTATGCAGCTCGTCGAGATAATTCTCTTCATAATGGACTCTGGGTGCAAAAAGCACATGACGGGCAATCTCAAGCTTCTAATTAACTTCGTGGAGAAGTTTCTGGGTACGGTACGGTTTGAAAATGATCAGTTTGCACCGATACTCGGATATGGAGACTTGGTTCAAGGGAATATCACTATTAAACGGTTTTATTACGTCGAGGGACTGAATCACAATTTATTCTCGGTTGGTCAATTTTGTGATGCGGATTTGGAAGTGGCTTTTCGGTAATCTACGTGCTATCTTAGAGACTACGATGGGAATGACCTTCTTATAGGTTCTCGTGGTTCTGATCTCTAAACAGTAACTCTTCAAGACACATCTTCAACAAATCCAATTTGCTTAATGGCTAAAGCTACATCCTCTTAAGCATGGTTATGGCATCAACGTTTGTCTCATCTTAACTTTGACACCATCAACTTGCTTTCAAAGAATGATATTGTGACCGGTCTTCCTAAATTAAAATTCGTCAAAGACCATCTTTGTTCTTCTTGTGAGTTGGGGAAAGCTAAACGGAATTCTTTCAAAACAAAGACTACCCCAAGCTCTAAAAGACGATTGGAACTTCTACACATGGATTTATGTGGTCCCATGCATGTAGAAAGTATTAATGGGAAAAAGTATATCCTCGTGATTGTTGATGATTACTCTAGATATACATGGACTTTCTTCTTAAGGTCCAAAGATGAAACACCAGAGGTTCTCAAAAACTTTCTCAAGATGATACAACGCAATCTTCAAGCTCAAGTCTTAACCGTAAGAACGGACAGGGGTACTGAATTTTTGAACAAGAATTTGCAATCTTACTTTCAAGAAGAAGGCATCGAACATCAAAAGTCTATTGCTCGAAATCTTGAACAAAACGGCGTTGTCGAAAGACGGAACCGCACTTTGGTTGAGGCAGCTAGAACAATGCTTTTTGCTTCAAAATTACCACTATTCTTCTGGGCTGAAGCTATTGCAACCACCTGTTATACTCAGAATCGTTCTCTCGTCATCCCTAGACATGAAAATACACCTTACCACATCATCAATGGCAGGAAACCTACGGTTAAATTCTTTCACGTATTTAGATCTTTATGCTACATTCTTAAAGACGGTGAGAATCTCGACAAGATGAAAGAAAAAGGTGCTGCATGTATTTTTGTGGGGTATGCTACATTGTTAAAAGGATATCGAGTTTACAACAAGAAAACAAAGATTATAATTGAAACAATTCATGTGAACTTTGACGAATTTCCACAAATGGTACTTGAACACAACAGCTCAAGTCCCGCACCTCATTATCCACCAATGGCACCTACACAAAACAGTGTACGTCCCGTGCAAGAATGTCAAGAAAATACTCCTATAGCAGAATCGACGGATACGACACATATGAATGAGTTGGTTGATTTATATGATCCAATGTTTGATGAATATTACTATGGAAACAATCAAGTTGTGTCAAAGCCTTCCGTTGTCAATACTGCTGATGAACCCGAACCAAGTTCACAAGACACAACTGCCTCTACTTCAGCAACCGTTTCTTAAGAGACTATTCCATTAGATAATTAACATACTCAAGAAACTGTCATACAACCAACATCACCAACCGTCAATGATGAAGGAGGAAACAACAATCAAGCAGTCGATGCACAACCTGATGAAGAAGAATTTATCAATCCGTTCGGTACGGGTACACCGGTACGCGAAGTCGGCGAGTCTTCTACTCAACATGTTGATCCGTCCAACATGCATACATTCTACCAAAGATATCCATCCACTCACCGTTGGACTCGTGATCATCCATTGGAGCAAGTAATTGGAAATCCTTCACAACCGGTTCGAACACGCAAACAACTTAACACCGATGGCGATGTGTGTATGTATGCACTCACCGTGAGTTCAACTGTACCTACAAACATGAAACAAGCCATGACTGATCATGCGTGGATTGAATCAATGCAAGACGAAATTCATCAGTTTGAACGCCAAAATGTTTGGGAACTTGTTGACAGACCTTATGTAATTTCGCTTTTAGATTTCAAATGGATCTGGAAAAACAAACTGGATGAAGAACAAACCATCATCAAAAACAAATATCGTCTTGTGGTTAAGGGGTATCGTCAACAAGAAGGGATAGATTTCGATGAATCATTCGCTCCATTCGCACGTTTGGAAGCTGTCGGAATATTCCTCGCTTATGCTGCACATAAGGGCTTCGCGGTTTTTCATATGGACGTTAAAACTGCTTTTCTCAACGGTCATTTGAAGGAAGAAGTGTATGTGAATCAGCCGGAAGGATTCATCGATCCTCATCATCCTGAAAAATTCTATCGTCTCAAGAAGGCTGTATATGGACTTAAACAAGCTCCAAGGGCATGGTACGAAGAACTAATCCAACTTCTTGGTCTCGAAAGGATTCTCCAAAGGTTCTATTGATCCTACTCTTTTTATTAATAAATATGGGGATGACATACTGCTGGTGCAAGTTTATGTTGATGACACTATTTTTGGTTCTACGAACCCAAAACTTTCAAAACGTTTTGAAAAATTATGCACAGCAGATTTGAAATGTCAATGACGGGGGAGCTAAAATTCTTTTTAGGCCTACAGATTCATCAATCCCCACATGGTATCTTCATAAACCAAGCTAAGTATGCTCAATAGATACTTAAAAAGCATGGTATGACCTCATGTGCTCGCGTTGGTACACCATTGTCGACCACATCCCTAGATGCTGACTTGTACTCATATCCCGTAGATCAAACGCGATATCGCAGTATGATCGGGTCACTTATGTACCTTACAGCCAGCAGGCCTGATATTCATCATGCCACATGCTATTGTGCACGATATCAAGCCAGACCTACTCAAAAGCACCTCAAAGAGGTTAAACGGATCTTTCGGTACCTTAAGAATACCATTCACATGGGACTCTGGTATCCGAAGGGAGCCGGTTTTCATGTAACAGCTTTTTCAGATTCTGATCACGCAGGTTGCCTTAATAGTTGAAAAAGCACTTCTTGTAGCGTAAAATTTCTAGGGGAAGACAAACTTGTGAGCTGGTCGTCAAAGAAGCAGGATTGCACTTCGCTCTCATCAGCTGAAGCAGAATATGTGGCTCTATCCGCGTGTTGTGCTCAAGTCCTCTGGATGAGAAATCGACTCACGGATTATGGCTTCCACTTTGATAAAATACCTATGTATTGTGACTCAAAGTCGGCCATATCCATTTCTTGCAATCCGGTTCAACACTCCCGTCCCAAGCACATCGCAGTCAGATATCACTTCATCAAGGAACAAGTGGAACGTGGTATCGTGGAATTATACTTTGTCAGAACTGAGTACCAGATAGCTTACTGTTTACAAAAGCCCTATCTCAAATAGGTTTCAGTATCTCGTTGGCTGTCTTGGTATGAAGTATATGACTCCCGAAGACTTGGAGGTTTTGGCAAATGAAGCTGCTTGATTTTTCTCTCAATATGACTTCTAAGCACATCACAGCTTAGGACTCGAACCTCAAATAAGGAAAGTTTATCACGGACGATAACTTATCCTTCTGAACGAGAAATTAATATTTCTCGGTCATGAGCTTCCTATAAAAACATTCAATGTTTTTAAGTTCATGAAAAATGACTTCTAAGTAAATGTCAGCTTAGAACTCGTACTTCCACTTAAGGAAAGTTTATCACAGATGATAAATTATCCTTCACAACGGGAAATTAATTTTTCTCGGTCATGAGCTAGTCACAAAACATTCAAAGTTTTGAGCTCATGTAAATAAGATTTTATTTTAAAACCGTTGAACACAATTTTTCAAGAATTTCTCAAAAGATTTTTCTAAATCTTTAAAAATTGTGTGTCCAACACTCCCTTCCTCATATGTGGTTTTCATATCTCAAAATTGTCATATGTTATTTTGATCAACTTTTGAGGGGGAGCGTTTTAAAATCAAGCCTTTTAATGTAGTTGGGTACATCTCTAAAATTGTCATATTTTATGTATCCAACACATTCCGAAAATGGTTTAAAACTGTCATATGTAATATACTATATCGGATAAGGCATCTCAACTCCGTACCACAACATATTTTGTGGTGTCGCTTTTCTAAAATTTTGTCAATTTTGTCTCAAGACACACATATATTGTTGAGGGGGAGCGACCCGACTGAAAAAGTTCCATGATTCATGCTTGCACACATGTTTCTCTACCAATTGGTTTTTAGAAAATGTCATATTTTAATCAATTGGTATCTCTAATATTATGTTTGTATATTAGAGATAGGGGGAGAAAATGTGATTAAATGTAATATATCACAACATGTGATCTTAAAGACTCAAGTGTAACTCTTTCCTTCACATGCTAAACTATTTCGTATATCGATGCATGTGTGTAGGGGGAGCTTTTCGAAAATATAAAACATTCAAAGTGTTAAAAGTTTTGATTTTTATAAAGCACTTTGAATGGTTTTCAATGGTTTTATGGTTACGATCTTTACCCAAAACAACCTACTATCCACGACGGAACGATGGAGTCAAAAGGTGGATTAGGATAGGAAACTAAGTCCTATGATCCAACCAGAACCGGAGGGATCTACCCAAGGACATTCCATAGCTAGAAATAGTTGTCCTTAGGAAAGATGGAGAGGAATGAAGCTGAATGCGGACCAATTACTTAAGTTAGCACTAGAACAATCACAACAAGGTGCTAATGATGACGTATTGGTAAGCATTGAAGGAGTTGAATAATCTATGCAACTTAGGTAGAAACCGGGTTAACACATCTTTTGAAGACAAGTGTCATGGACCCAGTGATGCGATGCACAACCCTTCCCCAGCCATTCGAGTTTCTCTCAAAAGAAACTTGTCTCATTGTCACGGAGATCAACACGTATCTATTGACTTTCTCACTCCGAGTTAGTTAATATCGAAAAGGTGGCAGTCTGCTCCAGCCTCCGATTACCAAAATGCACTTATTGATTCTAGAGCCAAACGAGATCTATCTATCATCTCATTAGGACACAATCGAGTCCTACGCATTATCCTTGTGATATTGTCAGAACATCTGAGTGATACGATTCACAATGAAGATAGAAATACTGCTTGAGACAGCCTTAAACAAGCTCATGGTAGGTAACTTGTGCGATTCTACATGAATCAAACTTGTGAGAACTGCAAAGCAACTAAGTTTCGATTCTTAATTGATTCAAACTTGATTCCAGGTTTCTTCGCAAAATCCGTGTGATCTTGCCAGAACATTCAGAGTGACACTCATTAGTGTTCACAGTGACGAATGGAAATCCTTCCAGTGTCAACGTCAAACAGCACTGCGGTAGGTGACTCGCAAGATTCTATATGAATCAAGCTTGTGACAAACTAGAAAGCAACAATGGTACGATTCTTAATGAATCAAACTTGTTCCAGGAATTCGGAATTGACAACTCTAATCAGACGGATAATTTATCCTTATGATTCACTCTTTACGTTCGCAGTCTGCTTTGAGACGGTCGAGTAAAGAGAACTGGCTATTACCGCCTAGAAACCCTGTCAAGGATGTTCTTAATCGAATCTACCTGATCACAGGTACGGTATTTAATACCGTTTAACGGTCTTCACCGACCGAAGGTAAAATGCTACCGAGTTAGGGTGAAATGTTCAAAGCCATTTCATCCGTGTCTATATATGTTGCTGCATATCAAGAAGGTGGCGTAGTTGTGTACTAACCGATGTCGATTCAGATATCACTAGAGCACAAGATGGCGATAATCAAGATACCTAAGAATGTAAGAATGTAAAAGGTCATCTTGTCACAAGGAGCACAAGATGAAGATCTCAAGCACTCAAAGTCAAATGACAAAGTCTCAAGATAAAGATCACAAGGCATGATGGAACAAAACCGTGACAAACAAAATCAAGACCAAGATACAAGACCAAAGCATGAAGATCTCCTCTACAAGAATGTATTCACTCAATCATCTTATGCTTTTTAAGCTTTTTAAGATGACCGATACATTGGGGGAGATTGTTAGCCGTATATTTTATATAGTCGAACAAGAATGTAATAGGTCATTGATAAGTGTGAAAACACTCATCAATTATGATCCAAAAACCACTCAAAACACTGTCAAATACATTATATTTAACTGAAAAATATCAAAATTACGTGGGTATTTGTGTTTCATGTGTTTTAAGGTAAAAAGATGCATTTTTGAGCAAACACGCGGTTTCAAGGACTTATGTGATGAAAAGACGAAGAAAAAGACGAAAGATGCTTCAAGGACCAAGCATGCCATATTGTTAAAGATCAAGGACTTAAGTTGCTGAAATTACAAAGATTAAACCTTTCAAATGCAAGTAGAAAAAGATAAAAGTTTGGAATTTCAAAAGTGAAACAATTAACAAAGAACAGGGACTAAAAGGCAAAATGGGAAATTAATTTACTATACTTGGTCAATTGACCAAGCTGGTCAATATACAAACACACGTTACATCTTCTTCACAGAACAGAGAGAGAAAGAAACAAGCATTCTTATCCCTTTTCTCCATAACCTGCAAATGCAAATCAAGGACGATACACGATGATTCAACCGAAGATCTAAACAGCAAAAATGCTCCTTTTCTTCTCCTCTAGTGGTACCATTTAATTAGATCAAGAGGAAGGAACAAAGAAAACCCCAATTTGAAGAATGAAGAACAAATCGAGATCATCGTATTTAACACGTGGCACAAAGAGATTGGGCAAGACGCGTCATTAGCACCTCACCTCCACTCTTCAAATGGCTATAAATAGAGATCAAGACTTTCATTTTTCGGTGGTTAGCTTAGGTGTAGAAACACATAGTCAGATTAGTTAGTAGGAGTAGATTAGTTAAATGTTTTCTCATTAGTTAAAAAGTTGTTGAATCTTTCTGTTAATTCTGTAACCGATTCATATTTTACCTCCATTAATGAAAGATAAATTTCTCTTTTGCAAATTACTTTTAATATTCTACTTTTAGACTACATTCTGCTAATAAGCTTGTCATCTCTTATGGTATTCTGTTGAAAATCAGTTAGGAAGTTAGGTGTGGTTGTCATCTTATCAGTTATGGTATTCCGTTGAGTTTTTTCAAGAGTGTTTTCGTAGCTATAATCTCATCAGCTCTTTTGAGCTTATTAGATGTTTTTTTAGTACAAATTCATTTTTCTTTTAGCTCATTATTGTGAATGTATTCAAAAGTACTCATTTCGTTACCGATTTCAGAATTTATGGTTAAATTCAGTCAAGTTGTCAGTTAAGTAGTTGAAACTTACAATTTTCACATTTTCCTTTCTAGAAAATAAGTTTTTCTAATTTTTTTTTAGCTTATTTTGTCATAAGCTCAAATGAGCTTATGAGTAGTTAGATTCTTTCGTTAAAAGTATTTTGTAGAATTCAGAATTTGATGATAAAGTAGTGATATTGTTAGAGTTGTCAGTTAGAAGTGGAGTATTTTGTTTCAATGTCTTTTGCAGGTTCTTGTTTTCGAAAGTCGAGTTATTGAATTCAGAAATAGAGTTCAGATAGATGCGTTTGGTGCTCGTTGATATTAGAGGCTTTTGTTAGAATAGTTAGTCAGACGTGAAGGCGAGTTCGAGTCCTATAAGCGAGCTCAGCGCTCCGCTTCGACATCAACGGTCAAGGCCCGGATGTGAGGTATTCAATTTTATTTCGTTTTCTTTGCTCATAGATTTCTTAGTCTGATTGCATTGAGTATATTAGATACAGAATCCATATCCAAGTCCTTATTAGTTGAATTTGATTAGTTATCATAGCCTTTGAACATCACATTCTAGCAATCTGTTTTAGTAATTCAACATAAGCATAGATAGGTAGTGTTTGGCAGCGTTAAAAGAACTGATCTTGCATCATGAAAATTGAGGAAATTCTTTTATAGATATGTTTTATTAATGACTGTTATAGTTTGAAAATAAGTAGTGTAGCTAGTTGTCATTGTGAGTCAGGCTTATAATAACTCTGTCAAAAAGGTTACAAGTAGAATTTAGATTTGAAACTTTATGAACTTGCAGAACTTTTATTAACGAGTCTAGTAAATCTTGGAGAGTCTCATAGGCAATATAGTGTAATCTGAGATAGAAAATATAAAGTAAAAAATTAGTGCAAGATTCGAACTAGAGACATTAAGGACAGTAACCCATAGACTTACCTCTAGTACATACCATTCTTCTTGTTAAAGATCTCTATTAAATTTCCTTTTATAACTTTCGCTCAAATAGGCTGTAATAGATTTGTATGTCAAGTTTTCTTTATAGAAATTATTTTTTTTTCTTTTACCTTTAAACATTTTCTATAGGTTTCGTTGAATTTGGGTTAGCATGGAATTACTTTTCAACTATTATCACGTTGATTAGCTAGTTTTATTTTTAGAGCAATTTGTTTAAGGCTAGTTAGAGGGTAGTTAAGTGTAATTTGGATTAAACAGTTATAAACTCTTTAAGTTTGTTAGGCAGATTTATATTTTGTGTAGGTAGAATAAAATTTGTATTTTTTTTTACATTTTTTTAATTTTGTGCAATTAAATTTTGTATTTGCAACGTGTTTTAGAATAGTACGTATATGTAGTATATAGAGTATTTTACAATTTTTATGTGCTTAATTGCTAAGTAGTCATAGATACCATTCAACATTTTATAACCAAAAACGATTAAGTCAAGCTTAAAATTGTTATATCAATTCGATAAGACCGAGAGAAAACGAACTAAAAACGTAATATTAAATGGCGCCACTGCCGGTTCTTTTCGTGAAGATTAACGGTTTCGAGTGAGACGATTGGATTTTGGGATCCGTTCATTTTGGGATCCCCCACAGCTTCTCCCCACCCTGGATCAGTGCATAGGTGTCCTCAAGCTTCTTGGTAAGTATGGATACTTGGTCGGAGGAGGACTTAGCTGAAGCTTCTGCCGCGGTCACCTGTATGTGATACATCATGTGTTAGAATGGTGGTTATTATGGTGTAGGTGTGATGCGGCGCGGATACATACCTTGGTTATTGCAACCTCAAGTTTAGTCTCAAGCTCGACTACATGTTGGTCATGAGCATTGGCGTGGGCCGATTGTTCTTTAACAGTCGCCTCGGCAGTAGCAAGCTGTGACTGGAGGGTGGTAATTTGAGCTTCATTTTCTTCAATCATCCTCTCTCTCTTCGCCCAACCTTCCTCTTCAAAGACTCAACATGCTCGAGAGCAGCCTCAAATCTTACCCTCATAGAAGTACCCATCGCCATTCGATGCACCAAGGCGCCATTGTACTCATCCACCATATCCGCATGGCTTAGTACATTTGCATCTCGTACCAAACCAGGGGGATGCAGTTATTAAGGTACTCATGGCACTCCTCGGCCTCTCTCATCCGCGACGCAGTGGTGATCATCCAGTCAGGATTGAACTATTGATGAGGGCCGGACATTGGGATCTCTTGGGAAGTTGTGGGGGTACCTTCTTCAAAGGCAGGGCAGGATCTGGTTGCGGCTGTATGCAGCACACGTTCTCTCTCCACTTCCTTCTCTTTCCCCTTCTTTTTCCGTGCATTGGGGGGAGGCGCGGCACCAGCTTGTTCATCTCTACATACATACAATTGGAATAAGTATCAAGTATTGTTTGAAGAAAGCCGTGGCTCTCACTTAGATCATGGATGTTTTGAGTAAATAAAAGGGGTAGACTTACATATTATTCCCTTCTAGTTCTGATGTGGTCGGGGGAACTTGAGTGACCGGATCCATAGGTGCGGCCCGCACCGTTTCGGAGGCTTGAGTGGTGCTCCCAATAAATTGATAGCGGGGGTGGTCCTCGCGTAGTTTTTTGGGTGAGGCATTGTGTTCACCAACCTCGGCTTGGGCAACTCTTCTTACCCGCTTGTTTTTCCTGCGGGTATGCTTAGGGGCGGGCTGCGGTTCTTCCTCATCTCCTTCTTCGTCTGCTTGATGCATTTCCTCCTCGTCATCGCCCAACATCTGGTGCAGACTGGAGGTGATCCTCTCAAGGTTGTCACCTTGCTCTTCCCCGTGTGCGGGGGTAGCAGTCTTACGCGGCGAGGAGGGCCCAACTTCATCTTCAAGCATCATGTGATCACCATCCTCATTGTCAAAATCTACGGGGGTTCTCAGGAGAGTTGTTTCCTCTTCGTCTGAATGAGGATCCGGTACGGCTTCTAGGGCAACTGTTACATTCCGGGTGTGCTCAAGGAGGGGTGGCTCGTTCTCACGTCAGGGTCGGGATCCCTCTGGTATAAGCTTTGGATCGCCTTAACGTAGGATTCCAAAGAAGTTCATTTCTGCCACAATAAACGAAGCATATTAGTTATAGCACATAAGTGTACGTACGTCTTTCATGTGCGGATGTTATACCTACCTTCACCATGCCTCCTCCAAAACACAGTTATCTGTTGGACGAGCCGAAATAGTTGCGGCTAATCCCTAGCAAACAGAGGAATGATTCGGGAAGGTTTCTATGGAACCCTGTTCTATTCCTATCTATTTCTTGGGAATGTTGGAGATTATATGTACTGGCGTACGGAAGAGGGTCATGAGATAATCTACGTTTGAAGACATAGTCGGCCGACCACACTATCGAGTCAATCAAAAAGTAATGGGCGTACCAGTTTTTCAATGAGTCCATGGGCTTATTATGGGACTGCGGGCTATTGGGAGATCGTTTCTTAAAAGATAGCCAACCATTTACTATACTGGGGGTGTAAAATAGCCGGAATAGTTCTACGGTTGGAGGTATTCTTCTAGAGCGACAAAGGATTTCAAACTGACTAACCTTACATGCGCCTATACAGTGAAGCTGGCTAATATGTACATCATAATATCCTAAGAGATCTATGAGGAAACGAGTGAAAGGAATGTGGTAGTTGGCCGCATCAAAAAGACGAGTATATAGGCCAATCTTTCCCTGCGGAGCCTCAGTTATGAGGTCTCCTGCACCAGGGATAGAAGGGTGTAGATTGGTGGGATTAAGTAATTGGTGAAAAAGTGATCTAATTGCTCCTGGGTCATTACATTGAGCACGGATCCAATGGAGGGGTTGTTTCTTTGGGCTATTACTAAATAAAAAGTTAAGGACGTGGTATTCTAACCTGCGAAGGAAGAGATTCGTGCGTGAGAAAGTGGTGCTAAGGAGAAAAGCTTTAATGGCAGAAATGGAGAAAAAGACTGTATGTTACACACAACCGTAGGGGTAGCTTATTTATAGGGTTGCCTTGTGAGTCATGGTCTGTTGGATGCATGACACGTGTTTGCCACTATCCTTAATCGTGTTGCTAGGGTGTAAGTGGCAAGTGAAAAGTTAGGTGGGACCCACGGGCCACTTCTGACTCAGTAGTTTACACCGCTCGAGGTTCTGACTGTTTGCACTTTGTCAGTCAAGTGGCAGGTGAACAGTCAATTATGTCTGGATATGCGGTCTTACGTAAGACCAAATTCAATGCTACATTTAATTCGTCTCGGTCGTCACGTGCAGCTGAGGTACCATTGGAATAAATTCCTAAAGTCAGGCAGCCACGTGTGCGGCCAAAACAAATTTTTGATAATTATCATTCCCTCAAAAGATCTTTTCTTGGTACGTCCAGGGAGCTTCTTGATAGTCTAGAGGTTACGCCTACGGCTGTAACAACTAGACTGTAGGGACATGATGACGTATAGTCCCCAGCCGGGTCATGAACCCGGCCCACGGGTACTACCCGTATCCGGTCCATCACAGATGGGTGGGAATAATGTTATTTGAGCTTATGGGCTTGGATGAACAGTAACCGCACACACGTGTGCGGCCCACGGCCCGGCATACCCGGTGCAGGGTTAGACAAAATCATACACCTACTATGATTAGGATTTATCCCAAAGGAGAGGATATTCACTCACCATAATTAGAAGATAACAATCAATCTAAATCTGGTGATTATCCTTGCCTTGGGGCCAAAGCATCAGTGACAGCCCATTAGGGTTTCACTGCCTATATAAGGAACCCCCAAGGTTTCCACAAAGGTATTACATTCTACACACTCTCAAACTCTCATCTGATTCCTATAACCCTAACCGATTACTTACTCTCACGCCAGAGTCTAATCGTGGGAAACATTCCCACGGTAGGCCTAACGCATGTTGTTTAGTGTGTAGGATCCCAACCATACGATTCACTTGGTGTAGGAGCCGGAGTCCAGCCAACCCGAATTAAGCCTAATTCGGGTCTAGAAAGGATCATCCAACTTTTGTATCTACACTACTGGTCTTGACTTTAGATTAAGGAGAAGGAGTATGTTGTGAGGACAAAGTGTAACTTGGGCTACTGGGTAGGACATTGGACTAGAACCAATGGAACTCACAAAGGCAGAGTTAACAGGAGTAGAGTAGGAATCACTTGAGTAACCTCTCACATGACACTCAAAAGTTTTGAGTTTCTAGAATAAGTCATCAAAAGAGAGATAATCAAGTCCTCCTTTGGCTTTAAGAGAGATAACAACCTGATTCCAATAACGAGGTAGAGCTCTAAGGAACCTGACATTGATGTCTTCATTTTCTGGTTTGGACCTAAGTTGATTCAGTTGACTTAGAATCTTTTGAAACCTATCATAGCCTTGATGAAGACCTTCTGTCTCTAAGATTTTGAATTCTATGAATTCATCTCTCGGCATTGATCTGCGCATTTTCTTAGGTTCCTCATTTCCTCCAAATCTTGCCTTGTTTGCATTCCGTACTTCTCTTGCATCATCTAGGTGATAGATAATACATGGTTTTTACACCAAGTATAAAATATTATCGTCCGATTCTCTTCGAATTGACTATTGGTAGAAAGTGTGACTCAATTGTTCTTGGTGGAATAATAAATGATTTGGTTGATTATCTATTTTAAACTAAAAGCAAATAAATATAAATGTCGTTGAGTTAAGTGAAAGCTTTAAAGATTAAACTAAAGTAACGAGTGAAAAGTAAATGCTTGAAAACTTAAAGACAAGATTAGGAAAATTACTTGAACACTTAATAAATCTAGAACTTGGAAAGTTTGCAAAAACAAGAAACTAAACCATCGGAAAATTGCCAAATCGGAATGTCAAACACACTCTTGTCGGAATACTTCAATCGGAATGTGGGAATGAGGGGCTATCAGAATGTTAGAAAACAAAGCCAATCGGAATATGCTAAAATGGTCACAATCGGAATATCCTAAAACACTAAGCTAATCGGAATGATTAACAAATAAGTCCAGTCGGAATATCACAAAACCACCCTAATCGGAATATTGATTCCCTAATCCGATCAAAGGATCAGAATATTAAGACTGCCCAATCGGAAAACACAAACCCTAATCCGATCTATTGATCGGAATGAGGGAGGGGGTGCTGGTCGGAATGCTTGATCGGAAAGGGTTTACCCTTTCCGATTACCCTTTTGATCCGAAAAATAAGCAAAGGTAATAAGCTAATTTGATAAGCTAATCACCAAAACTAGAACGAAACTATAATGAAAAGGACTCAATAAGCATAAATAACAACTTTTTCAACTTAAAATAAGCAATCTTATAAATCAAACTATAAAAAGATGAACTTTTTAAGAAAACTTTTAAAAGTAAATAAGCTAAAAGACGCGAATAAGCCAATAAGCACAAAGATCTTAAAGCTTATTCGTATGAAAACTTAAGTAAGCATAAAAAGATTAACTTTTAAGCATGAAAACATTAAGATCAACACGGATAAAATGTATTTCGCACCAAAAGTTAACTAAAATCAAAAAGGTAGAAAGAGATGAAAGATTAAAAGCTTAACTAGAACTTGATTAATGAAATCAACAATACACAAAGGTTTAATCTTGAAAGATTAAAAGAAAGAAAGATGAAAACTTAGTGAGAGAAAGTTGAGAACTTTCTCTCTCTAAAACTAGAAAGAAAAGTGAAAAATGAAACTAACTACTAAAAAACTAACTACTCTCCTAATGTGTATTAGGAGGGTATTTATAGGGAAAAATGGGAAGGAGTGGATGTGTTGCCTCTTCTTTCTTTCTTTCTTCACGTCTTCTCGACTCGATTTAATTCTTTGTCTTTACTCGACGTCGTCTCGGGATTTAAACTTGTCTTAATAATTTTCTTCTTTAATTTAGACTTGAGTTCTTTGACTTCATTAAACTTCCGTCTTTAGACTTTTTCTTCGATAAATCTTCAGAATAGGCCTTGGACTTCCGTTCTTTTGCACTCTTGATCTTTTGACTTCGTCTTTTCCCGTTTTCTTCGATAAAAGCCCGTGAAAGCCCGTGTTTTCTTCCTTTTTAATCTTTTGGTCCTAAAACACAAAAAAAACACAAACCACGCATAATTCCGACTTTTATGACATAAAATACACGTTTTGGTCTTGTTATTTATTGGAAATAAGTGGTAAAAGGATAAGTGTTTTCACACTTATTAAATCCCCTACACTTGACCATTGCAATGCCCTCATGCAATGCATTAATTTTAAAGCACGGTTTACATTTTCCATCATAAATAACCCACCTTGGCCTTTATTAAATACTAAACATAAAAAGTTAAAAACAAGTAAAGAAATCAAAGACTTACATTGGGTTTTGGCTGCCATGAACGTTTATCATCCACAAGTTTCACGTTCCTCATACCAAGCTTAAAAACGAGATAATTGTTATTATAAGTTAGCAGACTAACACGAATTCATGTGGGCCAATTATTTACTTAGACTCCCTTATTCCTAGGTGTATCTCTTATATTTTATTTTTGTCTTAAATGATCACGAGGATGCATTGTTTGACTTATTTCGATAGTTATTTAGTCCGAAAATAAAGTGAACAATTTGATCAATAGTTAGCTAAAGGACAAAATATTTTAAAACTGCTTCTTGGGACCTCATAAAGTTCATATCTTGGCATAACTCGCTTCACGATTTGAGACCTTTCTCGGACCGATATTTGGCAGTGACTTCATACTTCGAATCTTTGAGAGACGTTCTTGAAATTATGGTCTTCTCTTCATAATAGGAATTTCTTCACTTGAAGTTTTGAGAGATTCTTCATATTTGGACCACGACTTCTTCATTTTTCTCCAACCTTTATTTTGGACTTTGATATACAACGATCCGCCTCCTTTTAGGACTTGGATCTATTTATCCTCATACCTTGTTAGGGCCTTTTTGGATAGACTTCTCCATGATCTTTGGGGAGTATTTGCTTTTCATCGTGTGTCTCGATCCTTCATATTGATTTTTGATAAATGATTCTTCACATCACGTTTGGATCTTTAGCAACAAACTGTAGCCCTCATGCCTTGTTAGGGCCTTTTCGGACTCGCCAATCTTCGCATCCCGCTTCAATAAGTTATGCCTTGGCTATGAACTCTAATCCATACCGAGCAACTTTTAAACGATCTTGGGCTAGAAGCTAAGTAACCTTTTAAATCGTACAACCTTATTTATTGCAGATAATTTTATTAACAAGCGATGGGAGAATAGGCTCATAATTAACTCACATAATTTCACGAAAAGAATACCAAACTTATAATTGGCTCTATCATCTCTCGTCCTCCACAGTTTAAAATCTCAAGGAATGAGACTCGTGGATGCTTAGCCTATTAAATCAAAGTTTTGGGTTTTCGAGTCGCCAATAGGATCTTGCAAACTCTTAGACTTTTTCAAGTTATAGAAATCGCATTTTAAAGTTCCCTTGATAAACGACTCTCTAGGATCAATTATAGGAACTTGTGACAAGTTCTTGTTCTTAACCCGTGAGAGGTAAGACTTTCGCGTTTTATAGCTCCCTAAATAAAAGCCTAGCAAAACTTGACTTAAACACGTTAAGGATACTAGCTAGAGTAAACTTAGATAAGTAAACTCGGGTTGAGTCAAAAGATTCACAACGTTTTGAAAATTAAAACCACTTTATTAAAAATTTATTCTAGCAAGGAAAGAAAATACTATACAAAGGGAAAAACTAATAGGCCAAAATAGATTAAAAATTTTGAAAAATGTCGAAAAATCAAATTTTCCGGTTAAAATGAGGGCAAATTCATGGAAAAGACCACTTACTTCGATAGAAGTCCCCCCTACACTTGATATAAACATTGCCCTCAATGTTTAAGCATGTGGGAGTAAACTCCCCTACACTTAGGACATTGTGCACTTTGTTTAAATCTTGCTAAGGGAAGGACAACTAAAGTGATTTCAATGTGAACATATAAAATATGATATATTGAATCACAAGAGTTTAGGATAGAACCGGGAAGATGGGAACACGGGATCACGGTTCGTCAAATATCATCAAGAGTGGATCTTTGAAGCTTTAATCCCTGCACAGCACAAGAAACAAGACAACAAACACATACGGGGCTCCCCCCTATACTTATTATGAAAGCAGTAAAGGATAGAACACGGGTTGCCTCCCGAGAAGCGCTTGTTTTTTTTTCACCGAGTCACGAGCCTGACTCGACCCAAATTTAGTTCATGGGAAACATGGTGAGGGATGGAATCATCTCATGGGAGATGTCCTCACCAAAGTACAGCTTCAAACGTTGGCCATTCACCTTGAAATTGGGCCCATTTGGTTGAGAAAGCTCAATGGTCCCATATGGAAAGACTTTGGCGATGGTGAATGGACCAGACCAGCGGCTCTTTAACTTGCCAGAGAAGATCTTCAACCGAGAGTTAAAAAGTAAGACTTGATCACCAACGTGGAACTCTCGGTTCTTAATCCTTGCGTCATGAAGGATCTTGGTCTTCTCCTTGTAGATCAGTGAGTTCTCGTAAGCTTCATTCCTCAGTTCGTTGAGCTCGTTGATTTGAATCTTGCGAAGATCACTGGCTTTGTTTATGTCGAAGTTAGCCCACTTCAAGGCCCAGTACGCCTTATGTTCCAGCTCGATGGGGAGGTGGCATGCTTTCCCGTACACAAGACGATAAGGTGTACAACCAATCGGGGTCTTCTAAGCTGTACGAAAAGCCTACAAAGCATCATCTAACTTATCGGCCCACGCGGCACGATGCTCTCCCACAGTACGCTCCAAAATTCTCTTCAGTCCACGGTTGGATATCTCGGCTTGACTGTTGGTTTGGGGATGATAAGCGGTGGAAAGACCGTGATTGACACCATACTTAGCCATGACTCTTGCAAATTGATCATTGCAAAAATGAGTCCCGTGGTCACTGATTATAGCACGAGGAACACCGAATCGAGAAAACAGCTGCTTCAAAAAGTTCACAACCACCCTCGCATCGTTCGTAGGGAGAGCCTTAGCTTCAACCCATTTGGATACGTAGTCAACGGCTACGAGGATGTACTTGTTCCCTTTGGATGATGGAAATGGCCCCATAAAGTCGATGCCTCATACATCAAAGATTTCACATTCTTGTATGAAATTTTGAGGCATCTCATCTTTATGTGTGATCTTGCCTTGTCTTTGGCAAGCATCACAATGTTTAACCACATCGTGAGCGTCACGATAAATGGTGGGCCAATAGAATCCAGAGTCGAATACTTTCTTCGTGGTGTAATTGGGACCAAAGTGACCACCGGTGGGTCCTTTATGGCAAGCGTCAAGGATTTGTACCGCTGCCGGCCCATCAACACATCGACGAATAATCAGATCCGCACATTGTTTGAAAAGGTAAGGGTCGTCCCAGAAATAATGTTCAATATCTTTAAAGAACTTTTTCTTTTGTTGGGACGTGAGCCCTTCCTTGAGAATCCCACCCGCTAAGTAGTTTGCAATGTCCGCAAACCACGGGGTGTCATCGAGATTAGAATTGATAGACATTAAGGCCTCAAGGGGAAAAGAGTCATTGATCTCTTTGTTCGGATGATCCCCTTGATAAGGATCCTCAAGTCTACTGAGATAATCCGCGGCGGTTTTTTGCTCCCTTTTTGTCACGAATTTCTATGTTGAATTCTTGAAGGAGCAAAACCCAACGAAGAAGTCTTGGCTTAGAATCTTGCTTAGTCATCAAGTACTTCAACGCGGAATGATCGGTATACACGATGGTGGTAGAAAGGACAACATAGGGGCGGAATTTTTCGAAAGCATACACTACAGCTAAAAGCTCTTTTTCGGTAGTGGTATAATGCAATTGAGCCCCCGTCATTGTCTTGCTAGCATAATGGATTGGTTGGAAGTGTTTCTTCACTCTTTGGCCCAAAACCGCTCCAATAGCAAAGTCGCTAGCATCACACATCAACTCAAAGGGTAGCTCCCAGTTATGGGTAACCAAGACCGGTGCCTTAGTTAGCTTAGCCTTAAGAAGATTGAAGGATTTAAGACACTCTTTGGAAAAGATAAAAGGAGTATCTTTTTCCAAGAGGTGGGTCATCGGGCGAGCGATTTTAGAAAAATCTTGGATGAATCGACGATAGAAGCCCGTATGACCGAGGAAACTTCTCACACCCTTCACGGTTGAAGGTGGAGGCAATTTAGCAATAAAATCAACTTTAGCACGGTCCACTTCAAGACCGGCTTTGGAGATTTTGTGTCCTAGCACGATGCCCTCTTTTACCATGAAATGGCATTTTTCCCAATTCAGAACAAGGCGAGTGTCTTCACACCGCTTAAGCATACGTTCTAAATTGGCAAGGCAAGTAGAGAAAGAATCACAGTAAACCGAGAAATCATCCATGAAGACTTCAATAGTTTCTTCAACCATGTCATGGAAGATAGCTATCATACACCGTTGGAATGTCCCAGGAGCATTGCATAAGCCGAAAGGCATTCTTTTGTAGGAAAATGTTCCATAAGGACAAGTGAATGTGGTTTTCTCTTGGTCTTTGGGATCGATGGGAATTTGAAAATACCCGGAGAAACTGTCTAAAAAGCAGTAATAGTCATTACCCGCTAGACGTTCAAGCATTTGGTCCATGAAAGGAAGGGGGAAATGATCCTTCCTCGTAGCATCATTGAGTTTGCGGTAGTCTATACAAACTCTCCACCCTGTAACGAGACGAGTAGGAATCAACTCGCTGTTTTCAATGGGAACAACGGAGATTCTGCCTTTCTTAGGCACACAATGGACGGGACTAACCCACGGTGAATCCGAGATAGGATAGATCATTCCCGCATCAAGAAGTTTGATAACCTCTTTTTTGATTACGTCATGGATCTTAGGATTCACCCTTCGTTGGCTTTGAATAGTGGGATTGAATTCGTCCTCCATGAGAATTTTGTGTGTGCAGAAGTGAGGATCAATTCCACGAATATCGTAGATCTTCCAAGCAATTGCTTTCTGGTGATTCTTCAGCACAGCGATAAGTTGGGATTTTTCTTCTTCTTTTAAGTCCTTAGCGATGATGACCGGTAACGTCTTGTTGTCTTCAAGGAAAACGTACTCGAGATGAGACGGAAGATCCTTAAGCTCTAAATCCGGAGGATTTTTTATGGACGGCGTAGTTAACTTCGGATCATCGGTAGAGATATCCTTAGGAGATGGTGGAGAAGTTTGGTCCTCATTGAGAAGTTTCTCAATGGTACGAATGTCTTCATCCCAATCGGTGGGAGAATTATTATACTTAAGATCGAGAGGACCCAAGCTAGCTTCAAAATCATCTAAGTCACTTTCTCCAAAAGGAGTCAATGACGGAGCAATTGAGGCAACGGTCTCAACTTTGGGTAGAGAAGAAGAAGAACCACTTTTACAAGCGTCTTTGAAATGTTCTTCACAAGCCTCATCAAGAACATCAATGAAATTAACACTCTCTTTTTCTGAAGGCTGCTTAGAAAGTTTACCCATGTTGAAGACGATTTTATCGTCACCAACTCTCATGATTAATTCGCCAGCGGCTACATCAATGAGAGTGGGACCGGTCCTCAGGAATGGACGTCCAACGATTAATGGAACACGGGGGTCCATTTCGTAGTCAATGACAACAAAATCCGCCGGGAAGGTGAATTTGTCAACGCCAATGAAGACGTCTTCGGCTATCCCCACTGGATAAGCAACCGTACGGTTAGCTAATTCCAAAGTCATTCGTGTGGGGACTAGCTCGGGGAGAGATAATTGCTTCCAGACACTTAAAGGCATTAAGTTTATACTAGCACCTAGATCGGCTAGGGCCATGCAATTCTCTACTCCCGGGAAGTTGCAAGGAATCAAGAAGCGACCCGGATCACCATGTTTGGTGGGCAATTTCCTTAAGAGCACTGTGGAGCAGTTCTCATTCAGTTGGGTCTGAGCGATGTCGAGGAGTTTCTCCTTATCACTGAGAAGATCTTTAAACATTTTTGCATATTTGGGCATGTGAGCGAGAGCCTAAGCAAAGGAGATATTGAAATTCAGTTGTTTGAACATTTTAAGAAAGTTCGAAACCTGAATATCATCCTTGTTCTTCAATTTCTCTTTCCTTAACCTCGAAGGATAAGGTATATTGGGTTGAGATGAAAGCTTTGGGATAGAATTCGCACTCACATCCTTGGGTGGTGGAGGGGTAGAAGTAGAAGGTGGTGGAATTGGAGAAGTTGGAGGAATAGAAGATGGAGGATTCGGAGAAGGAGACTCGTTTTCCTTTGTCACAATCACCGGTGTAGGTGTAGGAAGCTCGGGTTCCTTTAAACCTTTTCCACTGCGAGTGGTGATTGCTTTCAACTCCCCTCTTGGATTAGCAACGGTGTTACTCGGAAGAGAACCCGATCCAGAGGCTTGATTACTAGGGAAGAAACTAGCCATCATGTTCCTCAAGTCATTCGTTTGACTTGCCAAAGTGTTTTGCATATCAGCTCGAAGATCGTTGCCTTGCTTCACCATATCTGCTTTCATGTTGGCCATTTCCCGCTGAAGATTTTGCACGATCACATCGTTAGTCCTCATGTAGGTTTCAACATCTTGGTGTAAGGCTGTGGGTTGGTTGAGAGGAGGAGCATGGTAAGCGGGTGGTTGATAAGCAGGTTGTTGGTAAACTTGGTTGTTTCTTTGAGGTGGATATGGGTTTCTTTGGTTTTGATATGGAGTTGGAGCACGTGGTTGGTTTTGATTGTTTTGATTGAGGTTGTTTGGGTTTTGTGGGGGAAAACCGGGAGGTGAAAGAAAGTTGTTTGAGCGATAGCTGAGCAAGTTGCGGTCACCTTGAGGACGTGCTTGATAGCTTCCTGTAGCATAGGTACCGTTGGCGGCATACACATTTTCCGGATTGTCGTGAGTAATAGGACAATCGGTGTATGAGTGAGATCCCCCGCATATATCACATGAATGGCTCAAAACATTAGCTTGGGCATTGAATTGTTTGGCATTGTTGGCAGTTTGTAACGCAAGCGATTCCACAAGCGAAGTAAGCTTATCAATTCTTTTGTCGGCATCACTAGTGCTAGCACTTGCTACATTCGTTCTAACACTCTTGGTTTGAACTCTAGAATTGTTCTCAATAATATCCCAAGCAGCATTAGAAGACTTAACCAAAATATTACCCCCCGAGGCACTGCTTAGTGAATCTTGGTCATTCATGCTTAAACCATTGTAAAAAGTATTGATTTGATGTACTTTTGTTAAACCATGTTGTGGACACTTTCTTAAAAGTTCCTTAAAACGGTCCCAAGATTCACTAAAAGACTCACTGTACTTTTGTTCAAAGGTAATAATTTCATTCCGCAAAGCGGTAGTACGTGAGGGTGGGAAAAAGTAGTTGATAAACTTGGTCTCAAAATCCGTCCACGTAAGAATACTTTGTGGCGGTTCCTTATCAAGCTAATTACGGGCTTGTCCCTCTAAACAGAAAGGAAAAAGTTGCAAGCGAATCACTTCTTGTGATACCCCATTGTACTTAACCGTATTGGTAAGCTGAAGAAACATTTTAATGTGGTCATGAGGATCATCAAGTGAGCGGCCCAAGAAGGGTTGAGCAGAGACCATTTGTATAAAGCCAGATTTGAGTTCAAAGTTGTTGGCTCCAATCTCAGGAATAATAATTGCATCGGTGTTGCCTTCTACGTACGATTGCAAAAGCTCGATCATTGGTTGATTGTCCATGGTGACAATTGGTTGAGTAATGACTTCGGCTTGAGCTACTCTCTTCTTACGAGCACGAGTACGCATGCACACCTACAAAAGGATTAGAAAAATAGAAAGGAAATATTTTTGGTTATGGTTTTTCAATTTTTTTGTATTTTTGAAGATTTAATATTTTTTTAGGATTTTTGAAAATTTAAAAGCAAGGAAAATAACGTTCAAAGATGAACGGATCCCAAAATCCAATGCGTCTCTCACTAAAACCCTTTAATCTTAACGAAAAGAGCTGGCAGCGGCGCCATTTAATACAAGGTTTTTACACCAAGTATAAAATATTATCGCCCGATTCTCTTCGAATTGACTATTGGTAGAAAGTGCGACTCATTGTTCTTGGTGGAATAATAAATGATTTGGTTGATTATCTATTTTAAACTAAAAGCAAATAAATATAAATGTCGTTGAGTTAAGTGAAAGCTTTAAAGATTAAACTAAAGTAACGAGTGAAAAGTAAATGCTTGAAAACTTAAAGACAAGATTAGGAAAATTACTTGAACAGTTAATAAATCTAGAACTTGGAAACTTTGCAAAAACAAGAAACTAAACCATCAGAAAATTGCCAGATCGGAATGTCAAACACACTCTTGTCGGAATACTTCAATCGGAATGTGGGAATGAGGGGCTATCGGAATGTTAGAAAACAAAGCCAATCGGAATATGCTAAAATGGTCACAATCGGAATATCCTAAAACACTAAGCTAATCGGAATGATTAACAAATAAGTCCAGTCGGAATATCACAAAACCACCCTAATAGGAATATTAATTCCCTAATCCGATCAAAGGATCGGAATATTAAGACTACCCAATCGGAAAACACAAACCCTAATCCGATCTATTGATCGGAATGAGGGGAGGGGGTGCTGGTCGGAATGCTTGATCGGAAAGGGGTTTACCCTTTCCGATTACCCTTTTGAGCCAAAAAATAAGCAAAGGTAATAAGCTAATTTGATAAGCTAATCACCAAAACTAGAACGAATCTATAATGAAAAGGACTCAATAAGCACAAATAACAACTTTTTCAACTTAAAATAAGCAATCTTATAAATCAAACTATAAAAAGATTAACTTTTTAAGAAAACTTTTAAAAGTAAATAAGCTAAAAGACGCGAATAAGCCAATAAGCACAAAGATCTTAAAGCTTATTCGTATGAAAACTTAAGTAAGCATAAAAAGATTAACTTTTAAGCACGAAAACATTAAGATCAACACGGATAAAATGTATTTCGCACCAAAAGTTAACTAAAATCAAGAAAGGTAGAAAGAGATGAAAGATTAAAAGCTTAACTAGAACTTGATTAATGAAATCAACAATACACAAAGGTTTAATCTTGAAGGATTAAAAGAAAGAAAGATGAAAACTTAGTGAGAGAAAGTTGAGAACTTTCTCTCTCTAAAACTAGAAAGAAAAGTGAAAAATGAAACTAACTACTAAAAAACTAACTACTCTCCTAATGTGTATTAGGAGAGTATTTATAGGTAAAAATGGGAAGGAGTGCATGTGTTACCTCTTCTTTCTTTCTTTCTTCACGTCTTCTCGACTCGATTTAATTCTTTGTCTTTTCTCGACGTCGTGTCGGGATTTGAACTTGTCTTGATAATTTTCTTCTTTAATTTAGACTTGAGTTCTTTGACTTCATTAAACTTTCGTCTTTAGACTTTTTCTTCGATAAATCTTCAGAATAGGCTTTGGACTTCCGTTCTTTTGCACTCTTGATCTTTTGACTTCGTCTTTTCCCGTTTTCTTCGATAAAAGCCCGTGAAAGCCCGTGTTTTCTTCCTTTTTAATCTTTTGGTCCTAAAACAAAATAAAAATACAAACCACGCATAATTCCGACTTTTATGACATAAAATACACGTTTTGGTCTTGTTATTTATTGGAAATAAGTGGTAAAAGGATAAGTGTTTTCACACTTATTAATAGAAGTCACCCATATGGTCATCAGGAAGAGACTGAAGCAAAATGGTTTTTGATTTGACTTCCTTTTGAGCATCAACAATATCTTCATGTGATTTAGGATCCATAATGATAATATTGCCATTCTTGTCCCTTCCAGTAGTCTTTTTGCCATTGCCATTCTGAACAATCTTCCATAATGCCAGATCAGTGTTGGTGATCCGGCATTCCATCTTCATGGCCCAGCTATCATACTCATCCTTCTTCAGGAGTGAGAATTTCCCATTTGTGTTGGAGACAGTAGCAACAATTTGTTGTATTTGTTGTTGTGTGTTGGTTTGAGGGGGATCTGCATTAGAACCTGAAGCAGACATGGTTTAGGAATATATTTTAGTGGACAAAAATGGTTTCTTCTTGTACAGATACTCTCCCAGGCTCTGATACTACTTGTTGGGTCTGTTAGTCGTAGATCTTTCAACCTGTTAAGGGTGGTGAATGACTTATGTAATCACAAGTCTATTCATAGAGATACTCTTAAAGAAATACAAAGTATAAGTGCGGAATACAAATACAAGGAACAAGAAGAAACAGAATAACTAAATAACTTGATCCTTTCTAAGGATTCTACTATATTGATATGAAATGAAACTAGTGAAAGGTGTCCCAAACCCTTCTGCCAATGGGTTCCTTTTATACTACAAGGAAACCCTAAACTACATTAACTAGAAAACGTGTAACTCCTGATATGCATATCATTTCCTAAGATATCTCATGCATATCCTAACAAACTACTAAGAATAATATTGTTTGACTTTCTACTAGACTAGGAGCACGTGTTGCTCCTACTATTACTAGGACCAGGAGGAACTACATACCTTCTAGTTTATCTATTACAAATACCCTATTACATAGGTCCTAAACATGCTCAATCCTGTCCTTAGGTACCTGCCGTTTTGGGACATGGAACAGAAAATATACGGCTGAGCAATACGCTCAACGAACAGATATATGCCAATGAAATGAATAGCATAAACATAAATAAAGGGAACTGAAAGTATGAAATTATAGTGCAACGGAATAATGTAAGTCCTGGAAAACCTGGTTAAGTTTATAAAACTGGTTTTATCATATTGAAAACTTATGTTTAGTTTATCTTGAAAATCTTTATTATAGTTATGCCAAGAGCCCATATAGATCATGATATGTCAACGTGCATGAATACATAGAGGGGTGACCTCTTTATGCAATTAGAGGGGTTGCCTCTAACTAATATATGTAAAATGAGTGGAAGGATTAGCTCCTGTAACGGATGTAAGGAACACACCATAGTTACCATGAAATCATACTACTTGTCATAAGATGCACCCATTCGCCCCACATGATAATAATAATAAAGGCTAAATACTGTAAAGGGACGCTGCGAGCAATCACTCCCACCGCAGAAGAGTCATAACACTAGTGCCTCCAGTGCTATGGTTATGGAACCCCCACAACTAGGTGAAACTGGCATGCATGTATATAGCTTAGGAAATCTAATTAATCATACATATACTGATGTGTTTAAGACACTTAAACTACTTGGGGAAAACAGATGGCTGCATATGGGGAATCCTAAATGAAGGAAAGGAATGTCCTTACAGAAGGACGGAATATCCGTACCTTATGTCCAGTAAATGAAGACGAAAACGAACACGATGATTACTCCGACTTCACAATAGCTACATGATTAAATGGACATGAATAAGTATTTGTTTTACTTATACGTACGTGTTATTGGTTTACTTACATGTTCATACTTATAATACTTATTCTTGTCTTGTTTTATTATTTCATGTTTTAATCATGTGTTTTCTTAGTGTTTCGTGTGTTTTAGATTCACGTATTTCATGTTTTAAGTGTTATAATACTTGTTATAACATAATAAGTAACTTTCTAAAAAATTAGAAGGTTTCTATATATAGTAACTTTCCAAAAATAGTAAGTTTCCAAAAATAGAATTTTTCCAAAGTTAGTAAGTTTTCAAAAATAGAGAGTTTCCATATTTAGCCTATTTCCATAAATAGTATATTACCATATATAGTACCTTTCCATATTTATCATGTTGCCATAAATAGTATAATTCCATAATTAACATGTTTCTATAAATAACATAATTCTATATTAAAGTATGCTTAATTTATGTCATGTATTATTATATTATAAAGTTTAATAATTTAATAAATACTTAGCTTATTATTAATTAATAATATCATATAATGTTATTATAAGTTTAATATTAATTAATAATATTACATGTTCCATGTTATTAAACTTTACCATAAAAGATACTAATTAATTTAACCTAAGTTTTAATTAATTTAATCCATGTTCATGAATAATTAAACAATTTAATTATTATATTAATTATTATAGACTAAGTTTATTTAATTAAATGTACATACATATTTTATCATGGATTTAATTAAATAAACATAACATAAGTTTTTATTTTAATTAAACCAAAATAATTAACAAATCAATTAATTAAAACCTAACAAAACATAATTTACATGATTGGTTTAATTACGTGTTTTTGAATATGTTAAGTTCCCGAGCCCACGACCCGAGACCCGACCATCGAGCCACAACAGCTCACCGAGATCCAACGGCTCTCGGCTTGCTGCTGCGCCGAGCCAAACAGCCCCCAGTCGAAGCTGGGGTCCCCCCTGCATGCGTCATATACCCACCGAGCACCCCTTAGGGTTTCGGTTCCCACCGTTAGGCCAAGATACCTGCTGGGGGTCTTGTTCCTTGCGGTAGCCATCCACACCACCACCACCGCCAGCCCAATGCTTGCGGCTGGTGGTTTTATGATCACGCCGACCCCCAAAAGGGAATGCGGCTGTTGTTGGTGCGACACCACCGAGACGCCCATGATCTCGGTTGGCATACGATTGAGACAAACACCCTATAAAACCCTTTTTGTTTAATTCCTGATAGATCTAACATGTTTACATGTGTTCCTATTTTTTTTAATAAACCCAGATCATAACATATAAAATAAAATAAGAAAAAAGATTCAAGGGATACCAATACGTGGATTAAAAAGAGAATGAACACGAATGCGTTACCGAAACAAATAAAAAAATCAAACGGATTCCTCCTTGTGTTCTTGGTGAGCCACATCAAGAGAGATACACAAAGGGGTTTAGGGTTTTGATTTTTGTATAAGTGTTTTTATGAAACTCTGTGGTTTTTCTTGTTGTGTAATTAGGAGTAGTAATGGGCCAAGGCCCGGTTTCTCCTTTTCTTTCTCTCTAAACTGACGCCAACAAACAACCCTACACTTTTGGTGTTTGTTTTTCTTGTTTAACATTTATCTTGTACACTCGTGTTTATTTATCGTGTTATTGTTCTTGTATTCTTTCTTAATATCATATGTACATACTTATCCTATATTAATATTCGTGTTTACGTACATAATACGTATGATAACTAATTAATATACATAATATTTATATACAATATTCGTGATGCATGACGTATATTAATTAATTCAAAAGTTTAAGTTTTAATGGTAACTTCGTGCATTTAAAGTTCTTAGGATTTTAAAGTGGGTTTTACAATATTTGTGTAGTCGGAACAAATTTGAAAGTGTGACGGTAAAGTCACGAGATTAAATAGTAAGTGTTTAAAGTCGGCATATTTTAATAAGTACGATGGTAGTGTTTAGCTTTTATCCATTTATAAAATCTAATGATTTAAAGTATCCGTATATTATTTAAATGATTTAATTTCATTTGAATATTAAACTTTATTTGGATACAAAAGACTAACTTCTATTTTTCATATTTATTTTAATCTTGATGAGATTAAGAACAAAATCTATTTTCACTCTTTTTTCCATACATTAATGTCTCTTATACCGTTAATCGTTGTGCTGAAAAAATACACCATTACGAAGAGAGATACGCTATATGATGCACTTTCAACAAAAACAATTCTTTTTTTTACGTTTTTTTCGTTGTCAAAAATTATCATATATGATGTAACACCAATATCATATTTGATATAACTTATCATATATGATATAAACCAATATCATATATGATTTGACATTATCTTATTATTTAACACTGGTATCATATATGATGAAACACTATTATCATATATGATATTTCACGTAAATTTTAAGAACGAGAAAAACTGAAATTCTTTTTCCTCAAAAGTATATCATAGTGCATATCTGTAGCAAGATAATTAAATGCTCGTCGCGATGATATATTTTCTTCGTTGAACATTAAACGGTTTAGGAGATATTTAAATTATAAAAAATAGGTGAAAAATAAAAGAGATTTAATAGGGTAAAAGATATAAAATACCATTTTACTTATCGATTTGTGCAGACTTTAAACACTTACTATTTTATCTCGTGACTTTACCATTGTACTTTCAAATTTGTTCATATTATACCAATATTAGCTTTAAATGACTATATTACCCTTATCCTTTTCAACACAATTACATTTATTGCCATCACAATCTCACTCTCCTCCATTGCAGTTTCTCTTTTTGAAAACGATTCTTTGATTAAAATTGAAGATTGAACAAGTAATTAACCAAAACCAACCACCTCTTAACCATACCGAAACATAAACCACATCAAGATTCAACCATAGACACTGAGTTTATTTAATATCTAAGAAGTAATATAGCAGCTCTACTTCATCTTTGCTTTTTAGTTTCCCAAGACAAAGCATATAGCAGCTTTCAAATTATCAGATTTGGAGCTATGTTGTTGACTTTCTTATTTACATCGTCAAAGATTACTAAAAAGGGGATGATAGAAAGCGAGCTATAGATGTTGAATTTAAAGCAGGAGGTCAACGGAATTGATACCGACTCTTTCTTCTATTCTAGTTTTAGTTAACCTTTGCTTAGTGGATGATGATATGGTTGTAGGTTTTCATAAATATATATATATATATATATATATATATATATATATATATATATATATATATATATATATATATATATATATATATATATATATATATATATATATATATATATATATATATATATATATATATATATATATATATATATATATATATGTATATATACATTAACGAAGATGAAGTTCCTCATGTGTGGGGAAATAATGGGAGTCAGAGGATGCCATTTACACGTCTGCACCTCTTGCTTTTGAAGGAATTAGATCACAATCATTGGAGTCTTATGAAAAATGGCTACCATAGTGACGAAGGGTATATTAGTCATTTACAAGAGTAGTATAGTCATTTTAAGTTAATATTGGTATAGTTGAAAAAAAATTGAAAGTACAATGGTAAAGTCACGAGATAAAATAGTAAGTGTTTAAAATAGATACAAATTAATAAGTAAGATGGTATTTTATAACTTTTATCCGATTTAATATTATCCATTAAATGGGAATGAGATGGATGATAAAAATGAATCCCTTCATATCCATGAAAGGTATGGTATCCAAAATAACTCACATCCATTTAAATTTATAAAATTTTGATGTTATGAAAATTGAAAACTTATGTTAAGTTCATGAAAGATATATTTAAACTCAAGTCAAAAGTTCAATGTATATCTATCTTTTAGGATATATACGATAAAACAATCTCGTCATTTCACTTTAATATACATCAACGATTGAGATTCATCATTATATTTATTTAATATTAAAAACAAAAATAACAAACACATTTGTCGACTGTCTCCCCGACCCACCACTAAGCACCACCAACCATCGCCTCTCACTACCGGCAATTATAAACCACTGTCACCAACCATTAGAGATTAACATAACTATAACTGCTACCCAGTAACTCACACAAATACACCTAATTTCAACCATTCAAGCCCTAATTTTACCCCTGAATCTTATGAAAATGGATATACAAAGATCAATTCGTCATTTTTCTAGACATCATATTCGGTTATATGTGTGTCGTCATCTACATTGTTGAATGCGAAAGTCTTGATAGGAATCTTACCAGTGAATTGTGTACCACATTTACGAGAATATACATTTAGAGAAACATAAGTAAACCAATAACGCTTATAGAATATTAGAATGAGGGTATCTGAATGAAAATTATGTTAGCCTTTTTGGAATGAGAATATTATTGTCATATGCCTATTAGTCCACACGTGCAGATCACATGCCCAAGTCCTAACAGAAATTCAACCAACTCTTTATAGTTCTATAAATACTGATCATTTCCTATCATTTCCATTCATGTAAAAACTATAATTCCCTCTCTTGTAATATTCAATTCATCAATCTAATAACAAACCCTTGATTCATCAATTTCGTAATTCCTTTTCTTACTTGGAATACCTGATTGTGATCAATCATATCTCTTATTCTGTTATTAATTGTAAGATCATTACAATTGGTATCAGAGCTCCATCCTGGCAATAAGAGCTCGAATCCGCCATTAAAACCGTTACAATTCTGTTACAACCGCCTAACTAATTCTGTTACAACAAATTCCGGCGATTCAGTTAGTTTTCCGATCAATTCAAAAATGACAATCACACGTTCTGGTGCTAATCAAGAATCGATCAATCAAGATCAAACTACAACCAATATCAACAACACATTAAACTCAATTCAAACAGCTATAGAAAGAATTAATGGAAGTCTGGATGGGTTGTTGTTGTTTCAACAATTCGCTCAAGGGGAGTTTAATCGTTTGGCAAATGGAGTGGGTCCAAGTAACAGAGGGGGTCCACAAGGGGGTGCACAATATGGTAGATTAACAAAGCTTGAGTTTTTTAAGTTCTATGGAGAAGATGTGCAGGGGTGGTTGTATAGAGTTAATCAGTTTTTTGTGGTTGATGCCATTGAGGATACTCAAAAAGTCAGGTTAGCTTCTATGCATATGTTTGATAAAGCTTTGAATTGGCATAAACAATTTGTGAAAAAGAATGGTGATAATGTGGAATGGGTGGTTTATGAAAGAGAAGTCCAAAAGCGTTTTGAGTCAGTTTTTGAAGATCCCATTGTGGAATTAAAGAATTTGAAACAAGTTTCCAGTGTTAAGTTGTATCAAGAACAATTTGAGGCATTACTGAATAGGGTGGATTTGATTGAAGAATATGCAATTAGTTTGTTCATTGGGGGATTGAACAAGGATATTGGGATGTCAGTGAGAATGTTTAAACCCAGTACCTTGAGTGATGTGTATTGTTTGGCTAAAATGCAAGAAGCAACAGTGCAGGTCATTAAGTCTAGACAAACCCCTGTGTTACCTGCACCAAGAACACCTTATGTTGCAAATTCAGCTTACAGAAATGCATCATATCCACCAAAAACAACCAATAATACCTTGGCTTTACCTGCACCAAACACTAAACCCACTTATGTACAACCAAGAAAACAGTTGTCTCAAAGAGAAATAGCAGATAAAAGGGCCAAAAATCTCTGTTTCTATTGTGATGAAAAGTTCGTGCCTGGGCATAAATGCAGTGGTCAAGTGTTTTTATTGGAAATTTGTGTTGATGAAAGTGATTTTGAAGAGGGGGAGTTGGAAGCATTGTTGGAAGAGCCAGTCGTACAAAACTTTGGTAGTGCTATGTCTGAAACACCAGTTATTTCTCTACATGCTATGACTGGTGAAAATTCTCACAGAACAATGAGAGTCAAGGTATATTCTGGTAAACATACAGTTCATGCACTCATTGACTCAGGTAGTACACACACATTTTTAGACATTCAAGTGGCAAAAAGAATGGGATGCAGACTCAGATCAACTTGTCCTATGGATGTGTCAGTAGCTAATGGTCAAATCATTAAAAGTGTGTTTGAGTGTAAGGGGTTCACATGGACTTTACAAGGAGTTCATTTCACCTCAGATGTGCTCATTCTACCATTGTGAGGGTGTGAAATGGTTTTGGGAGTGCAGTGGTTGTCTACTTTGGGAGATATATTGTGGAACTTCAAAGAATTGACTATGAAGTTTCTGTATAACAATCAAAAGATGAGGTTAAGAGGTACTCACAAGGCAACTTTGCAGTGGATGAGTGGGAAGAGGTATTCTAAGAAGGCTAAGAGTTCGAAGGAGGATAAAATGCTCTGTATCTACCCAAACACTTTGTTCAGTATGGAGCACACTTCTAATGAACCACAAATCACAGAGCTATTAGATTCCTATCAAGACATTTTTGAAGTTCCCAGTACCTTACCACCAAAGAGAGCTCAGGATCATAGAATCCCTTTACTCCCAAACACTCCTCCTATTAACATTAGGCCATACAAGCACCCACCAAATCAAAAAGATGCAGTAGAAGCAATGGTAAAGGAGCTCATGGAATCAGGAGTTATTAGAGATAGTCAAAGTCCATATTCTTCACCAATTGTCATGGTTAAAAAGAAAGATGGGAATTGGAGAATGTGTGTGGACTATAGACAGTTGAATAAGTATACTGTTAAGGATAAATTTCCTATACCAGTTGTGGAAGAGTTGTTGGATGAATTGAGTGGGGCACAATTCTTCTCTAAGCTAGACCTAAGATCAGGGTATCATCAGATCAGAATGTATGAGGAAAACATTGGAAAAACAGCTTTTAGAACCCATGAGGGGCATTATGAGTTCTTGGTGATGCCATTTGGACTCACCAATGCCCCTTAAACATTCGAATCTCTCATGAATACCATTTTAAACCCTTCTTGAGGCACTTCACATTAGTTTTCTTTGATGATATCCTAATCTATAGTGCCACATTGCAAGAGCATGTGCAGCATCTGAGGTTGATTTTGGAAACCATGAGGAAACATACTTTGTTCGCTAAAAGGATCAAGTGTGTCTTTGCAACCTCACAAGTTGAGTACTTGGGTCACATAATATCTGGGAAGGGAGTGGCAACAGATCCTTCTAAGATTACTGCTATGCAAGCTTGGCCAACACCTATGAATGTGAAGCAACTAAGAGGTTTTCTTGGACTGACAGGGTACTACAGAAGGTTCATTAAGAAATATGCCAGTATCAGTAAGCCTTTGACACTGTTATTAAAGAAAAATTCATTTGTTTGGAACCCTGAAGCTCAACTGGAATTTGAAGCATTGAAAGTGGCCATGATACAGGCACCAGTCCTTGGTCTACCTGATTTTAATAAACCTTTCACAGTTGAGACTAATGCTTCTGGAATGGGAATAGGAGATGTGTTGCAACAAGATGGACATCCCATAGCCTATCTTAGCAAATCACTTTCTACTAAGCACCAAGCCCTTTCAACCTATGAAAAAAAATTCTTTGCTGTGTTAATGGCTTTGGAAAAATGGAAGGGTTATCTCTTAGACAGACATTTCAAAATTAAAACAGATCACTTTAGCTTGAAATACCTTCTGGATCAGAGATTGACTACCCCTTTTCAAGCTAAATGGTTACCTAAACTTTTGGGGTATGACTATGAAATATCTTACAAGAAGGGAAGTGAAAATTATGCTGCTGATGCACTTTCCAGAATTCCTAATGGTACAGAATTATGTTCTCTCATTCTTAGCACAGTGTCAAGTGATCTGCTTCAACAAATCAAGAATAGTTGGGAACAAGATGTGGACTTGCAGTTGTTAATTTCTCAGCTTAAGGGTCACACTTATGTTGGTGCTAAGTATACTTGGACCAATGAAGCATTGAGGAGAAAAGGAAAGCTGGTCATTGGAAATAATGAAGAATTAAGAAAAACTCTGGTCACTTACTTTCATGCTGATCCCATTGGTGGTCATTCAGGAGTGTAGGTCACAGTTAAGAAGTTGGGAACAGTCTTGTATTGGAGGGGTATGAAGAAGCTTACTAAGAAGTTGGTAGCTGAGTGTGATGTGTGTCAGAGAAATAAGCCTGATTTATTAGCTTCTCTTGGTTATCTTCAACCATTACCTATTCCTACTAAAGTTTGGCAAGATATATCCATGGATTTCATTGAAGCTCTGCCCCCTTCACAAGGAAAGACAGTTTTATTTGTGGTGGTTGACAGGTTGAGTAAGTATGCCCATTTTATTCCTATGAGCCATCCTTTTACTGCCAGTCAAGTGGCTCAAGTCTTTATGGACCAGGTGTACAAGTTACATGGGATGCCAAACACCATTGTGAGTGACAGAGATAAGGTTTTTATCAGTCATTTTTGGCAAGCATTGTTCAAACTCATGAAAGTTCAGTTAAACCTTTCAACTGCTTATCACCCACAATCAGATGGACAAACTGAGGTTGTCAACAAATGTGTGGAATGTTTCATGAGATGTATGACTGGTGAGAAACCCAAGGATTGGGTCAAATGGGTTCCTTTGGCTGAGTATTGGTATAATACCAATTACCACAGTTCAGCTCATACCACTCCTTTTGAGATAGTATATGGACAGACACCTAATGTTCACTTGCCTTACATAGCTGGTACTAGTTCTTTGGAAGAGGTGGATAGGACTATGCAGGCTAGGGAACAAGCTATCACTTTTTTGCAGTTTCATCTTAAAAGGTCACAAGACAGAATCAAGAACATGGCTGACAAGAGAAGAAGTGAAAGAACTTTTGAGGTTGGGATGAAAGTTTACCTTAAGCTGCAGCCTTATAGACAATCCACAGTGAGGAAAGGAAACCATCACAAGTTTGTTGCTAAGTACTACGAGCCATTTTTGATAATTCAAAAAGTTGGGAATGTAGCCTATAAACTGCAGTTACCTGAAGGAAGTCAAATTCACCCTGTGTTTCATGTATCCCAGTTGAAATTGTGTAAGGGAACCAATCATCAAGTGGGAATCTTACCACATTGTGGTCCAGATGGAGTGCTAAGTGTGGAACCAGAGGCAATTATTGGAAGAAGATTAGGCAAGTTGAACAACAAAGCTGTGTTGTATGTTCTGGTCAAGTGGTTCAATCAAACTGAGGAAGATGCCACTTGGGAGTTATATACAGACTTGATTCAAAGGTTTCCACAAATGGAGCTACAATCTTGAGGACAAGATCTTAAGGGGAATGGATTGTCATATGCCTATTAGTCCACACGTGCAGATCACATGCCCAAGTCCTAACAGAAATTCAACCAACTCTTTCTAGTTGTATAAATACTGATCATTTCCTATCATTTCCATTCATGTAAAAACTATAATTCTCTCTCTTGTAATATTCAATTCATCAATCTAATAACAAACCCTTGATTCATCAATTTCGTAATTCCTTTTCTTACTTGGAATACCTTATTGTGATCAATCCTATCTCTTATTCTGTTATTAATTGTAAGATCATTACAATTATTAACTAGTGAAAAGTGAAAACTATTACTGTTAGTTTTTTTTGGACTTTTTGGAATTATAATTTTTCCTTTATGCCTTGGAGTTAGTTTTGAGTCGATGTATGAAGTTACAAATTGTCTCAAAACTCACATGAACAACTTTGTTAGAAGTTTGAGTTTTTCGTTGGGTGAGGCATGGTCCAGATGCATATTTGATTAAAAAAAAAAACTTAAAAGTTTTGACAACAAATTTTAAAACTTGTTGTGGGTACTCAGTCAACTCATTAATTTTTGGTAATGGTGTATTATAGGATGAGCCGTTGATTTTAGATAATGCGTCTTAGCGATTAAAAATTTCTTTAGGGCACTTTCTATGAGATTGATTATGATCTCCATGAGCGATGCAATATTCAAATCCTAAAGATAGTTAACTTGAGACTTCTTTGGTTATACAATAATCCCTATTATGAGAGATATCACCTTATATTACTTATAAGCTTCTATGTATTCTAGCTCATCTGAATATAATGCTATTATTTAGGGGGTGTTTGGGATCACGTTTTAAAGCAGATTATCAGCTTATTCCAGTTTGAAAACGGCCGATTCAAAAAAATAGTGTTTGGATATTTAACGTAAAAAAGTGATTATCTCCGTTTTGGAAGGGACAAAATAACGTTTTGGAAAAGTAACTGATGAGTACCAGTTGCAAAACGCATCTCCATTTATGGGGCCAATTTATCAAACAACTCATTAATTACTATTATCTCCCTTCCATTGACTATCACATGGCATAATATTTTTTATTATATACCCATTTTTGTCATATTACATATTTAATTTTAGAATAATTTATTTTGTCAAACACAAACATAATATAATCAAACCCAAACACTATGTTTTAAAATCATATTTTATAACCGCTGATTATTTGATTATTCGTTTTCAAAACGAATAATCTGTTTTTAATAAGCAACCCCAAACACCCTCTTAGTTTCTACATCCATTAAGGCTTTATGGCATTTTTTTTACTCTTTGTTGCGTTCTCTTTGCTTTAATATGTTATGTTCTATCTTTCGGCTCAGAAACATGCCACAAGACTCAATGGAACAATGGGCATAAAGAAAAGTGTGATGCATTGTAGTTTTCTAGTAAATCAAGTTTGCAAAGGAGAAATTTCGGTCTGGTTGCACTAGTTCCTTGTAGTGGAAACTCTAAGAAGATTAAAAAGGTCATATTGACGTATGCGTTTCTATCCAAGAGGAACTTACTTTCTGGTCTAAAAAATATACAACGTATTCTCTCTTTTCTCATATCCCTTTTATGTACGATGAATTAGTGGAGATTTTCAATTAGAAGCAACAAGGCTTATCTCCTTGTTGGCTTTTGAGTTGAAAATCATATCTGGATCCTACAGAGACGAAAGGGGACTTTAAGGAAGCTTTCTTTTAATGTCAGTCTAATGAGGAAAGCTCGTTCTACTAATGAATGCATGCCAATGGCTTATAAATCTAGAAAGCGCAAAAAGCAAACGATGAAGAAAACCTCTATAAGTCCCTTCCACAAAAATGAGCGTATGAGATTGGATACATTGAATCTTGTCCTTATTTTATAGCGAAGGACTCGAGAAGACATATTAGATAAAAATATTTAGTTCAGTTTACCATTGTCTGGGTTTGTCATACGTAGATCTTATTTAAGCTTTAGTTGTAAATAACGTTTGATTTAATTTACATTTGTAAAAAATATTTATGCATCTCGTTATAATAATCAAACGAGAATGATTTAGCATTTGTATTATTTTTTTGAACAAATTTTATTAAGAATCATATATGATTCAAGAACCAATATGATTTTGTTAAAAATCATATATGATTCAGGAATTATATCTGATTTTGTTAAGAATTATATTTGAATTTGCAAAAAATCATATATGATTTTGCTAAGAGTTATATTTCAATTTGTTAAGAATCATATATTATTTTGTTAAAAATTATATATGATTCAGAACCATATCTTGTTTTGTCAAGACTTTCATAAGACTTTTTCAATAGTGTAACAAAAATATGAAAAATCCAAATCTAAAAAAATATGATATGAAAAATACAAATCTAAACAAAGTATGATATTCGAGAAATGTAGTCGCTTGTTTAGCTGCATCAATTCTCACCACTTGTTTCTCAACTTCTCAAATATCTTCAATCACACCTCCCATTTTCTGCGAATGAGGCATTACATCTTGAATCTCAACTTTCTCCATAACTATTTTATAACAAAACAAAGCAAATGTCATTCCTTTTTTATATGTGTTGATATAAAAGTTGGATGGACCGAGCTAGACCCGAATTAGGCTTAATTTGGGGTCTTGTGGACTCCGGCTCTTGCCCCAAGTGAATCTTGTTTGAAGACCCTACACACTAAAGAACAGACATCGTTAGGCTTATCTTGGGCGCTTGTCCCACCATTAGACGCTGGCGTGAGAGTAAGTAATCGGTTTGAGTATATATGTGCGGGTTTATAGTGTTGTGTGTATCATACCTTTGTGGAACCCCGGGGGTTCCTTTTATTCTCGAGAGAGTCCTGGCTGGGCTCTCCTAATCTTGCGGCCTAAGGAAGAGATAATGACCCAAAATAGTTTGATCATTATCGCATAACTAAGGTAAGTCTATATCTCTTTCCCTTAGGCGAATATAACTATAAAATAGATTATATTCTGACTGATCCTGTCGCGTTGCGACGGGGACTTGGTTAAGTAATTACCCGTCGTGCGACAGCGGCTTACCGGGCCTCCTGGGCTTTGCTCGCGCTGCGACCCATACCTAATGGATACGGGTAGTACCCGTGGGCCGGGTTATGCAACCCAAATAGGGACTATACGTCATCATGTCCCCAGACTAGTGGTCGCAAGTCCTGACCGCGGCTACTAGACTACTAACCATTAAAGTCTCCACATTCAATGGTCCAAAACGTAATAAATGCCCCTATGTGTGCTTTTTGAACAAATAATTCAAACAATCCCGCCAATAGCTATCTATTTCATAATCCACAATCACCTACTTTCGTTGGAAACTGTGAAAAACTCCAACCACGTCATTCAAAAGAAACCCTTTAGGACCCTTGGATAAAAGTAACAGTTGACACGTGTCGCACGATCTTCCACCCATGAGAGGGTACTAAATACCAGATATCGACGATCATCCTTCATTGTTTCCTCAACTTCATGTTCTTCTATCATCAAAACATAAATAGTTCGTTTTCCAGAACCAAAGAAGTTATAAAATCACACCAGACACGTTATTCGGGAGAGAAAAGATGGTTGCACAATTATTTGATGTAGTGTCTCGTATCTATGAGCATGAGCTGTCCCAGTTCATCACCAAATACCATATCTCCCCAGACCTACATCCGTCAGTACCAGACCCAGAAATGCATATTGGAAGCTTCCCAACAGGTAGAATCGGTGTATACACTAGATTCTTCGTGTTTGCCAACAATCGTATTCCCCTCGGTCGCTTCTTGATTGACCTGTTAAGCTTTTATAGTATCCATTTGTCCCAGCTACACTGTATTGGAGCGGCGAAAATATCTAATTTTGAAATAAGCTGCCGATTAAAGAACTTTGATCCCACCATAAATTTATTCCGCGCATTCCATCGTCCCTCATGGGTTAACGGATGGATATATTTTGCCAAAAGCCCTGGTCACCTTCAGTGCTACAAAGAGAATATAGACTCCCTGAAGAAATGCAACAACAAATTTTTCTGGATAGACAAGGTTGTGTTTCCTTTTGATTACGACTTTATCACCTCTCGGACGATGATAAAAGACAGTCACCCGGTCCCTGGTTCATACAGCGAAGTAGATGTGCAGATGATAGACGCTGATCGCGTACCAATGCAAGAGCTCCCTAATCGCTATTATATGCTCTGGAACTGAGTTGTAATGTGACCCTACCTTTGAACCACCTTCCACAGTATTACGACGATTTTGGTCATGGTAATAAACCTATCTCCATGTACTCCTAATGAGGCGGTATCCGAATACATATGTGTAACTAATAAAAGATATTTTGCTAGTTGAAAGTTCGTTTTCTCGGTATCTTCTCGAATTGATTTCCGGTTAATTGTGTGAGATTAGTCGTTCTTGGTGAAACAAATATTTTTTTTGGTTTTGGAAATATAAATGTGCAAGACTTAAGAGTAAAGGACGAGTAATTAAAACTAAAACTAAGTGAAATGTAAACGGTGCAATATTTAAAACTTTGAAAGTAAATAATCGTGAAATTAAATGACGTAAAATTAAAACTTAACAAAGAGTAAATTAACAATTAAAATAAAAATGCAACGCGAAATTAAAATAGACTAAAAATGAAATGAGAACAGAAGACACTTAAACAAAATACTAAAACAAAACTAAATACCAATTGGAATACACCCGATCGAATCCATAAGGATCCGATCGGAATGTACCAATCGGAAAATGGCATGATCGGAATAATCAAGAAGGGCCAGATCGGAATACATGGAAAATTGCTTAATCGGAATATGCAATAAGAACACACAATCGGAATCTACTGAAAATGGTGCAATCGGAATACTTGTTGGTACCAATCGGAATACTCGAAAAATGATACAATCGGAATATGTAAACATAGCCAAATCGGAATAGCAGCAAATAATACCTATCGGAATATTTAAAAAGAGACCCGATCGGAAAAGCTAAACCCTTTTCCGATTTGCCAATCGGAAAAAGGGTGTGGTCACCGGTCGGAATATACGATCGGAAAAGGGTTTTAAAAACCTTTCCGATTTGTCTCCTGATCCGAAACTTTAGGCAAAGGGAAATAAGCTATAAGAATAAGCTAAAACCCAAAACTAGAACGAATCTCAAGTGAAATAAATCGAATAAGCACAAATATAACTTAACAAAACTTAAAAGAAACAAACTTTTAGAATCAAAACATAAAAAGATGAACTTTTTAGGCACGAAAACATAAATGAACAACACGGATCATAAGTAATTCGCACCAAAAGTAAACAAGAATCAAGAAAGGAAGATTAAAGATTAAGGCAAGAAAAGTAAAGATTAAAGAACAAATAATGAAAACTTGCTTGAAAATTAAATTGATTAAAAGTGCATAACAATTAATTAAAGTGCGAGAAATAAAAATGACAAGAAATGAAAATGGTGGAAGAATGGTTTGTCAAGCCACCAACAACTCTCAACAAATGAGGTTGGTTGGTTTTTATAGGGAGATTAGGGAGGAGCTTAGGAAGCTTCCTCCCTCTTTCTTCTTTCTCTTAATTGCGCACTTAGGTCCTTGATCTCTTTAATCTTTTGTTAGTCTTCTTAATACTTGGACTTTTTCTTGGGATTTCTTCAAACTCGTCTTGTATTTTCTTCATAAATAAGACTCGAGTTCTTCGGCTTTTTAGTAAACTTCCGTCTTTTGACTTTTTCTTCGATAAATCTTTAGAATTGGTCTTGGACTTCCGTTCTTTTTCCACTTTTGATCTTTCGACTTCATCTTTCGTCTTTTTCTTCGATAAAAACCCGTGAATGCCGTGTTTTCTCCACTTTTCACCTTTTCGTCCTAAATCACAACAAAAACACAAACCACGCATAATTCCGACATAAATGACATAAAATACACGTTTTGGCTCGGTTATTATTGTAATTAAGTGGTAAAAAGGATGGGTGTTTTCACACCTATCAGTAACCTATACTTGTTATTGTTTGCAGAACTAACTTACTCGCAACTTGCGAAGCGCGAGCATCCTTGCTACGTAACCATGCGCCCTTGACCATGTAACCCTAGTGAGCTTGCAAGTGGATGGAGCATTGGTAGACGCACCATGGGCATCGAACCTCGTTCCCCCGATACGCATGCGAACGTAGAGGGCCCTGTTTTTATAAACGCAAGCCCCATTCGGAGTGTACCATGTGTGATAGAGTCATCCTACGAAGAAACAGGGGGACCAGAGAGTGAAGAAGGATTTCCCGAAGATAGCCCCACCCATAACACAAATGAAGGCGATATTCCCTGATAGGTGTGAAAACACCCATCCTTTTACCACTTATTTCTTGCTAAAACAAGACCAAAACACGTATTTAATATCATTTGTTTGGAATTATGCGTGGTTTTTGTGTTATTGTGTTTTCAGAGTCAATCGGATGAATATTGAAGAAAACATGGGATTGCACGAGCTTTATCGAAGAAAAATACTCAAGATGAAGTCTATTGTCCAAGAGATGCAAAAGATTTGAAGTCATTGTGCCTATTTGAAGATTTATCGAAGAATAGAGCCAAAGATGGAAGATTCATATATGTCGAAGAACTCGAGTCTATTAAACAAAAGATTATAAGACGAGTTGGAATTATTCACCGACACTTCTCAAATCTGGGTCGGAAACGTTTATTTAGAAGAAACGTAAAGACTAAAGAAGAAAGAAGAAAAAAAGCCCAAAACCAAGCCCATTCATAAAGCCCACAAGACATGCCTATAAATAGGACCTTACTTCACAAAAATTAGACACTTAGTTAGTTTAAGTTAGTTTTTAGTTTTTTCATTCTCTCTAGTTTTAGAGAGAGATAGTTCTAAACTTTCTCTCACTAGTTTTCATCTTTTTCCCTTTCAAGATCAAACCTTTGTATTGTTTTTCATTAATCAAGTTTAGTTTCAAGCTTTTAATCTTTAATCTCATTCTTCCTTTCTTTGATTTTGATTGATTTTGGTACAAATCTCGTATGATCCGTGTTGTTCATCAAGGATTTTGTGCTTAAAAAGTTAATCTTTTTATGTTTCCTTAAGTTCTACACGAATAAGCTTTAAGATCTTTGTGCTTATTGGCTTATTTGTTGGTTTTGCTTATTTGCTTTTTAAAGTTTTCTTAAAAAGTTTATTTTTTATCATTTAATTTATGTTTTTTCTTATTTGAAGTTTGGATAAATTGTTATTTGAGCTTATTTAATCCGATTCTTTTTGGATTCGTGCTTGTTTGGGTATAAGCTTATTTCCATAGCTTATCTTCTAGCTTAAATTTCAGATCAAAGGAACAAATCGGAAAGGTTGTAAACCCTTTTCCGATTGGGATTTTCCGACCAGACCCCCCCTTTTTCCGATCGTGCTGATCGGAAAAGGGTTTTGAGTATTCCGACGGTGAGTCATTTTAACATATTCCGATTGTAGATTTTCTTGACTTTCCGATTTACACTCTTTTGTCCACATTCCGATCTAGACTTCTTTTTGATGGGTTTTATTTCTAAACATTCCGATTAGTATTGTTTTGTGATATTCCGATCAGACTACTTGTCTAATATTCCGATCAGCTCCATTAGCTCATTCCGATCAAGGTGATCGGAATGCATTCCGATTAGACTCGTTTCTTAGTATTCTGATTGCATCTTTTTAGTATTATTTCGATTTGTTGAGTTAATATCTTTACAAAGTTTTTCAAGTGTTAGTTTTATTAAGTGTTCAAGTATTTTTCGCATTTGGCCTTTAAGTTTTCAAACATTTATTTATTTTAACTTGTGAATTTAGTTTAATCTTTCAAAACTTTAGTTTTACTCTTCGACACTTACTTATTTGTCATTAGTTTAAAATAGATAAACAAACCAACAACTTTTTATTTACCAAGAACAAATCATTCCACTTAGAGCCGAGATCAATTCGAGGAGATACCGAGAACTAAATCCGAACCCATTGCAAAATTATTTCTATCAAATGGCGCCGCTGCCGGCTCTTCTCGTTAAGATCAACAGTTTTTTGTGAGAACTTGGATTTTGGGATCCGTTCATCGTGAACGTTACTTTTTCATAAAAAATTTTCAAAAACACAAAAATATATAAAATTTTCAAAAATCCTAAAAATTAAAAAAACATAAAAACCAAAAATATTTTTGCTTTGTTTTTGCCTTGTTAGTTCTTTTGCAGGTGCATGCGTACACGATCAACGTCTTATCAAGAGCCCGAGCCTCTCGAAGACTTAGACATGGCCGGTGTACAAAACAACAACAATAACCCACCTCAAAATAATAATAACAATAACAACCCACCTTTCAACAATAATAATAACAACAACAATGAGCCTCTACCGGATAATCGCCTGATGATTGAACTTCTGCAAGCACATGTAGATGGTAACGATGATCCAATTGTCATACCCGCGATTGCAGCCAACAACTTTGAGCTCAAATCCGGCATTATCCAGATGGTCTCTGCTCAACCATTCTTGGGGCGTACCATTGATGATCCACATGACCACATCAAGAGATTTCTACAACTCACGAATACGGTCAAATTCAATGGTGTTCCACAAGAGGTAATCCGTTTACAACTTTTTCCCTTTTCTTTAGAGGGACAAGCCCGACATTGGCTTGCTAAGGAACCGCCACAGAGTATTCTTACGTGGACGGATTTGGAGACCAAATTTATCAACTACTTTTTCCCACCATCTCGTACTACCGCTTTGCGGAATGAAATTATCAATTTTGAACAAAAGTACGATGAGTCTTTTAGTGAATCTTGGGACCGTTTCAAAGATCTTTTACGGAAATGCCCACAACATGGTTTTACCAAAGTACACCAAATTAACACTTTTTACAATGGTTTAAGCATGAATGACCAAGATTCACTAAACAGTGCCTCGGGGGGTAATCTTTTGGCTAAGACTTCCAATGCTGCTTGGGATGTCATTGAGAATAAGTCTCGTGTGTAAACCAAGAGTGTTCGGACCAATGTCGCTAGTGCTAGTACTAGTGACAGCGATAAGCGACTTGACAAAATCACTGCGCTTCTTGAATCGCTTGCTACCCAAACCGCCAGCAACACCAACAACATCAACGCTAAAAACGCTCAAGTCAATGCTGTCAACCAACCATGTGAGATATGCGGGGGTCCTCACTCTTACACCACTTGTACCGCCACCCAAGACTACCCTTCTGAGAATGTGAATGCAGCATACGGTACCTATCCTCAACCCGCTTATCAAGCTCGTCCTCAAGGTGACCGCAACATGCTTAGCTACCACTCCAACAACTATCTCTCACCACCCGGTTTTACTCCTAACAACCCAAACCAACAACAAAACCTCAACCGCCCTCCTCAACAACAACAACAATCTCGTGGACCATACATACCACCTCACAAACAACAAAATCCACCTCAAAGAAACAACCAAGTTTACCAGCAACCTGCTTATCAACCACCCACATACAATACTCCTTCCAACCAACCCACCGCATTACACCAAGACATTGGAACCTACATGAGGACTAATGATGTGATCGTGGACAATCTCCAATAGGAAGTGCGCAACTTGAAAGCAGACCTGGTGAAACAAGGGAACGATCTGAGAGCTGACATGAGAAACACTTTGGATAGTCAAACGAATGACTTAAAAAACATGATGGCTAGTTTCTTCCAAGGTAATCAACCCTCTTCTTCAGGTACTCTTCCGAGTAACACCGTTGCGAATCCAAGAGGGGAGATGAAAGCAATCACCACTCGCAGTGGCAAAGGTACTAAGGAACCCGAGCTTCCTATACCTCCACCGGTGATTGTGACTAAGGAGAACGAGTCACCTGCTCCTATTCCCCAACCTTCGACTTCCCCAATTTCTCCACCTCTTACTTATACCCTCCTCCACCCAAGGATGTGAGTGATCCTATTCTCCCAAAGCCTTCCTCTTCTTCCGATATACCTTATCCATCTAGGTTGAGGAAAGAGAAGCTCAAAAGCAAGGATGATATTCAGGTTTCGAACTTTCTCAAAATGTTTAAACAATTGAATTTTAACATCTCCTTCGCTGAGGCTCTCGCTCACATGCCCAAGTATGCGAAAATGTTCAAAGATCTTCTTAGCGACAAGGAGAAGCTTCTTGATATTGCTAACACCCAACTTAATGAGAATTGCTCTGCAGTGCTCTTAAGGAAATTGCCAACCAAGCTTGGTGATCCGGGTCGTTTCTTAATCCCTTGTAACTTCCCGGGAGTAGAGAATTGCATGGCCCTAGCCGATCTAGGTGTCAGTATTAATCTAATGCCTCTAAGCGTTTGGAAGCAATTATCTCTCTCTGAGCTAGTCCCCACCAAAATGACTCTGGAATTAGCTAACCGTACGGTTGCTTATCCAGTGGGGGATAGCCGAAGACGTCTTTGTAGGAGTCGACAAATTCACTTTTCCTGCCGATTTCGTTGTCGTTGACTACGACATGGACCCTCGTGTGCCATTGATCGTTGGTCGTCCATTCTTGAGGACCAGTCGCACTCTCATCGATGTCGAAGTCGGTGAGCTTATCATGAGAGTGGGTGACGATAAAATCGTCTTCAACATGGGAAAGTTGTCTAAACAACCTAATTCATACGAGAGTGTTAATTGTATTGACGTTCTCGATGAGGCTTGTGAAGAACACTTTATTGATGCTTGTAAAAATATTCCTACCTCTCTTCCCAATGTTGAAACCGTTTCCTCTATTGATTCATCACTGTCTCTATTTGGAGAAAGTGATTTATTTTGGAAAGATCTTGAGGCCACCATGGGAGATGTGAACTTAGCAAATGACGATTCTCCCACCGATTGGGATGAAGACATGCATTTCTTCGAAAACCTTCTCAAAGAAGACAATCTTTCTCCACCATCTCCCACGGTTATTGCTATCGATGCTCCGACTTTGAAAACGCCTCCCATCGAAAATCCTCCGGATTTAGAACTTAAGGAGTTGCCGCCCCATCTCGAGTACGTGTTCCTTGAAGAAAACAAGAAGGCGCATGTCATCATCATGAAGGACTTGAAAGACGAAGAGAAATCTCGCCTCATCGCCGTGCTTAAAGATCATTAGAAGGCAATTGCTTGGAAAATTTCCGATATCCGCGGAATTGATCCGAACTTTTGTACTCACAAAATTCTCATGGAAGATGACTTTAAACCCGCAATCAAGAGCCAAAGAAGGGTTAATCCTAAAATTCATGACGTCATCAAACAAGAGGTTATCAAACTTCTGGATGCCGGCTTGATCTACCTTATTTCGGATTCACCGTGGGTTAGTCCCGTCCATTGTGTGCCCAAGAAGGGCGGAATAACCGTTGTTCCCAATGAACACAACGAGTTGATTCCCACTCGTCTCGTTACTGGGTGGAGAGTTTGTATTCATTATCGCAAGCTCAATGATGCCACGAGAAAAGACCACTTTCCTCTTCCCTTCATGGATCAAATGCTCGAGCGTCTAGCTGGTAATGACTATTACTGCTTTTTAGACGGTTTCTCCGGGTATTTTCAAATTCTCATCGATCCCAAGGACCAAGAAAAGACCACATTCACTTGTCCCTATGGAACATTTGCTTACAAACGCATGCCTTTTGTTTTATGTAATGCTCCTGGGACGTTCCAAAGGTGTATGATGGCTATCTTCCATGACATGGTGGAAGACACTATGGAAGTATTCATGGATGATTTCTCAGTTTATGGCGATTCTTTCTCTGCTTGCCTTGCCAATTTAGAACGTATGCTTAAGCGGTGTGAAGACACTCGCCTTGTTCTTAATTGGGAAAAATGCCATTTCATGGTAAAAGAGGGCATCGTGCTAGGACACAAATTTTCCAAAGCCGGTCTTGAAGTGGACCGTGCTAAAGTCGATGTTATCGCTAAGTTGCCTCCACCTTCAACCGTGAAGGGTGTGAGAAGTTTCCTTGGTCATGCGGGCTTCTACCATCGATTCATCAAAGATTTTTCTCAAATCGCTCGCCCGATGACCCACCTCTTAGAAAAAGATACTCCTTTTATCTTTTCCAAAGAGTGCCTTGAAGCCTTCAACTTGCTTAAGGATAAGCTAACTAAGGCACCCGTCTCTGTTACCCCTAATTGGGAGCTTCCCTTTGAGTTGATGTGCGATGCTAGTGACTTTGCTATTGGTGCGGTTTTGGGCCAAAGAGTGAACAAACACTTCCAACCAATCCATTACGCTATCAAGACAATGACTGGGGCTCAATTGCATTACACGACAACCGAAAAAGAGCTTTTAGCTGTTGTCTATGCCTTTGAAAAATTTCGCCCCTATCTTGTCCTTTCCACCACAATCGTTTACACCGATCATTCCGCGTTGAGGTAATTGTTGACTAAGCAAGATTCCAAACCAAGACTTCTTCGCTGGGTTTTGCTACTCCAAGAATTTAAAATCGAAATTCACGATAAAAAAGGAGCTGAAAACCTAGCCGCGGATCATCTCAGTAGACTTGAGGATCCTTACCAAGGGGATCATCCGAACAAAGAAATCAATGATTCTTTTCCTTTAGAGACCTTAATGTCTATCAACTTGACTGCTGATGAAACCCGGTGGTTTGCGGACATTGCAAACTACTTGGCGGGTGGAATTCTCGTTGACGGGTTAACATCCCAGAAAAAGAAAAAGTTCTTTAACGACATTAAGACTTACTTTTGGGATGACCCTTATCTATTCAAACAATGTGCTGACTTGATTATTCACCGATGTGTTGATGGACAGGCAGCTTTAGAAATCCTTTACGCTTGCCATAAAGGACCTACCGGTGGTCACTTTGGTCCCAACTACACCGCCAAAAAAGTGTTTGAATCGGGATTTTATTGGCCCATCATTTACCGTGATGCCCACGAGATGGTTAAACATTGTGATGCTTGCAAAAAACAAGGCATGATCACACATAAAGACGAGATGCCTCAGAATTTCATTCAAGAGTATGAAATCTTTGATGTTTGGGGTATCGACTTTATAGGGCCATTCCCTTCATCTAAAGGAAACAAATACATCCTTGTAGCCGTTGACTATGTTTCAAAGTGGGTTGAAGCCAAAGCTTTACCTACTAATGACGCAAGGGTGGTTTGTAACTTTTTGAAATCGCTATTCGCTAGATTCGGTGTGCCTCGTGCCATTATTAGTGATCGCGGGACTCATTTTTGTAATGACCAATTTGCTAGAGTCATGGCTAAGTACGGTGTAAATCATCGTCTTTCCACCGCCTACCACCCACAAACTAATGGCCAGGCTGAAATATCCAACCGAAGATTAAAGCGAATTCTTGAAAGAACCGTGGGAGAGCATCGTGCCTCATGGGCTGATAAACTTGATGATGCTCTGTGGGCTTTTGGTACTGCATACAAGACTCCGATTGGTTGTACACCAGTGTAAGGGAAAGCATGCCACCTCCCCATTGAGTTAGACCACAAGGCTTACTGGGCCTTGAAGTGGGCTAATTTTGATATCAACAAAGCCGGTGACCTACGCAAGATCCAACTCAATGAGCTGAATGAACTCCGTAATGAGGCTTATGAAAATTCTTTGATCTATAAGGAGAAGACTAAGCTCATTCACGACTCTAAGATTAAAAACCGAGAGTTCCAAGTTGGAGACAAAGTTTTACTATTTAACTCTCGGTTGAAAATCTTTTCGGGCAAGCTGAAATCTCGTTGGTCTGGCCCATTGACCATTGCCCAAATTTTTCCATATGGTACTCTCGAGCTCGCTCAACCTAATGGACCAAATTTTAAGGTGAATGGCCAACGCGTGAAGTTGTACTTTGGTGAGGAAATCTCTCAGGAGATGGTTCCATCCCTCACCACGTTCCCCATGAACTAATTTTGGGTCGAGTCAGGCTCGTGACTCGGTTATCAAAAACAAGCGCTCCTCGGGAGGCAACCCGAGTATCTATCCTTTTATGTTTTAACCTCCTAAGTGTAGGGGGACCTATATAGGTGTTTGTACTTGTGTGGTGATGTGATTACAGGGATAAGTGCCCTCTTGGAATCTCCAAAGAACCGTGCTCCCGTGTTATCCTAAATCCGGTTCTATCTCTCAACTATCGTGATTCAATTTTCTTCATACTCACATTTGAAATTGATCACTTTAGTCGTCGCTTCCTTAACTTGAGTTAACCAACGTGCACAATGTCCTAAGTGTAGGGGGGACTTTTCCCACATGCTTAAACATTGAGGACAATGTTTATCTTAAGTGTAGGGGGGACTTCTATCGAAGTTTTAAGTGGACTTTTCCATGAAAATGCCTTCATTTAACCAGAAAATCATCTTTTTCAACATTTTTCAAATTTTTAATTAACTTTGGCCATTTAGTCGTAATTTTTAAATTTTTTATCATTGCTTTCATATGTATATATTCCGTAATAAAGTCAAAAATATTAATAAAGTGGTGTAGCTAGTTTAGAAGTCTTTGACATATTAGGCCCGTTGCGATTATTTTGACTCAACCTGAATAGACTTATCCAAGTTTATTCTAGCTAGTATCCTTAACCATGTAGACCTTAATTGGTTTATTAGGCTAAGTATCCACGAGTCTCATTACTTGAGATTTTAAATTGTGGAGAACGAGAAATGATAGAGTCAATTATAAGTCGGTATTCTTGCGCAAGCTCACTTGTTGTAATTATCTGCCTATTCTCCCATCACTTGCTAATAATTTATCTGCAATAAGTAAGGTCGTACGATTTGAAAAGTTACTTAGCTTCTAGCCCAAGATCGTTTAAAAGTTGCTCGGTAATGATAAGAGTTCACAGCCAAGGCATAACTTATGAAGCGGGGCGCGAAGATTGGCGAGTCCGAAAAGGCCCTAACAAGGCATGAGGATTCCATTTTATTGCTGAAGATCCAATAGTGATGTGAAAAGCATTATTCCCAAAATCAATATGAAGGATCAAGACTCACGACGAAAAGCAATCAACTCCCATAAAGATCATGGAGAAGTCTATCCGAAAAGACCCTAACAAGGTATGAGGATAAATAGATCCAAGTCCGAAAAGGAGGCGGATCGTTGTATCTCAAAATCCCAATTAGAGATTGAAGAAATAATCATGAAGTCTTGGTCAACAAAGTTGGAGTACCCCTCAAAAAATCTCCAAGTGAAGAAACTCTATTAACGATGAGAAGACCATTATCTCAAGAACGTCTCTCGAAGATATGAAGTATGAAGTACATGCCAAATATCGGCCCGAGAAAGGTCTCAAATCGTGAACCGAGTTATGCCAAGATATGAACTTTTTGATATCCCGAGAAGCAGTTTTAATAGATTTTGTCCTTTAGCTAACTATTGATCAAATCGTCCTACTTTGCTTTCAGCCTAAATAAACTATCGAAATAAGTCCAAAAATGCATCTTCATGATCATTCTAAGACAAAAATAAAATATAAGAGATATACCTAGGAATAAGAGAGTTTAAGCATATAATTAAGCCATGTGAGTAAGTGTTTGATTTGCTAACTTATAATAACAATGATCTCGTTTTTAAGCTTAGTTTGGGGAACGTGAAACTTGAGGGTGATGAATCGTCGCAGCACCAAAGCCCTAATGTAAGTCTTAGACCCCTTTGCAAGTTATTTCCACATAGCTATGTTCTATTCTTTTGTTTACTTTAAAGTTTTAATTTCTCTTATTACTTTAATTTTGTTTAGTAGTATTTTAATAAGGCCAAGGTTGATTGATTATGAGAAAAGTGTAAACTTGCTTTATCGCTAAGCATTGCATGAGGGCATGACAATGGTTAAGTGTAGGGGATTTGATAGGTGTGAAAACACCCATCCTTTTACCACTTATTTCTTGCTAAAACAAGACCAAAACACGTATTTAATATCATTTGTTTGGAATTATGCGTGGTTTTTGTGTTATTGTGTTTTCAGAGTCAACCGGATGAATATTGAAGAAAACATGGGATTGCACGAGCTTTATCGAAGAAAAATACTCAAGATGAAGTCTATTGTCCAAGAGATGCAAAAGATTTGAAGTCATTGTGCCTATTTGAAGATTTATCAAAGAATAGAGTCAAAGATGGCAGATTCATATATGTCGAAGAACTCGAGTCTATTAAACAAAAGATTATAAGACGAGTTGGAATTATTCACCGACACTTCTCAAATCCGGGTTGGAAACCTTTATTTAGAAGAAACGTAAAGACTAAAGAAGAAAGAAGAAAAGAAGCCCAAAACCAAGCCCATTCACAAAGCCCACAAGACATGCCTATAAATAGGACCTTACTTCACAAAAATTAGACACTTAGTTAGTTTTAGTTAGTTTTTATTTTTTTCATTCTCTCTAGTTTTAGAGAGAGAAAGTTCTAAACTTTCTCTCACTAGTTTTCATCTTTTTCCCTTTCAAGATCAAACCTTTGTATTGTTTTTCATTAATCAAGTTTATTTTCAAGCTTTTAATCTTTAATCTCATTCTTCCTTTCTTTGATTTTGATTGATTTTGGTACAAATATCGTATGATCCGTGTTGTTCATCAAGGATTTTGTGCTTAAAAAGTTAATCTTTTTATGTTTCCTTAAGTTTCTACACGAATAAGCTTTAAGATCTTTGTGCTTATTGGCTTATTTGTTGGTTTTGCTTATTTGCTTTTTAAAGTTTTCTTAAAAAGTTTATTTTTTATCATTTAATTTATGTTTTTGCTTATTTGAAGTTTGGATAAATTGTTATTTGAGCTTATTTAATCCGATTCTTTTTGGATTCGTGCTTGTTTGGGTATAAGCTTATTTCCATAGCTTATCTTCTAGCTTAAATTTCGGATCAAAGGAACAAATCGGAAAGGTTGTAAAGCCTTTTCCGATTGGGACTTTCCGACCAAACCCCCCCTTTTTCCGATCGTGCTGATCGGAAAAGGGTTTTGAGTATTCCGACGGTGAGTCATTTTAACATATTCCGATTGTAGATTTTCTTGACTTTCCGATTTACACTCTTTTGTCCACATTCCGATCTAGACTTCTTTTTGATGGGTTTTATTTCTAAACATTCCGATTAGTATTGTTTTGTGATATTCCGATCAGACTACTTGTCTAATATTCCGATCAGCTCCTTTAGCTCATTCCGATCAAGGTGATCGGAATGCATTCCGATTAGACTCGTTTCTTAGTATTCCGATTGCATCTTTTTAGTATTATTTCGATTTGTTGAGTTAATATCTTTACAAAGTTTTTCAAGTGTTAGTTTTATTAAGTGTTCAAGTATTTTTCGCATTTGGCCTTTAAGTTTTCAAACATTTATTTATTTTAACTTGTGAATTTAGTTTAATCTTTCAAAACTTTAATTTTACTCTTCGACACTTACTTATTTGTCATTAGTTTAAAATAGATAAACAAACCAACAACTTTTTATTTACCAAGAACAAATCATTCCACTTAGAGCCGAGATCAATTAGAGGAGATACCGAGAACTAAATCCGAACCCATTGCAAAATTATTTCTATCATTCCCGTACCTAGTTTTAAGCGTCTTCCTTGCGCGCCTAACCAGAGAGTTCCTAAAAGACATAGGTCTTGAACGATCAGGCCTCGCGCTCGATTGTCGTCCTGGGGATCCCATGTCAAGCCTTGTACGAAGGCCACCATGTCCAGGTATTCCACTAGACATCCGGTCATGTTATGTTGTTTGTGGATTAAGTGAATTCTTTCTAACTTATATATTATAACTGCGGCAGTCATCTGGATGCGACCCATAGGGCTTCCACTAACGCCACCCCAACCAATGAATTTCTACCCCCGTGGAGGTGTACAAAATAATGTAGATTGACAAATAGGTCCGATTGCGCCGATTTTATGCAGTCCCTTGTCCCTCCTGGGTGTGCTCAACATCTAGACGAGCTATCTAACGAAACCTTAATGAAAGAGTTGGCCATAGGTGTGTCACAGGAGGTGACTGTGGCATCCGTACTAAACAAGAGAATATCGCAGCTCTCACAACGCCTCACCGCTATATTCCTTGATCATTTCCGAGCTATGAAGGAACAAAGACATCCAATTGGCCCGCACCCAGATGGAGTGATAGTCGTATTTTTACCCCTTTAGGAAAAGGAAGGTAAAAGCGGTAAGTATTAAGCGTACGGTTAGGAAAACGTAAACACTTATGACCCTTAATGGGGATCGTTCTCTCGAGGAGGCACATGTGTTGTTTAATGAGTTGATTTTGATTGATGATTTTATTAAGAAGAAAAGAGAAGAGAAAATGACGAAGACGTAAAAATAAAAATTAACGAAAAAAATCACTACTAGAAAGTCAAGACGTAGAACCGTAAAAACTACCAAAATTAAAATTTTAACCTAAAAATTCCTAAAAATTACTAAAAATCCACAATAAAATTCTAAGAGTTTACAAAAAATCAAAACTTGCTAAAACCTTTTAATTAATTAAATAATGACTTTTTAATGCTAATTAAAGCCCTAAAAATCACAATTAATTATTAAAAAGCCCTAAACAAGATTTTAAAGTTTTTAAACCTCAAAAATGACCTAATTAAGCTAAAAACAATTTTTAAAAATTTTAAAACCAAATTAAACTATTTTTAAACACTTAAAAACTATAAAAATCTATTAAAACTTAAATTAATTCTAGAAAATAAATGAAAAGCCTAAAAAATATTTGGAAAGTTACAAAGTTCCTAATTTAATGTCTACAATCTAGGAAAAATGAAAAAAGTAGAAAAAACAAACTTTGAATTTTTACTAATAAAATAATATTAAACTAATCAAAAAAATGAAAAGTTAATAAAATAAATTCTAAAAAATTTCTAAAAATCCTAAATAATGTAACTAAGACAAAAATGCAAATTAAAATTCCTAAAACCTTTTTTATAATTTTATATTAATTTTTAAACTTTATAAAAAACCCTAAAATCAAAGAAAATTAAAAATTTAAAGTTTTTGAAAAGAAAATAGGATGTAAACCTCAAATATATTAATTAAAAACTAAAAATTATTTTTCTAAAAATTAAAACTACTTTTTACTATTTTTTAAGCACTTAATAAAAACCGGGTAATAAAAAATGAATAAAAAATAATAAAATAAAGGGAAAAATCGAAACTTGTGCCAGAAAAGTCCTAAGCTACAATATAAACCTAAGAAAAATAAGTTGGCACAATGAAGCTTAATGAATAAGCTGAAAAGGCCCTAAAAAGCTACGGCTTTTTATAAATAAGCCCACCCAAATAGATGTTAAGTATCTTTGTGTTGCACCCTTGGTCAGTAAAAGACCCAAGGGCGCGACGGTATGATGTGTGTGTTGTGAACGTGATGTCAAGGGTTCGAGGCTGGCGAACCCTTTTTGTGTCTTTTATATATTTTTTTCTTTTTTAACTTTTTAAACCAAACCTGTGACACTTTTTAGCTTTAAAAACACAAACACCTTCCAAAATTATCAAAGATTAAGCTAGAATGGACAAAAACGGGTTTAGTTTCTATTTTTCAAGAACACAAGTGAAGTGGATATCTTCACTTGTGCATGATGGAACAAGAGGACTTGTTTTAGCTTTCTTTGGATGATTGATTGGACAATATGGCACCCTTGTACTCTTTGGAGTACAAGGAGTCAAACTAAACAAGAAATCAAGCAATAAACTTCCATAGAATCACAAAAACAAGTACAAGAAGGTAATTGAAGGTTGCTGATGTATTCTATGCAGGTCTGGTGGCAAAAGGGCTATATACTAGCACAAATTCGACTTTCAAAGCTTCAAGGCTAGCACACAAGATTACCTAGTGACAGACAAACCTAACACAAACCTAAACAGACCTATAATCTAGCAGCCTATCAATTTTGATGATCAAATTTCACATAAACAAGCGAAAAAAGCACTTGACTGTTTTATGCTATGTTATCCAAATTTTAGCATTCAAATGACTAAAGCCCTATCAATAATGAAAACAAAACTAGCATGTGACCTAACACTACACTATCAAGTATGTATAGCAGGTTTAAACTTCAAAAATCTTTCAAAATTTCTTAAATAAACCCGTATCCAAACACCCCTTAAAAATCTTGAAATGAAATTTTTCAAAGAAAATTACACCAAATCAACTCCAAACTGAATCCTATTGCTTCTAATATACTTAATATCCTAAATTAAACAAAATCCAACCACATAAACATCACTTAAACAGCTTTAACAGAAAATCACACCCAATCACATAAAACTTGAAAAATGAAAATTAGGACAAGGATTTACCTTGTGGGACCCACATCCAGGTCCCACAGTGGTTGAGGAACCACCTCCAAACAAACTCGGGTTTGTGCAGATCCTTGATCAAAACAAGTCTCCAAAACCTGCTAAAAAAATGGAACACAAGCAATACTATATTCTGATTTTTATGAAACCTTTTAAAACTTTCTTTAAAGCTTTCTCAATCAACTTAAGACTTTCAAACAACCTTAACTAAACAAGTTAACAATCTGGAAAACAAACACTTGAATCAAATTTCACCAAGAAATTACCAATTTCAGAAACTTTTTCTGAAAAATTTCAAAACATGAAATGTTTTGAACAAATATGAATGGAACTCAGATTTTACTCAACAAATAAATACCAACTTTTAAAAAACAGTAAAAGGAATTACATTTATATCAAAATACCAACTTTAATTTCTTTAAAAAGGAATTACAATTTTTTTGGAGTAAAATCTGGAACAACAATAAAGGTCACAAGTCGACCTCTATTTATACAAGAAGTAGAACTATCTAGAAAGCTTAAAACTAATGCTAAACCCTAGATCTTGATTTCCTGAAATGCCCTTGAGAAAAGTCTTGAAATTGGTCAAAATTTGCTCCCATGTGATTCTGTTGGTGTCTTGTGAAGATGCCAACTGTGAACATTCAATCTTGAGCGTCAAATTAATCTTGGGGGCCAAGGAGTGAAGTTGGACCATTGATTTGGTCAAGTGCCATGTGAGAGGGTGGCAGGGGAGGGGAAAAACAGTACAGGGGTCGTTTTCTGGGTGTGTGGGTGTGTTGGGATTGGGGTTGTGAGTAAAACCCCTAATATTAATTAGGGTTTAGGTTAAACATGAAGGTAATTAAAACTGGGTTTTTGTTAGGGTTGATAGGATGAAGGTGGGGATTAGATCCGAATTGGGGATTAGGGAATTTAAAATACTTGTTTAGTGGGAAATCTCCTTTTGACTTTTTGACCAGATTAATAAAACGGGGTATTAATTTGGGAGGGTATTGGGCTTAGTGGGTAAAGTGGGCTAGCATTGGGGGTATTTTCATTACCCATCCAAATTAGTTAACAGCCGTTTGATTTGTTTTCATTTCCAGTCCAAAAATTTCATGACCAGTCCAAAAGGTATTGCAAGTGTAGTCCTTTGGCAATTTAGGACTAACTTTTGCAATATAAATCAATTCCCAAGGGCCACATTTGACATATCTTCAAACTCTAGGGACCCCTAAATATAAATGAAGTAATTTGAGGGGTATAAAGTGTCAAATCTTCAAAGATGAGGGACCATTCTTGCCAATCTTCAATTCTTCAGGGGTCTTTTTGCAAAATTCCAAACTTGGGCCCGGTTCATTGTGCGACTTCGTTTCCCGTGTTCGTTTTTGGTTGATTCTTGTGATCTTTTGTCAATTCCTCAATATCCGTACCTAAAAATACACAAGTAACAAACACGAGCATATATTTGGTATATTTTATGATATTTAATGCATTTTAAGCCCGTTTTAGACGATGAGACCATGTATAAAAGCAGTCTCATCACTCCCCCATACTAAACCATTGCCGTGCCCTCACGCAATGCTAGAATAAAGTATCGTAGCACCTCCAAAATTCAATTTTATTCACTTTATTGAAATGATAAACTAGCTACACTACTACTATTACTACTACTCGTGTTTTAGACATAATGTATGATTTTCATCGCAAAATGGGACGTTTAGGTTCATAGAATAAGAACACGTGAATGCTTCGTTAGAAATAATTTCATCGTCCTCGATTTTCACCCCAATTCCATGCCAAGCGTGCAACGAGATCATTGTCATTATAAGTTAGTAATGCTAACACTACTCATATGCCCTAATCACGTACTTATTCTCCCATTATTCCTAAGTTGTATCTCTTATATTTTATTATGTCTTGAATGTTTCACGAGGATACATTGTTTGACTTATGCGATAATAGAGATTTAGGTCTAAAAATAGAGTCCTAACGGTGTAACTAAGACCATCAAATCAATAACCCCTCCTAATAGACAACGATGTTAAAAAATTAAGTTGACAAGAAGAATCGATAAACACGGTTTTATAACGGTTTTGAACATGAGACTTATTACCAAGACTTTTATACGCCCCCTAACGGAAGGGCCTTATTATCTTTGGTTTACCTCCATCTTTTATTCAACTTCGCCATGAAGCTTTTATTATGACTTCGGTCTTGCCTTGCCTTTTATTATCCGCCTCATCGGTGGTTTTATTAGCCAAAGACGTATATCCTCACGCTAAAGCGAATTTTGTATCTTTAAAGCTTCGAAGATTAAGGCTTGATTCACTTTCAATTTTGCATAGATTTTAGGCCTTTTGGGGCTTCAAATTGTTTGCTAGATTTAGGTGAGCACTTGAAATCTTATTATTGGGTGAAGCTTTCGATTATTGGGGTGCCAATACTTCAAAACCGTGACGCTGCCGATACCTTAATGTCTTCCCAATTTAATTACACGGAAGCTACTAGAAAAGACTAGAAACCCAACAATCCTAACTAAACCGCGAAAGTCAATATTTATTAAGCAAAAAATATTTACAAGCGAAGGGAGAATAAGCAAACAACGAGAACACATGAGTTTTTGAAAGAATACGAGTACTCTACGTTTAGCATAGTAACTTATAATTAACTCTATCATTTCTCGTCCTCATTTAAGAGACTTAGCCTAATGTGTAGTTAAGGAATCAAAGCTAAGTGCTCAACACGCACGGTCGAGTTAAAAATTACTCTTATTCTCGCCATCGGAAAATCTACATTCGTGTCTTCAAACACTTATGAAACATGAGAAAATTTTTAAAATTTGGCCATTTTTAGCCTTATTTTGCAACAAAAACGATAAACAAAACGATAAACTTTGGAAAGCGTGAAGGTTTGGCAAGGCAAGTATCTATTCACCCCCCCCATACTAAAGTTAAACATTGTCCTCAATGTTTCGAGTCTAGGGGTGCACACACCCCCATACTAGAGACGTAGTCGAATGCCTAATCTAGCATGGAAAGGGTGTAACCAATAAATTAATAGCCGTTTATGAAGTGTGCTAAAAACCTAAGGTTAGAACATAAAAGGATATATCATTTGGATATTGAGAAATGCCTTCAAGGCAAACGATCGAGTGCTCCCATAAAACGAACACGAGAGGCTCCAATCGTGAAGATCATGATCTAAAAACCACAATGCACAAACAACCACGGAACAAAGGTTGGAAGGGCACAAATCCCCTCACATTACACTAATTAGAAAGCAATAATATGTACATGGATAAGCATGGGTCTCCCCCACGAGGCACCTTGTTTTTGATAACCAAGTCATAGCTCGACTCGAATCCCCATAAATGTGATCATTTAGGGATATCATGGTGTGGTCAATTTTTGGTGGGGCTTACATGATAAACAAGGCCCAAAAACAACCAGTATTAAGGACTAAGTCCTTTGATGATGCAAAATATCGGGATCAAAGATGGCGTTCTCGTTTTCTTTGGAAAAACAAATCAACGCCACTTCAAGGTGTGCCAACAAAAACCCAAAGGGTTTCAATAAAATAGGAGAGAAGAAATAGAAGGGTGGGACAATGGGTAAGTCTCTAAAAACATGAGCTACTCGAGGTAGACTCGCACCAATCAAATGAAAAGATTTTCCATTTATTGCATCGGTGGAAGACCGAGATTTCCCTATATAAGCAATTCCAGGATCAAATATCTCGTCCTCGGTGGAGAAAGGGGAGGGAACATAAGGGGATTCCCCCACACTAAGTCCACACAAAGCATCGTCAAAAGGAGAAGACGAGCTTGTAGTACTCAATACACGTGGTGATGACGGAGTTAGAGTTGTAGAAAAATCTTTTAAATTCAATTCAAAATCTTTTCCTTTTTCATCTTTTAACTCTCCTTGTGAAAACCCGATTTGATTATGTCAAAAATATTTGGTGTATCTAAAGCAATGTTAGTCACACTAAAAATTCTCACATTTTGAAATCTTTTTGGTTTAGGTGGTGGCAAGTTTCAAATCTTTTGTCAACAAAGAAAACCTCCCCATCGGGATCAACGTATTCATCATCCGAAGAATCACTCGAGATTGGAATCGTAGGCTTAACACTCTTAACCTCCACCGGCGGAGGGGACAGAACTTCATTTTTCTCAACAACTCCTAAAACTCTATTGGAAATCTTTTTGCAAATGCTTGTGATGGGATTGACATTGTACAAAGATGTGATAGAATACACATGAGAAAGAGTGGAGTTTTGGGTTGCATTAATGACGAGTTCTTCCTCATTGAAACGAAGAGTGATTTTTCTTGCATGCACATCGATAAGTGCTCTCGAGGTATCCAAAAAAGATCGACCTAAAATTAACGGAACTTTAGGATCGATGGGAATGTCAACAACAATAAAGTCTACAGGATAGTAGAACTTTCCAACTTTCACAAAGACGTCCTCGGCAACTCCACAAGCTAGAATCGTAGAATGATCGGCCATTTCGATTGACATTCTTGAAGGAGTGAGATTGGGAAGATTGAGCGATTTAAAAATCTCAAGAGGCATCAAATTAATACTAGCACCAAGATCGGCCAAGGCGTAGCATTCTTCCATGTCTTGTATGGCACATGGGATTAAAAAATTTCCAGGATCACCGACTTTTTGAGGTATGCGGCTTAGAAAAACCGATGAACAACTAGACGGTTTTTGCAATTTCTCTTTGTTATTCAACATACTTTTGAAGTTCGCGGCAAATCGAGGCATCATGACTAAGGCGTCGGCAAAACTTATATTAAAATGCAAGTCACGAAACATTTTCATAAAGAGTTCAAATTGATAATTATTTCGTTCTTGTGCCTTTTCCTTGTCTTGTCTTGAAGTGTAGGGTAAAGGTGGTGTGGGTTGGGGCATAGTAGGCATAGGCAACGGCCTTGGAATCTCGGGTTCCATGATTGGTGTGGGTTCAACCGTAGGTGTGGTTTGAGCGGTACTTCGTGGGCTTTGAATTTTCTCCTTTTCTACCACAACCTCGGGTTCTTTCTGTTTTTCCTTCTCCATAGAAGTACTCGGACGAGAAATGGGTTCTTTGAAGGTTTTACCACTACGAGTAGTAATAACCTTCAATTCTCCTTTCGGGTTTACGATGGTATCACTAGGAAGACCACCCGAAGAAGAGGGCTTACACATGATAGCTTCAAACATTTTAGCCATACGGTCTTTAAACTTAGATTGCCTAGCATCCGCTTTTAACAATTCTTGCTTAATCTCATGTTGTCCTTGCTCCATTTTTTGTTGATTTTGTTGGAGACGTGTGACATTTCCTTCCATTTTGTTAGCATGAGTTTTAAGTTCATTAGCAAGTTCGTTTTTAAGCTCGTTTTTCAACTCGGACCTTAAGCTAACCATTTCACGTTGCATATTTTCAAACTTAGCATCATTAGCCTTTGCATAATTCAAAAATTCTCCTTGAAGATTTTTGGTGTGATCATTTTGAAAACCTTGGGCATTAGTTTGAAAATCACGGTTTTGGTTTTGATTAGAAATTTTCCCATTTCCACTTTGATAATTACCCTTGTTGTAATTCCTTTGATTTCCTTGGTAATTTCCACCTTGGTTGTTGTTGCGATAATTATTAGCATTTTGATTTGGTGGAGCTTGATTTGGGCGGGAACCTTGACCGATTTGGTTATAAGTTCCCGTGGCTACAAAAGCATTCGAAGTGTTACCATCCGCGGTAATGCACTCGGAAAGATCATGAGCTCCACCACACGACAAACAACTCTTAGAAACCGCTTTAACCGAAGCGGAATTTGAAGCTTCTTGAGCTTTCCAATGGGACATAAGGCTAGCAAATCTATCAAAAAATCGATTTTCTTCATTTGCTTCATCATGTAATGCATTGATACTACGAGACGATGATGAGCCCATTTTGGCAACACTCGGTGTGTTGCGAGGGCTATAAACCTTAGACCTATTCTCAATTATGACCAAAGCTTCCTCAACCGTTTTACACAAAAAATTACCACCCGCGGCGGCATTTAAATAATCTCTTTCATGATCATTAAGTCCATTGTAAAACGTGTCTATTTTGTGCAAATCGGAAAAACCGTGATGAGGACATTCATGTAACATCTCCTTAAACCTATTCCAAGCCGTTGAAAAACTTTCATTTGATTCTTGTGAAAATTTAGAAATCTCATTTTTCAAATGCGTAGTCTTAGAGGGCGGAAAAAATTGGTTCACGAATTTTGAAACGAGATCCTTCCACGTCAATATAGAATTGGGTGGCTCTTTCTCTAACCAAATTTTTGCGGGCCCCGCTAAGGAATACGGAAAAAGCATCATCTTAATCGAGTCATTCGAGACATCCTTAAATTTGCACGTGGCGGTAAGACGATTAAATTTGCGGATATGGTTGTGAGGATTGTCCTTCTCATCACCACGAAATTTGTTGTTTTGGATCATCGACAACAAACCCGTTTTCACCTCAAAATTCTCCGCAAGGATTGCGGGAATCACAATAGCTTCTCCATAACCCTCGGTGGGTGCTTGAAGTAACTCCATCATAGTTCGATTCGCCATGGTAGGTGCTTCTCGTACAATGGGTTCGTCAATAGGAGACTCCTCACTAGAAGGAGTGGTCGATTTGTTTCTTCGTTTACGTGCACGTCTTGCTTTAGAGCGAGTTTGCATAAACGTCACGTACAACGAGAAGGCGAGCAAAGAAGATTCTTTTTGGTATTTTGTGTTTTTCAATTTTTTTGTGGTTTTTGATTGTATTAACTTTTTGGAAATTGGTGAAATGTATTAAGTAGACAAAAGCCCACAAATCTCCTCCTTAATCAAATCTCTCGATTAAAGAAGCCTCAAGGAATGAAAACGATCACGTGGAGTGAACGCCTTCGATGACTTTAGAACGATGGTGGAACACCAAATCGTTCAAGAGGGTTTAATCAATGAAACCAAGAAAATATATATGATATGTAATAATACTTTGGGCGGCAAAACCCTCGATTCACTCTCAAAATCAAATACGCACAAGCAAGCGGAGGAAACGAGGCGGCGCGAAGCACTTAAGAGCCTTTTTCCTTTAGGTCGTGAAATACAACCGCCTTATACCCACCTTATAGTTTGTATTATCAAGATTAAGCTTCACGAAAGTATTTATCTATTTTTGCCTTTTTTCTTTGGTTTGAGATTCGAATATAATGATTGGGTAATGACCTCCCAAGTCAAGGTTGTGATTTCTCACGTATTTGGAGTACTTGTGAATTTATTGTTCTACGTATACAATATATTAATAGTATTCACACAAAAACCGAAAAACGATAATACTTATTAGTAGAGTGCTACTAATACAAATACTATTATGGCTAATATAAGAAACAACAATGGTTCAATCAAAACACAACACGCCTCCCCGGCAGCGGCGCCAAAATGATAGTCGTATTTTTACCCCTTTAGGAAAAGGAAGGTAAAAACGGTAAGTATTAAACGTACGTTTAGGAAAACGTAAACACTTATGACCCTTAATGGGGATCGTTCTCTCGAGGAGGCACGTGTGTTGTGTAATGATTTGATTTTGATTGATGATTTTATTAAGAAGAAAAGAGAAGAGAAAATGACGAAGACGTAAAAATAAAAATTAACGAAAAAAATCACCACTAGAAAGTCAAGACGTAGAACCGTAAAAACTACCAAAATTAAAATTTTAACCTAAAAATTCCTAAAAATTACTAAAAATCCACAATAAAATTCTAAGAGTTTACAAAAAATCAAAACTTGCTAAAACCTTTTAATTAATTAAATAATGACTTTTTAATGCTAATTAAAGCCCTAAAAATCACAATTAATTATTAAAAAGCCCTAAACAAGATTTTAAAGTTTTTAAACCTCAAAAATGACCTAATTAAGCTAAAAACTATTTTTAAAAATTTTAAAACCAAATTAAACTATTTTTAAACACTTAAAAACTATAAAAATCTATTAAAACTTAAATTAATTCTAGAAAATAAATGAAAAGCCTAAAAAATATTTGGAAAGTTACAAAGTTCCTAATTTAATGTCTACAATCTAGGAAAAATGAAAAAAGTAGAAAAAACAAACTTTGAATTTTTACTAATAAAATAATATTAAACTAATCAAAAAAATGAAAAGTTAATAAAATAAATTCTAAAAAATTTCTAAAAATCCTAAATAATGTAACTAAGACAAAAATGCAAATTAAAATTCCTAAAACCTTTTTTATAATTTTATATTAATTTTTAAATTTTATAAAAAACCCTAAAATCAAATAAAATTAAAAATTAAAGTTTTTGAAAACAAAATAGGATGTAAACCTCAAATATATTAATTAAAAACTAAAAGTTATTTTTCTAAAAATTAAAACTACCTTCTACTATTTTTTAAGCACTTAATAAAAACCGGGTAATAAAAAATGAATAAAAAATAATAAAATAAAGGGAAAAATCGAAACTTGTGCCAGAAAAGTCCTAAGCTACAATATAAACCTAAGAAAAATAAGTTGGCACAATTAAGCTTAATGAATAAGCTGAAAAGGCCCTAAAAATCTACGGCTTTTTATAAATAAGCCCACCCAAATAGATGTTAAGTATCTTTGTGTTGCACCCTTGGTCAGTAAAAGACCCAAGGGCGCGACGGTATGATGTGTGTGTTGTGAACGTGATGTCAAGGGTTCGAGGCTGGCGAACCCTTTTTGTGTCTTTTATATTTTTTTTTTCTTTTTTAACTTTTTAAACCAAACCTGTGACACTTTAGCTTTAAAAACACAAACACATTCCAATATTATCAAAGATTAAGCTAGAATGGACAAAAACGGGTTTAGTTTCTATTTTTCAAGAACACAAGTGAAGTGGATATCTTCACTTGTGCATGATGGAACAAGAGGACTTGTTTTAGCCTTCTTTGGATGATTGATTGGAAAATATGGCACCCTTGTACTCTTTGGAGTACAAGGAGTCAAACTAAACAAGAAATCAAGCAATAAACTTCTACAGAATCACAAAAACAAGTACAAGAAGGCAATTGAAGGTTGCTGATGTATTCTATGCAGGTCTGGTGGCAAAAGGGCTATATACTAGCACAAATTCGACTTTCAAAGCTTCAAGGCTAACACACAAGATTACCTAGTGACAGACAAACCTAACACAAACCTAAACAGACCTATATTCTAGCAGCCTATCAATTTTGATGATCAAATTTCACATAAACAAGCGAAAAAAGCACTTGACTGTTTTATGCTATGTTATCCAAATTTTAGCATTCAAATGACTAAAGCCCTATCAATAATGAAAACAAAACTAGCATGTGACCTAACACTACACTATCAAGTATGTATAGCAGGTTTAAACTTCAAAAATCTTTCAAAATTTCTTAAATAAACCAGTATCCAAACACCCCTTAAAAATCTTGAAATGAAATTTTTCAAAGAAAATTACACCAAATCAACTCCAAACTGAATCCTATTGCTTCTAATATACTTAATATCCTAAATTAAACAAAATCCAACCACATAAACAGCACTTAAACAACTTTAACAGAAAATCACACCCAATCACATAAAACTTGAAAAATGAAAAATGGGACAAGGATTTACCTTATGGGACCCACATCCAGGTCCCACAGTGGTTGAGGAACCACCTCCAAACAAACTCGGGTTTGTGCAGATCCTTGATCAAAACAAGTCTCCAAAACCTGCTAAAAAAAATGGAACACAAGCAATACTATATTCTGATTTTTATGAAACCTTTTAAAACTTTCTTTAAAGCTTTCTCAATCAACGTAAGACTTTCAAACAACCTTAACTAAACAAGTTAACAATCTGGAAAACAAACACTTGAATCAAATTTCACCAAGAAATTACCAATTTCAAAAACTTTTTCTGAAAAATTTCAAAACATGAAATGTTTTGAACAAATATGAATGGAACTCAGATTTTACTCAACAAATAAATACCAACTTTTAAAAAACAGTAAAAGGAATTACATTTATATCAAAATACCAACTTTAATTTCTTTAAAAAGGAATTACAATTTTTTTGGAGTAAAATCCGGAACAACAATAAAGGTCACAAGTCGACCTCTATTTATACAAGAAGTAGAACTATCTAGAAAGCTTAAAACAAATGCTAAACCCTAGCTCTTGATTTCCTGAAATGCCCTTGAGAAAAGTCTTGAAATTGGTCAAAATTTGCTCCCATGTGATTATGTTGGTGTCTTGTGAAGATGCCAACTGTGAACATTCAATCTTGAGCGTCAAATTAATCTTGGGGGCCAAGGAGTGAAGTTGGACCATTGATTTGGTCAAGTGCCATGTGAGAGGGTGGCAGGGGAGGGGACAAACAGTACAGGGGTCGTTTTCTGGGTGTGTGGGTGTGTTGGGATTGGGGTTGTGAGTAAAACCCCTAATATTAATTAGGGTTTAGGTTAAACATGAAGGTAATTAAAACTGGGTTTTTGTTAGGGTTGATAGGATGAAGGTGGGGATTAGATCCGAATTGGGGATTAGGGAATTTAAAATGCTTGTTTAGTGGGAAATCTCCTTTTGACTTTTTGACCAGATTAATAAAACGGGGTATTAATTTGGGAGGGTATTGGGCTTAGTGGGTAAAGTGGGCTAGCATTGGGGGTATTTTCATTACCCATCCAAATTATTTAACAGCCGTTTGATTTGTTTTCATTTCCAGTCCAAAAGGTATTGCAAGTGTAGTCCTTTGGCAATTTAGGACTAACTTTTGCAATATAAATCAATTCCCAAAGGCCACATTTGACATATCTTCAAACTCTAGGGACCCCTAAATATAAATGAAGTAATTTGAGGGGTATAAAGTGTCAAATCTTCAAAGATGAGGGACCATTCTTGCCAATCTTCAATTCTTCAGGGGTCTTTTTGCAAAATTCCAAACTTGGGCCCGGTTCATTGTGCGACTTCGTTTCCCGTGTTCGTTTTTGGTTGATTCTTGTGATCTTTTGTCAATTCCTCAATATCCGTACCTAAAAATACACAAGTAACAAACACGAGCATATATTTGGTATATTTTATGATATTTAATGCATTTTAAGCCCGTTTTGGACGATGAGACCATGTATAAAAGCAGTCTCATCACTCCCCCATACTAAACCATTGCCGTGCCCTCACGCAATGCTAGAATAAAGTATCGTAGCACCTCCAAAATTCAATTTTATTCACTTTATTGAAATGATAAACTAGCTACACTACTACTATTACTACTACTCGGTTTTAGACATAATGTATGATTTTCATCGCAAAATGGGACGTTTAGGTTCATAGAATAAGAACACGTGAATGCTTCGTTAGAAATAATTTCATCGTCCTCGATTTTCACCCCAATTCCATGCCAAGCGTGCAACGAGATCATTGTCTTTATAAGTTAGTAATGCTAACACTACTCATATGCCCTAATCACGTACTTATTCTCCCATTATTCCTAAGTTGTATCTCTTATATTTTATTATGTCTTGAATGTTTCACGAGGATACATTGTTTGACTTATGCGATAATAGAGATTTAGGTCTAAAAATAGAGTCCTAACGGTGTAACTAAGACCATCAAATCAATAACCCCTCCTAATAGACAACGATGTTAAAAAATTAAGTTGACAAGAAGAATCGATAAACACGGTTTTATAACGGTTTTGAACATGAGACTTATTACCAAGACTTTTATACGCCCCCTAACGGAAGGGCCTTATTATCTTTGGTTTACCTCCATCTTTTATTCAACTTCGCCATGAAGCTTTTATTATGACTTCGGTCTTGCCTTGCCTTTTATTATCCGCCTCATCGGTGGTTTTATTAGCCAAAGACGTATATCCTCACGCTAAAGCGAATTTTGGATCTTTAAAGCTTCAAAGATTAAGGCTTGATTCACTTTCAATTTTGCATAGATTTTAGGCCTTGTGGGGCTTCAAATTGTTTGCTAGATTTAGGTGAGCACTTGAAATCTTATTATTGGGTGAAGCTTTCGATTATTGGGGTGCCAATACTTCAAAACCGTGACGCTGGCGATACCTTAATGTCTTCCCAATTTAATTACACGGAAGCTACTAGAAAAGACTAGAAACCCAACAATCCTAACTAAACCGCGAAAGTCAATATTTATTAAGCAAAAAATATTTACAAGCGAAGGGAGAATAAGCAAACAACGAGAACACATGAGTTTTTGAAAGAATACGAGTACTCTATGTTTAGCATAGTAACTTATAATTAACTCTATCATTTCTCGTCCTCATTTAAGAGACTTAGCCTAATGTGTAGTTAAGGAATCAAAGCTAAGTGCTCAACACGCACGGTCGAGTTAAAAATTACTCTTATTCTCGCCATCGGAAAATCTACATTCGTGTCTTCAAACACTTATGAAACATGAGAAAATTTTTAAAATTTGGCCTTTTTTAGCCTTATTTTGCAACAAAAACGATAAACAAAACGATAAACTTTGGAAAGCGTGAAGGTTTGGCAAGGCAAGTATCTATTCACCCCCCCCCCCCATACTAAAGTTAAACATTGTCCTCAATGTTTCGAGTCTAGGGGTGCACACACCCCCATACTAGAGACGTAGTCGAATGCCTAATCTAGGATGGAAAGGGTGTAACCAATAAATTAATAGCCGTTTATGAAGTGTGCTAAAAACCTAAGGTTAGAACATAAAAGGATATATCATTTGGATATTGAGAAATGCCTTCAAAGCAAACGATCGAGTGCTCCCACAAAACGAACACGAGAGGCTCCAATCGTGAAGATCATGATCTAAAAACCACAATGCACAAACAACCACGGAACAAAGGTTGGAAGGGCACAAATCCCCTCACATTACACTAATTAGAAAGCAATAATATGTACATGGATAAGCATGGGTCTCCCCCACGAGGCACCTTGTTTTTGATAACCGAGTCATAAGCTCGACTCGAATCCCTATAAATGTGATCATTTAGGGATATCATGGTGTGGTCAATTTTTGGTGGGGCTTACATGATAAACAAGGCCCAAAAACAACCGGTATTAAGGTCTAAGTCCTTTGATGATGCAAAATACCGGGATCAAAGATGGCGTTCTCGTTTTCTTTGGAAAAACAAATCAACGCCACTTCAAGGTGTGCCAACAAAAACCCAAAGGGTTTCAAGAAAATAGGAGAGAAGAAATAGAAGGGTGGGACAATGGGTAAGTCTCTAAAAACATGAGCTACTCGAGGTAGACTCGCACCAATCAAATGAAAAGAATTTCCTTTTATTGCATCAGTGGAAGACCGAGATTTCCCTATATAAGCAATTCCAAGATCAAATATCTTGTCCTCGGTGGAGAAAGGGGAGGGAACATAAGGGGATTCCCCCACACTAAGTCCACACAAAGCATCGTCAAAAGGAGAAGACGAGCTTGTAGTACTCAATACACGTGGTGATGACGGAGTTAGAGTTGTAGAAAAATCTTTTAAATTCAATTCAAAATCTTTTCCTTTTTCATCTTTTAAACTCTCCTTGTGAAAACCCGATTTGATTATGTCAAAAATATTTGGTGTATCTAAAGCAATGTTAGTCACACTAAAAATTCTCACATTTTGAAATCTTTTTGGTTTAGGTGGTGGCAAGTTTTCAAATCTTTTGTCAACAAAGAAAACCTCCCCATCGGGATCAACGTATTCATCATCCAAAGAATCACTCGATATTGGAATCGTAGGCTTAACACTCTTAACCTCCACCGGCGGAGGGGACGGAACTTCATTTTTCTCAACAACTCCTAAAACTCTATTGGAAATCTTTTTGCAAATGCTTGTGATGGGATTGACATTGTACAAAGATGTGATAGAATACACATGAGAAAGAGTGGAGTTTTGGGTTGCATTAATGACGAGTTCTTCCTCATTGAAACGAAGAGTGATTTTTCTTGCATGCACATCGATAAGTGCTCTCGAGGTATCCAAAAAGATCGACCTAAAATTAACGGAACTTTAGGATCGATGGGAATGTCAACAACAATAAAGTCTACAGGATAGTAGAACTTTCCAACTTTCACAAAGACGTCCTCGGCAACTCCACAAGCTAGAATCGTAGAATGATCGGCCATTTCGATTGACATTCTTGAAGGAGTGAGATTGGGAAGATTGAGCGATTTAAAAATCTCAAGAGGCATCAAATTAATACTAGCACCAAGATCGGCCAAGGCGTAGCATTCTTCCATGTCTTGTATGGCACATGGGATTAAAAAAATTTCCAGGATCACCGACTTTTTGAGGTATGCGGCTTAGAAAAACCGATGAACAACTAGACGATTTTTGCAATTTATCTTTGTTATTCAACATACTTTTGAAGTTCGCGGCAAATCGAGGCATCATGACTAAGGCGTCGGCAAAACTTATATTAAAATGCAAGTCACGAAACATTTTCATAAAGAGTTCAAATTGATAATTATTTCGTTCTTGTGCCTTTTCCTTGTCTCGTCTTGAAGGGTAGGGTAAAGGTGGTGTGGGTTAGGGCATAGTAGGCATAGGCAACGGCCTTGGAATCTCGGGTTCCATGATTGGTGTGGGTTCAACCGTAGGTGTGGTTTGAGCGGTACTTCGTGGGCTTTGAATTTGCTCCTTTTCTACCACAACCTCGGGTTCTTTCTGTTTTTCCTTCTCCATAGAAGTACTCAGACGAGAAATGGGTTCTTTGAAAGTTTTACCACTACGAGTAGTAATAACCTTCAATTCTCCTTTCGGGTTTACGATGGTATCACTAGGAAGACCACCCGAAGAAGAGGGCTTACACATGATAGCTTCAAACATTTTAGCCATACGGTCTTCAAACTTAGATTGCCTAGCATCCGCTTTTAACAATTCTTGCTTAATCTCATGTTGTCCTTGCTCCATTTTTTGTTGATTTTGTTGGAGACGTGTGACATTTCCTTCCTTTTTGTTAGCATGAGTTTTAAGTTCATTAGCAAGTTCGTTTTTAAGCTCGTTTTTCAACTCGGACCTTAAGCTAACCATTTCACGTTGCATATTGTCAAACTTAGCATCATTAGCCTTTGCATAATTCAAAAATTCTCCTTGAAGATTTTTGGTGTGATCATTTTGAAAACCTTGGGCATTAGTTTGAAAATCACGGTTTTGGTTTTGATTAGAAATTTTCCCATTTCCACTTTGATAATTACCCTTGTTGTAATTCCTTTGATTTCCTTGGTAATTTCCACGTTGGTTGTTGTTGCGATAATTATTAGCATTTTGATTTGGTGGAGCTTGATTTGGGCGGGAACCTTGACCGATTTGGTTATAAGTTCCCGTGGCTACAAAAGCATTCGAAGTGTTATCATTCGCGGTAATGCACTCGGAAAGATCATGAGCTCCACCACACGACAAACAACTCTTAGAAACCGCTTTAACCGAAGCGGAATTTGAAGCTTCTAGAGCTTTCCAATGGGACATAAGGCTAGCAAATCTATCAAAAAACCGATTTTCTTCATTTGCTTCATCATGTGATGCATTGATACTACGAGACGATGATGAGCCCATTTTGGCAACACTCGGTGTGTTGCGAGGGCTATAAACCTTAGACCTATTCTCAATTATGACCAAAGCTTCCTCAACCGTTTTACACAAAAAATTACCACCCGCGGCGGCATTTAAATAATCTCTTTCATGATCATTAAGTCCATTGTAAAACGTGTCTATTTGGTGCAAATCGGAAAAACCGTGATGAGGACATTCATGTAACATCTCCTTAAACCTATTCCAAGCCGTTGAAAAACTTTCATTTGATTCTTGTGAAAATTTAGAAATCTCATTTTTCAAATGCGTAGTCTTAGAGGGCGGAAAAAATTGGTTCACGAATTTTGAAACGAGATCCTTCCACGTCAATATAGAATTGGGTGGCTCTTTCTCTAACCAAATTTTTGCGGGCCCCGCTAAGGAATACGGAAAAAGCATCATCTTAATCGAGTCATTCGAGACATCCTTAAATTTGCACGTGGCGGTAAGACGATTAAATTGGCGGATATGGTTGTGAGGATTGTCCTTCTCATCACCACGAAATTTGTTGTTTTGGATCATCGACAACAAACCCGTTTTCACCTCAAAATTCTCCGCAAGGATTGCGGGAATCACAATAGCTTCTCCATAACCCTCGGTGGGTGCTTGAAGTAACTCCATCATAGTTCGATTCGCCATGGTAGGTGCTTCTCGTACAATGGGTTCGTCAATAGGATACTCCTCACTAGAAGGAGTGGTCGATTTGTTTCTTCGTTTACGTGCACGTCTTGCTTTAGAGCGAGTTTGCATAAACGTCACGTACAACGAGAAGGCGAGCAAAGAAGATTCTTTTTGGTATTTTGTGTTTTTCAATTTTTTGTGGTTTTTGATTGTATTAACTTTTTGGAAATTGGTGAAATGTATTAAGTAGACAAAAGCCCACAAACCTCCTCCTTAATCAAATCTCTCGATTAAAGAAGCCATGAAAACGATCACGTGGAGTGAACGCCTTCGATGACTTTAGAACGATGGTGGAACACCAAATCGTTCAAGAGGGTTTAATCAATGAAACCAAGAAAATATATATGATATGTAATAATACTTTGGGCGGCAAAACCCTCGATTCACTCTCAAAATCAAATACGCACAAGCAAGCGGAGGAAACGAGGCAGCGCGAAGCACTTAAGAGCCTTTTTCCTTTAGGTCGTGAAATACAACCGCCTTATACCCACCTTATAGTTTGTATTATCAAGATTAAGCTTCACGAAAGTATTTATCTATTTTTGCCTTTTTTCTTTGGTTTGAGATTCGAATATAATGATTGGGTAATGACCTCCCAAGTCAAGGTTGTGATTTCTCACGTATTTGGAGTACTTGTGAATTTATTGTTCTACGTATACAACATATTAATAGTATTCACACAAAAACCGAAAAACGATAATACGTATTAGTAGAGTGCTACTAATACAAATACTATTATGGCTAATATAAAAAACAACAATGGTTAAATCAAAACACAACACGCCTCCCCGGCAGCGGCGCCAAAATGATAGTCGTATTTTTACCCCTTTAGGAAAAGGAAGGTAAAAACGGTAAGTATTAAACGTACGTTTAGGAAAACGTAAACACTTATGACCCTTAATGGGGATCGTTCTCTCGAGGAGGCACGTGTGTTGTGTAATGAGTTGATTTTGATTGATGATTTTATTAAGAAGAAAAGAGAAGAAAAAATGACGAAGATGTAAAAATAAAAATTAACGAAAATAATCACTACTAGAATGTCAAGACGTAGAACCGTAAAAACTACCAAAATTAAAATTTTAACCTAAAAATTCCTAAAAATTACTAAAAATCCACAATAAAATTCTAAGAGTTTACAAAAAATCAAAACTTGCTAAAACCTTTTAATTAATTAAATAATGACTTTTTAATGCTAATTAAAGCCCTAAAAATCACAATTAATTATTAAAAAGCCCTAAACAAGATTTTAAAGATTTTAAACCTCAAAAATGACCTAATTAAGCTAAAAACTATTTTTAAAAATTTTAAAACCAAATTAAACTATTTTTAAACACTTAAAAACTATAAAAATCTATTAAAACTTAAATTAATTCTAGAAAATAAATGAAAAGCCTAAAAAATATTTGGAAAGTTACAAAGTTCCTAATTTAATGTCTACAATCTAGGAAAAATGAAAAAAGTAGAAAAAACAAACTTTGAATTTTTACTAATAAAATAATATTAAACTAATCAAAAAAATGAAAATTTAATAAAATAAATTCTAAAAAATTTCTAAAAATCCTAAATAATGTAACTAAGACAAAAATGCAAATTAAAATTCCTAAAACCTTTTTTATAATTTTATATTAATTTTTAAATTTTATAAAAAACCCTAAAATCAAATAAAATTAAAAATTAAAGTTTTTGAAAACAAAATAGGATGTAAACCATATTAATTAAAAACTAAAAATTATTTTTCTAAAAATTAAAACTACTTTTTACTATTTTTAAGCACTTAATAAAAACCGAGTAATAAAAGATGAATAAAAAATAATAAAATAAAGGGAAAAATCGAAACTTGTGCCAGAAAAGTCCTAAGCTACAATATAAACCTAAGAAAAATAAGTTGGCACAATTAAGCTTAATGAATAAGCTGAAAAGGCCCTAAAAAGCTACGGCTTTTTATAAATAAGCCCACCTAAATAGATGTTAAGTATCTTTGTGTTGCACCCTTGGTCAGTAAAAGACCCAAGGGCGCGACGGTATGATGTGTGTGTTGTGAACGTGATGTCAAGGGTTCGAGGCTGGCGAACCCTTTTTGTGTCTTTTATATTTTTTTTTTCTTTTTTAACTTTTTAAACCAAACCTGTGACACTTTTTAGCTTTAAAAACACAAACACATTCCAAAATTATCAAAGATTAAGCTAGAATGGACAAAAACGGGTTTAGTTTCTATTTTTCAAGAACACAAGTGAAGTGGATATCTTCACTTGTGCATGATGGAACAAGAGGACTTGTTTTAGCCTTCTTTGGATGATTGATTGGACAATATGGAACCCTTGTACTCTTTGGAGTACAAGGAGTCAAACTAAACAAGAAATCAAGCAATAAACTTCTACAGAATCACAAAAACAAGTACAAGAAGGCAATTGAAGGTTGCTGATGTATTCTATGCAGGTCTGGTGGCAAAAGGGCTATATACTAGCACAAATTCGACTTTCAAAGCTTCAAGGTTAACACACAAGATTACCTAGTGACAGACAAACCTAACACAAACCTAAACAGACCTATATTCTAGCAGCCTATCAATTTTGATGATCAAATTTCACATAAACAAGCGAAAAAAGCACTTGACTGTTTTATGCTATGTTATCCAAATTTTAGCATTCAAATGACTAAAGCCCTATCAATAATGAAAACAAAACTAGCATGTGACCTAACACTACACTATCAAGTATGTATAGCAGGTTTAAACTTCAAAAATCTTTCAAAATTTCTTAAATAAACCCGTATCCAAACACCCCTTAAAAATCTTGAAATGAAATTTTTCAAAGAAAATTACACCAAATCAACTCCAAACTGAATCCTATTGCTTCTAATATACTTAATATCCTAAATTAAACAAAATCCAACCACATAAACAGCACTTAAACAGCTTTAACAGAAAATCACACCCAATCACATAAAACTTGAAAAATGAAAAATGGGACAAGGATTTACCTTGTGGGACCCACATCCAGGTCCCACAGTGGTTGAGGAACCACCTCCAAACAAACTCGGGTTTGTGCAGATCCTTGATCAAAGCAAGTCTCCAAAACCTGCTAAAAAAATGGAACACAAGCAATACTATATTCTGATTTTTATGAAACCTTTTAAAACTTTCTTTAAAGCTTTCTCAATCAACTTAAGACTTTCAAACAACCTTAACTAAACAAGTTAACAATCTGGAAAACAAACACTTGAATCAAATTTCACCAAGAAATTACCAATTTCAAAAACTTTTTCTGAAAAATTTCAAAACATGAAATGTTTTGAACAAATATGAATGGAACTCAGATTTTACTCAACAAATAAATACCAACTTTTAAAAAACAGTAAAAGGAATTACATTTATATCAAAATACCAACTTTAATTTCTTTAAAAAGGAATTACAATTTTTTTGGAGTAAAATCTGGAACAACAATAAAGTCACAAGTCGACCTCTATTTATACAAGAAGTAGAACTATCTAGAAAGCTTAAAACTAATGCTAAACCCTAGCTCTTGATTTCCTGAAATGCCCTTGAGAAAAGTCTTGAAATTGGTCAAAATTTGCTCCCATGTGGTTCTGTTGGTGTCTTGTGAAGATGCCAGCTGTGAACATTCAATCTTGAGCGTCAAATTAATCTTGGGGGCCAAGGAGTGAAGTTGGACCATTGATTTGGTCAAGTGCCATGTGAGAGGGTGTCCGGGGAGGGGACAAACATGAAGGTAATTAAAACTGGGTTGTGAGTAAAACCCCTAATATTAATTAGGGTTTAGGTTAAACATGAAGGTAATTAAAACTGGGTTTTTGTTAGGGTTGATAGGATGAAGGTGGGGATTAGATCCGAATTGGGGATTAGGGAATTTAAAATGCTTGTTTAGTGGGAAATCTCCTTTTGACTTTTTGACCAGATTAATAAAACAGGGTATTAATTTGGGAGGGTATTGGGCTTAGTGGGTAAAGTGGGCTAGCATTGGGGGTATTTTCATTACCCATCCAAATTAGTTAACAGCCGTTTGATTTGTTTTCATTTCCAGTCCAAAAATTTCATGACCAGTCCAAAAGGTATTGCAAGTGTAGTCCTTTGGCAATTTAGGACTAACTTTTGCAATATAAATCAATTCCCAAGGGCCACATTTGACATATCTTCAAACTGTAGGGACCCCTAAATATAAATGAAGTAATTTGAGGGGTATAAAGTGTCAAATCTTCAAAGATGAGGGACCATTCTTGCCAATCTTCAATTCTTCAGGGGTCTTTTTGCAAAATTCCAAACTTGGGCCCGGTTCATTGTGCGACTTCGTTTCCCGTGTTCGTTTTTGGTTGATTCTTGTGATCTTTTGTCAATTCCTCAATATCCGTACCTAAAAATACACAAGTAACAAACACGAGCATATATTTGGTATATTTTATGATATTTAATGCATTTTAAGCCCGTTTTGGACGATGAGACCATGTATAAAAGCAGTCTCATCATGGAGCTAGCGAGCCTAAGAGGGTTCGCCAGTATAGTTGCTGGTTCCATACAGTACCTTGAGGACAACAAAACATCATTGTTAGAGTCTTTGAATCAAGTAAGCCAAGTGCGCCAGAAACAGGAACAAGGGAATCGTTGGGCTATGGAGAAGCATGAAGAAGGTACTCGTATCTTTGCCACGAACAGTGCTAATGTTGTTGAGAAATGCCAACAAGATCTTGATAGCAAGGAAAAAATCTTGATGTGCTTAAACACCGATCTTAATGAGGATTTATATCCGTATCTTTTAGCTGTGCGCGCGGAAAAACATTGGTTGATGCGATACGGCTTACCCCTGGCGTCAAAAGGTGCTATGGATTTGCCAAACATTGTCTAAGACGCAACTGATATCCTGGATGCTGCCCACGAACTAGGCCATAGTCTGGCTATGGAGCGTGACTCCCGAGAGGGCTTGTCAACGAAGCCATTGACGGATGTTCTCTTCTATCATCCTCGGGCTCAAGAAAACTTCAATGCTTCCTGTCAAGTGTTAAAAGACTGTGAAATTCCATTCATCGATGTTGTTGAGAAGGATCAGGATGACCCCATCAGCGTTGTCATGGCGGGACTCACACTATTGAATAATTTAATGAAGGAGCTGAAGATGAGCCAGACTATTGTGTCAAGCCGGAGGTGTCCCAAAGGAGAGTCCATGTGTATTCTGCTAGAAATAATACGGTCAACATGTTTTCTCTAGAGAGGGTGTTGAAGCACCACGCCAGGCGCGTTACCCAGAAGCATAAGTCCCCCGCCCGGAGTGCTGTGATTGGGTTGGGACTAGCACATCCTAGTCGGTTTGATGGTGTTCAGGTGATCCTACCATCACTTGGGGTACAAGTGCGCTTGTTGCATCATATGAAGGAAGAGTGGGTGGAACAACGCCCGTCCCTCAATCCGCTACACCTAAAGGTAAAGAGGTCTTTGTCCGCCGTAGACTTGCTATAAGGCAGATCCTTCCGTCTTCCATTTGTATGTTGTAATATTTTGTTGTTCCAATGTATATATTGTATCATGTGTATGCAACGTTATGTATTTATATTTATAAATCGTACAATGCAATGATATTTCAAGTTTTTCCAAGTCCATGTACCTACGCCTTAGGTTGTGGGTGTAAGTGCTTGTTTATGAGTACATTCAGTGAATTGTGTCTCTCAACTTATGATGAGTTGATGTTTCATTACGTGTGGCATGCCATTACTACCATAAGCAATTGTCATTGACTATGACATGTTTGTTAGGCGTGCACACTATGTCTTGTGCATATCCTTCATGGAGTGTGAGGAATGTCATATTTACTACAACGTCTTATAGTAAGCTGCCTAACAAAGGATACCTGATCCGTCGCCACAAGGGTTGCATCCATCTTACGTGACAAGTTTAATTAATAGGGTAAACTTATTTCATTTATTTCGCCTGGAAACGTTATTTGTACATGTACGCCGGGGACAAGTATATATATGTACATATATAAAAAATGCAACAAATTTTATGTATAATTTTCAATTATTGAAAGGAGAAATCATAACAAAAGAAAAAAGTATGATCTATGGAACTAGCTAGGGACCTTAGAGTTTATTCATGCTCTTGTGAGTACTGAAAAAGAGATTTTGTTACCCTTTTTTATTTCTATTATCGTTCCTCGACTCACCCGAATTGAAATCGGACTTAACGTTAGATTTGATTTGTTTTTGGTAAAATCTATTTTTGGGTATTTTTAAACTAAATCTACTTAATATAAATTCTATTTAATCTAATGTAAAAATTAAGCTAATAAAAACTTTTTAAATAAAAACTATTTTAATCTAATTTAAAAATTAAACTAATTTAAATGACAACTAATCTATATAAACTAATTTTAAAAACCAAATTTGACTTTTAATAAAACTTAAAAATTAAATGAAGACTTTTAAAAACTTTAAATGAAAAATATATTTTTAAAATAAAACTTAATTGAAAACTATTCTAAGGACTTTTATGTAAAATAAAAACTTTTAAATAAATAAAAAAACTATTTCGAATCAAAACAAATAAAATATTTTTTTGACTTTTTATCTTTTTTATAAAAAAAACTGAATTAAAATAAAACTATCAATTAAAACTTAATAAATCTAAAAAACATTTAATTAAACCTATTAAATAAAACTGCCAATTTTAAAGTTGACTATATTAAATAAATGGTGCATAGATAAACACAAAAGTGGTACTAGATGAGTTGGTTGGGCGCTGGACTATTGAGCTGGGGGTCACGGGTTCCAGACCCAGTGGTGACCTTTTTGCTAAATATATTTTTGGAATTTAATTTTTGGACAATCAGAACAAAACCAACAGACTAATGGAGTCTTGTCAGCAAACATCAGCAAACTAAAAAAAAACAAATAAGCACACTACACAGAGCCAAATAATCAGTCAAAACTGAAAAACAAATAAGCAGATCCAAACTTAATACTATAACAACAAATTTAAATCTTAACGAAAAATAAGCTTATAAGACTTAACAAGAAAATGGACTTAAACAAATAAGCACTGATAAGCAACAAACCTAGTAAATCTAAGAGATATTAGCAAAATCCAATAGAAACTGAAATCAAATAAAGCTAAGTATAACTTACAGATATCCAAATAGCTTATCACTCAAACCAAGCAGAAACGAAAAGGGCAAATAAGGTAAAAAGGAAATAAGCAAATAATTATAAGAAAATCTAGACAAAAGTACTGAATAAGCAAATCATAAGCAAATCTTAAGATATCATATCAAAAAACTACTTAACTCAATTGCAAAAGTAAACTACTCAACTAACTTATCTAATAAACCAAATTAAGTTCAGCAGACCATGAAAATAGCAATACAAAAATAAATCAGATTAAACAAACTTAATAAAAATACTAGAAGCAATCAACCAAACAGAAACATTTCCAAACATAAGCAGATTAATCTAAAACTTGTAAAATAAAAAAAATAGAGATTTAAACCTTGATGACGAAATCCGTTGGGTCGAAGGTGGGCGCTGAACCCCCTTTGTCACCGATTCAAACACTCCTCCTTAACCGTCAAACATCATCATCATCATCTCGGAACAAAACTCGAACAAAACGCATCCAAATAAACATCAACAGTGATGCCTCGAAAGTTCTCGATCCAGTAGTGTATATTTATTTATTTATTTTTTTTTATAATTTTTTTTTATTTTTATAATAACGAGAACCTTAGCATCATAAAACTCAGATTAAACTTAGAGAATAAATCAGTAACTGAAAATAAAAAAATGAGACGGAATTAAAATGAAATTAACTTTTCATTAATTTTTTAAAAAATTCAAATTACATTTACTGGAAATTAAAAGTACAATAATCCTAATCTATTTTTGCAAAAATTAAATACTAAATTATCCTACTCCTAAATTAACTAATTAAGAAAAACTAAAAAAATTGAAGGCTGCCCAGAATTATAAGATGTGAGGGTTTTTATAGGAAAACCCTAGGAAACCTTCTTGGTTCTCCTTGGTGGCAAAGGAAGTGAATCATGGCCGTTCTTCATCTTCTCTTTCCTTCTTTCTTGATCTAACGGTGAGATTGGTCCGTGAGTCCGGATTGCCAGCGTGGATTATGTGAGGACCACAAGGTGTTTGATCCCTGAAAACTTGGGGGTTATTTTTCTTTTGATATAAATTAACAAAAAAGGGTAAAACCCCTTTTTTTCTATGGGTAATTTTTGGTTTAGTGTGATTAGGGTTTTGGAAGTTAGCTGTGAAAAAATGGGGAAGATGAAAAAAAACAGTGAATGTTTCTTTGTTTTTATCGACTGGAATAAAAAGGTGGGTGGGTAAAAAAAAACTTTTATATTAAGTGTGAGTGGGTGAGTAACACGTGTTTGGGGAATGGGTTGAGTGTGGGTTGGTGTAGGGTAAACGTGTGGGAGGAGGGGATTGCACGTGGGAAGTGATGGAGTTGGGAATAGGGTAAATACGTGTGTGATGTTTAAGGTTGACTGGTCTCTTGACCATCAAAACAATTCAAAGTGAATAAACATTCACTGGACTCATCCGTCCTATGTTTTGGGCTTGTGGGTATGGGTTTTGGTTAACCGGTTAGTATTATTAAACCGTCCAACAACTTTGGCCCAAATACCTTTCTCTTGTATTATTATGGTTAAGTTTTGGTAAATCATTCCATAAATAGGTTTGTGGGTCCATTAAGCAAAGGTGGGACCCACAAGGCCCAAAACCTTCGTAAATCATTAAATCCACTAAAATAAGTTCGATTCCGGCTTTCTTGTTCAAATCTTCAAAACCGTATTGATTTTGCCGGGTTTCGTGATCTTGGGCACACTTTGGACTTTTGACTTTGTCTTCGTCTCTTTCTTGACTTTTCTTCATTATTTGACCGTGAAATCCCGTGTTTTCTTTCCTTTTGATTATTTGTACCTATTTAAACACAAAAACACAAAACCACGCGTAATTCCGACATTTATGATAATAAACACATGATTCGGTCTTGTTTTTCCTTGATTTTAGTGGCAAAAGGATAAGTGTTTACACACTTATTAAATCCCCTACACTTGACCATTGTAATGACCCCATGCAATGCATAATTTTAAAGCATAAAGTTACATTTTTCTCATAATTAATCCATCTCGGCTTTTATTACTATTACCACTACTACTATGATGAAAAGATAAAAACTTAAAAGACAAAAGATTTATTACTTGAAAATTATTCGATGGAAGAAACTTGTAAAGAAATCTAAGACTTGAATTAGGGCTTTGGTGTCATGAATATTAATCATCCTCAAGTTTCACGTTCCCCATAACAAGCTTAAAAACGAGATCATTGTTAACCATAAGTTAGCACAACTAACACTTACTCATGTGGTTTAGTTAATCACTTAGACCCCCTTATTCCTACGGTGTATCTCTTGTATTTTATTTTTGTCTTGAATGATCACGAGGATGCATTTTTGACTTATTTCGATAATTTATTAAGGCCGAAAATAAAGTGGAGCGATTTAATCAATAGTTAGCTAAAGGATAAAATCTTTTAAAACGGCTTCTCGAAACCTCATAAAGTTCATATCTTGGCATAACTCGTTTCACGATTTGAGACCTCTCTCGGACCGATATTTGGCTTGTACTTCAAACTTCAAATCTTGAGAGACGATCTTGAAATTATGGTCTTCTCTTTATTTTGGTATACATCTTCATAAGGAGTGAAAGATGCTTCAAACGTTGACCACGACTTCTTCATTTATCCTCTTCTTTATTTAGGACTTTGATATACAACGATCCGCCTCCTTTTCGGACTTGGATCTATTTATCCTCATACCTTGTTAGGGTCTTTTTGGATAGACTTCTCCATGATCTTTAGGGGAGTAATTGCTTCTCGTCGTGTGTCTTGATCCTTCATATTGATTTGGATTAATGATCTTCACATCATCTTAGGATCTTTAGCAAAAAGTGAATCCTCATGCCTTGTGAGGGCCTTTTTGGACTCGGGTATCCTCATGCCTTGTTAGGGCCTTTTTGGATAAGCCAATATTCGCGTCCCGCTTCAATAAGTTATGCCTTGGCTATGAACTCTAATTAATACCGAGCAACTTTTAAACGATCTTGTGCTAGAAGCTAAGTAACCTTTTAAATCGTACAACCTTATTTATTGCAAATATATATTTATAAACAAGTGATGGGAGAAAAAGCTCATAACTAACTCACATAAGTTAATGAAAGAATACCGAACTTATAATTAACTCTATCATCTCTCGTTCTCCACAATTTAAAATCTCAAATAATGAGACTCGTGGACGCTTAGCCTAATAGACCAATTAAGGTCCATATGGTTAAGGATACTAGCTAGAGTAAACTTAGATAAGTAAACTCGGGTTGAGTCAAAATATTCACGACGGGCCTAATATATCAAAGATATCAAAACTTGTTAAAACCATTTTGTTTATTTATTTTGACTTTATTTTTGAAATAGAAAATATAAGATGCGATGATAATAGGAAAGAAAATTCTACTAGGCCAAAATAGATCAAAAATTTGAAAAACGTTGAAAAATTTTTAAATTTTTCCGGTAAAATGGGGTCAAATTCATGGAAAAGGCCACTAAAATTTCGATAGAAATCCCCCTACACTTAATATAAACATTGCCCTCAATGTTTAAGCATGTGGGAGAATAAACTCCCCTACACTTAGGACATTGAGTACGTAGTTTAAAATCGAGCTAAGGAAAGGACAACTAAAGTGATTACATTTATTCGTTTTAAGATAGAATCACAATAGCAAAAACTTATCGAAGGAACCGGGTACACGGGTAACACGGAAACACGGGAACACGGGTTACGTCAAAAGCACCAGAAGTGGATCATCAAAGCACATGTACCTACACAATCACAACACACAAAACAAACAACCTACACGGCTCCCCCTACACTTATTGTAGAAAATAGATAAAAGATAGATAATCGGGTTGCCTCCCGAGAAGCGCTTGTTTTTGTTAACCGAGTCACGAGCCTGACTCGACCCCGAATTAAATGGTCCATGGGGAAGCCTCGAATGTTATACCGGGATCAAAAATCTTATCCTCGGTCCCGGAGGAACATAATAAATGAGAGGCAGGAGGATAAGTCATAAAAGGTAGAAAAGTCCTCTTGACATAAGAAAAGTAAGTAAAGTCGTGATCCACGGGAGGTGGGGTGGGTAAAGGAGACAAATTGTCATCCCCCAAAGACATAGGATGGTCACTATTCGGCAAAGCCGTAACGGTATCAATCATAGAGTGGTCAATGTCACCTCCCGGGTCAAAACACTCATCCTCATTTCCCGGTGTGAAATGAGGAGAGTAAAAGCGATACATCACTTGCTTGGGTGTGCACGCGGTAGGACGGGGTGGCAACATAATATGAGAAATATCAGAGGACATGTCTACCACCCGCGTCACCTCACCAGACCGAATCAAACGGAAACTAGGGTCAAATCTCTCCACCTCCTCTATGATGGGAGGTGGCATGGCTAACAAAGGATGCTCATCAATAGCAATAGAGTCGGAGCTATCAATGTCCTCAATCCCCTCTTCAAAGAGAGGATTCACGTCACTAGAGATGTAGGCGTCATCAAAATCAAATAAAGGGTTCGAATAAATCTTGAAATTTTCCTTCGGAACGTCTTCATCGGATAGTGACTCGTCATCACTAGAAGTAAAATCATCATCGAGATCAAAAATGGGATTAGAGAAAGCCAAAGAATCGTTTCCCAAGATGTCGGTGGGAGGTAATGAATCATTACTAGAAAGAGATTCACACTCATCGTCACTATCGGAAGCAACCGTAGGCTCACTTTGGATTGGAATAAGAGTCTCGTCACAAGGAATAGTGATAAGACCCTCATCCCCCATGATGAGAGAGGCATCGGGCTCCGTAGTAGAAGAATCGAGAATAGGAGTGGTAGAATCCTTAGGCTCGAGAGCCGGCAAGTCGAGAGAAGGAATTACAATTGCACTAGGACATTGAGCACAAAGATCATTCCAAGAAATTGTATTCTCATCGTCATCATCATCATCATAATAGTAAGAACGCACAGGAGGAGGAGTATAATCACTAAGATTAGATACTTGCTCTTGTCGTTGTCGTTGTCGTTTTTCCTCCTCATTTGCTTCTTTTAGAAGAACAACGGCTTCTTGAAGTTGCAAAACAATGGCGTGTGTTTCGTCTTTCAAAGCATTGAGTTGTTGAATTCTATGAGAGGATTGATGATTGAGGATGGGATGTGGGGGCTCACAGTTATGAAAACTAGAATTATAGCACGGATGTGGCTCATAGGAAGTCATCGGTTCAGAAGAATTAAAACACGAATTTGGTTCATAATAATCCATCGGTGAAGAAAAATGAGGATACGGATTTGGCTCATAATAATTCATTGGCTGACAATATGAAGTATCGTGAGGGCCCCCACAATGATTGCAACACGAGTATTGGGAAAAACCCGGTTCATGTTGCGGATAGGGATTGTCATAGACGGGAGGGGGGGAGAAAGCATTGTAAGAGGAGAAGTACGAATTCGTTGAATTGCAAAATGGACAAAATCCAAATTGTGTATTGTCGATATCAAAACCACACTGCTCACAAATACACCATTGACATGTTTGAAAACCATGCCATGGTCTCCCACACCGAACGCAAGACGAATCCATGAAGAATTATAAATAAGAGGGGTTGAGAAAAAGAATTAAACACAATAGAGGATAAAGAAGAATATTTTTGTATTTTTTAGAAAAATATATATATACAAGAAAAATCGAAAGAAATCGAACTAAAAAAAAAATAACACTAATACGTAATATTTTTGGTGTAATACTTTTAGGAAAAAGTATTACTTTTGATTTTTTTAATTTTTTTGGTGCAATTCTTAGGAAAGAAATTGCTTTTGTGATTTTTTTTAATTTTTTTGTATTTTAAAGTTTTTGATTTTTTTGTGTTTTTGATTTTGTTGCAAGAAACGTAACGTTCAAAAAGAACGGAGCCCAAAATCCAAACGTCGTCACGAAAAAAATCGTCAATCGTACGAGCGAAGCGGCAGCGGCGCCATTTTGAAAAAGAGATTTTGTTACCCTTTTTTATTTCTATTATCGTTCCTCGACTCACCCGAATTGAAATCGGACTTAACGTTAGATTTGATTTGTTTTTGGTAAAATCTATTTTTGGGTATTTTAAACTAAATCTACTTAATATAAATTCTATTTAATCTAATGTAAAAATTAAGCTAATAAAAACTTTTTAAATAAAAACTATTTTAATCTAATTTAAAAATTAAACTAATTTAAATGACAACTAATCTATATAAACTAATTTTAAAAACCAAATTTGACTTTTAATAAAACTTAAAAATTAAATGAAGACTTTTAAAAACTTTAAATGAAAAATATATTTTTAAAATAAAACTTAATTGAAAACTATTCTAAGGACTTTTATGTAAAATAAAAACTTTTAAATAAATAAAAAAAACTATTTCGAATCAAAACAAATAAAATATTTTTTTGACTTTTTATCTTTTTTATAAAAAAAACTGAATTAAAATAAAACTATTAATTAAAACTTAATAAATCTAAAAAACATTTAATTAAACCTATTAAATAAAACTGCCAGTTTTAAAGTTGACTATATTAAATAAATGGTGCATAGATAAACACAAAAGTGGTACTAGATGAGTTGGTTGGGCGCTGGACTATTGAGCTGGGGGTCACGGGTTCCAGACCCAGTGGTGACCTTTTTGCTAAATATATTTTTGGAATTTAATTTTTGGACAATCAGAACAAAACCAACAGACTAATGGAGTCTTGTCAGCAAACATCAGCAAACTAAAAAAAACAAATAAGCACACTACACAGAGCCAAATAATCAGTCAAAACTGAAAAACAAATAAGCAGATCCAAACTTAATACTATAACAACAAATTTAAATCTTAACGAAAAATAAGCTTATAAGACTTAACAAGAAAATGGACTTAAACAAATAAGCACTGATAAGCAACAAACCTAGTAAATCTAAGAGATATTAGCAAAATCCAATAGAAACTGAAATCAAATAAAGCTAAGTATAACTTAAAGATATCCAAATAGCTTATCACTCAAACCAAGCAGAAACGAAAAGGGCAAATAAGGTAAAAAGGAAATAAGCAAATAATTATAAGAAAATCTAGACAAAAGTACTGAATAAGCAAATCATAAGCAAATCTTAAGATATCATATCAAAAAACTACTTAACTCAATTGCAAAAGTAAACTACTCAACTAACTTATCTAAGAAACCAAATTAAGTTCAGCAGACCATGAAAATAGCAATACAAAAATAAATCAGATTAAACAAACTTAATAAAAATACTAGAAGCAATCAACCAAACAGAAACATTTCCAAACATAAGCAGATTAATCTAAAACTTGTAAAATAAAAAAAATAGAGATTTAAACCTTGATGACGAAATCCGTTGGGTCGAAGGTGGGCGCTGAACCCCCTTTGTCACCGATTCAAACACTCCTCCTTAACCGTCAAACATCATCATCATCTCGGAACAAAACTCGAACAAAACGCATCCAAATAAACATCAACAGTGATGCCTCGAAAGTTCTCGATCCAGTAGTGTATATTTATTTATTTATTTTTTTTTTATATTTTTTTTTTATTTTTATAATAACGAGAACCTTAGCATCATAAAACTCAGATTAAACTTAGAGAATAAATCAGTAACTGAAAATAAAAAAATGAGACGGAATTAAAATGAAATTAACTTTTCATTAATTTTTAAAAAAATTCAAATTACATTTACTGGAAATTAAAAGTACAATAATCCTAATCTATTTTTGCAAAAATTAAATACTAAATTATCCTACTCCTAAATTAACTAATTAAGAAAAACTAAAAAAATTGAAGGCTTCCCAGAATTATAAAATGTGAGGGTTTTTATAGGAAAACCCTAGGAAACCTTCTTGGTTCTCCTTGGTGGCCAAGGAAGTGAATCATGGCCGTTCTTCATCTTCTCTTTCCTTCTTTCTTGATCTAACGGTGAGATTGGTCCGTGAGTCCGGATTGCCAGCGTGGATTATGTGAGGACCACAAGGTGTTTGATCCCTGAAAACTTGGGGGTTATTTTTCTTTTGATATAAATTAACACAAAAGGGTAAAACCCCTTTTTTTCTATGGTTAATTTTTGGTTTAGTGTGATTAGGGTTTGGGAAGTTAGCTGTGAAAAAATGGGGAAGATGAAAAAAAACAGTGAATGTTTCTTTGTTTTTATCGACTGGAATAAAAAGGTGGGTGGGTAAAAAAAAACTTTTATATTAAGTGTGAGTGGGTGAGTAACACGTGTTTGGGGAATGGGTTGAGTGTGGGTTGTGTAGGGTAAACGTGTGGGAGGAGGGGATTGCACGTGGGAAGTGATGGAGTTGGGAATAGGGTAAATACGTGTGTGATGTTTAAGGTTGACTGGTCTCTTGACCATCAAAACAATTCAAAGTGAATAAACATTCACTGGACTCATCCGTCCCATGTTTTGGGCTTGTGGGTATGGGTTTCGGTTAACCGGTTAGTATTATTAAACCGTCCAACAACTTTGGCCCAAATACCTTTCTCTTGTATTATTATGGTTAAGTTTTGGTAAATCATTCCATAAATAGGTTTGTGGGCCCATTAAGCAAAGGTGGGACCCACAAGGCCCAAAACCTTCGTAAATCATTAAATCCACTAAAATAAGCTCGATTCCGGCTTTCTTGTTCAAATCTTCAAAACCGTATTGATTTTGCCGGGTTTCGTGATCTTGGGCACACTTTGGACTTTTGACTTTGTCTTCGTCTCTTTCTTGACTTTTCTTCATTATTTGACCGTGAAATCCCGTGTTTTCTTTCCTTTTGATTATTTGTACCTATTTAAACACAAAAACACAAAACCACGCGTAATTCCGACATTTATGATAATAAACACATGATTCGGTCTTGTTTTTCCTTGATTTTAGTGGCAAAAGGATAAGTGTTTACACACTTATTAGTACTTACAAAAAACATTTGAGAATAAATCCTAAATTACCAAAAAGAAAATACATGGATCTTTATTAGGAGCTAACCACGACCAGGAGAGTGATCCATGTTTATTGTGCGATTCGTCAGAGATAGTATTGCTTTAGTCCACAATTATGTCTCGCTTGCTCTACACACGGACTCGGCTGACTGGTGGCTACTATGAATGGCTATCACTGCCTGCCTTGCCCTGTCTAGACATATTCCAAATCTCCCTACTCTGGTATGCACCCTGTGCTCTGCCGCCTATACTTGTCAGTCACGGCCTGATAGTGACCACCTTCGCTGGTGAAGTGGTGATTCCTTGCAACTCCTGTCGATCATCCATTGGGAATGGGAACATTGCTACTACGCCGCGCGCCATGCTGCCCACCTTTTCGGCAAGATAATTGAGTGTACACCCTAAGCTTGAAAAAATTCATCCTCTAGTTACTCGTGCGCAGGGCGTATTTCCAACCCTTTCATGCGGTCTTCCTGCCATGTTCGGGCGTGTCTGGCAATGGTGACACCATACCACTTTCTTACGAGCGTCCCTGTGCATGAAGAGCCAAAAATATCCCGAGCGAACTACTTTGCTCACCATAGCTCTTGGACCTTGGCGGCATGTCTTTTCGTGCGCGACCTCCATAATTATTCGCGCCCGATCGGGCCCCAAGCATTAAAGTTTTTGACCATGCTTTGACTTTTGTGTAAGACTCTATTCTTTGCTCTATATTGGAACCGTTTAGCGCTTCTACTGTCGCTCGGTAGCTCGTGATGTACCAAATAGTTTACAATCGGTGTCATCCATGTCAGTGATCCTTCCTCGTTCAATGCGGGCATTACCTGTGTATGCACATATTTTCTCACGATAAAATCAACCAACACATGCCGAGGGGGATCCTCCACATTTATAATTGAAAGGCGATACATGGTCGCTGATATCATGCCATTATCTTCTGAAACTTCTCGGATGGAGAAATTAGTAAATTGCCTAGACATGTCCCTTATCTTCCTTGTGTACTGGGTGAGCGTGTTCCCCCGGGGTTCACACAGCCTTGCTACCCTATTAGCTAATAGGGGATTATATACGTAGGCCATCAAGTTTTTTACTTCAATCGTAATGCCAGATTTAGTCCAGCTATCAGTGCTTCATGATCTGCCTCAGTACTCATGACGCTGAACTTAAAGCGTAATGCTTGAGTGATCTGTATATCTCCCTGGTCCGTGTGGATGAAGCCTACGTCTGGCCCTGCCCTTCGCGCGAAACTCGTAGAGATTAGGGTCCACGGGAGATCTGTTAACGATCCTGTGCCCCTGGATATGTTGTTTTCTTACGGTATTACCTGGTAGCTGTCGACGCTATTCTTTCTCCTTGTCGAGCGTGTAGTGGAATCTGTACTGTGCTCGTTCCGCCTGACCTCCTTTATTTTCCTATCTTTAGTAGAAGCACCGCTTCTTTCTTCAAGTGTGTCCACGTTACGAATGGTGACTATTCCACCCTGTACTGGGAATTTAATCATGCCATATATTGTTGAGGGCACAACGCGCAGAGTTAAGAGTGTTGGCTGCCCAATGATGCCGATGTATGATGACTGAGATCACACTATCATAAAGTCCATCCACACAGTCGTCGAGCGTCGTATGGGTCCTATGGTTACCTACATGCAGAGATGCCCCAAGGGGCGTGTTTTGTCACCGTTAAATCATGTGAGCATGGACGAGGTCTCCTTTAGATCTTTCTGAATTTCCCTAGGCAGCTGCGTGAAGCAATGTTCATTTATTATGTTTGTTGCGGATCCTCCATCCACACACATGTCGCATATAACGTGACTTCCAAGCGCTATACTGACCGATAACGAGCCTATCTTGTAATCCATATCGGTGAGGATAGGAAATGATATTTCCCTATCTTGTGCAAACTCTTAGATCTTTTGCCTTTTCATATGGGATCCACGCCTTTGTACCATATAAGTGGTTATCGGCTTTTCCTTCTGTTTTTTGGTTTCGGCTTTCTTCACCTCCGCGGCTTTTCTCCAGTCCCGAATCAGATGATTCAGTTTACCCGTTTTGACCAGGCTCTCAATGTGCCTTTTCAGTTGGATGCACTCGTCAGTAGCGTGACCCTTATCATCATGATACTCGGCTACTCGCAATGTTTGTTGTTGTCCATTTTATCCACAGGGCTAGTCATCGGGCTGAGTTTTGGAAAATTTGCACCCTCCGATAGGAATATCTCCCGGGAGGTTTTCTGCAGTGGGGTGAACATATTGTTATTAGTACGTCCAGCCTTCGTCGTGCTCGTGAAGTCCAAAGTGCAGCTAGTGTTCTGAGTATATGGCTGCTTCTTATTCCGGTCTTGGAACTAGTAGCTTGACGTCGTTTTCCTACTATCTGCTGCTGCGACTTCGCCTTGGATAAACGATCAGAGCCTCTTCATTACTCCATCGAAGGTTTCCGGGGTTCTGTCGTTTAATTACCTTATCAGATCTGGATTAGTAATACTGCAAGGAACCCAAAGATCTTCAGGATTTCTGGACACTCCTTGATTTGATTGCATTAGGACTTAAAGCGTTCCATGAAATCTTCCAAACTTTCATTATGTCTTTGCTTAACTCTTGCAAGTGAGACAGGACTCTTGTCGCACTTCTTCTGTTGTACGTAGTTCTTTCTAAACGCTCTCCTTAGTTCTTCGAACCCGTTAATTCTTCTGCGTGGAAGCCGGTCAAACCAGTTCTGGGTGTTTCCAATTAGTGTCGAGTTGAACATGTGGCACCACACAACCTCTGGCCATTTTTCTATCCCTGCCTGGGACTTAAACACCTTTAGGTGGTCATCCGGATCTGTTGTACCTTCATAGGTCTTGACATTAGACATCATGCACCTCTTTTTATTTACCCTGAATACGGTTATGCGTTTTGAGAACGCACTTCCGTTTTCGCGACGCCATGGGAGAGACACTCCTCTTCACTGCGTCGCCTTGGTTGCTTGGGTGTCTTTCAGCGCTTCCTATCATAGTCAGAGGATTCGGAGGCGTTAGTGGACGAAGGGAAAATCTTCCTGCATCGTGGATGGTGATCTCTAGTATCGGAGTCTGAGGAGTTTCCACTTGAAAATGTTTCTCGCCGGATTTTTTTAGTACCTCTTATTCTTTCGCGTTCGTATGACTTTGGAGACTAGCTTCCTTCTAATGGGCCCAGTATTTTGAGGTCACTTTGACGACGTGGGTATGGCTCGGTCGAAGTGTCGGTTCCCCTTAGGTTGGGGCCTAGCCTGTCCTTCACGCTTGCGTGTCGCTTGTTGTTTGTTGGCGTGATGAAAGCATCCTCTTCCCTCGAGCTGTCGGAATCATATGTAGTTATTGCATCCTCAGCTAGCTGCGCGGTAGGATGGGACATTGATATGTCTAGCTCCTCTTCTCCGCTTCTTTTTTTCTTTTCGAAATTTTGTATTTGATCCTTCTAAGGCTTTGAGCTCCCTGTCGAAGTCTAAGCTGACCTTAAGGTCTCTTGCGGGGTGCTCCTTCATCTGCGCTTCATGAGTGGCACCAATGCTGCAAAGTTTCTTGCGACATATTCGCTCATGTCTTTGTCCGATGCGGGAGGGGTTTCCGTTGTGGTTTTGTAGGGCTACCTTGGTCCTTGCATTCAGAGTGTCGTTGTGGGTCGCATCGGGGACCTCTCGTAAAGACGATGCGTCTCCCGCTGTCTGTGGGGTAGGGGTGACTAGTGGGGGGAAAGGTACTTGTAGTCCTTTTCCTCTCATTACCCGTCATGGGTTATTAAGTGATTCGATGGATGGGGGTGGTCCCTGCGGCTTCTTAGGTCCACCTTTTGGGTGGTTAGCCTCGTTTTTTTTTCATTGTTCAAGGTTTAGTGTAGGGTCCCACGGATGGCGCCAACTTGTTGATACAAAAGTTGGATGGACCGAGCTAGACACGAATTAGGCTTAATTCGGGGTCTTATGGACTCTGACTCTTGCACCAAGTGAATCTTGTTTGAAGACCATGCACACTAAAGAACAGACACCGTTAGGCTTACCGTGGGCGCTTGTCCCACGATTAGACTCCGGCGTGAGAGTAAGTAATCGGTTTGATTATATATGTGAGGGTTTATAGTGTTGTATGTATCATACCTTTGTGGAATCCCGGGGGTTCCTTTTATACCCGAGAGAGTCCTGGCTGGGCTCTCCTACTCTTGCGGCCTAAGGAAGAGATAATGACCCAAAATAGTTTGATCATTATCGCATAACTAAGGTAAGTGTATATCTCTTTCCCTTAGGTGAATATAACTATAAGATATATTATATTCTATCTGATCCTGTAGAGCTGCGACAAGGACATGGTTAATTAATTACCCGTCGTGCGACAACGACTTACCGGACCTCCTCGGCTTTGCGCGCTGCATAGTAACAACCCATACTTAATGGATACGGGTAGTACTCGTGGGTCGGGTTATGCAACCCGAATAGGGACTATACGTCATCAATATGCAAATACATTAGAAACTAAAATTTATGAATCACTCACAACATCATATAAAGAAGAATCAATGTAACTGTTATTTATAGTCATCTTTATTTACAAATCACAACAATACAATGCATTTGTAAAAGGATTATATATTATTCTGCTTTCAAAATCATTTATGATTATGCTTTCTAAGCCATCATATATATTGTTCTACATGAATAATATATGATTATCATTTTTATAAAATCATGTATAATTCTCTTACAAAACAAAGAGTATATTCAGTACCATTAACAAAACACATTATATTTTACAAAGAATTATATGATCATCCATTTAAACAAAATTATATATGATTCTCTCACAAAACAAACAGCTTATGTGGATTCATATATGATTCATAGAAAATAATATGTGATTCCTGCCAAATCACCTGTAATTCTTCATTTCAATATAATCATTTACAAAGCAAAGAGCATTGATAGGTGTGAAAATACCCATCCTTTTACCACTTAATTATAGAAATAACCAAGCCAAAACGTGTATTTTATGTCGTAAATGTCGGAATTATGCGTGGTTTGTGTTTTTATTGTGTTTTAGGACCAAAAGATGAAAAAGGAAGAAAACACGGGCTTTCACGGGCTTTTATCGAAGAAAACGAGAAAAGACGAAGTCAAAAGATCATGAGTGCAAAAAGAACGAAAGTCCAAGGCCTATTCTGAAGATTTATCGAAGAAAAAGTCTAAAGACGGAAGTTTAATGAAGTCGAAGAACCAAGTCTAATTAAAGAAGAAAATAATAAGACGAGTTTAAATTATATCGACAAATCCCGAGACGACATCGAGAAAGACAAAGAATTTAAATCGAGTCGAGACAAGAAGAAAGAAGGAAGAAAGCACCAACATTTTACTCCTCCTATAAATACCCTCCTAATGTGTCATTAAGAGGTGGTTAGTTAGATTAGTTTAGGAGTAGGAGTAGATTACTTTCTCTCTGTAGTTTTCACTTTCTCTCTCTAGTTTTTGTTTTTCAAGCTTTTTCATTAATCTTGTACTTTTGAATCTTTAATCTTCATCTTATTTCAAGCTTTTTACAATCATTCTCATTCTACATTTCTTGATCTTTTTAATTATGTTTGATTCGAAATATTCTTTGATTTTGTTTAATCTTGATGTTTGATTGATTAAAAAGTTTATCTTTTTATCAATCTTTAAGTTTTTATACAACTTAAGCTTTGAGCTTATCATGCTTATTGGCTTATTTTGTATTTAGCTTATTTATCTTTTTTTAGTTTTCTTAAAAAGTTGTCTTTTAAAAGTTTGATTCATAAAGTTTGCTTATTTCGTATTTTAAAAGTTTTCAAATTTGTGCTTATTGAGTTGGTTAAGTTTTTGTTAAGTGTCCTTTTTAGAAGTGCTTATTGGTTTTTTTAGCTTATGCTCATCCATCTGAATATTGTGATTTTTCCATCACAATAGGGTTTCTACATTGTTATAGCTTATTGTGATAGTTTTTCCGATCACTTATTCTGATCGTAGGTTGCGATTTCCCCTGGCATCGTACTTTGCGATCGGGTATAAGGCTTATTGTGACGAAATGCTGCCCAATTTTTGTTAGCCACATTCAGATAGAAACATTTAGATAGAAAGACTCAGATAGAAACATTCAGATAGAAACATTCAAATAGAAACATTCATATAGAAACATTCAGATAGAATTATTCAGATAGAAACATTCAGATAGAAACATTCAGATAGAATCATTCAGATAGAAACATTCAGATAGAAACATTCAGATAGAAACATTCAGATAGAAACATTCAGATAGAAACATTCAGATAGAAACATTCAGATAGAATTATTCAGATTGAATTATTACGATAGAAGTTTCTAATTTTTCGTCATTTACTTTTAAGTATTAATTTTTAGTTTAAAATTTCTAGCTTCCACTTTTACTTAACGACATTTATATTTGTTTTTACATTTTCATTTATATCTACATTTTCATTTTACTTGTAGTTTAAAATAGATAACATTTCCCTTTATATTCCACCAAGAACGACTGAGTCGCACTTTCAATTGGAGGTCAATTCGAATTGAATCGAGACGATAACTTTTTTATACTTGGAAAAAACCAGTTATAAAATGGCGCCGCTGCCGGCTCTTTTCGTGAAGATTAACGGTTTTTGTGAGAGATGCGTTGGATTTTGGGATCCGTTCATTCGTGAACGTTATTTTTCGTGTCAAAAAAAAAATTTCAAAAATCCTAAAAAATAAAAAAATTTCAAAAATACAAAAACAATTAAAAAGTCACAAAAAGCATTTCTTTTTCGAGAGTTTTGCACCAAAAATATTCTTATTGCTTATCTATTGTGTTTAATGGATTCGTTTGTTGACTATGTAGGGTGTGGAAGACCATCTTCTGGTAGTCAATCCTGTAAATGGTGTTCATGCGAACGGTGTGGAATGGATATCCCTAATTGCGAATATGGCCGTTGTCTATCGTGCAATTCGATCAATTCATACTTCAATTCACTCTCTTCTCTTCTAATGACACTATTTCACCCTCTCCCATATATTGTCACACTCCCAAAATATCATAGTATAATGGCGACAAGGGAGTGGTGACGTCATGATTATCATACACACACAGTTACAAAGAACGACCTCTAAATGAGACGTTCGGAAAATAGATCACTTGTAATTGATAAATTAAATAGTTTTAACATAGTGCGGAAGCATAAAACTGGTCACAGCTACAAAACATAGTTTTCCAAGTAGTACAAATGATCTTTGTTTCAAAGAAATGACGGCAATGCATGAGACCTCACTTAGCATCTTCCTTCTTAATACCTAAGAAAAACATTGCTAAAGTGTCAACATAAAGTTGGTGAGTTCATAGGTTTGGTTAATTTGAAATGTTTAATGAACCACAAGATTTTCCCAAAAGTGATGACAATATAACAAATACAAAGTCATCCCAAAAGTATTTATTACAGTCTAAGCTCGTGACACCTAAGCATTAACAACACCGGTAGTATAATCATATAAATGTAGCCCAACTAGATGCCTAAACCCACGCCATCATATCTCAGACTCAAATGAAACTGTGCCCGCTTGTCCCCTTGTTGGACAAGACAGACAGGGACGTCAATCCCGATAGATCTATCCATAACATTCGCGCTTACACAAAGTAATTAACAGTTCACGATTCACGGGCCAAAGCAACTGGGTTTTTAGTGGGACTTAGACTAATATATAAATCAGTAAATGCACTTGTGTTCATACGTTAAAATCAAGCAATGTCTCACCCCAAAAAGCAGTAAAAATAGTTAAGCATGGGGCTATAAACTCACCTCGTAATTCAGCAAAAAGGACGAAGGTAAAGGTAGCTCGAGAGTGCGGTTACGCTAGCCGCGACCTATTTAATTATGAGGATCGTGTTACGATATGAAAATTTATACTAGTAAAAAGACACGACACCCTAGTTGTGCTTGACAATACCTTTCGTTTACGGAAACACACGATACATAAAAGTCGGTTATTAAACGATCGAGGTTTACGGGTTAAATTATACGTTTAAGTTACAAGTTTTCGTTTTGGGCTGTAAGTAAACCCATACACCAACACTGGCCCAAACAAGCCCATTATCCCCACCCCATGGCCCGGCCCAAGGGTTAATTAACCCGGCCCATGCCCAGGCGATACAAACAAGGAGAAAGGAGTACATACGTGTGTTTGTATCACACATAAATAAAAAACACAGAGTTTATCTCTCTCTCCTCTCTCGAAACGCTCCCACCGCCCCACTCTCTCTCTCTCTCTCTAAAAACTGGATCGGATCATCACCCTCCCATGGCTAAGCTTGTTTTCAGTTTAATACATCAATCATTTGTGATGGGTTGCGGTGATTAAGTCGCGTGGGATGTGGGGTTTCATCCCCACATCAAACTGATTCGGTTTTTGATGGTGTTCTTCCCCAGGGTTAAAGTTATTCATCTCCAATAAAAGATAAGTTGTTTATCCCTCTTTTCTTTTAATAAAAATGTTTAAATGATTTTCGTTTATAAAAGATCTGTGGTTTTAAATCACTTGTATAAATATGCTGTGAACATAATGGCTCTCGAATTTAATGATAAACAAATTAGGGTTTCGAAAATATTTGGGGTTTTTCTAAATCTCATGTTTAAATACAATTAATTAACGTTTTCTTTTATAAAAACATGTTAATTTCAACATATAAACGATTTTATAAAAATTAGGGTTTCGGTCAAAATTGGGGGTTTTTGTATACCTTGTTTCCAGTCAAATTAATTAATAGATTCGAGTTTGGATTGGGTTTAATTAGGGTTTTAATTAATAAAATCAAATTAGGGTTTATATAAATTGGGGGTTTTTGCATTCGGTTGATTAATCAAAATTAAATGGCGTTTTTGGAATATATAAAGTATTAATTTCATAATTAAAAAGGTTTTTAGTTTTTAGGGTTTCGAATTGAAAAGGGGTTTTATACCCGCGGCATATTTGGGGGTTTTATGATGTTTCTGTAAAATGAAATGGTTAAGATTTTGGATTATGGTGACTTTGAATGATAAGGGTTTCGGCAGAAAAACAAGGACCTTGGTTGTCTTGGTTTGGTTCTCGGTTTGGTCTCGGTTTGGGTCTCGGTTTGGGTCTCGGTTTGGGTCTCGGTTTGGTCTTGGTTTGAGTCTCGGTTTGGTCTTGGTTTGAGTTGGTTTGGGTCTCGGTTTGGTTGACAGAAATAATGGGGTCATGGTCATGTTCTAGTAACAAATGCTATGGTTTATCTTTTTAGTTTTTAACTAAAATAGAACCGTGACAAAACTAACATATTCGTTTAATTTTCGCAGGTTTGGTCAATGACGAGCACAACTAAGATTTATTCAGAAAATGAAGAGATGATTTAAAAGACTCACAATTGGATGCTTAGGTTTCGGTTTACAGGTGTGGACGAGAAGGATGGATCGGCTTGACACTACACTTCACTTCACCCAGGAATTGTGTTTGAAAACTTGTCCAGGAACTATTATTGTAATATTTGGACTGTGAATACTTTGTGTTATGTTTGGACATTTGATAAACTTTGGATTGTATTTAATCTTGTATTATTAGTTTAGGGTTAGACTCAAACTGAATTTGGTAAGCTTGTGATGTACCCATTTTGGGTAAACTTGGCATGTGTGCTGGATTGTAGTGCTTAGTGGATGAATAAACTATGGAATTAAGTTGTGACTGAAAATGGACACTTGCTAAACAAGCTTTTGAAATAAAGGGGAATAAGGGTTCATAATTTAATTGTTTGTACATGATGCACCAATATACTACTCGGCTCAGGTTTGTCGGGTGTTTAAGTCTTAGACTCGAAAACTGAATATACACGACTCGATAACAACTCGATACACGATCCAAATCAAAGAAAATTATGCGTGACCTCAAGGGATTTAGTAAGTACTTCAAATAGACATACGGCAAAACATAATACGTTTAACAACTTCGTGTATTACATCCATAATTTAATAGACGCGAAAACTCGAGATGTTACATACGCTCTCCCTAAAAAGGGCTTTGTCCGCAAAGCAAAGTAAATAACACATTCATGTCGACAACTCATCGGTAAATAATTAAAGTACTCCTACTATATGAAGAATTTAAGATGGAAATTTGACGGATGTCACAGTATTCCCATGTTTTAGAGATTTCGTCACGAAATCAAGACGTTGTTGTAGTAGGATGATGAAATTGAGTATAATGCAGTTCGTTTTTTCTCAGTTCTTGCTAATGGAAAGTCCAACCAATATCGGGTTTTTAACTGTTTTTGGTTGTTAAACTTGTTTGGATATTCTATTTGCTAATTCAACAAAGCCTTGCAAAACGGAAAAATATTACCTACTTATATGTAAAACATTTAGCAAATACCAAGTTTTTATCCAAGTAAAATTCAAAATGTAAAATATGAAACTTAAAGGACTGAAAATGTAAATTCTAGGAAAGATAAATGCTTGAAATGTAAATTCTAACAAGTCTAGGGACTAAAAGTGTAAATCTGTTAACTAAGAGGATCAATTATGCAAAACTTATAACCAACTAGCCAAAATGTATCAAACTTAACAACTTTCTAACTGAAATTAAACAATCTCAAAACTACAAGGGCTTAAAACTTGCAAACCCTAAAAACTTTGAAATTAAGCCAAGTTTACACACTGTTTAAAACATGAGGGACTAATTTGCAATTTCTGGAACTTTTTAAGCCAAAACGGGTTTAGGATGAAAATAAGCTCGTTTGAGCTTATTTCTTAAGCAAATTCAATGAAACAAGTTTCAAAACAATTAAAATCCAAAATGAGCTACGTGTGTAAAAGGATTTAGGTTGAAGTTGTAAAATAAGCAATTGAGAACTTATCAATAAGCCCAAAATAAGCTACAGCAAAAACTAGACAATCACAACTTGATTTTCTTATTGAAACTGATTAAGCAACTCAATTAATGAACGGGAAATCAAACTAGAACATTTTTCATCAAGTAATAAGCTGGAAATTTGAATTAAGCTGAAAATGGGCTTATGTTGACCAAGCGTTGACCGACTTATTTTTCAAAAAGCTTAAACTTTCAAAAATCAAGTAACTCAATGTTTTAAGTAGAGTTGTGAAGAAAAATGGCCATGTTTATGAAGAGGATAAGGAGATACAAATTTTCAGCTTTCATTTACAGAAACTTGACTTAACTATGCTTATCTGAATTTTGCTTATTCCTAACTGCTTATTGAAAACTGTATCAAATGCTCTTAGATTCTGAATCTATATGATATAAGCTACAAATGAGAACAAATTTGGTGCAATTTCATCTAGTAATGAATGAGTACTGATCAAATGAAAATGACAAGTTCTAAATGACAAAACTGCATAAGAATGACCCAAACATTTTTAATGCCATTTGCCTGTTTGACTATCTTTTTGACTTGTAAATGACTTGAAACACTTGATAACCACCTTTTAACTGCAAATGAACTCTAAAATACCAGGACTCAATTCTTGAAAACTCTTTATAAGCTAATCCCAAACACTCCTTTATCTGATTTTTATGAAAATTTGTGAAGACTATTTGATTTTGGAATTGAACTGAATGAAAATCTATAGCAAGCTAGACTCAGTGATCAAAATGAAAGGTTTGAAAGAAGTATGCAAGTACTTATCACTACTAGAACTACAATCAAGGTAAAAGGCCAAAATATGACTGAATAAGGCTATAAGCTAGAACTTAATCCAATTCTTAGAACAAGTAAACAAAATTAAGCTACAAGCAACCAAAGATCAAACAATCAGCAACTCTAAACAACTTTTATCATGCAGACATCAAGATTACACTAAGAGAAATAGCATGCATTTGACTTTTTCAGTGGAACAAAAACAAGAGCTTTAAAACCATTTGAAGTAATCCATTGGGAAGAAGAGGAGCGCTGAGCTCTCTTAGCGTAGTGATAACCACCACCTTATCACTAGGACAACAATCAATCAACAAGAACAGCTACAAATCAACAGAAATCATCAACATGCTTGAAATCTTCAAAAAACTATGGAATGAACTGAATTCTTCTCAAACAGCTAACAAACTCCTTCAAGGTCAGTTATGATCAATCTATGATCATAACAACCACAAAACAGCAACACAAGTATCCAATAGTAGCAGGAAATGAACAGTAATATGAAGAACAGATTTGGCGGGAAATGGGAAATTTGAATTTTATTCAATGAAATTTGTTACAAAGTTGTTAGGAAGCTACTAACTAACTAACTAACTCAAGAGTTTGTCAGACTCTTGAGTAGTTAGGGTAAAAGGGAAGGAAAATTGAAAGGAAATTTAGAAGTGTGTGTTTTTACAAAACTAAGCTACATGTACAAATGAAGTCCTATCCATCTATTTATAGACGTGAGGAAGATGGTTGTTGGGGTTGGTGACGTGTCAGGACCAATCCCAGCTCTCCACGTAGACAATTCTGCATAATTACATTTGCAGGTATGAACAATGATTTGGGCTTTTCTTCAATAATTGATTTCATGTTAATTGACTTGTACCATTGTGTTCGTCTCTTCAAAATGATCAATTTTGGTGTTGACATCTTTTCATGAAATGGATTGTAGCTCAAACGCGATCCTGGCAAATATTTTTGATGAAGAAGATGCCACGTGTCAACATGTGATTGGCTAAAAATTGATCACACGGATCCAACTGTTGTGATTGGGTATTAATTGCATGGCGGCTGTGAGTGGGAATTAATTACATAGCTTGGTGATCCGTGTGACTTCTTTTCTCTCTTCTCATTGGCTGAAATGGTTTCACATGGATTAAACTTTGAATAACTTTCAAATGTTGGCAGAATTAGTCCCTTGATTTAGCAGATTGTTGTTTTAAGCTAGGAGCTTCATTCTTTTGACATGTTTGGTCCTTCAACTTTCATTCTTGAACAAAATGGTCCTTTGACTGAGTTGACTTGAGAGTTGACCAAGTTTGACTTGAATCTTGACTTTTTACAATATTTGCACTTTAGTCCTTCTACTTTGGCAATTTGTCAAGATAGGTCCTTGCACTTCAAAGTCTTGTCACTTTTGATCCTTCTTTGTCTTTTTCATCCATTTGAGCTTGATTTTTCTTTGTTTGCTTGAAAATGTATCCTTTTACCTACACAAGTGTACACAAACACAAACATACCACATAACACTGTTTTTGCAAGATAAATTGGTATTTTGCTTCATGTTTTAGGGTTATTTGTTGATAAAAGGATATGAGTTTAAGCTCATATCAAAATCCCCTACACTTGAACATTGTCATGTCCTCATGCAATATTATATATTAAAGCTCAAATTTACATTTTCCTCATAATTAATCCACCTTGGCCATATGAGATGCATCTACACTACTCTAAACTAAATGATGCATGATTTTGACTTTTAATAATGCAATGAACAAAATACAATTCTATCTATATCTTTTTGATTTTTCTTGAAATGGTTTTGATGGAAATAACTCATAAAGAATTCAATGGCTTAGATTAGGGCTTGGGTACCATGGACATTTATCACCCTCAAGTTTCACTTTCCCCATACCAAGCTTAAAAATGGAATCATTGCATTCACAAGTAAAAAGTGCATCAACTTATTCATGACAATTAAATGTGGAACCGGTTATTATTTGAGCAAATTGATTGTGGGCAAATTTGTCATTATTTAAGTGTGAAGTATAAGAAATGTAAAATCCAAAAATAAGGAAGCACGGTTTTAATCCTAAGTAATCCTCTCATCCATTACTTGAAAAAACGCTCACAATTAATATAAGTCCGTTTTAAGAGTAATAAGTCATTCGCCTTATGTGTAAAATCCTCATGTCATGCTTTCATAAGTAGCTACACACTCGCTAAGGAAAGAAAAATAAAACTCACGCAATAATTTACATCCGCCATCTTTTTGATTTTGGATCTTCAACCCCGCAACCCGTCAAGGTAATATTGGATTGGAGCAATCTATTGAATCCCCGCAACCCGTCAAGGTAATATTGGAACCCAATAGTCACTATAATTAACACCACACTGCCCCTCTTGGGAGTCTTGCATTATTTTTTTTTTCTTTCTTTTTCTTTTCTTTTTTTTTTCTTCTAGCCACTCATTTTTTTTTGTAAGCCGCTCTTATTTTTCTTTATTCCTCACAAAGAAAGTAGAAACGAATAAAAGGAAAAACACCCGCTAAATATGGAGCATGACATATTTATAGTACACATAAAACGTGCTAACTTAGAATCTTAAAACGTACTCATATCAACCATAAATGATTAGCCAAAAATGCATAAGAGATTACAAACCAATTAAAACCGTACTTGATTATTTATTAACAATTATATACATGCGAAGAAAATAGAGGTCAAGAAGAGAAGGGTTTAGCCACAAGTAATTGCCATGAAGTTTATCTAGCCCTTTTACACTTGCTTCAACTCTATCATTTCCCATTCTCCACAAATTTAAAATTTCAAATAATGAGATTGGTGGATGCTTAGCCTAATAGACCAATGAAGGACTACATGGTTAAGGATACTAGCTAGAGAATGCTAAAATAAGCAAACTCGGGTTGAGTCAAAATATCCATGGCGGGCTAATATGTCAAAGAAATCTAAATTTGTTAAAACCATGTTTTATTTTATTTTTCTCTTTTTATATATTTTTGATGAAAAATAAAGAAGAAATATATACAATGCAAATGTGTTATGCAAAAATGATTGATGCAAAAATTATAAATGCATATTTTTGTTGGCCAAAGTAGATCAAAAATTTGAAAAAATGTTGAAAATTCAATTTTCCATGTTATCATGCAAAACAATGACAAGTTCTAGGTAAGGTCACTTCGATAGAAGACCCCCTACACTTAAGCTAAACATTGTCCTCAATGTTTAAGAGCATGGAAGTATAAAAACTTCCCCTACACTTATGACAATGAATAGACTTTGCTTAACCCAAGTTAAGGAAAGGACAACTATTAGTGAAATCATGTTTAAGCACAAGGTGTCAATGAAAAATCACTAAAGTAACGAAGTGAACCGGATACAAGGGCCTCCTCCATAAGCTCCAAAGCATGAGATGAGTGAGCAACCCTACAAACAATCATGAAGACAAAAGAAGGTCTCCCCTACACTTATCTCCAAGTCTATACCTTTATTTCTAACCTACAACACTCTAAACCTAGTTATACGATGCTTGAGTTAATGAGTCTCTAGCTCGACTCGTCCCTCAATGAATTAATTCATGGGGAAAATGGGGACCTCTTGGACCATTTCAACGGAAATGTCCTCCCCAAAGTAATGTTTAACACGGTGACCATTCACTTTAAAATTTAGACCATCGGGTTGGGACAACTCAAGAGTTCCATATGGAAACACTTGAGCAATAGTGAATGGACCGGACCATCTCGACTTAAGCTTGCCCGCAAAAAGCTTCAATCTTGAGTTAAAGATGAGAACCGGCTCTCCAACTTTGAACTCACGATTCTTGATCTTAGCATCATGCAATTTCTTAGTCTTTTCCTTGTAAAGCAAAGAATTCTCATAGGCATTGGCTCTCAACTCATCCATCTCATTGAGTTGATCTTTCCTATGTGAACCGGCTTGGTTTAAATCAAAGTTAGCCCACTTGAGAGCCCAAGATGCCTTATGTTCTAACTCAAATGGGAGGTGGCACGCTTTTCCATAGACAAGCCTATAAGGCGTACAACCAATTGGTGTTTTAAAAGCCGTCCTAAACGCCCACAAAGCATCATCAAGCTTATCCGACCAAGAAGCTCGATGCTCTCCCACCGTTCTCTCTAAAATTCTCTTTAAACCACGATTTGTGACCTCGGTTTGACCATTTGTTTGAGGGTGATACGCGGTAGAAAGTCTATGATTCACTCCATATTTCTTCATAACTCTCGTGAATTGATCATTACAAAAGTGTGTACAACAATCACTTATGATGGCCCGAGGTACACCAAATCTAGCAAACAATTGTTTCAAAAACTTTACAACCACTCTAGCATCATTTGTAGGTAAGGCTTTAGCCTCCACCCATTTGGACACATAATCCACCGCTACAAGTATATACTTGTTTCCCTTAGAGGATGGAAAAGGTCCCATGAAATCGATGCCCCATACATCAAATATCTCACACTCTTGGATAAAATTTTGTGGCATCTCATCTCGTTGTGTAATTTTTCCTTGTCTTTGACAAACATCACAAAATTTCACCATTTCTTGGGCATCTTTGTAAATGGAAGGCCAATAGTAACCCGAATCAAAGACTTTCTTGGCGATGTAGTTAGGCCCAAAATGTCCACCCGTAGGTCCTTTATGACACGCCTCTAAGATCTTAAATGCTTCGGGCCCATCTACACACCGTCTAATGATTTGGTCCGCACATTGCCTAAAAGATATGGATCATCCCAAAAGTAATACTTAACTTCCTTAAGAAACTTTTTCTTTTGTTGATAAGTAAGACCCTCAATAAGCACATTGCCCACAAGATAGTTTGCGATATCCGTAAACCAAGGTGTGGCATCCTCTTGGGAAGAGATAGACATGAGCTCCTCTAATGGAAAGGATTCATTGATTTCTTGGTGTGGGAAATCTCCTTGAAAAGGATGCTCAAGTCTACTCAAATGATCCGCCGCTAAATTCTCGGCTCCTTTCTTATCACGAATCTCTATCTTAAACTCTTGAAGCAACAAAACCCATCTCAAAAGCCTAGGCTTAGCATCTTGTTTTGTCATAAGATACTTGAGAGCGGAATGATCCGTATACACTATGGTTTTGGAAAGTACAAGATATGGTCTAAACTTCTCAAAAGCATATACTATAGCAAGCAACTCTTTTTCCGTGGTAGTGTAATGAAGTTGTGCACCGGTCATGGTTTTACTCGCATAGTGTATAGGTTGAAAATGCTTATTAACTCTTTGTCCTAGGACGGCCCCCACCGCATAATCACTAGCGTCACACATAAGCTCAAAAGGTAATTCCCAATTTGGAGAAACCAAAACGGGAGCCTTAGTCAATTTTTCCTTAAGAGTCTCAAAAGAGTCTAAACAATCTTGGTTAAAAATGAAAGGAGCCTCTTTCTCCAAGAGGTGAGTCATCGGTCTAGCTATCTTAGAAAAATCTTGTATAAAGCGCCTATAAAATCCCGCATGACCTAAGAAACTCCTCACACCTTTAACCGAGGTGGGTGGGGGAAGCTTAGCAATCACATCAATTTTAGCTCGATCAACTTCTAATCCCTTATTGGATATCTTGTGTCCTAAAACAATCCCCTCTTTCACCATAAAGTGACATTTCTCCCAATTAAGCACCAAACGTGTTTCCTCACAACGCTTAAGCATTCTCTCAAGATTGGTGAGACATGAGCTAAATGAATTTCCAAAAACGGAAAAGTCATCCATAAAAACCTCCATGGTTTGCTCTATCATGTCATGGAAAATCGCCATCATGCACCTTTGAAACGTCCCCGGTGCATTACATAAGCCAAAAGGCATCCTCTTGTAAGCAAATGTACCGTAGGGACAAGTGAATGTGGTCTTTTCTTGATCCTTAGGGTCAATGGGTATTTGGAAATAACCCGAAAAGCCATCAAGAAAACAATAGTACTCATTTCCTGCTAAGCGTTCAAGCATTTGATCCATAAATGGAAGTGGGAAATGGTCTTTCCTAGTTGCCTCATTGAGTTTTCTATAATCAATGCAAACTCTCCAACCGGTCACAAGTCTCGTGGGAATAAGCTCATTGTTCTCATTAGGCACCACGGTGATTCCACCCTTCTTTGGAACACAATGAACCGGGCTAACCCATGGAGAGTCGGAAATGGGATAAATCATACCCGCATATAAGAGTTTAATCACTTCCTTCTTAATAACCTCATGGATTTTTGGGTTAACTCTCCTTTGGTTTTGAATGGCGGGTTTATAGTCATCCTCCATAAGGATTTTGTGGGTACAAAAATGTGGATCAATTCCCCTTATGTCGGATATTTTCCATGCTAAAGCTTTCTTATGTTTCTTAAGAACTTCAATAAGTTGCTCTTTCTCATCCTCTTTCAACTCTTTAGCAATGATCACCGGTAATTGGTCTTTTCCTTCTAAGAAAGCATATTCTAAGTGGGATGGAAGGTCCTTAAGTTCAATGGGAGGTGGACTCTCTATGGAAGGTTTTACTATGGAAGGTTCCTCAATGGTAATCTCTTGTGGAATAGGAGAAGGAATAGGGTCCTCATTGAGCAACTTTTGGATTGTAAGAATATCTTCTTCCCAATTGATGGGAGAATCATCATCACCAAGAAAGTTGGACTCAAATTCCTCCAAGAGGAAATCACTCTCTCCAAAAGGTGTTAAAGAGGGAGCAATTGAGGCCACGGTTTCAACATGTGGTATCTCTTCACTAGCACTCTTACAAGCATCATGAAAGTGTTCATTACACACTTCATCTAGCACATCCACAATATTAATAGTCTCACAAGCTCTAGACTCCTTAACCTCTTTCCTATCACAAACTTTCCCTAACTTAAACACCACTCTCTCATCTTCTACTCTCATAATTAATTCTCCTTCCGCCACATCTATCAAGGTACGACCCGTTCTCAAAAACGGTCTACCAACAATCAAAGGCACTCTAGGATCCATGTCATAATCAACCACTACAAAGTTGGCCGGAAAGGTAAACTCATCCACACCTACAAACACATCTTCCGCTATACCTACGGGGTGAGCTATGGTTCGGTTGGCTAGTTCAAGAGTCATCCTAGTGGGAGTGAGCTCGGGAAGAGATAGTTGTTTCCAAACCGATAAAGGCATGAGGTTTATGCTTGCCCCTAGATCCGCCAAAGCCATGCAATTTTCAACACCGGGAAAATTACAAGGTATCAAGAAGCGCCCCGGATCTCCAAGTTTTGTTGGTAAGGTTTTAAATAACACCGCGGAACAATTTTCATTAAGGGATGTGTTGGGCAAATCAACCAATTTTTCTTTGTTTGAAAGCAAATCCTTGAACATCTTAGCAAACTTTGGCATATAAGCAAGAGCTTCCGCAAAGGATATATTGATGTTGAGTTGCTTAAACATCCTTAAGAAATTGGAGACTTGGATGTCATCCTTGTTTTTTAACTTGTCCTTTTTCAACCTTGAAGGGTATGGAAGAGTAGGTTTTGGTGTAGGTGGAATAGGTGTTGTTGTGGAAGATTTGTCTTTGTTAGCTTCTTCATTGGGAAGTGTGGAAGGTAAAGGAGAAGTATGAGGTGGTTGAGAAGGTGTGTTTGAGTGAATAGGAGCATTTTGAGGAGGCAAAGTAGAAGTAGAAGGCTTATCACAAGTAGGAGCACAAGTGGGTTGAACAATAGTAGGTTTAGGAGGTGAAGGATCCTTTGTTGTTGTTCCACTCCTTGTTGTAATAGCATTGACATTGGCCCTAGGGTTTGTTTGTGTGTTAGAAGGTAAAGCCCCTTGTGGTCTTTGATTTATTGCCACTAAAACCCTATTGATTTGGTCATTCATTCTCTTCTCCATTTCACGCATTTTCTTGTCAACATACTCTTGAGTCTCTTGCATCCCATATCCTTGATTTTGAACTTGAGGGTAAGCTTGATTTGGTATCAGAGCATATGCTTGATTGGGAATAAATGGAAGTGGTTGATTAACTCCTTGTTGTGGTGGATAAAAGGTATTTCCTTGATGTTGAACATTGTTGGGTGCCTTGTAGTTATTTCCTTGATAAGGTGGTCTTTGCCCTTGATTCCTTGGTAAAATTTGAGGAGGATTTTGTTGAATTTGGGTGGGTGGTTGGGGTGGGAATCCGAGTGGAGTAAGGTAGTTTTGGGATTTGTAAGAAAGGTTATTTGGATTGATATTAGGCTTGAAGTGTTCTCGATGTTCCTCTTGATAAGCATAGCATTCCCCTTGATACCCTTGCACCTTATCACATTGTTCATAAGAATGGGGACCTCCACAAGTAACACAAGAAATGGTGATGGCATTCACATTATTTGAGGAATTGTTCAATGAGATGTTCTTAAAAGCTTGAAGCATTTTTAGTTGTACTTGCAAATTCTTCTCACTATTTCTATCCATCCTTTGAAAAATCTCTTCTTGAAACTTGAGGAGTTGGTTGTCACAAGGAGCTTGAGAATTGTTTTGGATAACATGAACCTTTTCTTCAAATGGATTGTTTGTTTGAACCATTGCTTTAGTCTCAATGATGTCCAAAGCCTCTTGATATGTTTTAAGAAGAATATTCCCTCCGGCGGAAGCATTGAGTGAATCTTGGTGGTGAGATTTAAGGCCATCATAGAAGAGGTTGATTTGGTGAACTTGATCCAATCCATGATTAGGGCATCGCCTCAATAGCTCACTATACTCTTCCCAAGCATCACTAAAGGATTGACTAGGTTTTTGTTGAAAGCCCATAATTAAAGTCCTCAAAGCCATAGTCTTATGTGGAGGAAAGAACTTGTTCAAAAACTTAGTGGTGAAACCATCCCATGTGGTGATACTATCGGGTGGTTGGGTGTCTAACCAATGCTTAGCAATTCCCTCTAAGGAAAATGGCACTAACATCAACCTAATCACCTCATGTGGAACCCCATTATGCTTAATGGTATTGCAAAGAGAAAGGAATATCTTAAGGTGAGCATGAGGATCCTCATTCTTGTTACCAAAGAAATGTGATTGTGAAACCATATTGATCATAGATGTATGTAGCTCAAATGTGTTTGCAGGAAAGTCAGGAATCTTAATAGCACTAGCATATCCATGAATGTTGGTTTGCATACGTTCATACAAAGAGCGATTATCAATAGCCATGGCTTCTTGTGGTGGAGTCAAAGCACGATTCTCGTGATCGGCTTGGTGGACGATGGTGGTCTTACTCTTTCTCTTTTTCTTCCTTTTCGGAGGAGAGGTTGTACACCAATCGGTATTTGTGCACGCCCGCGAGTGAGCATGCAACTCAGTACGAGGAATGAGAGAGAAGCTCTCGTGTGACTTTGAAGAGAAATGGATTATCCTCTTCGAGTTTCAATATTAAATATCCACAAGAAAATAACAATATACGTATGTACTACTTGGGTGCAAGACCCTCAATGAAGCCTTCCTTCTTAGAATACTTACAAGTGAACGGGGGGTTAGGTGGCGCGAAGCACTTAAGTACCTATTGACCCTTAGATGGCATTTTATAGCACATCGCCTTTCTATTCACTTAAATGTTCGTATTCTTCGAATTGTTGCTTATTGAGAGTATTTATCTATTCTTGCTTTATTTTGTTTGATCGATACACGTGTCAAGGACCGGAACGCCCCTCAACACGGTGTATTGCCTCGGCAATACTTATGGAGAATATGTAGATTGTTTGTTCTTATACGTATACGTATTTACTTATAATAATATACGGAAAATATTTTTGTATTTATGAGTTTTTTAAGAGAAAATACTATATGTACATAAAAACCGAGAGAATCCAATAATATATATTTTTAGTTGCAATCTCTTAGGAAAAAGATTGCTTTTTGGATTTTTTATTTTTTTTTTGATCAATTCTTTAGGAAAAGAATTGTTTTGTTAATTTTTTAGTTTTTATATATTTTTATATTTTTGATTTTTTTATTTGTTTTTGATTTATGATACGTAAAAATAACGTTCACAAAGTGAACGGATCCCAAAAGCCAATGAAAACCGTCAATCGATAGTCTCTCGTGTAGTCAAAGAACCGGCAGCGGCGCCATTTAATATTTCATTTTTTAGTTCGTTTTTCTCGGTATCGATTCGAATTGATATAACAATCTTAAGCTCGACTTAATTGTTTTTGGTTGTAAAACTTTGTTTGGTAATCTATGTCTAATTGGCACAAAGTAACTAAAAAAAAGTAAAAATACTCTATATAACCTACGTATACGTACTACGCTAAAAACACATTGCAATTACCACAATTAATTGCACAAAATACAAATATGAAAATTACAATTTTAAAAATACATAATATAAAACTAAATTTATAAAAGTAAAAATACAAATTTACTAAAACACAAATGAAAATTTATAAAATGAAGATTCAACTTTTATAAAATCTAATTTTATCAAAACTGAAATCTTGAGTAATACTAAACTAACATTCAAATAGCCCAAATGAAATGTTAATAAAGCCCAAATGTCTTCTGGTCACTAACTAATCCAACAAGCTCTTCTACAACAAATTAACAGTCCACTCTAACACACTAACTAGAACAAACTATGACTAAAATACGCTTTAAAAAAAACTAAGTCTTCAAATATGGCAACTACCCTAAATTCCGTATGATAATACAGTGAATAGAATTTAAGACCAAATTAACTCTCTACACTCCTAACCTTTATTTTCTATATGAGCAGGATAGAAATCACTACTACTTTTCACTAAAAATCAATCAAATCTTCACAAATCAAACTAAAACTAAATGAATTCACTAGCTTCTATCAACTCCAAGTCAATTTTAACACAAACTGAGACAAAATCAGCCTATACTATCTTGCATAGAACACTGGTTATAACAGATACTACAAATTCAGTAAGTCAAAACAATCTAAAACATGTGAGCATATAAGCAGAATCTAAAACATATAAATTGAACATGTAAATCGAACATGTAAACTATGCAGAATTTCAAAAGAAGAATCTAAAACATATGAGCAGCAAAGGTAGTTATCGAACATGTAAATCGAACTAATAAGCAATCTTTACACTACGAATGTGAATTAGCAGATTACTCTAATGAACGTAGAAACTAAACGAGCTTAACCAATTTCATCCAGGCCAAGTCCTTTGACGTGAAGCGGAGCGCTGAGCTCGCTTAAATCAAAACACTCCTCCTACTGCGTCTATTGAGCAAATCCAAATATCTCCAAATCTGATAACCTGCGAAATCGAAACAAAGCAAAGGAAAAAAAAACTAGACATATCCGCCGATTCTGAATACGCATAAACTTCAATATACACCTGCAAAATCACATCGAAAACGAGAAACCAAACAAAAGCTTCGAATCTGCAACTATATGACTGATCTTTGGGATAGCTTCTGATTCAAATGCTTTAAACGAAAAATTATCTAAATTTCTATTTCTTTTTCACTGATTGTAGCATAACAAGATTTAAACAAGACTATTTCTAATAGCTAACACCCGCTAAGTCTAAATACAAGATTTATCAAACTGACTTATATGAGCAGTTACTGAATTCGACTGAATTTTAAAAGAAAACAATTTCTTAAAGCTAACTCTAATCCTATATTGAAATCAAAATAACAATTTCAACTCCTTAACTGAAAACTAACAAACCTGCGTGACAGTAACTCAATATCGCCTACTCGATTATTAGAAGAACTAAATCAAGCGTTTTAAGCAGTAAAGCTTATAATAGCAAAACCTTAGCTCGAAAAAGAAGAAAGAAGAGTAAGAGATGAAATCATAAGTCGATTACAAACTATAACAGTATTGTGAAGTATCTAAAGCAGAATGAAGAAAATTGATTTCAAAATAAAAAGAAACTTAAGCTTTCATTAATGGATGAAAATATCATTCGGTTACAACTAACTGAACTGAAATCTTTAACAGCTTCAAAAGAAAATGAACAAGATTAACTAATTACTAACTACTCCTACTTATCTAACTAACTATGTGAAACCTACACCTATGCTAACCGATTTGCAAATGAGTCTTCGTCTTCTTTATACAGCCGTCGAGAAGAGGAGATGTGACGTGTTCTCGCCAATGAAGAGTGGACACGTGGAAAATACGAGGATAAACTCGTCTTCATTCTTCATTCCAATTTAGGCGTTTCTTCATCTTCGACTTTTGATCTAATTGAGGGATGTCTTCATGTAGAGGAGATCATAAGGAGCATTTTTGTAGTTAAACGCTTTGGCTGAAACCCCTTGGATCTCTCTTGATTGGCAGTAGCATGATTTGGTGGTGAAGATGAAGTCGTTTTCTCTTCTCTCTCTCTTGAAGGTTGAAGAAGACGTGTGTGGGTTTGTGTCTTTGACCGGTTTGGTCAAATTGACCAAAGTAAATATTAACTTTTCATAATTTTGCATTTTGGTCCTTTCTCTTTCATTCTTTCATCAAATGTATATAACTTTGAAATAAAGTTTCTTTTAATCCTTCGTCTCGTAGAAAATTGCAAGCTAAGCCCTCGATCTTTGATAATATTGGCAAATAAAGTCCTTAGAAGCTCTTTCGTCCTTTTCTTCATCTTTTGTGATATAAATCCCTTGAAAACGTGTCTTTGCTCCAAAATGCATCTACTTTACCTGAAAACACAAAAACACCAATACCCACGTAATTCTGATAATTTACAGTTTAATATAAGGTATTTGACTGTGTTTTGAGTGGTTTTTTGATCATTATTGATGAGTGTTTTCACACTTATCAACTTCCCTCCACTTGACCATTGCCATGACCTCATGCAATGCAGAATTTTAAAGCTCTAGATGCACTTTTCTCATAATTAACCCACCTTGGCCATTTTATGATTTAATAAACTAAACTATACTACATGATGAATGGTTTTGAATATTTACAATGCAATGCAAAGAAAGCACTTCTATTTACATCTTTTTGTATTTTCTTGAAATAGGTTTGATGGAAATAACTCATAAAGAATTCAATGACTTTGATTAGGGCTTGGGTACCATGGACACTTATCACCCTCAAGTTTCACTTTCCCCATATCAAGCTTAAAAATGGGATCATTGTATTCACAAGTAAAAAGTGCATCAACTTATTCATGACAATTAAATGTGGAACCGGTTATTATTTGAGCAAATTGCTTGAAGGCAAATTTGTCATTTATTTCAAGTGTGAAGTATAAGAAGTGTAAAATCCAAAAAAGGATATGAGTTTAAGCTCATATCAAAATCCCCTACACTTGAACATTGTCATGTCCTCATGCAATATTATATATTAAAGCTCAAATTTACATTTCCCTCATAATTAATCCACCTTGGCCATATGAGATGCATCTACACTACTCTAAACTAAATGATGCATGATATTGACTTTTAATAATGCAATGAACAAAATACAATTCTATCTATATCTTTTTGATTTTTCTTGAAATGGTTTTGATGGAAATAACTCATAAAGAATTCAATGGCTTAGATTAAGGCTTGGGTACCATGGACATTTATCACCCTCAAGTTTCACTTTCCCCATACCAAGCTTAAAAATGGAATCATTGCATTCACAAGTAAAAAGTGCATCAACTTATTCATGACAATTAAATGTGGAACCGGTTATTATTTGAGCAAATTGCTTGTGGGCAAATTTGTCATTATTCAAGTGTGAAGTATAAGAAATGTAAAATCCAAAAATAAGGAAGCACGGTTTTAATCCTAAGTAATCCTCTCATCCATTACTTGAAAAACCGCTCACAATTAATATAAGTCCGTTTTAAGAGTAATAAGTCATTCGCCTTATGTGTAAAATCCTCATGTCATGCTTTCATAAGTAGCTACACACTCGCTAAGGAAAGAAAAATAGAACTCACGCAATAATTTACATCCGCCATCTTTTTGATTTTGGATCTTCAACCCCGCAACCCGTCAAGGTAATATTGGATTGGAGCAATCTATTGAATCCCCGCAACTCGTCAAGGTAATATTGGAACCCAATAGTCACTATAATTAACACCACACTGCCCCTCTTGGGAGTCTTGCATTATTTTTTTTCTTTTTCTTTTCTTTTTTTTTTCCTTCTAGCCACTCATTTTTTTTTGTAAGCCGCTCTTATTTTTCTTTATTCCTCACAAAGAAAGTAGAAACGAATAAAAGGAAAAACACCCGCTAAATATGGAGCATGACATAAGTATAGTACACATAAAACGTGCTAACTTAGAATCTTAAAACGTACTCATATCAACCATAAATGATTAGCCAAAAATACATAAGAGATTACAAACCAATTAAAACCGTACTTGATTATTTATTAACAATTATATACATGCGAAGAAAATAGAGGTCAAGAAGAGAAGGGTTTAGCCACAAGTAATTGCCTTGAAGTTTATCTAGCCCTTTTACACTTGCTTCAACTCTATCATTTCCCATTCTCCACAAATTTAAAATTTCAAATAATGAGATTGGTGGATGCTTAGCCTAATAGACCAATGAAGGACTACATGGTTAAGGATACTAGCTAGAGAATGCTAAAATAAGCAAACTCGGGTTGAGTCAAAATATCCATGGCGGGCCTAATATGTCAAAGAAATCTAAATTTGTTAAAACCATGTTTTATTTTATTTTTCTCTTTTTATATATTTTTGATGAAAAATAAAGAAGAAATATATACAATGCAAATGTGTTATGCAAAAATGATTGATGCAAAAATTATAAATGCATATTTTTGTTGGCCAAAGTAGATCAAAAAATTGAAAAAATGTTGAAAATTCAATTTTCCATGTTATCATGCAAAACAATGACAAGTTCTAGGTAAGGTCACTTCGATAGAAGACCCCCCTACACTTAAGCTAAACATTGTCCTCAATGTTTAAGAGCATGGAAGTATAAAAACTTCCCCTACACTTATGACAATGAATAGACTTTGCTTAACCCAAGTTAAGGAAAGGACAACTATTAGTGAAATCATGTTTAAGCACAAGGTGTCAATGAAAAATCACTAAAGTAACGAAGTGAACCGGATACAAGGGCCTCCTCCATAAGCTCCAAAGCATGAGATGAGTTAGCAACCCTACAAACAATCATGAAGACAAAAGAAGGTATCCCCTACACTTATCTCCAAGTCTATACCTTTATTTCTAACCTAAAACACTCTAAACCTAGTTATACGATGCTTGAGTTAATGAGTCTCTAGCTCGACTCGTCCCTCAATGAATTAATTCATGGGGAAAATGGGGACCTCTTGGACCATTTCAACGGAAATGTCCTCCCCAAAGTAATGTTTAACACGGTGACCATTCACTTTAAAATTTGGACCATCGGGTTGGGACAACTCAAGAGTTCCATATGGAAACACTTGAGCAATAGTGAATGGACCGGACCATCTCGACTTAAGCTTGCCCGCAAAAAGCTTCAATCTTGAGTTAAAGAGGAGAACCGGCTCTCCAACTTTGAACTCACGATTCTTGATCTTAGCATCATGCAATTTCTTAGTCTTTTCCTTGTAAAGCAAAGAATTCTCATAGGCATTGGCTCTCAACTCATCCATCTCATTGAGTTGATCTTTCCTATGTGAACCGGCTTGGTTTAAATCAAAGTTAGCCCACTTGAGAGCCCAAGATGCCTTATGTTCTAACTCAAATGGGAGGTGGCACGCTTTTTCATAGACAAGCCTATAAGGCGTACAACCAATTGGTGTTTTAAAAGCCGTCCTAAACGCCCACAAAGCATCATCAAGCTTATCCGACCAAGAAGCTCGATGCTCTCCCACCGTTCTCTCTAAAATTCTCTTTAAACCACGATTTGTGACCTCGGTTTGACCATTTGTTTGAGGGTGATACGCGGTAGAAAGTCTATGATTAACTCCATATTTCTTCATAACTCTCGTGAATTGATCATTACAAAAGTGTGTACCACGATCACTTATGATGGCCCGAGGTACACCAAATCTAGCAAACAATTGTTTCAAAAACTTTACAACCACTCTAGCATCATTGGTAGGTAAGGCTTTAGCCTCCACCCATTTGGACACATAATCCACCGCTACAAGTATATACTTGTTTCCCTTAGAGGATGGAAAAGGTCCCATGAAATCGATGCCCCATACATCAAATATCTCACACTCTTGGATAAAATTTTGTGGCATCTCATCTCGTTGTGTAATTTTTCCTTGTCTTTGACAAACATCACAAAATTTCACCATTTCTTGGGCATCTTTGTAAATGGAAGGCCAATAGTAACCCGAATCAAAGACTTTCTTGGCGGTGTAGTTAGGCCCAAAATGTCCACCCGTAGGTCCTTTATGACACGCCTCTAAGATCTTAAATGCTTCGGGCCCATCTACACACCGTCTAATGATTTGGTCCGCACATTGCCTAAAAAGATATGGATCATCCCAAAAGTAATACTTAACTTCCTTAAGAAACTTTTTCTTTTGTTGATAAGTAAGACCCTCAATAAGCACATTGCCCACAAGATAGTTTGCGATATCCGCAAACCAAGGTGTGGCATCCTCTTGGGAAGAGATAGACATGAGCTCCTCTAATGGAAAGGATTCATTGATTTCTTGGTGTGGGAAATCTCCTTGAAAAGGATGCTCAAGTCTACTCAAATGATCCGCCGCTAAATTCTCGGCTCCTTTCTTATCACGAATCTCTATCTTAAACTCTTGAAGCAACAAAACCCATCTCAAAAGCCTAGGCTTAGCATCTTGTTTTGTCATAAGATACTTGAGAGCGGAATGATCCGTATACACTATGGTTTTGGAAAGTACAAGATATGGTCTAAACTTCTCAAAAGCATATACTATAGCAAGCAACTCTTTTTCCGTGGTAGTGTAATGAAGTTGTGCACCGGTCATGGTTTTACTCGCATAGTGTATAGGTTGAAAATGCTTATTAACTCTTTGTCCTAGGACGGCCCCCACCGCATAATAACTAGCGTCACACATAAGCTCAAAAGGTAATTCCCAATTTGGAGAAACCAAAACGGGAGCCTTAGTCAATTTTTCCTTAAGAGTCTCAAAAGAGTCTAAACAATCTTGGTTAAAAATGAAAGGAGCCTCTTTCTCCAAGAGGTGAGTCATCGGTCTAGCTATCTTAGAAAAATCTTGTATAAAGCGCCTATAAAATCTCGCATGACCTAAGAAACTCCTCACACCTTTAACCGAGGTGGGTGGGGGAAGCTTAGCAATCACATCAATTTTAGCTCGATCAACTTCTAATCCCGTATTGGATATCTTGTGTCCTAAAACAATCCCCTCTTTCACCATAAAGTGACATTTCTCCCAATTAAGCACCAAACGTGTTTCCTCACAACGCTTAAGCATTCTCTCAAGATTGGTGAGACATGAGCTAAATGAATTTCCAAAAACGGAAAACTCATCCATAAAAACCTCCATGGTTTGCTCTATCATGTCATGGAAAATCGCCATCATGCACCTTTGAAACGTCCCCGGTGCATTACATAAGCCAAAAGGCATCCTCTTGTAAGCAAATGTACCGTAGGGACAAGTGAATGTGGTCTTTTCTTGATCCTTAGGGTCAATGGGTATTTGGAAATAACCCGAAAAGCCATCAAGAAAACAATAGTACTCATTTCCCGCTAAGCGTTCAAGCATTTGATCCATAAATGGAAGTGGGAAATGGTCTTTCCTAGTTGCCTCATTGAGTTTTCTATAATCAATGCAAACTCTCCAACCGGTCACAAGTCTCGTGGGAATGAGCTCATTGTTCTCATTAGGCACCACGGTGATTCCACCCTTCTTTGGAACACCGGGCTAACCCATGGAGAGTCGGAAATGGGATAAATCATACCCGCATCTAAGAGTTTAATCACTTCCTTCTTAATAACCTCATAGATTTTTGGGTTAACTCTCCTTTGCTTTTGAATGGAGGGTTTATAGTCATCCTCCATAAGGATTTTGTGGGTACAAAAATGTGGATCAATTCCCCTTATGTCGGATATTTTCCATGCTGAAGCTTTCTTATGTTTCTTAAGAACTTCAATAAGTTGCTCTTTCTCATCCTCTTTCAACTCTTTAGCAATGATCACCGGTAATTGGTCTTTTCCTTCTAAGAAAGCATATTCTAAGTGGGATGGAAGGTCCTTAAGTTCAATGGGAGGTGGACTCTCTATGGAAGGTTCCTCAATGGTAATCTCTTGTGGAATAGGAGAAGGAATAGGGTCCTCATTGAGAAACTTTTGGATTGTAAGAATATCTTCTTCCCAATTGATGGGAGAATCATCATCACCAAGAAAGTTGGACTCAAATTCCTCCAAGAGGAAATCACTCTCTCCAAAATGTGTTAAAGAGGGAGCAATTGAGGCCACGGTTTCAACATGGGGTATCTCATCACTAGCACTCTTACAAGCATCATGAAAGTGTTCATTACACACTTCATCTAGCACATCCACAATGTTAATAGTCTCACAAGGTCTAGACTCCTTAACCTCTTTCCTATCACAAACTTTCCCTAACTTAAACACCACTCTCTCATCTTCTACTCTCATAATTAATTCTCCTTCCGCCACATCTATCTAGGTACGACCCGTTCTCAAAAACGGTCTACCAACAATCAAAGGCACTCTATGATCCATGTCATAATCAACCACTACAAAGTCGGCCGGAAAGGTAAACTTATCCACACCTACAAACACATCTTCCGCTATACCTACGGGGTGAGCTATGGTTTGGTTGGCTAGTTCAAGAGTCATCCTAGTGGGAGTGAGCTCGAGAAGAGATAGTTGTTTCCAAACCGATAAAGGCATGAGGTTTATGCTTGCCCCTAGATCCGCCAAAGCCATGCAATTTTCAACACCGGGAAAATTACAAGGTATCAAGAAGCGCCCCGGATCTCCAAGTTTTGTTGGTAAGGTTTTAAGTAACACCGCGGAACAATTTTCATTAAGGGATGTGTTGGGCAAATCAACCAATTTTTCTTTGTTTGAAAGCAAATCCTTGAACATCTTAGCAAACTTTGGCATATAAGCAAGAGCTTCCGCAAAGGATATATTGATGTTGAGTTGCTTAAACATCCTTAAGAAATTGGAGACTTGGATGTCATCCTTGTTTTTTAACTTGTCCTTTTTCAACCTTGAAGGGTATGGAAGAGTAGGTTTTGGTGTAGGTGGAATAGGTGTTGTTGTGGAAGATTTGTCTTTGTTAGCTTCTTCATTGGGAAGTGTGGAAGGTAAAGGAGAAGTATGAGGTGGTTTAGAAGGTGTGTTTGAGTGAATAGGAGCATTTTGAGGAGGCAAAGTAGAAGTAGAAGGCTTGTCACAAGTAGGAGCACAAGTGGGTTGAACAATAGTAGGTTTAGGAGGTGAAGGATCCTTTGTTGTTGTTCCACTCCTTGTTGTAATAGCATTGAAATTGGCCCTAGGGTTTGTTTGTGTGTTAGAAGGTAAAGCCCCTTGTGGTCTTTGATTTATTGCCACTAAAACCCTATTGATTTGGTCATTCATTCTCTTCTCCATTTCATGCATTTTCTTGTCAACATACTCTTGAGTCTCTTGCATCCCATATCCTTGATTTTGAACTTGAGGGTAAGCTTGATTTGGTATTGGAGCATATGCTTGATTGGGAATAAATGAAAGTGGTTGATTAACTCCTTGTTGTGGTGGATAAAAGGTATTTCCTTGATGTTGAACATTGTTGGGTGCCTTGTAGTTATTTCCTTGATAAGGTGGTCTTTGCCCTTGATTCCTTGGTAAAATTTGAGGAGGATTTTGTTGAATTTGGGTGGGTGGTTGGGGTGGGAATCCGGGTGGAGTAAGGTAGTTTTGGGATTTGTAAGAAAGGTTATTTGGATTGATATTAGGCTTGAAGTGTTCACGATGTTCCTCTTGATAAGCATAGCATTCCCCTTGATACCCTTGTACCTTATCACATTGTTCATAAGAATGGGGACCTCCACAAGTAACACAAGAAATGGTGATGGCATTCACATTATTTGAGGAATTGTTTAATGAGATGTTCTTAAAAGCTTGAAGCATTTCTAGTTGTACTTGCAAATTCTTCTCACTATTTCTATCCATCCTTTGAAAAAACTCTTCTTGAAACTTGAGGAGTTGGTTGTCACAAGGAGCTTGAGAATTGTTTTGGATAACATGAACCTTTTCTTCAAATGGATTGTTTGTTTGAACCATTGCTTTAGTCTCAATGATGTCCAAAGCCTCTTGATATGTTTTAAGAAGAATATTCCCTCCCGCGGAAGCATTGAGTGAATCTTGGTGGTGAGATTTAAGGCCATCATAGAAGAGGTTGATTTGGTGAACTTGATCCAATCCATGATTAGGGCATCGCCTCAATAGCTCACTATACTCTTCCCAAGCATCACTAAAGGATTGACTAGGTTTTTGTTGAAAGCCCATAATTAAAGTCCTCAAAGCCATAGTCTTATGTGGAGGAAAGAACTTGTTCAAAAACTTAGTGGTGAAACCATCCCATGTGGTGATACTATCGGGTGGTTGGGTGTCTAACCAATGCTTAGCAATTCCCTCTAAGGAAAATGACACTAACATCAACCTAATCACCTCATGTGGAACCCCATTATGCTTAATGGTATTGCAAAGAGAAAGGAATCTCTTAAGGTGAGCATGAGGATCCTCATTCTTGTTACCAAAGAAAGGTGATTGTGAAACCATATTGATCATAAATGTATGTAGCTCAAATGTGTTTGCAGGAAAGTCGGGAATCTTAATAGCACTAGCATATCCATGAATGTTGGTTTGCATACGTTCATACAAAGAGCGATTATCAATAGCCATGGCTTCTTGTGGTGGAGTCAAAGCACGATTCTCGTGATCGGCTTGGTGGACGATGGTGGTCTTACTCTTTCTCTTTTTCTTCCTTTTCGGAGGAAGTGGTTGTACACCAATCGGTATTTGTGCACGCCCGCGAGTGAGCATGCAACTCAATACGAGGAATGAGAGAGAATCTCTCGTGTGACTTTGAAGAGAAATGGATTATCCTCTTCGAGTTTCAATATTAAATATCCACAAGAAAATAACAATATACGTATGTACTACTTGGGTGCAAGACCCTCAATGAAGCCTTCCTTCTTAGAATACTTACAAGTGAACGGGGGGTTAGGTGGCGCGAAGCACTTAAGTACCTATTGACCCTTAGATGGCATTTTATAGCACATCACCTTTCTATTCACTTAAATGTTCGTATTCTTCGAATTGTTGCTTATTGAGAGTATTTATCTATTCTTGCTTTATTTTGTTTGATCGATACACGTGTCAAGGATCGGAACGCCCCTCAACACGGTGTATTGCCTCGGCAATACTTATGGAGAATATGTAGATTGGTTGTTCTTATACGTATACGTATTTACTTATAATAATATATGGAAAATATTTTTGTATTTATGAGTTTTTTAAGAGAAAATACTATATGTACATAAAAACCGAGAGAATCCAATAATATATATTTTTGGTTGCAATCTCTTAGGAAAAAGATTGCTTTTTGGATTTTTTATTTTTTTTTGGTCAATTCTTTAGGAAAATAATTGTTTTGTTAATTTTTTAGTTTTTATATATTTTTATATTTTTGATTTTTTTATTTGTTTTTGATTTATGATACGTAAAAATAACGTTCACAAAGTGAACGGATCCCAAAAGCCAATGAAAACCGTCAATCGATAGTCTCTCGTGTAGTCAAAGAACCGGCAGCGGCGCCATTTGAAATTGAGTATAATGCAGTTCGTTTTTTCTCAGTTCTTGCTAATGGAAAGTCCAACCAATATCGGGTTTTTAACTGTTTTTGGTTGTTAAACTTGTTTGGATATTCTATTTGCTAATTCAACAAAGCCTTGCAAAACGGAAAAATATTACCTACTTATATGTAAAACATTTAGCAAATACCAAGTTTTTATCCAAGTAAAATTCAAAATGTAAAATATGAAACTTAAAGGACTGAAAATGTAAATTCTAGGAAAGATAAATGCTTGAAATGTAAATTCTAACAAGTCTAGGGACTAAAAGTGTAAATCTGTTAACTAAGAGGATCAATTATGCAAAACTTATAACCAACTAGCCAAAATGTATCAAACTTAACAACTTTCTAACTGAAATTAAACAATCTCAAAACTACAAGGGCTTAAAACTTGCAAACCCTAAAAACTTTGAAATTAAGCCAAGTTTACACACTGTTTAAAACATGAGGGACTAATTTGCAATTTCTGGAACTTTTTAAGCCAAAACGGGTTTAGGATGAAAATAAGCTCGTTTGAGCTTATTTCTTAACCAAATTCAATGAAACAAATTTCAAAACACTTAAAATCCAAAATGAGCTACGTGTGTAAAAGGATTTAGGTTGAAGTTGTAAAATAAGCAATTGAGAACTTATCAATAAGCCCAAAATAAGCTACAGCAAAAACTAGACAATCACAACTTGATTTTCTTATTGAAACTGATTAAGCAACTCAATTAATGAACGGGAAATCAAACTAGAACATTTTTCATCAAGTAATAAGCTGGAAATTTGAATTAAGCTGAAAATGGGCTTATGTTGACCAAGCGTTGACCGACTTATTTTTCAAAAAGCTTAAACTTTCAAAAATCAAGTAACTCAATGTTTTAAGTGGATTTGTGAAGAAAAATGGCCATGTTTATGAAGAGGATAAGGAGATATAAATTTTCAGCTTTCATTTACAGAAACTTGACTTAACTATGCTTATCTGAATTTTGCTTATTCCTAACTGCTTATTGAAAACTGTATCAAATGCTCTTAGATTCTGAATCTATATGATATAAGCTACAAATGAGAACAAATTTGGTGCAATTTCATCTAGTAATGAATGAGTACTGATCAAATGAAAATGACAAGTTCTAAATGACAAAACTGCATAAGAATGACCCAAACATTTTTAATGCCATTTGCCTGTTTGACTATCTTTTTTACTTGTAAATGACTTGAAACACTTGATAACCACCTTTTAACTGCAAATGAACTCTAAAACACCAGGACTCAATTCTTGAAAACTCTTTATAAGCTAATCCCAAACACTCCTTTATCTGATTTTTATGAAAATTTGTGAAGACTATTTGATTTTGGAATTGAACTGAATGAAAATCTATAGCAAGCTAGACTCAGTGATCAAAATGAAAGGTTTGAAAGAAGTATGCAAGTACTTATCACTACTAGAACTACAATCAAGGTAAAAGGCCAAAATATGACTGAATAAGGCTATAAGCTAGAACTTAATCCAATTCTTAGAACAAGTAAACAAAATTAAGCTACAAGCAACCAAAGATCAAACAATCAGCAACTCTAAACAACTTTTATCATGCAGGCATCAAGATTACACTAAGAGAAATAGCATGCATTTGACTTTTTCAGTGGAACAAAAACAAGAGCTTTAAAACCATTTGAAGTAATCCATTGGGAAGAAGAGGAGCGCTGAGCTCTCTTAGCCTAGTGATAACCACCACCTTATCACTAGGACAACAATCAATCAACAAGAACAGCTACAAATCAACAGAAATCATCAACATGCTTGAAATCTTCAAAAAACTATGGAATGAACTGAATTCTTCTCAAACAGCTAACAAACTCCTTCAAGGTCAGTTATGATCAATCTATGATCATAAAAACCACAAAACAGCAACACAAGTATCCAATAGTAGCAGGAAATGAACAGTAATATGAAGAACAGATTTGGCGGGAAATGGGAAATTTGAATTTTATTCAATGAAATTTGTTACAAAGTTGTTAGGAAGCTACTAACTAACTAACTAACTCAAGAGTTTGTCAGACTCTTGAGTAGTTAGGGTAAAAGGGAAGGAAAATTGAAAGGAAATTTAGAAGTGTGTGTTTTTACAAAACTAAGCTACATGTACAAATGAAGTCCTATCCATCTATTTATAAACGTGAGGAAGATGGTTGTTGGGGTTGGTGACGTGTCAGGACCAATCCCAGCTCTCCACGTGGACAATTCTGCATAATTGCATTTGCATGTATGAACAATGATTTGGGCTTTTCTTCAATAATTGATTTCATGTTAATTGACTTGTACCATTGTGTTCGTCTCTTCAAAATGATCAATTTTGGTGTTGACATCTTTTCATGAAATGGATTGTAGCTCAAACGCAATCCTGGCAAATATTTTTGATGAAGAAGATGCCACGTGTCAACATGTGATTGGCTAAAAATTGATCACACGGATCCAACTGTTGTGATTGGGTATTAATTGCATGATGGCTGTGAGTGGGAATTAATTACATAGCTTGGTGATCCGTGTGACTTCTTTTCTCTCTTCTCATTGGCTGAAATGGTTTCACATGGATTAAACTTTGAATAACTTTCAAATGTTGGCAGAATTAGTCCCTTGATTTAGCAGATTGTTGTTTTAAGCTAGAAGCTTCATTCTTTTGACATGTTTGGTCCTTCAACTTTCATTCTTGAACAAAATGGTCCTTTGACTGAGTTGACTTGAGAGGACCAAGTTTGACTTGAATCTTGAGTTTTTACAATATTTGCACTTTGGTCCTTCTACTTTGGCAATTTGTCAAGATAGGTCCTTGCACTTCAAAGTCTTGTCACTTTTGATCCTTCTTTGTCTTTTTCATCCATTTGAGCTTGATTTTTCTTTGTTTTCTTGAAAATGTATCCTTTTTCCTACACAAGTGTACACAAACACAAACATACCACATAACACTGTTTTTGCAAGATAAATTGGAATTTTGCTTCATGTTTTAGGGTTATTTGTTGATAAAAGGATATGAGTTTAAGCTCATATCAGATGATTAGCGAAAAGATGAGGATACTTGCTCTTGAATTGATCTTCACGTTCCCACGTGTATTCTGGACCTCTACGCGCATTCCAACGGATTTTTACAATAGGTATACGGCTTTGCTTGAGTTGTTTGACTTGACGGTCCATAACTTCTACTGGTTCTTCTACAAAGTTGAGTTTGTCGTCGAGTTGAATCTCTTCCAAAGGAATAACGAGTGTCTCGTCGGCTAAACATTTCTTCAAATTGCAAATGTGAAACACATTATGCACTCGGCTAAGTTCTTGGGGTAATTCCAAACGATAGGCTACGGAGCCAATTCTCTCTATAATCTTGAAGGGTCCAATGTAACGAGGATTCAACTTTCCACGCTTTCCAAAGCGAATCACACCCTTCCAAGGTGAGACCTTCAACATGACTCTATCACCAACCTCAAACTCAAGGGGTTTGCGTCTCATGTCAGCATAACTCTTTTGTCGATCTCTTGCGGCTTGCATACGGCTCTTGATCTTAAAGATCTTCTCAGTAGTCTCGTGTATGATCTCGGGTCCAGTGAGTTGTGCTTCACCAACCTCTGCCCAACACACGGGTGAACGACACTTCCTACCATACAGTGCTTCGAACGGCGCTGCCTTAATGCTAGTGTGATAACTATTGTTGTATGAGAACTCCACCAGTGGTAGGTGTCTATCCCATCTATTTCTGAAGTCAATCACACAAGCTCTCAGCATATCTTCTAAGGTTTGAATGGTCCTTTCACTTTGACCGTCAGTTTGGGGATGGTACGCAGTGCTCATATCCAACTGCGTTCCCAATGCCTTCTGCAGTGACTTCAAGAACTGCGAAGTAAATCGGCTGTCTCGGTCGGAGATTATAGACACAGACACACCATGCTTCGTGACTACTTCCTCCAAGTATGTTCTTGCTAACTTATCCATTCCATCGGTCTCCTTGATGGGTATGAAATGAGCCGATTTGGTGAGTCGGTCGACGATTACCCAAATGGTGTCAAATCCGGCTGAGGTTTTTGGTAGCTTGGTAATGAAATCCATAGTGATCCTTTCCCACTTCCATTCTGGCAGTTCGGGTTGGACCAACAATCCTGATGGTTTCATATGTTCGGCCTTGACCTTGGCACAAGTCAAGCACTTGCTAACGTATGTAGCAATATCCGCCTTCATGTTCGGCCACCAATACAACACCTTTAGATCATGATACATTTTGTCAGATCCCGGATGTATGGAGTATTTTGACTTATGCGACTCATGCATAATCAAAGATCGTAGGTCACCATGGCACGGTAGCCAACTCCTATTATCAAGGCATAACGTTCCATCCGAGCGAGCTTCTAACTTCTTTATCATTCCTTCAACATCTTCAGTCTTGAGAATTTCTTCCTCGACTGCCTCTTTCTGAGCCTTGAGGATTAAGGATGGAAGGTCTAAGTCAATGGTCATCACCAAGGCCTTCACCCTAAGAACTCTCTCCTTTCGACTCAAAGCGTCGGCCACGACATTTGCCATGCCCGGGTGATAACGGATCTCGCAATCGTAATCACTGAGCAACTCTAGCCAACGTCGTTGTCTCATGTTGAGTTCCTTTTGATTCAAAATGTGTTGTAGACTCTTATGATCAGTGAATACAACACACTTAGTACCATAAAGGTAGTGTCTCCAAATCTTCAAGGCAAACACCACTGCTCCCAACTCTAGGTCATGAGTTGTGTAGTTCTTCTCGTGCACTTTTAGTTGTCTTGATGCGTAAGCTATGACCTTAGTCCTTTGCATCAGTACCGCACCTAACCCTTTTATGGATGCATCACAATACACCACAAAGTCTTCATTACCCTCGGTTAGGGCTAGTATAGGTGCTTCACACAACATCTGCTTCAATGTCTGAAATGCCAAATCTTGATCCTCTTTCCACTCAAATTTCTTGTCCTTTTGAGTCAACTCCGTCATTGGTTTAGCTATCTTGGAGAAACCTTCAATGAATCTCCTATAGTAACCAGCAAGACCTAAAAATTGGCGGATCTCCGTGGGTGTTGTTGGAGTCGCCCAATCCTTCACGGCCTCGATCTTAGCAGGATCAACGTGAATACCACTGCTGTCGATTACATGCCCAAGGAATTGCACCGTGTTTATCCAAAACTCACATTTGGAAAACTTTGCATATAACTTCTCCTTCCTTAGCAGCTCTAGTATGGTCTTCAAATGTTCCTTGTGTTCTTCTTCATTACGAGAATAGATGAGAATATCATCGATAAATACAATCACAAACTTGTCCAAGTATGGTTTGCAAACTCGGTTCATGAGATCCATGAATACCGCAGGCGCGTTTGTCAAACCGAAAGGCATAACTTGGAACTCGTAGTGTCCGTACCGGGTTCTAAAAGCCGTCTTATGAACGTCTTCCTCTCTAACCCTTAGTTGATGATATCCTGACCTTAAATCGATCTTCGAGTATATGCTAGATCCTTGCAATTGGTCGAAAAGATCGTCAATTCTTGGCAATGGGTAACGGTTCTTTATCGTCAGTTTATTCAATTCTCGGTAATCGATACACATTCTAAAGGATCCATCTTTCTTTTTGACAAATAAGACCGGCACTCCCCAAGGTGAGGAACTTGGTCTAATGAAACCTTTGTCAGAAAGTTCCTGTTGGGAATAAATTATGGGTCAGTTCACTAGACGCTGATAAGAAGAATTCAAGCGCTGATAAGATGACATTGGACGCTGACAGCCAAGCGTTGACATTTGAAGAAGTCAACGCTGACAGCCTTGAAGATTAGCACTGATGGAATATATCTTCATACGAATCTTTTTGTTTATTTGTTTCTTTATTTGTGTATGGTAAAGATAAGCTCGACATTGTATTTTCTATTATTATCTTTACCTAGAATAGTTGATTCATAGCTTATTGTACAAGACTTCTTAATCTATAAAAGAAGATCTTTTAGGTTAAAGTTAATCATCAGTTATCATAAGTTTTCACAAGTTAAACCTCTTTCATTGTAATCAAGTTCGATCATTCTAATACAAGTGAAAGTTTGTTTAACATCTTTGTGTTTTAGATTAAGTGTTAATTCCGCATAACACTTAGTTACTTTATTCATAAGCAAAGGTTTCTCTACGTGTAGTACTTGATCTAATCTCGTATACAAAGCTTAATCGATCTAAGTTTGGGATCAACAAGTGGTATCAGAGCTTGTTGAGAAACTTTTGATCTTTAAGTAACGCAAGAACCCTAAAACACCAAAAACCCTAAAAACCCTAAAAATTCTCAAAACCCTAAAAACATCATGTCTGGCACAGATCAACCTGCTGCTCCTGCTTTGCTACAAAACAACTCCACAAACCCTAGTATCAAAATTCCCATGTTTGATGCCAGGAACTTCGAGCTTTGGAAGTCTAATTTTGAGCAATATGTAACCATCCATGACTACACTCTTTGGGAGATTGTTGATTATGGGAACACATTCAACAAAGCTCAAAAGATTACTAATGCTATTGCTGCAAGGGTAGCTGTTCCTAATTGTCCTGAAGCTGATAAGAAGGAAAGGCCTGAAGATGGAAGAGCTGTATCTGCTGAAGATATAGCCAAGAAAAGGGTGGACATGAAAATCTTGAACATCATGAAACACGCCTTAGGTCATGAGAATCAGCACAAGTACAAACGCTTTGAGTCTGCAAAAGGGCTTTGGGAAGCTCTTGAAGTAGCACATGGTGGCAATGCTGACACAAAAGAAGAAAAGAAGAAGCAACTCATGCATGAGTATGCTGTCTTTAAGGCTCAACCCAATGAGAATCTCAGCAGTGTGAGAAGTAGACTGCTTGATATTACAAGTCAACTTTCCTTCATGGGAACACAGATTGATGACCCTGACTTGAATGCTACTTTTCTCAAAAGCCTTGGTGATGTATGGAAGATTGAGGCAAGATCCATTCTTGTCAATAACACCCACAAAACTTCTAGGTTTGATGACATCTTCAACAAACTAAGACTGTTGGAGAATGAATGGCTTTTGGAGAGTGATAACAAATCTTCCAGTAGCAACATGGCCTTCTTCTCACAAAGTGAAGGTCAATTTGATTCCATGAACTTCTATGGACATCCAACCACTGGATCTCAATGTGTCAACGCTGGATCACATCCTATCAGTGTTGGAACACAGTCTGTCAGCGCTGGATCATATCCTGTCAGCGCTTCATACTCAAGCGCTGACACTCACAACTTTGGCGCTGATAGAATTAAACCTGCTGGTTTAGATCTAGATACTGTGTGTGCATTCATTGCTTCTTTGCCTAGTGATTCAAGGATCACATATGAAGATCTTGAGCAGATAAGTGATGAGCAATTGGAAGAGATGGACATCAAGTGGACTATGGCTCTTGTAAGTTTAAGAGCAAACAGGTTTAATAAAAGGTTCAAGAAGAAGATGACCTTTAATGCTAAGGATGTTGTTGGATTTGACAAATCCAAAGTTGAGTGCTACAATTGTCATCGTATGGGGCACTTTATGAGGGAATGTAGATCTCCAAGAAGATCTGATGCTGGTAAGCCTTCAAGCCAAATGGTTAAGAGCCAAGACTCCAAGGCCATGGTAGCTGTTCAACAAATTGATGGTGTTGGAGGATGGGACTGGAGCTGGAACTTTTTGGCTAAGGATGAGGAAGAGGACAGAGCTTTGGTTGCTGAAGTTAAGGAAGAGCATGTTGAATATGCTCTCATGGCACACTCCTCCTCTTCATTAGATAATGAGGTATATGATGATGCTTTCTGTTCTAAGGGTTGTCGTTTAAATACTGAAAAATTAAATCAAGAGATAGTAAAATTATTAGATGAGGCAAGTGCTGAAAGATGCAAAGTATCTAATTATCAAATTGCTCTCACCCAAACAGAAATGACAGTAGCTGAGTATAAGAAAATGGAGTTTGATTTAAAGGATAAAATAAATATCTTAAAACATGAGTTACATCAAAGTAAAGATATTCAAGATATCACAAACAGGGTTAATCTTGATTTGATAGCTAAGTTAGATGAGGCTAACAAAAATAAAGATAATGTGAGTCTTAAAATCCAGAGATTTGATAAGGCCACACAATCCCTAGGAGAGTGTGTTAGTAAACAAAGAGACTCTAAGGACATGAGTGGGATTGGGATGAAAGATTATACTGGTGTTCCACCACCAGCTGGGGATTTCTATGGTGTCCAATCAAAGGACTTATCTTGGACTGGCTTGCCAGAACTCCAAGAGAAGGAATTCATTCCTCCACCTAGAGTGACTTCCCCAGTTGAGGAATATAAACAAAAACTGACTGACCTAGATGAGTGGAAGAAAGCTAACCACACTTTGTTTGTTAAGGGAGGGTTGTTGTGTGAAAGTCCAAATGAGCCCACACCAATCACGAGCCATGATCCTACACCTATTAAAATCACACACCCAACCACTGGCAAAGCTGTTGACCTTGGCCCACAAACTGTTAGAAAACCTAGTGTTAAGTATGCAGAGATGTATAGGAATACTAGGTCACCAAAAAGCCAAGTTAGTAACCATGGAACAGGCTTCTTTGCTTCAAGACCTAAGACTATGTCAAGAAAAGCTTGTTACTCATGTGGTAGCTTTTCACATTTGGCATACAAATGTGTCAACGCTTCCAATGTCAACGCTGATAGGAACCATTTCAGCGCTGACAAAAGTCAACATAGGTCAAACACTGTCAGACCCAATACCTTTGTGAACAAAAGTTCACAAGTTGTTAGACCAGCCCCATTCTTTTCTAGAGGGTCTAACACACATGGCCTAAGACCTTTCCAAAAGTCAAACACTTGGTCCAATAGGCAATGGGTTCCTGTAGCAAACCCTAGGTTTAACGCTGATAAAGGCAATCGGGGCGCTGACAAGAACAATTTCAGCGCTGACAGACACACTACCAAACCTAGGTATTTGCAACCACAGGGAAATAGGTCTAAAGCTTCTACTAGTTTAACATGGAGACCAAAACAAGACCAAAACCCTAATTCTACTGGTCTTTCTATGACATGCAACAGGTTTCATTATATTTCAAAGGTCATGTCAAGACCAATTGGGGTTAACTGGGCTTTTCATCCAAAAAGGGATGAAAATGGGGTTTTTATGAGAACCAAGTCTGTTCTTGTTGAACAACCAGATGAATCCAAGTCTCCCAAGGCTTGGGTTCCCAAAGAAAACTAATGTGTTTTCTTTATGTGCAGGGCATTCAGAAGAAGATCAATGATTATGGATATTGGGATAGTGGATGCTCAAGGCACATGACAGGAAAGGAAGACTATCTGACGAATTTCACTCTTATTCAAGATGGTGATAAGGTATACTTTGGAGGGGGCTATGGAACCATCACAGGAAAAGGAACACTTATCACCAACAATCTGCGTTTTGAGAATGTCTTCCTGGTAAAAGAACTGGATTATAATTTGTTTAGCGTATCACAAGTGTGTGATAATAAAAATAAGGTTCTTTTCACTGATACTGAGTGCTTGGTGTTAAGCAAAGATTACAAGCTCCCTGAGGAGAAATACATAGAATTTAGAACACCAAGGCATAAAGACATATATAATGTGAATCTTAATGGAATTAAGATAAATAATAAAATGATGTCATGTTTTTATGCTAAAGCCTCAGTAGATGAAAGTAATCTTTGGCACAGGAGATTAGGGCACATAAACTTTAAAAATATCAATAGACTTGTGAGGCTTGGTTTAGTTGATGGTTTGCCTGAAAAGGCTTTCCACAATGACCACTCTTGTGTTGCATGTCTTAAGGGCAAGCAGCACAAGGTCTCATTCAAGTCTAAACAGGTGCACTCTAGTTCTAGACCACTTCACTTATTGCATATGGACCTCTTTGGTCCAACTAATATAGAAAGTTTGAAGGGTAAATCATATTGTTTTGTTATCACTGATGATTTTTCCAGGTTTACATGGACTTTCTTTTTAGCCAAGAAAAGTGAAACTGCCCAAAGTTTGATTAATTTCATTACCCAGATTGAGAAGAAGAATGGTAATGAGGTCAAAATTCTTAGAAGTGACAATGGGGGTGAGTTTAGAAATCAGTTGTTAGATGATTTTTGTGCCAAGAAAGGGATTACTAGGCAGTTTAGCATAGCTAGAACCCCACAGCAAAATGGGGTTGCTGAAAGGAAGAATAGAACCCTAATTGAAGCAGCCAGAACCATGTTGGCTGATGCCCACTTTCCTATAGCCTTTTGGGCTGAAGCCGTTAACACAGCTTGTTATGTTCAAAATAGGGCATTGGTCAACAAAATACATAATAAGACACCTTATGAGTTACTTTGGGGGAGGAAGCCAAATATTGGCTTTCTCAAGCCTTTTGGTTGTCATGTAGTTGTTTTAGAAACTAGTGATGCCCTAGGTAAATTTGATTCAAAAGGTGATGAAGGCTATTTCATGGGTTATTCAGTGCAGAGCAAAGGATATAGGGTTTACATTAAAAAGGAAAAACGTATACTTGAAAAGGTACATGTTAGGTTTTTAGAGAGTAAACCTAGTGATCCTGAAAGTGGTCCAAATTGGTTGTTTGACTTGGAACCTTTATCTAGAGCTTTAAATTATATGCCTGTTACTAATCCAGACATTGTGAAGGTAACTTCAAGTGTTTTGGAAAAGAGAATTGGTAATGTTTCAGGTATACAGGTTGCTAAGAAGGATGGACCACCAGCAGTTGAGTCATCTCCCACACAAGAATATGTTACACTTCCTATATAGACAGATGAGTATTATGCTGCTGCTGCTGCTAGAAAAGATAATGGTGATTTCCAAATACCACCAAATACAAACATGCATGGTTCTTCAGGCGCTGACAAAGGCAAATCAAGCGCTGACAAGAGCAATTCAGACGCTGATGGCTCAGACGTTGACAACAACAGTTCAAGCGTTGTTAGCCCAAGCGCTGACAAACAAGGTTCAGACGTTGACGACACCTTTGCACATCTTTTCTCTTCCCATTTTGAACAAGGTGGACCTTCCAATGTCCATGAAGAGATTCCTGTTGATCAAAGAGAGTCTGATGAAGAAGATATTGGCAACATGGAGCGTGAAATTGAGGACACCAGACTTTTTGAAGGAGGAGTTCTCACTTCCACAATGAAGAATCACCCCCCATCTCAGATCATTGGTGATGTTATGACTCCAGTTCAGACAAGAAGATCCCATCAAAATCTGGGTGGATTTATTGCCAATATACACAAGAAGGTTGATACCCCTCTTGTACAAGCATGTTTGTTTGCATGTTTTCTGTCACAAGAAGAACCCAAGAAGATTTTTGATGCTCTCAAAGAACCAAGTTGGGTGGAAGCAATGCAGGATGAGCTTCACCAATTTGCTATACAGGATGTTTGGGAGCTGGTTGATTGTCCTAGATATGTGAGACCAATTGGGACAAGATGGGTTCTAAGGAACAAGAAAGATGAAAGAGGTATTGTGGTCAGAAACAAGGCACGTTTGGTAGCTCAGGGATATACACAAGAGGAAGGTATAGATTATGAAGAGGTCTTTGCTCCGGTTGCAAGAATTGAAGCTATCAGAATTTTCCTAGCTTATGCCTCTTGCATGAACTTCACTGTTTATCAAATGGATGTGAAGAGTGCTTTCCTCTATGGAACAATTGTTGAGGAGGTATATGTCATGCAACCTCCTGGTTTTGAAGATCCTGAGAATCCAGACAAGGTTTATAGAGTGAAGAAAGCTATGTATGGACTTCATCAGGCCCCAAGAGCATGGTATGGTACATTGTCCACTTACTTGGTGGAAAATGGTTTTAAAAGGGGCACCATAGATCAGACATTGTTCACAAAGAAGAAAGGTAAGGATGTCTTACTTGTTCAGGTCTATGTTGATGATATCATTTTTGGATCTACTAATCCAAAGATGAGTGAAGACTTTTCCAAGCTTATGACAGATAAGTTCAAGATGAGTGCAATGGGTGAGATGAACTTCTTTCTAGGGTTACAAGTTCAGCAGAAAGAAGATGGTATCTTCATCTCCCAAGACAAATATGTAGCTGAAATCTTGAAGAAATATGGTTTTTCTCCACATGAAAAGAGTGCTTCCACTCCTATGGATAGGGAAAACCCTTGGGGAAAAATTGGAGCTGGAAAAGATGTGGATGTTAGGCATTATAGATCAATGATTGGTTCATTGATGTATCTTACAGCCTCAAGACCTGACATCATGTTTGCAGTGTGTGCTTGTGCACGCCATCAAGTGACTCCCAAAGAATGTCACCTTTTTGCTGTGAAAAGAATTTTTAGGTACCTAAGATGTTATCCAGATCTTGGCTTATGGTACCCAAAAGATTCTCCATTGGAGCTTATTGCATATTCAGATAGTGACTATGGTGGTGACAAGTTTGATAGAAAATCCACAACTGGTGGATGCCAATTTCTTGGGAGTAGATTGATATCTTGGCAATGCAAGAAACAAACAGTGGTGGCAAACTCTACAACTGAAGCAGAATATGTGGCTGCAGCTGCTTGTTGTGGACAAGTCTTATGGATTCAGAACCAGCTGTTGGATTATGGGTATAATTTCATGCATACCAAGATTTTTGTAGACAATAACAGTACTTTATGCATTATTAAAAATCCTGTACATCATTCTAAAACCAAACACATAGAAATTAGACATCATTTTATAAGAGATTGCTTTGAGAAAGGTTTAATACAACCAGATAGGATAGCCACAGAGGATAATGTGGCTGATTTATTAACTAAACCTTTTGATACTGGTAGATTTCAATATTTGGTAACAAATATTGGAATGGTTAATCTCACTTAATATGTGTTTTGGAACCTTTTTGTAAAAGTATGTACAGGATAATGCATTGTTATTGGTCTTTGTGATGATTTAGATTTTTCCACTTTATTTTTCTAACACCGACAAAGGTAAATGTAACGCTGATAAGTGTTATTTTGCCGTTGTTAGAGATATTATTGTCTAACGCTGACAAGAGTTCCTTCAACGCTGATAAGTGTTGTCGGGGCGCTGTCAACAACAATGTTAGTTTTGTGGTTTTCAATCTAAATGTGTAGGTGGTGGTAGCTTTATGCCATTGGATACAGAGTTGCTTATGGATCTTTGAAGAGCTATTTGGACATGTTTTTGTTTATGGATGATGGTTGGAATATTTATATTCCTATCTTGACATAAATTTTTAATGTTCATATATATTTTGAGAAACTCATGTATCATAGTTTGAGGGGAGGTTTAAGGAACCTTTAGGACTTTTGGGTATTCTTACAATACTCTCATCACAATTCTAGATTGTGTCCACAGGTGAGTATGGGTTAGTTTTACTAAACCATGAGGCACTGTAGCATGCAAAGTTGACAAACTATGCATGCTGCCAAGACATTTTTGGCCTAGAATTGGTTGTGGTCTGATGGGAGACTTGGGAATAGTTTTGTTATGGGTTTACCTGGGAGTTACAAAGAATTTTATGAAATAACTTTGTTGGTAAGTATTTTGGTTAGCAAGGGACACTTGAGAACATTTGTGTCTATCTTGCTTAAGCAAGTGTGCATAAGTGGACAGTGCTTGCCGCCCAGTAATTATTATCAACTTGCAAGGTATTTCCCTTAGGATAAATTACTTTGTTAAGGTCTTTTTCTTTTTAAATATTTTTATTTTTAGACGCTGACAAGTTTTTCTCCAAACGCTGTTACGTCCAATCTGACGCTGACAAGGCTTTAGGCAAACGCTGACAAGAAAATATAGCCGTTGGGCGTTGATGGGCTATTTTTGACCGTTGACACCTAGTGGGCCCTACCCAGTTGTTATTTTTGACTAATCTTTGGCCGTAATTTTGGGGAGTTGTTACTTTTAATTAATGCATGAGATAAGTTATATTTGATTCAATATTTTCATCATTACTCTTTGAATATAATTGCCTCATTTTTGACCAATCCAAATCATGCATCTCTCCTATAAATTTGGCTAATCTTTTTATTCTGGGTATTCATATTTTCTTGTCTAACATTTTTCTCCTAGATTTTTCCCATATCACATAACCTAAACAGCTTTAAACATGGCACCAAAGTTCAACTCAAACAATCTGACATTGGAGTTCAAGAGCCAACATAATATGGTAGCTTACTTGGCCGCTGATAATGATTTGTTCCCTCAGTATTCACAAATGGTGGCATTTTTAAATGCATCCTCAATAAGGTATGCACTTTCTCATGCACCATTAGTCCCTGTCGCACACATTAGACAGTTTTGGAATAATGTTAGTTCCACAACAGCTAATGGAGTGACCACATTAACATCTACTGTTCATGGAAGAACATGGGTGGTCACTGAAGCCTTGGTTCGCCAAGCTTTGCGTCTTGATGACGCTGATGGTGTGACTACCCTTGCCATTGCAACAATAGAACAAGGTCTTAGGGAATTGGGTTATCCTATTCCTGCTGGTAAAACTTTAAATAAATATCATGAGCAGGAATTTCCCTCTGACTGGAAATATTTGATACATGTCCTTCTTCAATGCGTAAGTCCAAAATGTACTGCTTTTAATGAAATAAACAGGTCCATTGCAAGTGCTTTGGTTTGTATGTCACGTGGGCTTAAGTATAATTTTTCAAAAATGATTTTTGAAGGGATGTGTAAAAATAAGGGAAGTAAAATGACTTTGGCTTACCCAAGATTTTTGCAAATGGTGTTTGATTTACAAGCATATTGTACTAGGGATCATGACACTTTTTATGAGATCCCTAAGCAAACGAAAACCATTTTTGACAAAATGAGCTCCACAAACAGATCTATACCTCTCACCCAAGCTATGCTTGAAGTAATTCAGGCTGCTCAACCACGACCAGACCCTGCACCTCAACTTGAGCCTATCCTTGAACCATTACCTTCACCTGACCACATGGACGTTGACCAACCCAATGTCAACGCTGACACTCAAAATGTGGGCGCTGACACAGCCAATCCCAACGCTGATGACATCCCTGAACAATCCCAAACACCCCTTAACCAACCAACACCCACCCAATCTACTTCATCTTCCACCCCATTACAATCTAGGTTGAATAAACGCCAAAGGACTACTGGAGTGTTCTCCTCTAGTGGTCCTAGCCTTGTTGCAGAGAGAACCACCTCCACAAGTGTGGCTGGTGACATGGATGAGGCTGGGGCTATTGACACACGCTTAGATGCTGGTCAAGACAGTCCCAACATCATTAAGACCTCATCCATGCCCTATGATTCTATTTTGGGAGGTCAAATCCCCATTCTCGCTGAGGGCAGATTGGAACCTATGACATTGAATGAATTGACGGCTGTTGTCATTAGCTTGCAAAAGCAAAATGTCAGCCTTGTACAAATTGTCAATAATCAGGGCCGTGAACTCCAAGTATTGAGGGAGCGGGTAACTGTTTTGGAGAATCCTAGTAGCCGGAGTAGAATGGAGGAATCTTCCAAAGGGGAGGATGAAGAGGATGAGCTGATTCATACAGCCAGTGAGAAGAGTTCACAATTTAGTGAATCTTTAAATGTTGCTGAAGCACTCACCAACTTGAAGAAGCACCCAATTATTGATACATCCAAGGTAACTCCGTTGAACTTGGAGGGATCTTTCACAGCCACAATGGGCGTTGATACAGGTTTGAACGCTGACACATCCAGCGCTGACAAAGGTAATCGGGGCACTGATAAAGGTAACTTGAACGCTGACAAAGTTGCAGGTGGTGTTGATGTATTCCAGTCATCAGCAATCATCAAAGATGTGTCCACACAGGTTTCTTCTTCTACCTTACCTATTATTGATCCAAAATACAAGGGTAAGGGGATTCTGGTTGATGAAGATGTTCCAAAGAAAGATGCAGCACAAATTGCATTTGATGAACAGTTGGCTGCACAACTTTTGGAAAAAGATTTGAAGAGGAGTGGTAGATCACCATTTGTTGCCATTTCTGAGAGTGAGAAAGAGAGTGATGATGAAAGAGAAGGAGATAGCTCAGATTCAAGTGTTCAAATTATTGAAGATCCAGAAAGACTTGAATATGGGGATGAGTTGGCAAAAGAAAGATTGAGTGATTTGAAGAATCAGATTGATTGGGACCTTCCAGAAATCACCAGAATGTACCATGCTTGGGAAGATAAGGTAATGGACAACCCAGGGATGAGCTTATCAGATCAAATTTGGGGGTTGGAAATTCTTCTCAGGGTACAAGATGATATAAAGGTGATTTTGAGGTTTAATGCACAAGAGGTCAAGACTTGGCTTAAAAGAGATAGAAGGAAGTTGTACTACAAGTTGCTTAGATGCCATCAACCTAGATGGACATACAAGAAGTTGCTGGCTTTATCTTTTGAGGAGCTAGAGTATAGGGCACATCCTATTTGGAGGAATGTGCAAGAACATAATGTCTTACAGTTTCTTTCAGAAGAAAGGAAACAAGAGCTTGCTGAGGAAATGCAGATTGCAAAGGAGATGAGGATTGCTCAAAGACCAGTAAAGAAAGGAGATCCTCTCCAATTTCCCAAAGATATGGATGTGTATTATCCAACTCAAACTGTCATAAGGAAGCATCTCAAGCTTTCTCCATTGGAAGCTTCAGATTTGGTTAATGTAGTACCTCTAGATGACAGAAATCCAATCATAAGTTTTGATGAAGATGAGTGTGGATTTTGGAAGATTGGCAGATTTGGGAAGGAGGTACACACTTTCACTTCAATTATTTCTATCTTTGCAAGCATAGACAGAGAAGACTTGGTGCATCTATGGAGATTGATAGAGGCCAAGTATACAGCTGAAGCACCTACTTCAGCAAATGGAATAAGACTATGGCACACATTTTTGACTTTGTGTGGTCCAAGGGAAGCAGATCCTGCCATATGGAAGGATCTTGAAGATGACCTCAGTAATCTTCATTGGAGGCTTTATTCTACTTGTGGTATGTTTCATTTGAGCTCTACAAAGTTTTCAGAGTATCTACTTGTGGATGCTAACTATTTCTTGTCCAAAGAAGTATTAGAGAAGATGAAGGAGACACCCTTGGAGATTGATTATACTAGTGACGTGGCCAAAGACTTGATTAGATATGTTTATCACCAACATAAGAAGTTTTTGTAAGATTCCTCCTAAGCGTTAAGTTTTTATTCAGAAACTTGATCATTGGAATGGATATAAAGTTTAGGGGAGGATTGTTGGGAATAAATTATGGGTCAGTTCACTAGACGCTGATAAGAAGAATTCAAGCGCTGATAAGATGACATTGGACGCTGACAGCCAAGCGTTGACATTTGAAGAAGTCAACGCTGACAGCCTTGAAGATTAGCACTGATGGAATATATCTTCATACGAATCTTTTTGTTTATTTGTTTCTTTATTTGTGTATGGTAAAGATAAGCTCGACATTATATTTTCTATTATTATCTTTACCTAGAATAGTTGATTCGTAGCTTATTGTACAAGACTTCTTAATCTATAAAAGAAGATCTTTTAGGTTAAAGTTAATCATCAGTTATCATAAGTTTTCACAAGTTAAACCTCTTTCATTGTAATCAAGTTCGATCATTCTAATACAAGTGAAAGTTTGTTTAAAATCTTTGTGTTTTAGATTAAGTGTTAATTCCGCATAACACTTAGTTACTTTATTCATAAGCAAAGGTTTCTCTACGTGTAGTACTTGATCTAATCTCGTATACACAAAGCTTAATCGATCTAAGTTTGGGATCAACAGTTCCTTTATTTGTTCAGCTAACTCTGTCATCTCGGCCGGTGCTAAGCGGTATGGGGCTCTAGCAACAGGCGCGGCTCCTGGTGTAAGCTCGATGTGAAACTCCACTTGCCGTGCTGGTGGTAATCCTGGTAAGTCCTCTGGGAATACGTCCGGAAAGTCTCTAACGATTGGTACATCTTCCACCTTCTTCTCGTGATCTTCTTCTCCTTCCTTTTGTGTTATTTGAACCAAGAATACTGGACATCCCTTCTCAATGTATCTTTGGGTCCTAATACATGAGATGACTTCCAGTCTTGATCCATTCTTCACTCCACTTCTTTCGCCTTGTATGATTAGTACATCGTTTCCATAAGGAACACGGACGCACTTCTCATGACATACAATTTCCGCGTGATGCTTCGACATCCAATCCATTCCAATGATGACGTCAAAACTTCCCAATTCTATGGGGAGTAAGTCGATACTGAACGAACGACCTTGTAACCTTACACTACATCCTTTTAGAATAGCGTCGGTGGTTACTGACTTCCCATCGGCTAATTCTACATTATACTTAACGTCTAACGCAGTAGGGGTAACATTTAGGCGTTCACTAAATACAGATGACACAAAACTCCTATCCGCACCAGAATCAAATAGTACTGAAGCATAGTTGTTATTGACTAGAAACGTACCAGTCACAACATTGTTGTCTTGCACTGCAGCTTCAGCACAGAGATGATACACTTTGCTAGGTGCCGTGAATCCTCCAGGAGTACTAGTTGTGGCTCAGTTATTCCCTCCCCGGTTCCCTTGATTCTGCTTCTGGTTTCCTTGGTTGTGATTTTGATTGCCTCGAATCTGGTCACCACGACCTTGGTTCCCACTGCTTGGGCACTTGTTCTTGTAGTGACCTTTCTCTCCACATCCAAAGCAAGTGACATTTGCTCCTTGGCCACCTTGTGTTCCAGGTCCTCTTTGGTTAGTAGGACGAGGTGGTGCTCGACATTCCTTTGCCTTATGTCCGGCCTTCCCACAATTGTAGCACGTAGGGGGACATGCTCCTTCGTGGTGTCGGCCACACTTTCCGCAAAAAGGGAGTCTTCCAGCGTAGTTCCCAGTATTACCTTGTCCAGCAGTAAACACCCTTGCTACTTCTTGTCGCTTGTTCTGGTTGTAGTTGTTTGTGTTGTTGCTGTTGTTGGTATTGTTGGTATTGTTGTTGTAGTGGTTGCCAGACCACTTCCTCTTATCCCAGTATTTTCTCCCAACTCTTGTACCACTTGGTACATCAGACTCTGGGCCATGTCGATTGCCTCGTGCAAATCAGTTGGCTTAGATGAAGTCACATTCCCTTTGATGCTCAAAGGTAGTCCTTCAATGTATCGCTCCAACAATCGGTCGTCGTTGGGCACCATTTCAGGACATAACAAGATCAGCTCTTGAAAGCGCTGATTGTAAGTAGTAAGAGCAGTACCCTTGACCTTCAGGTTCCACAGCTCAACCTCCATCTGCTTGACTTCATTTCGTGGGCAGTATTTCCTCACAAACATAGCTTTAAATTCACTCCAGGGCGTCGCTTGGGCAACGTCAATGGTCACTGCACGAGCATAGACGTTCCACCAAGTCAAAGCACCATCCACTAACGTGCTTGACGCAAACTTCACCTTATCAGCTTCAGCAACATTGCTAATCCCAAATTGGGATTCTAGCTTCTCAAACCATCTGGTTAATCCTACTGCTCCTTCAGTACCGCGGAAACTTACTTGCGTAACTGCACGAAATTCCTTGTAGGTACAAGTCCGTGCAATAGCATTAGTAGCTCCTTGGTTGGTCTCCTCCTGCGTGCTAGCTGTACGATTTGCTTCGGCTGTTGCGAGTGCCTCGGCCACTCGTTCGGCTATCATTTGACTTAGCATGACAGTGTCAATTCCACCGGTAGCAGCTGGTGGATTCTGCGTTTCGGATCTTCTAACTGGCGCCATAATCTAAAAAGGTAATAGGACAATGAGTTTTGCCAGACATAACATGCATGGCACGCACAATACAATTATGAAATGCTCCAGGGTATAATACACAATATATAATGATCTCACAATTTTTGTAACCCATAATATCATTCATAGAATTGTTCGGTAGTACATCATAGTTTGTTATACATAATATAATAAAAGGAAATGAAATGCCAACTAGCTAAGATAAACTTCAAAGCTTAGTGGTCATACAATGATAAGTCAATGGTACAAGATAAATCTAACTAGTGCCCTCACGGCGCTGATGAAGCTCTCTCTAACTCTGCTAACCTTCTCTCAACCACGATCTCACGAGCCTGGGAATCTCTAAGTCTAACATCGGTATCATAACAAGCGGCTCTAAACCTCTTATCCAAGTCTGCAACAGGGTCCTCCACCGGTGCCTCTAGTCCGCCTGTCTCAACCAATGGCTCTACTCCCCAACGGGTCATCAGGCTCTCGATCTCCTCAAGACGAGCATTCGGCATGGATTCCATCTGATCAAGAACAGTATGAAGCTGTCCTCGTAGACGGGTCAGACAAACCGTCAACACTGTCTCATCCCTAACTGGACTCTTCTTTGCCAGTGCCTCCAGCTTATCCTGCACCTCATTATACTCTTCACCTAAAGCCTCTACAGCATCCTCCAACCTGTTTAATCGTGTCGTCACACATCCATCTGCTGCCCCAAGCATCACCACCGTCGATGTAGCTCTCCTAGGAAGAGGAGTCGTAGCTCTCGGCCCAGTAGAGATGCCAGCATCAGCAAGCATCTCCTGGTACACAGTAGGTACAGTCTCTGGTGGTGGTAGTAGTAGTGGTACCTCTGGGACAGGACTGGCAGGTGTGCGGGCTGCATGCCTGTCAGTGGCAGTGAAGGGTATGAGGGGTCGGTAAGGTGAAAGTGGTGGTCGAGCAGCTCTCCCCCGAAGACGTCGTCTCACATAGTAGAAAGGCAGAGTACCAGGTGCTGGAGCAGGAATATCAGTCCTCTCCCCTTCGTCTTCAGATGAAGATGAGGAGATGTGTGCTAGGGAAACCTCAGGAGTAGCAGCATATGTAGTAGGAGGGTCTTCAGTGTCAGTGACTTCCATGGGTTCTCCTTCCCCATCTGTGAACTCCATATCATCATCCTCTGTCTCCTCTACCGTCTCATCCCTAGTAACTGATGTCTGACCTGGTGACTGCACCACATCAGCGTCTAGGTCATCCTCTCCTCCGCCTTCTAGGCTAAGTACGTCGTCAGCTGATGCATCAGGAATACGGATCGGTGAACGATGAACCTCCTCAGTCTCTCTCTCAGTATCATCATCTGAAATCATCCGGTACCACGGATATCCTGATGGTGATCCTCTAGGTAGTCCTACTGATGAACTGATAGTCGACTGTGAACTACGGTTGTAGTACGCTCCTGTAGACGTGGAATCATCAGAAGAAGACATCGCTGTAATCATAAACAAAATAAATGTGTGTAAATATCTTATAAAATTAGTCCGTAAAAAGGGACATTAACATAACATAGCAATCATTGTTGAATCCACATGTATCCCATATAACATAATTCAGACTTTGTTGTTGCACATGTAACCCATGTAAATATACCTCGTATTTGTTAAACCACATGTATCCCATTTATTACTTATCTATGTCCATGTATCTACATATACTTAATACTTACAATCCGTATGATAATCGATTAAACACATAGCAGTTATAGTCTAGAGTTACTAAATGCAACCTAGTTCTCTATAACCAGGCTCTGATACCAATCTGTCACACTCCCAAAATATCAGAGTATAATGGCGACAAGGGAGTGGTGACGTCATGATTATCATACACACACAGTTAAAAAGAACGACCTCTAAATGAGACGTTCGGAAAATAGATCACTTGTAATTGATAAATTAAATAGTTTTAACATAGTGCGGAAGCATAAAACTGGTCACAGTTACAAAACATAGTTTTCCAAGTAGTACAAATGATCTTTGTTTCAAAGAAATGACGGCAATGCATGAGACCTCACTTAGCATCTTCCTTCTTAATACCTGAGAAAAACATTGCTAAAGTGTAAACATAAAGTTGGTGAGTTCATAGGTTTGGTTAATTTGAAATGTTTAATGAACCACAAGATTTTCCCAAAAGTGATGACAATATAACAAATACAAAGTCATCCCAAAAGTATTTATTACAGTCTAAGCTCGTGACACCGAAGCATTAACAACACCGGTAGTATAATCATATAAATGTAACCCAACTAGATGCCTAAACCCACGACATCCTATCTCAGACTCAAATGAAACTGTGCCCGCTTGTCCCCTTGTTGGACAAGACAGACAGGGACGTCAATCCCGATAGATCTATCCATAACATTCGCGCTTACACAAAGTAATTAACGGTTCACGATTCACGGGCCAAAGCAACTGGGTTTTTAGTGGGACTTAGACTAATATATAATCAGTAAATGCACTTGTGTTCATACGTTAAAATCAAGCAATGTCTCACCCCAAAAAGCAGTAAAAATAGTTAAGCATGGGGCTATAAACTCACCTCGTAATTCAGCAAAAAGGACGAAGGTAAAGGTAGCTCGAGAGTGCGGTTACGCTAGCCGCGACCTATTTAATTATGAGGATCGTGTTACGATATGAAAATTTATACTAGTAAAAAGACACGACACCCTAGTTGTGCTTGACAATACCTTTCGTTTACGGAAAGACACGATACATAAAAGTCGGTTATTAAACGATCGAGGTTTACGGGTTAAATTATATGTTTAAGTTACAAGTTTTCGTTTTGGGCTGTAAGTAAACCCATACTCCAACACTGGCCCAAACAAGCCCATTATCCCCACCCCATGGCCCGGCCCAAGGGTTAATTAACCCGGCCCATGCCCAGGCGATACAAACAAGGAGAAAGGAGTACATACGTGTGTTTGTATCACACATAAATCAAAAACACAGAGTTTATCTCTCTCTCCTCTCTCAAAACGCTCCCACCTCCCCACTCTCTCTCTCTCTCCAAAAACTAGATCGGATCATCACCCTCCCATGGCTAAGCTTGTTTTCAGTTTAATACATCAATCATTTGTGATGGGTTGCGGTGATTAAGTCGCGTGGGATGTGGGGTTTCATCCCCACATCAAACCGATTCGGTTTTTGATGGTGTTCTTCCCCAGGGTTAAAGTTATTCATCTCCAATCAAAGATAAGTTGTTTATCCCTCTTTTCTTTTAATAAAAATGTTTAAATGATTTTCGTTTATAAAAGATCTGTGGTTTTAAATCACTTGTATAAATATGCTGTGAACATAATGGCTCTCGAATTTAATGATAAACAAATTAGGGTTTCGAAAATATTTGGGGTTTTTCTAAATCTCATGTTTAAATACAATTAATTAACGTTTTCTTTTATAAAAACATGTTAATTTCAACATATAAACGATTTTAAAAAAATTAGGGTTTCGGTCAAAATTAGGGGTTTTTGTATACCTTGTTTCCAGTCAAATTAATTAATAGATTCGACTTTGGATTGGGTTTAATTAGGGTTTTAATTAATAAAATCAAATTAGGGTTTATATAAATTGGGGGTTTTTGCATTCGGTTGATTAATCAAAATTAAATGGCGTTTTTGGAATATATAAAGTATTAATTTCATAATTAAAAAGGTTTTCAGTTTTTAGGGTTTCGAATTGAAAAGGGGTTTTATACCCGCGGCATATTTGGAGGTTTTATGATGTTTCTGTAAAATGAAATGGTTAAGATTTTGGATTATGGTGACTTTGAATGATAAGGGTTTCGGCAGAAAAACAAGGACCTTGGTTGTCTTGGTTTGGTTCTCGGTTTGGTCTCGGTTTGGGTCTCGGTTTGGTCTTGGTTTGAGTCTCGGTTTGGTCTTGGTTTGAGTTGGTTTGGGTCTCGGTTTGGTTGACAGAAATAATGGGGTCATGGTCATGTTCTAGTAACAAATGCTATGGTTTATCTTTTCAGTTTTTAACTAAAATAGAACCGTGACAAAACTAACATATTCGTTTAATTTTCGCAGGTTTGGTCAATGACGAGCACAACTAAGATTTATTCAGAAAATGAAGAGATGATTTAAAAGACTCACAATTGGATGCTTAGGTTTCGGTTTGCAGGTGTGGACGAGAAGGATGGATCGGCTTGACACTACACTTCACTTCACCCAGGAATTGTGTTTGAAAACTTGTCCAGGAACTATTATTGTAATATTTGGACTGTGAATACTTTGTGTTATGTTTGGACATTTGATAAACTTTGGATTGTATTTAATCTTGTATTATTAGTTTAGGGTTAGACTCAAACTGAATTTGGTAAGCTTGTGATGTACCCATTTTGGGTAAACTTGGCATGTGTGCTGGATTGTAGTGCTTAGTGGATGAATAAACTATGGAATTAAGTTGTGACTAAAAATGGACACTTGCTAAACAAGCTTTTGAAATAAAGGGGAATAAGGGTTCATAATTTAATTGTTTGTACATGATGCACCAATATACTACTCGGCTCAGGTTTGTCGGGTGTTTAAGTCTTAGACTCGAAAACTGAATATACACGACTCGATAACAACTCGATACACAATCCAAATCAAAGACAATTATGCGTGACCTCAAGGGATTTAGTAAGTACTTCAAATAGACATACGGCAAAACATAATACGTTTAACAACTTCGTGTATTACATCCATAATTTAATAGACGCGAAAACTCGAGATGTTACATACGCTCTCCCTAAAAAGGGCTTTGTCCGCAAAGCAAAGTAAATAACACATTCATGTCGACAACTCATCGGTAAATAATTAAAGTACTCCTACTATATGAAGAATTTAAGATGGAAATTTGACGGATGTCACATATATGACGATCCATATCAACAAAATGCACCGGGTTTCTCTCAATACCCGTGTTGCAACAATTGTGAGGGCCCTCACGATACCTTTTCTTGTCAGCCGATGAATTATTATGAGCCAAATCCGTATTCTAATTCTTTTCCACCGATGATTTATGATGGACCACATCCGTGCTATAATTCTGGTTTTCATAATTTTGAGCCCCCACAATACACCCTCGATCATCAACCTTCTGTTGGAATGAGTGAAGAAGAACGAGCCATTTTTTGAATACACTTCAATACGTTCAACAAGAATTAGCTAGCATACGCGAAGCAAGGGAGGAGGAAAAGCGACAGCAACAAGAGCAAGTACTAATCTTAGTGATTATACTCCTCCTCTTGTGCGTCCATACTACTATTATGATGATGACGAGGATGATATCTATAATCTCAACCCATCTTCTGAGATTACTACTCCCACTCTTGATATCCATAATGGGTCTAAGGATAGTGATACATCGAGTGAGATTAGTGATTTTGATCTTGATAAATTCTTTGATGAGGTTTGTGATGTCCCTACTTTTGTTGAGCTTACGGACGAGGTCGCTCTTAATGATGATGATTTTTCTCCATGCAATGAGAATTTCACCTTTGAAATTTCTTAGTCTCCTACGAGAGATGAGGGCGATGTTGATTTATTCTCTCCGACTTACAAGAAGTTCACCACTGAACTTGGTCTTGTAGATGAGGTGGAAGACGTTATTCTTCGCGACAAATTACTGAAAGTTCATCTTCTTATTGCTAAGATTAAAGCGTTGAATTCTGCTCCTATTTCCGAGTCTTTACCTCCGTCTATTACTTCAGTTGAGAATAATGATACAGCTATGAAGGAAATCGACATTCTCTCAATACCTCCGGGTATTGATGATGATGACACGGAGGGGGATATTATTTTTGATAATTTGCTGCATGAAGGTATTGTCCCAAGTCCCCCTCCCGAGCACCTTTCATCCACTCCTTTAGACACCATTACGGAGGATGAGTGCTTTGACCCGGGAGGTGACATTGACCATTCCATGACTGACACCTTTACAGCTTTGCCGCTCAGTGATAATCATATGTCTTTTGGGGATGACATTTTGATTCCTTTACCCACCCCACCTCCCGTGGATCATGATTTCACATACTTTTCTTATGTTGAGAGGACTTTTCTACCCTTCAAAACTTATCCTCCTGCCTCTCATTTATTATGTTCCTCCGGGACCGAGGACAAGGCCTTTGATCCTGGTATTACATTCGAGGCTTCCCCATGGACCATTTAATTCGGGGACGAGTCAGGCTCGTGACTCGGTTAACAAAAACAAGTGCTTCTCAGGAGGCAACCCGATTATCTATCCTTTTCTTATGTTTTTCTAATAAGTGTAGGGGACACCCTAGTATGTGTTTTTTGTTTTCTTTCTTATCATGTGCAGGGATTTTAGCTTTCAAAGATACATTCTTGATGACTTTTGACGACCCGTGATTCCGTGTACCCATCTTCCCGGTTTTATCCTAAACTCTTTTAATTCTCTATTTTATATTTTTCAATATTAAAATAGGAATCACTTTAGTTGTCTCTTCCTTAGCAAGATTAAACAATGTGCACAATGTCCTAAGTGTAGGGGAGTTTACTCCCACATGCTTAAACATTGAGGACAATGTTTCTATTAAGTATAGGGGGACTTCTATTGAAGTTACGTGGGCTTTTCCTTGTATTTGTCCTCATATTAACCGGAAAATTTGATTTTTCGACATTTTTCAAAAATTTTAATCTATTTTGGCCTAGTTGTATAGTAGTATTTTCCTTTGTTATAGTTATTTTCTTTCTATGCTAGAATAAATTTTAATAAAGTGGTTTTAATTTTTCAACGTTGTGAATATTTTGACTCAACCCGAGTTTACTTATCTAAGTTTACTCTAGCTAGTATCCTTAACGTGTTTAAGTCAAGTTTTTCTAGGCTTTTATATAGGGAACATTAAAACGCGAAAGTCTTAACTCTCACGGGATAAGAACAAGAACTTTTGGCACGTTCCTATAATTGATCCTAGAAAGTCGTTTATCAAGGGAACTTTAAAATGAAAATTCTAAACTTGAAAGAGTCTAAGAAGATGCAAGATCCTATAGACGACTTGAAAACACAAAACTTTGATTTAATTGGCTAAGCATCCACGAGTCTCGTTCCTTGAGATTTTAAATTCTGGAGAACGAGAGATGATAGAGTCAATTATAAGTTTGATATTCTTTCATGAATTTATGTGAGTTGATTATGAGCTTTTTCTCCCATCGCTTGTTAATAAATTTAATTGCAATAAATAAGGTTGTACGATTTGAAAAGTTACTTAGCTTCTAGCCCAAGATCGTTTAAAAGTTGCTCGGTATTAATTAGAGTTCATAGCCAAGGCATAACTTATTGAAGCGGGATGCGAAGATTGGCGAGTCCAAAAAGGTCCTAACAAGGCATGAGGGCTACATTTTATTGCTAAAGATCCAAAGTGATGTGAAGAATCATTTATCAAAAATCAATATGAAGGATCGAGACAAACGACGAAAAGCAAATACTCCCCTAAAGATCATGGAGAGGTCTATCCAAAAAGGCCCTAACAAGGTATGAGGATAAATAGATCCAAGTCCTAAAAGGAGGAGGATCTTTGTGTATCAAAGTCCAAAATAAATATTGGAGAAAAATGAAGAAGTCGTGGTCCAAGTATGAAGAATCTCTCAAAAACATCAACTGAAGAAATTCCTATTATGAAGAGAAGACCATAATTTCAAGAACGTCTCTCAAGATTTGAAGTATGAAGTCGCTGCCAAATATCGGTCCGAGAAAGGTATCAAATCGTAAAGCGAGTTATGCCAAGATATGAAATTTAAAAAGTCCCGAGAAGCAGTTTTAAAAGAATTTTTCCTTTAGCTAACTAGTGATTAAATCGTCCTACTTTATTTTCAGCCTAATAACTATCGTAATAAGTCCACAATGCATCCTCGTGATCATTTAAGACAACAATAAAATATAAGAGATACACCTAGGAATAAGGGAGTCTAAGTGAATAATTGGGCCACATGAGTTTGTGTTAGTTTGCTAACTTATAATAACAATGATCTCGTTTTTAAGCTTGGTTTGGGGAACGTGAAACTTGAGGATGATAAACATTCATGACAATCCAAAGCCTCAATGTAAGTCTTTAATCTCTTTATTTGTTTTTCTTCCTTTAATTATGTTTAATAAAGGCCAAGGTAGGTTAATTATGATGAAAAATGTAAATTGTGCTTTGTAATTAATGCATTGCATCAGGGCATTGCAATGGTCAGGTGTAGGGGATTTGATAGGTGTGAAAACACCCATCCTTTTACCACTTAATTATAATAATAACCAAGCCAAAACGTGTATTTTATGTCGTAAATGTCAGAATTATGCGTGGTTTGTGTTTTTATTGTGTTTTAGGACCAAAAAATGAAAAAGGAAGAAAACACGGGCTTTCACGGGCTTGTATCGAAGAAAACGAGAAAAGACGAATTCAAAAGATCAAGAGTGCAAAAAGAACGGAAGTCCAAGGCCTATTCTAAAGATTTATCGAAGAAAAAGTCTAAAGACGGAAGTTTAATGAAGTCGAAGAACCAAGTCTAATTAAAGAAGAAAATTATAAGACGAGTTCAAATTATATCGACAAATCCCGAGACGACGTCGAGAAAGACAAAGACTTTAGATCGAGTCGAGACAAGAAGAAAAAAAGGAAGAAAACACCAACATTTTACTCCTCCTATAAATACACTCCTAATGTGTCATTAGGAGGTGGTTAGTTAGATTAGTTTAGGAGTAGGAGTAGATTACTTTGTCTCTCTAGTTTTCACTTTCTCTCTCTAGTTTTTGTTTTTCAGGCTTTTTCATTAATCTTGTACTTTTGAATCTTTAATCTTCATCTTATTTCAAGCTATTTACAATCATTCTCATTCTACATTTCTTGATCTTTTTAATTATGTTTGATTCGAAATATTCTCTGATTTTGTTTAATCTTGATGTTTGATTGATTAAAAAGTTTATCTTTTTATCAATCTTTAAGTTTTTATACAACTTAAGCTTTGAGCTTATCATGCTTATTGGCTTATTTTGTATTTAGCTTATTTACCTTTTTATAGTTTTCTTAAAAAGTTTAGTCTTTTTAAATTTGATTCATAAAGTTTGCTTATTTCGTATTTTAAAAGTTTTCAAATTTGTGCTTATTGAGTTGGTTAAGTTTTTGTTAAGTGTCCTTTTTAGAAGTGCTTATTGGTTTTTTAGCTTATGCTCATCCATCCGAATATTGTGATTTTTCCATCACAATAGGGTTTCTACATTGTGACAGCTTATTGTGATAGTTTTTCCTATCACTTATTCCGATCGTAGGTTGTGATTGCCCCCGGCATCGTACTTTGCGATCGGGTATAAGGCTTATTGTGACGAAATGATGCCTAATTTTTGTTAGCCACATTCAGATAGAAACATTCAGATAGAAACATTCAGATAGAAACATTCAGATAGACTCATTCAGATAGAAACATTCAGATAGAATTATTTAGATAGAAACATTCAGATAGAAACATTCAGATAGAAACATTCAGATAGAAGCATTCAGATAGAAACATTCAGATAGAAACATTCAGATAGAATTATTCAGATTGAATTATTTCGATAGAATTTTTTAATTTTTCGTCATTTATTTTTAAGTATTAATTTTTAGTTTAAAATTTCTAGCTTCCACTTTTACTTAACGACATTTACATTTGTTTTTACATTTTCATTTATATCTACATTTTCATTTTACTTGTAGTTTAAAATAGATAACCTTTTCCCTTTATATTCCACCAAGAACGACTGAGTCGCACAATTAACTAGTAATCAATTCGAAAAGACTGGTTCAACGATATTTTTATACTTGGTAAATCTAGTTATTAAGCATATTCAAAATTATTTAATAAAACAACATATACATAAACAAAATGTTATGTGATTCTGAAACAAAATCATATTCGGTTCTATTTTCGGAATCATATATGATTCTGTTTTCATAATCATGTATCATTTTGGAGCAATTACTATATTCTCATCTCATCCATATCCACCTCAATTAAAACGTTACTAGGATCAAGAATTAGAAAAACATCCAAATAAACTTTTTTAACCGAATATCATTTATAGTTTACCATAATTGTTTACTTTTAGATCTGTGACAATCTCATTTGTATGAATTGATCTTCAACTCCTGACTTAATTAGGGTTAATTTACATATCCTATTTTAATTATTATGAAAATCGAGTGTTTTTAAGATGTCTTTTATCTATTATTTATTCAGGGTTAATCACAAGCGTTTGGTGGCGGTAGTAGTTGGGGAAGTGACTTAAGAGACGTGCGTGTGTTTAATTACTTTTTAAAAATATTCGTGTATGAGGTTTCCAGATTATTTCATAATTCAAATTAGTGACGAACGGTTTTAGTTAATTTTTGGTAGCAACGCTACTTGTGATATAATAAGGGTATTGAGAGAGGGTAGGTTCCAAAGGTGATGTCAAAGAAAAAAATGCAATCATATCAACAGAAATTTGTTTGGTACCACATTTTCAGAAGGAATGGTTGACACCAAAAAAATATAGTGTAACACCCCCGAAATCGGACACATAAAAAATAGGCAACATGGGGGTGCCACGTCAAGGTACGGGAAACATTGATATATAAGTGACACAAAAATGACATAATAAAACCTTTACATTACATCATACACATCAGAGTTTATATACAAAGGTCCCAAAGTTTTCAACAAGATAAAAAGTACTAATAATACATGCTTTTGTAACATATAGTTACCAAAAAGATAATATGATTTTCTAACAACTTTTACCAAAACCAAAAAAAAAACTTTGGAAATAATACAGAAACTTCCAAGCTACTAAACATCATGCGGGCTCCCATGCAAGCAAACTAAGCATCATTACCTGAGATTAAACATGTAAAACGTCAACAAAAAGTTAAGTGATGTTCATAGGTTTTATAATATAAGTGTGAAACACAAACATTCATTAGTTAAACAAGTAACTGAGGGGGGGGGATGACTATGTACATTATCCATAATCATTCATAGTTATTATTGCTATTTAACTTATGACACTGAAGCATTAACGATTAAGTATGCCCTTAGTGAGTATTCAACCTAAATACCCAAGTAATAAATCAAATGTTAAATGCGTCAAACTAACAAGGGACGGGGATTGTCAATGTCGATAGAATTATCCACAACATTCGCGCTTGCAAAATGTGAAATAATTGACGGTTCATGATAATGAGGGGACTTTACAGATGTTGGTACTAAAAGCAATAATAATTAGGTAATCTTCTGGAAAGCATACAAATATGGATAGCATACAGTTTTAAATGAATGTGTTTCAACATGTAATCTCATCCCGCGTTTTGAAACAAAGCATAAGAAGTAAAAAGGGGCTATGAACTCACCTTAATAAAAATGTGATGGAAATGAGAACCGGTACTTTAGAAGTCAATGGGAAATACTCCAAGAGCTACCCATGACCTACAAGAGTGATCACGGCCTTAGGTATCCGTTTTATAAAAATATAAAATAATTGTATTAAAAATATTTTGTAAAATGTAATATGTATAAAATTTGCACAAGCAACCGAGTCTAAGTGTGATCATGATCCTCATGACACAAAACATGTAGGAAATACTTATATAAGAAACATAAGGTCTCAAACCATGAATTTCAAATGGTTTGCACATAAAAACACCAATAGTTTACATAACTGAAGGCGTAAAAGTCAGAATTTCTGGTATGGCTGTCTTGGAAAGGGCGTATCCCCCAAACCATAAGTCCAACAACCTTAGGTTTTTCACCCTAGAAAGGAAATATTATGAGGTTTCTAAATCTCTAAGCCACACAACCTGAAGGTTTATCATTAATTCTAAATGACCAAGTTACTAACAACCTACTCATTCGGGATTCTAGTGCAAACTATACTTGTCAAAATTCGCAAAAACGTTATGCCTAACTATAAAACTTCAGAAAATGAGGTTTCCACCCCTGGAAAGCCTCGTGTTTACACTTTATAAATATTCTAACCAAGTTTTCATAACCATTTTAAATCCTCAGGGAAACTAGTTTCATTGATAGGTTACAATTGCAAAGTTTTAGATTAAAAACTCACTTTTACCGTTTGATCATAAAACCATTTTCTTAAATGCTATGAACATGAGGTCAGTGGAAAAATTTAAGTTATAATGTATAGTATCTATGAAAGGAAAAATATAAGGGTTGAAAGGTCCTTAACCTGTAAAAAAACATCAAACAATTTTGCTAAGTTAGAATGGGTTCTCAACCGTAATTTAGCCATAACTCCTTCATCCGGAGGCGTTGATCACCCATCCAACTCGCTACTAACATCTACAGTAGCTAAAAAAATCCATATAAGTCATAAAAATAATGGCTACTGATGTATTGACTTTTACCACTCTTTAGGAAAAGAGAGTAAAAGAGGCAAGTATTAACAAGTGATTTAGGAAACCCACAAGTAATGACCCAAAGTGGGTATCATTCTCAAGGATGCAAGTGCGTTGTGTTAAGAGATGATTAACTTTTGTGATTATATTGATGAGAAAAAAAAAAGAGATTAGAAGAGAATGACGGTTACGATTATGGATTAAAACAAAGACGAATAGTTGTACACGTAAAACCGTAAAGAGTGACAAAATTAAAAATTTACCCTAAAAATTCCTAGAAAATTGCAATAAATCCTAAAAAATGTAATTAGAGTTTACAAAAAATCGAAAATCACTCAAACCTTTTATTTAATTAAATAATAATTTTTTAATGTTAATTAAAGCCCAAAAAGTCAATTTAATTAACAAAAAGCCCAAAATGAGATTTTTTCAATTGTAAACCTCTAAAATGACTTAACTAAATTTATAACTATTTTTGAAAATTTTAAAATTAATAAAAACTATTTAAAAACAATTAAAAACTATTTAAACTTAAAATAATTCTAAAAATTAATCTAATGACAATAAAAATATTCTAAAAATTGTAAAATTCCTAAATTAATGTATTTAATCTAAGAAAAATGAAGAAACTTGAAAAATCTAAATTTTAATTTTTAATAATAAAATAATAATAAAATTATATTAAAAATCCAAAATTTATAAAAAATTCTAAAAACTTGCAAACTAGTTTATTTTAACCTAATTAAATAGAAAATGAACTTGAAATACCAAAAAACCCCTATTGGGCCTTCAAATGGGCCAAATACCCAAACAGATCCTTAATGGGCTTAATATTGGGCCCAATAACAAAAAGTTCTAAGAAATGGCCCAAAAGCTCCAGTCAAGCTTAAAATTTGATTTTAAACACAATTTTCTAAAGGCCCAAAAGCTAAAAATGAGCTTAAGCTAGCTTATTTCAATACAGCTTATTCTTAATGGGCTTTTTGGCCCATTAAGCTATAAGCTGATGCCATAAGCTAAGATTTTAACCACGTCCTTCTCTTGACCTAATTAAGCTATTTGCAAAAAGAAACTTGAAATAAGCTCAAGGAATAAGCCTGAAATAAGCCAAAGCCCTCTTCACAAAATGACAAAATAGTCGTTTTTGAGTTCTAGACTATTTTTCAAGAGTTTATTCAAGTTGCAATAAGTTACAAATGGCTTAACTAAGCTTAATCAACAAAAAGTTTTCCAATAAGCACACTCAATAAGCTGAAATAAGAAATAAGCTGATTTTGAAAAAGACAAAATAGTCGTTTTCTAGTAAAAACTTAAAACCAAAAGCTGTAAACTTCCAGAATCACTTATAAGCTCAAAATATTAAGACCTATCACAAAAAATAAGTTGTTGCACATTGGAATAAGCTAAAATGACTTATTAATAAGCTGAACACCAAATATAACTAGTAGTGGCTAGAAGCAGGGGAAAGGAGTTCCCACTGCCTTGACTTTTTGACTTGGATTTTTAGAGAGTTTCACTCGGTTTATTTGGACAATCAAGGCACCCTTGTGATAAGTGAATCACAAGGAGTCAATAACAAGCAAATAATCACAAAAACACCCAGCCAATAAGTGTAGTTAATTCAGTCTATGCTCAGATGTGTTCCTGACAAGTAATAAGCAGATCTGGTAGTTAAAAGCTACTTATAAGCTAGAATAAGCTAACCACAACCACCAAATGCATACACAAGCTCAATACAACTTAAAGAAACACAGATTAACACATTTCATTCAATGATTTCAACATAAGAACAATATTCAAGCACATTCAGTTATTGATGAACAATGATGAACACAAGAACAACGTTTGCTGATCTACCTGACACAAAATCCAAATTCAAAGCCTCAGATCTATCACATAGGTTGTATTAACAATGATTTAACACTTGTTAGCCCTAGATTAACATGAAAACTAGGTGTGCGCAAGATTTCAGAGCAAAACAACAAATATTCAAGATTTTATGGCCACTTGGTTGATTTAGTGATTCAAGGCACAAAACTTGCATATATCAGAACACAAATACCTCAATATCAGATACACACTCAAACAACACCACAATACCAACTCCAAATCATGCAATCTTAAACCAACAGTCAATCCCAAACACCCTTTTAAGTTTTCAAAATCAAATTTAACCAAGTAAAAGTCTTCTCAAGATTGATTTAAGCTCAAATAAGCATCATAACACACATCATATGAATCAAGAACCAGATTGCAGGCATAAAAACACACTTATACCAGCAGAATCACAAAATCACATAAAATACTAAAACTCAATCAGAAAGATGAAAAATTGAGAATACAAACATCCAAGATGTACATCCACACCTTGGAATCAATGAGCTGAGGTGCTAGCAAGAACAAGCACCAGCTTCCCCCTGCTAAGAACAACAAATAAGCCTAGCCAAAGGATTGAGCTTAGATTAGCACAACTAGAGTAAATAAGGTGACAAAGGGTCAAGTCTATGCAAGAATTAGGTTCCCACAAGGCCTGAATCTTCCCTTAAGGCCTCACCACCCCTTAATCAACCAAGATTAGGAGGCTATGATCACCCTTAAGCTCAAATAAGCAAGCTGTTGAACCACAAGCACTTAGCAAACCACTTGACTCATTTTTGAAATAAAAACATATACCAACTTCCAATATTGTTCAAGCTAGTGAATTGTGACTTATGTCACTTAAAGAAACACCTCAATGAACAATCCTCACCAAAGCACAAGCCAAATTCTTGACCCAAGCAAGAACAAAGGGACTCACAGGCTTATAGGCTATCTTGGACTTGTTCAAGGTTTTGTTTAAGTACAAAAACGTGACAATACAACTACTTAACACAATAGTAATCAATGGAACTCAGTTTTAAATCACAACACAATACCACAATCTTATAAATTTCAGAAAATGGCTTTACATGGCTTGACAAGAGTAAAACTAAGAACAAGGCTAAATGTTGTAAACTAATGCCTTTAAATAGGCTACATGAAACCTAGAAATGCTGAAAAAGAAAAGAAAACCCTAGTGGTAAACTTCTAGAAATGCCCTTGGAAGATTTTAAGAACTTGAGCTCATGTAAGCTTTCTTGGCGTTTTGTTGGAGCGTCAGTGGGATATAAATGATCTTGGACGTCCAATTCATGCTTAGAAAATAAGCAAGGCCTTGGGGCGTTGATTTGTTGCATGGTTTTGTTTGGAAGTGAAAAAGTGGGGAATGGGAAGGGAGGTGATACATGTGAGTTGATGGTGATGTGGGTTTAAGAGTTGGGTTAGGATTAGTATAACCCTAATCATGTTTCTGGAAAGTTTTGGAGCTTAATTCAACATGATAAGAAAAAACCCAATTCGTGTGATGAACATGAAGAACAAGGTTTTTGATCTGTTTTGTTTTTTAAATAGGTGTTAAGGCGCCAATATTAAGCTAATCAGTTAAGATTAGTTAAATTAAGTGAGTAGGAAGTGAGGTGGAAAAAGGGTGGGTTCTGATTGGTTGAGGGGATTTGGTGGGTGAGGTGGCAACACATGGTTGGTCTAGGTAAGAATGGTTGTCTGCCATGTTTAGCCCTTCTTCTCCCTTTCTCTTGTCATTTCAGTTTAAACATGGTATCAATGCCTTTCCCTTTGTTAACAACTTTTCTTTTTCATACTTTTGCCCCAAAAAGTTTTGCAAAGTATTTTTAGGGGTATTTCTTGCCAATTCTTGATTCTTGAAGGGTTGTTTTGGCATATTATTCAAAGATGATGGTCTTGACTTCTATTGTTGACTTTGTGGAGGACTGAAATTGACAATTCTTGATTGTTGAGGGACCATTTTTGCTAATTCTTCAAAGTTAAGGGTCCTTTTTGTAAATTTTGACAAACTTTAAGGACCAATCTTGTAATTATGAATAAACAAGGGTTTTAAAGTGTCAATTCTTCAATATTGGAGGACCCTTCTTGTATAATCTTTAAATCTTCAAGGTTTATTCTTGGAAAATCATCACTTGGGTCCGGTTCATTGTGCGGCTTCTTTTCCCGTGTTCGTTTTTGCATGTTCATTGTGATCTTTTGTCATTTCCTCAATATCCGTACCTAAAATACACAAGTAACAAACACAAGCATATATTTGGGTATTTTGATGATATTTTATGTATTTAAAGCCCGTTTTGGACGATGAGACTATGTATAAAAGCAGTCTCATCAGCTACAGTGGCAAACTCTATGAGTTCTACGCTTAATACCCTGCTGTCCGAAGTTTGGCACTAAATTTACCTATGAAATCATCATCAAATCTACCCAAATCAAAAAAAAAATACTCATAATCCTAACAATACTAAATCGAAGTTATATCAAACCACTCCATGCATGGTCCGATTAAATTTTAGCTATTAACAAGGATCATAATGATGGCACCAATCCTAATTTCCGAACAACCAAAAACCAAAACATGACCCCATAGGGGTGCATGTTTGGCCGCAGCACACAAATGCCGCAAGAGATGGGTTCAACCATTTTTCTAGTAAATTTATCAATGTTAAAACCCTAATAGGCGCAATAAAAACCTAACTGCAAGATCAAACACCAAATAACTCCAATTCGGGTGATTCATGATTTTTATAAAAATCAATGAATGAGGTGTTTTTGATTGGGTTTAGTGTTAGAATCAAACAAGGAACAGTTAGATAATGTTTGATTGTGTTGAAATTGAGTTTTAGTGACGGAGGAATGGTGTTGGTGTTGTATTACATCGCACAAAGAGAGGGAGAGGGAGAAGTGATCAGTTTTGCAATTAAAAAAAATAGAGGGTGTTTGTTTTTCTTAGTAAACCGACGAAAGGAAAGAGAGAGAATATCTGGGTGGCCTAAACTTGAATTCCTTAAGTTGTCAAAGCCCAAAATTGTCCTAGTCCGTCATAATTCTAAAAAAACTAATCGTTTCGACTCGGTGCAAGTTATATTACGTAAATGAGATATTTATAGAAACATAATGATTTTGACTTCTTAAAGTCGCAATAAATCACCATCGGTTCTCGTTCCATCGAATCGGGTACAAATTTTATAAAACACGCGCTAGTGCTTTTAATCAAAATTTTTGATTTAAATAAATATGGAAAAATAGAATAAAATTTCTATAAATCCAAATTAAATATTTTAAATGGTTAGAAAATAATTAAAATGTAATTTAATTAAAATTTTTGAGAACTCAGGATTTACGTATATTTAAGTAAAAGAAAAGGTAAAACATTATAAAATCGAGAAGTAAGAATAAATGAATAATTTAATTTCCAAGAAAAATAAGAGTTCTCACAATCGACCCCCCTAAAGGAACTTTGGTCCCTCAGAGTTCAACTGGAGACAAAAGAAGACGCGTACAAATGGGGATACTTAGCTTTGAACTAATATTGGCTTTCCCAGGTAAATTCAGCACTACGACGAGAATCCTAACGAACCTTAATGATTGGGTTCCAACTACGCTTCATCTTCTTGACTCGTATATCCACAATCTCAATTGGTTCTTCTATGAAGTACATTTTCTCATCTACCCTTATTTCTTCCAACGATATTTGAACATCCGATTTAGCTAAAGATTTCTTAAGGTTTGAAACGTGGAACACATCATTAACACAACTTAACTCCTATGGCAGCTTCAAACGATAAGATACCGGACCAACACGCTCTACTATCTCGAATGGTCCCACAATATGTGGTGCTAGTTTTCCTCTCTTTCCGAATCTCATAATTACCTTCCATGAAGATACTCTTAATAGCACACGGTCTCCAACCTTGAACTCAAGAGGTCTGTGTCTTTTATCTGCGTAACTCCTCTGACGGCTTCTAGCAGTTCAGCCTTTCTCTAATCTGCACAATCTTTTCTGTAGTTTCTTGAACTAATTCTGGCCCTATCAACTGACTTCCACCCACTTCATTCCATATCACTGGTAATCTACACTTACGCCCGTATAATGCCTCAAATAGTGAGCACTTGACACTCTTATGATAATTGTTATTGTAGGAAAATTCAATCAATGGAAGATGATTGTCCCAACTACCTCCAAAGTCCATAGAACATGCCTACAACATGTCTTGTATAGTCTGAATGGTGCGCTCACTCTGCTCATAGATAAGTCGTACTCATTATTACCTGCGTACCCAACGCCTTTTGAAGTGCCTGCCAGAAATGTGACGCAAAAAGACCATCCCTATACGATATAATCGACACCGGTACTCTATTTTTTGTAAAAATCTCGTTGATGTAGATTTGTGCCAATCTTTATGTTTTGTAGTCCTCGCAGTTAGAAGAAAATTATATTTGGTCAACCTATTAACTATAACCTAAACTGCATCGTAGCCACCATTGCTTCTAGGTAACTTTATAACTAGGTCAATCATGATCTTTTCCTATTTCCATTCAGGGATTTCCGGTTGTTGTAAAAGACCTGAAGGGTTCTGATGTACTGCCTTAACCTTTGAACAAGTCAAACATTTGTTGACATACTCTGCTATGTCTTTCTTCATACCAGGCCACCAATATACCTCTCTCAAGTCATAATACATCTTATCTGCACCAGGGTGTATCGAATATCTCGAAGCATGAGCTTCGTCCATTATTATCTTCCTTATTCCCCCAACGAATGGAACCCATATTTTACCAACAAAGTAAATTGTTCCATCATCTTTCCTTTCGAATTGAGCTTCTAATCCTCGCACCCACTTGGTTGGAGCCTTAAGATCCTTCGTAGCTTCCCTTTGTGCTTCTAAACTGTTAGCCTTGAGGCCAGATTGGATGGTTATACTCATAGCACGCACTCTCCTCATCTTAATTCTTTCCTTCTTGCGTAAAGCATCTGCCACTACATTGGCCTTTCCCGGGTGATACTTAATTTCGCATTTGTAGTCACTAAGGAGTTCTAACCATCGTCTTTGACGCATATTAAAGTCCTTTTTATCAAAGATATATTTAAGACTCTTATGATCAGTGTATATCACACTTTTCGTCTTTTTGGGTAAAGAAGACTGACCCTAGTAAAATATATTACACCAAAAAATCATCGAAGTACAAACGGATGTAGGTGAATTCCTAACATCACGGCCTGTTAATATCATACTTTTCGTCCCATAAAGATAATGTCTCCATATTTTCAAAGCAGATACCACTACACCCAACTCCAGATCGTGAGTGGTATAATTCATTCGTAGGTTTTAAGATGTCTTGAGGCATAAGCAATCACCTTGCCTCGCTCCACTAGAACACACATGAAACCTTGGTGGGATGTATCATAATAAACTACAAATTCATTCGGTCCATCCGGAATTGTTAACACTGGGGCATTACACAATTTTTCCTTCAATAAGCAAAAGCCTTGCTCTTGATCCTCGCCCTATATGTAATCTTTATTCTTTTGGGTCAACAAGGTTAAAGACTTGGCAATGTTGGAGAATTTTTTGATGAATATGCGATAATATCTAGCTAATCCAAGAAATGAACGGATCTCAGTAGGCGACTCAAGGGTTTTCCAATTTTTAAGTGCTTCAACTTTACTAGGATCCACGTGTATGCCATCCTGATTAACCACGTGACCTAAGAATTGAACCTCTTTCAACCAAAATTCATTCTTGAAGAATTTGGCATATAACTTCTCTTTCTCAAGGAGACCTATAACTGTCCTCAGAGGATGTTCATGTTCTTCTTCAGACTTCGAGTAAATGCGGATGTCATCAATAAAGATGATGCCAAGCTTATCAAGGTATGGCTTACAAACGCGGTTCATGAAGTCCATAAAGACGATAGGAGCATTGGTAAGACCGAATGGCATAACTGTAAATTCAAAGTGACCATAACAACTTCTGAATGCGGTTTTTGAAATGTCACTTTCATGAACTCTTAATTTATGGTAACATGAACGACGATCTATCTTGGAAAAACAACAAGTACCTTGCAATTGATCAAATAAGTCATCTATTCGAGGGAGAGGACAACGATTCTTGATTGTCACTTTATTGAATTCCTTATAGTCAATACACATCCTCATTGCACCATCATTTTCCTTAACAAAGAGCCCATGAGCTCCCCAAGTTGAATGACTCGGTTTAATAAAACCTTTATCTTGTAGTTCTTTAAGCTGACTCGACAGTCCATTCATTTCGGACGTGGCTAAACGATAGGGTGACTTAGCAACATGTAGAGCACCCGGAATAAGGTCGGTACGAAATTCAACTTCGCGCACGGGAGTAAGTCCAGAAAATTTATTTGGGAATACTCTAGGAAATTCACAAACGATACGAATGTCATCAGGCTTCTTCTCACCAGCCTTGATACATAAAAGAGAATTCGGATTATCATTCGGCTTCTCACCGTGGATTTCTAAGGTTTTACCAGAGAGAAGAGGAATACGCGCGATTCGTTAAAAACAAACAATGATAGCATGATGAGATGCTAACCAGTCCATACCTACTATAACATCAAAACTGTCGAGACGCGTCGGTAAGAGATCGATTTTAAACAAATAACTAAGAAAATCAAGGGTACAACCACGTAAAACTGTATTGGTGCTAACAATCTTACCATTTGCTAACTCTACTTCATAGATAGTGTCTAAAGCAGTAGGAGTAAGATCAATGAAATGAGTAAAGGCAGAAGACATGAAACTTTTCTCAGCACCGGAATCGAATAAAACGCTAACATAGTGGTCATTAAGAAGAAAAACGTACCCGCGACCACCCTTGGATAATGTTGGGCATTATTGACCACCTGATACACTCGGGCTGGAGCTCCACCATTTTGTTGGTTCCTAGAATTTGAACATTGATTCTTGAAGTGACCCTTTTCACCACAGCTAAAACACACCACATTACAATTTCCTTCCTCATGACCAATCCTCATACTCTTAGCACATTTAGGAGGACACACACCAATGGGATGACACCAACTGCATCTTTCACACTTAGGAAAATTTCCAGCATAGCCTTTTTGCTAGCAGGGACATCAGGAACAACGAGAGCAGTTGCATCTATTGTTGTTGTCTCTTGTATCTTGTTTGGTTGTCGATTTTTGTTCCTGATAAAGTTTCTATTATTGCCTCGGTAATTGCTGCGGTTATTTCCTTCGTTGCTTCCTTGATTGTTTCCTTTATTATCCTCCCATTTTTGAGTATTACCATTACGAGACTTAGCAGCTTTTCATTCCATTGATTACTCGACCAATTCACAAGCCATGTTCACAACTCATGTAAGGAGGAAGGTTTTGATGAAGTAATGTGCGCCTTAATCCTTTTAGGAAAACCCTTAACATACCTTTTTATTTTCTTTTCTTAGTTGGAACCAACTCAGGGCACATTAGGGCCAATTTATTAAACATATTATTGTAGGTCTCGATATTCATTTTTCATTTGTAGGTTCCATAAATATTGCTCTATTCTAGCTATCTCAGTTTCTGGGCAATATTCTGTAGTCATCATCACCTTAAATACACTCCAAGGAATTTTGTTTACATTTTCAAGACCCAAGGTTTGAATATTTCCATTCCACCAAGTAAGTGCACTTCCTTCCAACATGCTAGCATCAAATATTACCTTATTCTCTTCAACATACTTTCAAGTTCCAAATACTTGCTCCATCTTTTTGAACCAACGTGTCAGACCTAAAACACCTTCCATTCCTTTGAAAGAGTGTGGTTTCCCACTCATAAACTTTTTGTCCGAACATCCTTTTGCACTTGAGGAACTTTCAGCTTTATCTTGAGGATTTCGACTCTTTTCATAATCAACAACAACTATATCCACCCTTTTTGCAATGATTCTCTCCATAGTAGCCTTATATGATCTCTTGGGTTGACCAGCCCTACGAATTCTAGTAGGCGACATGTTTCTGTCAAAAACATAATACAAAATTCCGTGAGAACATATATAAGTGTGATAACCCGAACCTGAGGTCATTATTAAATTCTATTTTACGTATATTTTTGAAATTTTTTGACGAGATTGGGTGTCGTGATATTTGGTGATTTGAGTTGAACGAATGTTAAGAGTCTTATTTTTATGTTTTGACGAGTTACGGGGATTATTAGTGATCGCGATATCAACGGATGCCCAAAATTTTTACGTTTTATTTCTAATCATATCGATGTTTGATATTTTGCCGTTATTATTTTTAATTACGTATTAAGTCATACCGAGACTATATTATATCATATTTTGTGTGCGTTTTAAATTTTGAGAAGTATTTTTATGAAACCCGAGACCCGTAAATATTTTCAAAATTGACGAATAGTAATTTCTCGCTCTTTAAACAAGAAATTGGTTTTTAGCCCAAAAGAATCAATAATTGGCAAAAACTACCTTAAACTTCCACCATATAAAAGGATTTTTATATGCAAAAACACACATAAACATCCACTAACAAAACTTTTCACTCTCTCTCTCTCTTGTTCTTGTTCTTGCCGTCACCTACACAACCTAAAAACACCCTTGATTTTGAAAATCAAGCTTGAATCTTACAAAAGTAAAGCAAGACCCATCTGTGCTTTGATCTTCTCATCATATCGGTATAAAAATTTTCTACATGCATGAACTTTTTCTCAAAAACCATTTTTTGAAAGATTTCTTGTTTTGATCTATTCTATGTATGTAAATAGGTGTTATTGATATTATATTTGAAGTGGTGTTGATTGCATGTAAAACTTTTGAAATGGGTTTTGTCAAAATTTGAACATGCAAGTGAAATCAGGAATGTAAGAGTTGAAAGGGATGATAATAGAATGATTATAGAAGTATAGATGTTGATAAAATGGGTTAAAATTATGATCTAGTATGATTTTTAAAATTGTAATTTAGACCATCAAGCTTAAGGCTAATTTTTGTAAACTTAAGGTTGAAAATAAGTTGAGATGATTAAGAATTATTGTAGAGAATTTCATATGGTTTGATTTTATATAAGGTAGAGCTTCTAACTCAAAACGAGGAAAAAGTTATAATAGATTGATTATTCGTGTACCGGGAGGCGAGTATTGACACAATACTAAATTGTTGTCGATATTTGGATCAAATCTCGGGGACTATAAAATGAATTTTTTAAAATGGTTAACGGCTGTTCTTGAGTTCTAAACCTAGGATGTTAAGTCTATTTTTAAACCAAAGAGTCGGTTTTATAAATGGAATAGTTGTAAAAGTCAAAATGGTGTTCTAAGTTAAATACGTAAAACTGTCCGGATTTTATAATTTAAAGATGTGTCCGGTAGAAGGTTTTAGAAGTGAAATCTTTTGATAAAAATCTTGGAGGACTTTTGTATATAGTTAGTGAGTTGCTCAACTAGTTTCATAAGCTTATGATGTTTTTAGGTAGGGGAAAACAGTTCGGACATTTGGTATGTACCGACAGATTTTTAATAAAAGTATTATATAATAAAGTAAAGGTGTAGAAGATATATACTAGAAACACTAGAATGGGAAATTGTGTGAGTTTAGTTTTGGTTTTGAATTATTAATTTAATTTTATTAAGTATAAAATTTTACTTGAATATATTATTAAACGTGCGTGTTTTATTTGGTAGATTGTGATTTGCGTGTTCGCTGGGCATCTTCAATCTTTGAAAGTCGTCTTACTACTGCTATTACTCAACGTGAGTCTATAGCCTCGATTTATACATGTTTTTAATGATTTTAAACCCGCGAAGGGGATACATGCTATTTGAAATAAAATGAACACATGTCATGAATGATTGTTGGACTCGGATGTTGCCTAATGTTGCCTGATGTTGCCTTGAATTGTATAAGTACCTAAGTTGCAGAACTCCCTAAATTCATGAACCGTTAACTATGTTCTAACTCTTTGTTGTGAATTGGGAATAACTACTTGTTCAAATGATAGTACTATTGGGTTGACGACCCTATCCGAGACCAGGTCTTTATGTTGAGTAACCTTTGGGAATGATATTTTACGAGAATGAGAATCAGTGGTATATAAGTTGCAACTAATAACCAAGTAGGGGTAGTGGAATTCATATAGTCATGCTGGCTTTAGGCGTGTGTAACTAAGTTAAGGGGTCGGTGTCATGAGCTTAATACAATTCAATAGCTATTGCTATAAGACGGAATACCTGATTAATAGATTGTATGGACACAGTGCTATTAAACGATTATGATTGATTCTCCCTGTGTGTTCAAATGTGTTTTGTTAAACCTATAGATTCACTCAGCATTATTTGTTGATTTGTTTAAGCAAGTATTTCAAGTAATCTGAAGTGTTGATGGTGGAGCTTGCTTGGGAAGGTTGCGGTGTCGCTTTTATGGTTGTTTGGTCTAAAACGGATTTCTTTCCCTAATGTTATAAAATATTATCTTTTGAATTTGTATGAAGATAAAACAAATTCTTGATCTTATCATTTGGTAAAATGGTTTGTTGGTTGGTTGAAATATTTGGGGGACCGAAACGCTACTCTGATATTTATAAAAATCATTTTATGGGGATTGAAGGTTTTAGACAAAAGGCATGTTTATTTTATCTTATATTGTAAATGTCTCATTTTGAGATCGTTCAAAGTGTTTTGTGTAATGAGGTTTGAGTTTAGCACCCAAATGTGTATTTCCGCTGCGCAATGTAATTTAGGGGTGTTAAAGATTGGTATCAGAGCTTTAAGTTATAGAGAACTAGGTCGATTTTTGAAAAATGTCCTAGACTATAACTTTGGTGTCGAAAATATTTTATAAAAGCAACACAACTTCTCCGCAAGGCTCCGGTAAGATTATTTTTAGTTATGTTTTATATTATAGATGTATCCCACAAAACTGTCATGAATTCCCGAGTATTTATTAAGTAAATACTATGATAATGTATTGGTATTAATGAAAGTACGATGAGTGCTTTTCATCATAATTTCTTTTTGTGAGCATTGCATAATCATCATTTGCATTGCATTGCATACCTATATTGGCATACGTATAACATTTGCATTTGCATGACCATGCATTGCATATATAATTTCGAATAATGACCTTATGTATTCTTGAATTTTCTGTGATTGAATAAAATGGCTAATGTACCGCCTAGTGGTAGTAGGGATGGTATGGTGTGAGTGAACCAGGTGTTTTGTTTCCGTGGGGTGATCATAAGAATACTAATGGGTGGATAGATGGGGAGGATGATAGGGATGAATTCATGGAATCTAAGAGTGTTAATATGAAGACTGAGAGTGAGACTAGGAAGGTTAAGATCAAGGCTGAAGTGAGTAGCTATGGTACTGATTTTAGGATGTTTAATAAAGAGAAAGCTAAGCTAGACAGCTTGAGTGATTGGGAGGCCCATCTTAGGCCATTTCTTAGACCGAGTTGGAAATTTCAGGACAATGAGGACTATTCCAATTCCTATTTCATGAGGTATCCGCCGTGTAGATGTACGTACTTGAAGTATGAAGGAGAGGATCCGTCGTGCTATGGTTCAGAGTGGAGGTGCGACAACGATGTGGATGAGGAGGAAACAGTTGCTAGTCAGGTTGGAGAAAATGATGTGCCGTATCCTATGGAATGATCACTCATTGATTTTCTTGCATTTTATCTTTATGTAATTGTTGTATTGTATTTGGATTTATTTAGAATTTATGATGTGGTACTATTGTGTAACATGTTGTCTTCTAGGTTGTTAGGGTGAATGATTGTGGTGACAGATCTTGTCACGATTTTGTCGAATTCTTCTGATGCAATCTATATTTACCCTTTATTATCTATGATGTGTCTTTATTATTTCTTTTGTGAATTGATTGGTGAATTTAGGCAGTATTGTGTTGTTTGCACATGTAGGATCCATGATATATCTTGATAAAGAGATCCTTCTTTCTATCTTGATGTGTATACTTATCGTGTTTCTTTCATTTGTGATAACAGTGAAATGAATTGAGTGAGATATTATCTGTCATTAGTGAATCTCCACGTGACTAAGTTTCTTAAAATATGTCTCCAGAATTAACAACCGTTAGGGTAGATTCTATAATTAAGGAAGCGATTACTAGGGCGCTTGAAGTTGATCGTGTTGCAAGGAATCAAGGTGTCGAAACTAAAGATGCTGTTGTTCCAGTTGGAAATGCTGCTGCTATTCTGCAAGATCGTAAGGGATGTCCGTATGCTAGATTCATAAGATTGAGAATGAGTGTTGTGAAGTGTATCTTATGATACTAATGGTGTTTTGGAGGTGTACAACTAGATGGATAAGTTTGAGTAGCTGATGGATATATCATAATATTAGTAGTGATTTGGAAATGTACAAATGGATGGACGAAATGGAGAAAAAATCTAAAGTTGGTGATTGTTCAAGAGTAAGTGAAGTGTAAAAGAAAAAGGACGGTATTGTTGAGAATAACAATAGGAAATAATAATTTATTCCCTCTAACTGAAAATAAATTCGAAATCAACGGTCTAAGAAAAGAAAGAATTATGTTTGTGCTGCTACTGTAATTCAAGAAAGCAAGAAAAATTCTAAGTGTAGGTGGTGTACTTTGTATCATAGAGGTAATTGTCTTTCTACTTATCGCAAGTGTGGTATGGCTTGAAGTCAAACTATTGGATGTAGGGAAAGGAATGTGGTTATAGGAATTAGTAATCCTAGAATAGTGATATGTTTTCATTATGGTGAAGAAGACTATAAGTAAGGAAATTGTCCGAGGATTGGGAATCAACTAGAAAGAAATGTTGTTGCTGCTACAACTTATATTGTAAGTAATGTTGATATGTCTTGAGATTCAGATGTTGCAACTGGTATGTTCTTATTTGATGATCATTAAGTTAGTATATTGTTTGAATAATATATCCGATAAGAAATTTGAAGATGTTAGATTCAGTTGATTTAAGAATTGAG